>CM061141.1:324460601-325060601 GCA_030789695.1 Scilla litardierei
AAAACTGTTGCAACTATAGGGAATCGCACTGCAATTGATCTTATATTAAAAATATGGAACCCACTCAATAGCATCAATAGATAAAAACCCAATTAAGTTATAACCGCATTATGAAGACCGATAACTCTAGCATTCACGCAGGAACCGGTAATTTCTCAAATAGATGGAATGCACCAGAATACAATAAGAAGAAGGATAATTAAAAAGTTAAATAGAAAAGGAGTAAGCTTCTCCAATAATTTCCCCCAAAATTTTAGATTCCCGAAAATTTAGTTCCCCAAAAGAATTTAGTTACCTCCAGGTTTAACCCGTGCACTCAGGACACTGTTTATTAAAACTCAAAATCACCTTGCATCAGCTATGGCCAACTACGTGCTGGGAGCCTAATGGATTAATTGTCCCTAATAAATTAACTGTCAAATTCCTGCTCAAATAGTTAGATATATTTCTCTATATCCACTCATTATCACATGTTGATATATTTCTCAATATCCACTCATTATCGCATGGCAAGAAAAGAAAACACAAACATGATATTCAGCCCTCTAAATCAAAGGTTCTCTCTTTCTCTACACATTTAAAATTGATTAATTTATAACTTGCACTATATGTTGTAACAAAGCATAATCTTACAAACATAACAGTCTCGTTCATATATCTGCAGCTAATGCATGAAACCAGCCAAACAAAGTAAACCTATATGATAACTTAGGATTTTATCAAACAGAGTCATTTAATTGCAATCCAGTTTATTTAAAAACCAAACTGTAATATTGCCGGTAAATGGTGGCTGCAAGCAGTTTAGAGCAAAACAATGCTATTACATACATACCACATACACCTCTCTCTTGAACTCTGTTTCCAGGCTTTCGATTGCAATGTCATCCCCAAAAGCCATAGCATGACAACCCCAATTCTCAACTACAATTAATAAACCATCATCCGCGTACCACAATGTTATGATAACATATTCATCTACAGGAGAGCCAGAGATAGACATATACTTCGCCGAACTCGGCCCATCATTCACCGAAACACATCTCTCCTTATAAATAGATTCAGCTGATGCCTCCCTATATCCACAAATCAAAGCAAAAGAATACAACATACATTATACATCATATCGCTATAGATGATGCATAGCCCACAATAATCAATCAAACACAATAGATGATATGCAGCTCAGGAAACCTCTAATAATTAGTACATGCTATATATTGGAATAACATTATAGTTACTCAATTAATAATCTGTACTTCTAGTGGTGGTCGGAAAAATAGTATTGTTGTCTTCTATTACATCATTAAATATGAACTATTCAGAAAAGCTAGCTCAACTGAAGATCAAATTTTCACAAATTCATGATATTTCCTAAATGGAACAATAAGAGTAGAGAAGGAAGAAGCTAAAAGAAAATCAAATGCAACATACAGATTAGACTGACACGAATATTGATAGAAACAACTTCATGCTGCAAAGCCGCCCCTAAGCCGCTGATGCGTTTTGGATCTAGATCTGGGAACAATAGCAAAAGAACAACTACTTAAATAACAACTACAAACGATGAAACAATTAACTAGAGATTAATCTAAGGGAATAAGAAAAGCTCTAATACAAATTATCTACGGAATAATCCAATAAAAGGTTTTCTTCAACAAATTTCAGCATCCCCCAAGCTTAGCCCCCTCCCTCCTATTTATAGGGCCAAGCTTCCCACATTTGAAAAATTGCCCCTTTGGCCCCAAATTACAAAGTGGCCCCTCGGGGCCCCCAAAACTACAAAATTGCCACCCTTGTCGCCCCGATCCCAACCTAACCTTCAGCTCCTCCACCTGACACTCATCACATGCTGATTAAGACATAGTGCCGTCCCACAACTATAATATTAATTTTTTTTAAAGTCCCACATGCTCATTATGACTACTACTAACCAACTTTATTCATCCCTTTAAACTGAGTGAGTTTATCAAACATTTCATCCCAATTCACTTGGAAGTTGGGAGAGGGACAATAAACCCCCAACCAAACCACCCTTGTTTTCCCCCAAACAGGCCCCAACAACCAAGAAAGCCAAAGAAGAAGAAGAAATTGGGTTCTTAAAGTTGGATTGTGAGTAGGTGTTATTTCATTGAAATATCAAGTGGAGAGTGCTATTTGATCTCTCATTGCTTTTGGGTTTCTCTTCTCATTGACATCGCATTGCCTTTTTTCCTTAACAAAAGCCAATACAAAGTGAGATGAAGATGTCAGATAAAGATGGCAGGCATTGATATTAATCCAAACTAATGTGAAAGTCGTCAATTGAAGTTAAATTAAGACCATAATCAAAGTTAGGATATGAAATTAAAATAAATAAAATGAAGATGTGCCCTTATTTACAAAAATGGCATTTCACCATTAGACCATGATGAACCATTCTTTACAAAAGATATGCCCCGCAAAAAATTCATGTACCATATCATTCTCCCTACAAAAGAACCGTTAGGCTATAGCTTTCAAAAGAAGTGCAGCATCTCACTTCTTGATTACCGTTGTTAATTTTCATGTAGATCTTAATACACAATCCCCTCATGTTTTAGTAGAAAACTTTTTCATCACAATATAGAGAGAATAAGTGTCAATCTTAAGCCATAATGGAGTATCATTTGTATGCACAATCAAGATACATTTTCTAATATTAATAATTTAAAGTTAAAACTTTATTTACATTATTCTATTAGAGCGTTGTTGGTCATGCTTTGTGTACCCAATGTGACGTGCACTTCAATGAAAGATTTCAAACATGTGACGTGCACTTCCAGTGAAAGATAATGAAAGTATCATGCACTTGCTAATTTGGTCAACACTGCATGCATCGATATTTGCAAGACCCTGATATAGTTTTAAACGGAGTTTTTGCTTATTAAATTTGATGAATATCAAAGGATTTTGCTCAGTTGTTGCCCAAGTATCAACTATGAACTCTTGGAATAATTTTCCAGCTCTCAAAATTGACGAATACGCCTTAGGTCTTTCAAACAGATGGTAGCTATAAAACTCGCCCATAGGCGTCTATGTTAGGATTGATTTTGTGATGGATCACATTGCTTCAACTCAGGTTTCCATCCAAGCTGACCATGAGGAAATAATAAGGCGTAATGCAATGGCAAGTATGCAGGATGAGCCTCATTTATTTGCATTAGTCGATTATTTCCGCGTAGATATAAAACAATATCTCGCATCACAGAAGGTAGATAGCCATCTCCAGAATAACATAAATGGAATCTTATCTATGATTGGGAGGTTATAGTTGTGTCAATCCTTGTTTGAATTATAATGCATATACACAGAGCGATCATAACCAGCTAAATCTGCTTGACTTAAAACAGAATAAGCTTGATAATATAGATGGACTAGACATAACATATGCCCTTAGAGGCACGATTAATTTAAAATATTTCCCGTTTTAAATCGTGGATCCCCTAATTTTAAACGAACAACAATAATTAAAGCGCAATAATAGTTATTTAGTTCCCCAAAAGTATAAGTTCCCCCCAAAATTTAGTTTCCCTAGAGAATTGAGTTCCACCAAAAAATTTAATTCCCTCTAAAATTTAGTTCTCCCCCAAAATTTAATTCACTCCAGATTTAGTTCCCACCAAAAATTTTAGAGTTTTCCTCTCAAAATTTTCACAAAATCTCATTTTACACATTGATTGCTCAAGATTCAATTCTAACCGTCTTTCTATCCACCATTTGGTCTTATCAACAACCGCATTCAAAAACATCCCTCAATTGCATAATAGATAGATAGTCATAACTCGTGCGCTTAGGGCACATCACAGTCAAAACTTTCCCCCACTCAAAACATTTCACATAATAAAAATCCTCCCACATTCAAAATCTTCCCTCCCTCGAATAATGTCCACCCAAGTAAAATCTTCCCCGCATTCAAAACAACCTGCATTCAAAAATCTTACTCCACTCAAATTAGGGAATAGGATATGGCTAGGATGCACGTGTGTTATTTTGATTATTCTCATCAAATGGTGAAAGTACATAATTTTGATCATTGACAAATCCACCATAAATGTAGCCCAATAATATCATTTCCTTCTCATGTTATCTTGTATGAAGGGTTCAATCCGAACTAATAATATCTAATATGATACACAATTGATTGATCTATATTTAGGCTAACTAAAATTTGAAATCAATTCTAAAGTAGATTGTGTAACATAAACAACAAACAGGACAACTTCATCTAAACTAACACACAGAAATGTTCAAATCTAAGATAATTGATATCATATAGTTTTGTGCCTAAAGTAACTAGATAAATTTGCTGAAACTAAATATTAAGTTCCTTCAAATATGCTGGAAGAAAGGACATAGAAAGAAAACAGTTTAGCTATATGAAGTTGCTCAAACTAAACATAAACGAAAAATATTCTAAAGCAATTAAATGAAAAGCAGCAACATGCAAACTATCGGATTCAAAAAACATAAAATAAATGAAAACTTGGGTACCTCGTTCTTTTCATTCTTTTCATTTTCCATCAACATGTCAACCAAATGAGATCCAATAAATCCATCTCCCCTAGACATCAGAATTCTCATGTTGGCCTATCAGAAGATGAGATTCAACACTACCAAGTTAGATTTCGCTCTTAAAAATAAAAGAAAGAAATCAAGCCACAAATCACATCTCAATCATTTTTACGTCATATGTAACACATTCTTCAGAGTTTCACAAAGTAAAAAGAGCTCATAAGATCAATGACCCCTATAAGAACCAAATTCTTTAAACAGCAAATTGCTACACGTTTGTATTCCAGCAAGTACATTTACCAATAAATCAATTTTTAAGGAATCTGAACGTCATAAGCTACTTCCATCTAGAAATTCAACGACCATTCCTGATGCCTTTATTATCCACTCGTGCATACACAAGGAATAACACTAAACCCAAATATTTTGACACCTACAACAATCCAAATTCAAAAAAGAAGCTTTTTTCCTCGTTATGTATGCAGTTATATTCTTTAAATCAAGAAAATGCTAAGTACTTGCATTCCAATTTTCAAATCAAGAGCAAGATTTGACTCCACTTTCAAAACAAAGATGAAGAAGACGCAAAAAAGTTCAAATTGGAGATGAATTTGATATAGAAGTACGATCCCGATCTTAAGGAAACCATCTACTGTCTTGTTGAGAAAAGGATTCTTTATGTCAATGACGACCTCTCAGGAAACATGGGACCGCCGAAAACAAACCCTTCTTTGATCTTGGACCCCTCACGCAAGCAAGCATCCAAACTTCATCCAAGTCTTCAAGCATCCAAGGATCCTAGCTCAAGGCAAAAGTCCATTGATCAAGCATCCTAGCCATCCTACGCAAGCAAGCAAGAAATTTCTCGAGCATCCTAAGCCAAAGTCATTGAAGTAGCAAAGCAACTCACGCATCCAAGCGTACAAGGGGTTCCCCATCTCAAGACTTACGCAACCAACATCAAGAATATGGGTAGCAAACGGGTCAGGTCAAGTTTAACCCGACCCGGATAAGGGTAAAACCGAACCCGATTCGGATTAAATCCGGGATAAGGTTCGGATACCCGTATTCTAACCCATTGTCAACAAATCCATGTCAATTTTTAGGATAGTATCAATCAAACCTAATTGAGACCTAACTATATCACATTATCTATCCAACTTTAATTAATATCAAACATGTTATTTTCTTGATTGCAAATATGACTCCATGTTATTACTAGTTAGTTTAACAAAACATCACATTAGAATAAAAAGAGAAGTGATTCCCCTGTAGATTCATACGCTTAAAAAGAAAAGTTCTTATGGAGTATAGAAGTGAAACATGTAGCAATGTAGCAATTGATCTGTCTAAATAAACTTAAAACGACCAAACCGTCGCTTAAGACTGAAGTCAACGACAGTACACTTACATAGCAAAAAAACTATTGTAATTTGATCATTGCTACTTGTAAAATTCCCCTTGTTGGTTTCCTTGAAGATCTAACCCCTCAAAAATTCCAAAAAAAAATCCAAAAATTTAAAGCAAGCAATAAATGAACCGTGCCCACAGATTTTGAACTATTTTGAGGGGAGAATTTTACGGCCTTCTTTAGGTTTCCCCTAAAAATTAAACTGGGCATAAAAAATAAACAAAACAAAACAGAGGATGAGCCGAGGATGAGCCGTAAACTGCTTTAGAATTCCCCGAAAAAATTAGTTGTGACATGCGTCCTCCTCTTCTTCGCAAGTAAAAAAAATTGATTAATCACATAGGCCAAGAGAATTCAAGAAAGTAGCAACACCTAACCAAAAATAGCAATAACATTTCAATCATTAAGAACTGAGGAATGCTGTAAAAAAGAGAAATTTGCATCACAAAAAGAAGTAAAAGAGGAGAAACCATGCTCTTGAACACTAAAAATTGATTTCCGACACAAACCATCAATCATGATACCATAAACGCATAATTAAATCCAAACATATTCTCATACAAAACTATAAAATAGTACTTATTTCACAAAAAACCTCAAGCAAACAATTCCAAATCTTGACCAATCTAAACCCAAATTACTCATTCCACTAATTCATCAACAAACCAACAAATACCATTCATGTAACAAATTAACAAACAACCAAATAGTAGCAATTCAAACATCAAAGTTGTCACCTTTTTATGAAGAAAATCACCCAAAGATTGGCACATCTCAACAGTAGTAATACTCTTCCCTTCTCCCAGTGGCGTCGGAGTGATCCCACCAATAACCACATAATATCCATCTTCAAACCCATCAAGCTCGTCAAGAACGGATTAAAAAACCTGCAATAAAAGCCACCCAAATAAATATACATGCCATTAGAACACCAAAATAGGACAAATTTAGTCTAAGCTAAACTAACCCTTTTAATTTCCATTGACTAAAACTTTAATGCATGCTTAATATTTCAAAACACAGCTCACGTTTTTGAAGGCAGATCCATTCCCCTAAAAAGATTAGTCAATGATTTACATTAATTCCAGTCATAATCAAAACCTAATCTTTTAACTAAAAGGAGAACATGTTGATGCGGACTAGGGTTTGTAGAAGAGGTTTGGGGATTTTTATTGGAATTTGGGGAATATGGTTACAAGATAAATAGCCAATTTTTGGAGAGTTGGCCCCTCTCCTAGCTTTTGCTAAGGGAAAAGCCTAAACTCTCTTCTAGATCTCCTCGGAGAACTCTAGGAAATATCAAATGACAGCTCACAAATTCGATGCCCTAATCCTAGACCACGCCCTCACTTATATAATGTTTAGGCTTGGTACGTACAGCAAAAATAACAAAACTAGTAATGCATAAAGAAGTTTCCCCAAATCGTCGGTGCGCCTAGCAATTTCTCCTTCGGCATCCTCTTGCACGTAATGATCGCATCATTACTCCGCCCCTAAAAGAGCCACCTTGTCCTCAAGGTGGTGCATGAAGTCTGCGGATGCCATACTCCAAGTGCGCGCAAGCCTCCTCCCGGATCAAAAATATGAAAACGTTCTATACCGTTTTCACTGCCGTTCTGAAGAAATTCAGATCTGAAAGATTCAGATTCCGAAACTTGCAGATCTGGATCCGAAACTTGTAGATCTGGATTCGAAGATTGCAGATCTGGATCCGAAACTTGTAGATCTGGATCCGAAACTTGCAGGTCTGGATCCGAAACTTCCAGATCTGGATCAGAAACTTCCAGATCTGGATCCGAAGATTGCAGATCTGGATCCAAAACTTGCAGATCTGGTTCCGAAACTTGCAGATCTGGATCAGAAACTTCCAGATCTGGATCTGAAAATTGCAGATCTGGATCTGAAAATTCCAGATCTGGATCTACTCCTCCCCAGATCACTCCCTCATGATTAGGGATCATTGTCGCTCCCCTTTTGCTCGTAGATCTGATTGATGATTCAGATCTGAGGTTGCTACTTCCCTCGATTGCGAGATCTGAAACGCGGTTAGGTTTTGAGCCATGAAGTAAGTGATCATCTTCTTCATTTGCTCTCGATACTCCTTCATATCAGATCTGAGTTCAGATCTGAGCGCAGACATGGTCGTGACGATCTTCTCGATGAGATCTGCCGTACCTTTCTTCCTCTCGACGATTTCCGCATCTAGCCTTTCCTCCAGAGATTTCATCGTAGATGATCTTGTTGCTGCCATTGGATCAGAGCTCTGATACCAAATTGATGCGGACTAGGGTTTGTAGAAGAGGTTTGGGGATTTTTATTGGAATTTGGGGAATATGGTTACAAGATAAATAGCCAATTTTTTGGAGAGTTGGCCCCTCTCCTAGCTTTTGCTAAGGGAAAAGCCTAAACTCTCTTCTAGATCTCCTCGGAGAACTCTAGGAAATATCAAATGACAGCTCACAAATTTGATACCCTAATCCTAGACCACGCCCTCACTTATATAATGTTTAGACGTGGTGCGTACATCAAAAATAACAAAACTAGTAATGCATAAAGAAGTTCCCCAAATCGTCGGTGCGCCTAGCAATTTCTCCTTCGGCATCCTCTTGCACGTAATGATCGCATCACATGTCCACTGCCAAGCTTCTTTAAGGATTATCATCATCCCGTCTGCTGCAAATCCCCCACTAATTTAGCCCCAAATATAAACCAAAATCAAATCCATCATCTCCCAAATCCTCCACCAATTTCCTCAAAACCAGAATCAAATCAGCCCCAAATCAAACAAAACACCAAATCAAAACCCAATTCGAAATCAACCCCAACTTGAACTTCAAATCTGAAGTTAAAATCAGAAAAACTCAAATCTGAAACAAATTTCAGAAATCAACCAACTTCAGAACTCTCCCTCTCTCTCTTACCATCTCCGTTGAAGGCCGGCCCACCCCGCCGTCGCTCAGCAGCCTACTACCGACGACGCCCCCGCCTGTCACCCCACGCCTGAAGGCCGCAGCCCCCGTGCGCGCCTGCCTCCTTCCAGCGGCCACCGCCAGCCCCCGCACGCGCTGCTGCTTGCCGACGCCGCCGAGAGCCTCCGCCTGCCACCGAGAGCCGCGCCCTGTGCCGCCGACCTGCCTCCCCCGTGCGTGAGTGCCCAGCTGCAACAAAAAGGAAAAAACAAAAGAAAGAAAAGGAAACAGAAGAGGCAGGTAGAGAGAGAGTTAGAGAGGTATTGACTATATGTATAAAAGTAGGTTGGTAGTTATAATATTAACTTTACATTAGCTTATAGTAAGGTTAACATTAGTAGGTTATTAGTATTAATTTTAAAAATAACTTGTTAGTAGTAATTTCACAGCTTGTTAATTAGTTGTTTAATAATGTTAGGATAATAAAATTAGAAATTAGAATAATAAGGCATATCATGTTAGTATAAGAAAGAGAATATAATATAAACATCACCCTAGATAGAGAACCCAATAGAATCAGACGCGCCTAATTCAGAGATTATCTTGATATTTTGATTATCTTGAGACGAACCTAATTCAGTGATGTGTTTAACCGAAACAGAGAACCGGACGTACCATAACGTAGTACCCGTCAAGACGAACCCGACGACACCAAAATCACTGAAATCAGGCAAGTATGCAATTTATAGTGAATTTTTGAAGTTAGATGCTCATTTGATCTTTTGCATGTAAAGTTGTATAACTCAAAATCTACACGTGAAATGGCGCACGAAATTACTACCATGACGTCCTGGACTGAAAATGTGACCCAACGACATATAACTTGATATACCTTAGTTTTAATCAATGGCAAAGAAAGTTTCCGTGACATGTTCGTTAAATCCATACGTTCCACACTTTTGTTAAATTATTGTAAATGTTGTTCGACACTCTCGTAATCATTGGAAATGTTGTATAAAAATAAATGATGATATTATTAAATTGCTGCATGTCTTGGAATATTTAACAGATGTGTGACATCGTGAAATCGTGCGCCTCGAAGGCGAAATCGTGACTTCGTGATGTCGTGTGAGTCAACTAGGCTGGCTCAGCACAAATCTGGGTAGGGTTAGTGTTAAGCGACAACTGGGCGTATGAAGGGGTCCTCTCTTCAAGAGCGACACCCGTATGCGGTGGAATAGCGTCAATCACGGTAAACCCCCGTGAGAAGAACGATCCATTCATCACGATCTAAAGGCGAGAACCCTATGATAGATGTGAAATATTAACATGGAACTTGAAATTGTTGTCTCAGTAAAATTAGCATGCTAATGAATCAAAGAAAAACTTTACTTCTTAAACTGCTTAGGATTGCATGATAGGAGTATTTTACTTTATTTCATTTTATAATCGGCATGTTTAATCTTGTTGTTGATATCTCGTTTAATTTATTAATGCCTCTTAAATTCAATATCATTTTGTATATCTTGCCTTTGGTTTTATAATATCTTCTTGCAGACCCTTACTGACATACATTCATATTTTTGGAGGTATGTCAGATCCCGAGCCTGAGTACCAGGAGGATCCTTACGAGACACCTGACTTAGAGAGCCGGGAGTTCGCTGTAGACGCCGAGTCTCTCCCTACGGAGGACTGGAGACCTTCACCGTTGTTGTTCTCCTTTAGTTTACTTTCAGTTGTTGTTTAGTGTACGTTATCTTTTGTTGCTACTTTGGCCCAGATGTGGCTTGACGTTTGATTTCGTGTATGTACATTTTTAAATCTGGATGTGGCTTTAAATTATGAATAATTCTTATTGTTCTGAAATGCATGCAAAGGACTTGCCCGGTGTTTTTATCACAGACGCTCATTGAACTCGAGCCTCACCGCTCCAGTTCATGCGGACCTCGTAACGTTCTCACTTCCGGTGTCTTTTGGGAAGCGGGGCATTACAACTGGGAAGCTCGACGTTGACTTTCGATGTTGGATAGGGATCATCAATTTACACCACAGGGACTCGTTATGGGGGTCGGATCTGGGTTCCGACCCAAATCCCCTCTGATGCTTAAGTTAGTGTGTAACTCAAGGAAGAGATGAAGTTTGGTGTAACTGAGATCGACCTACAGAGGTCCCTCTCTAGACTGACGACGCAAGCTCAAATATAAGAATGTTAAAAGTGAGAAGATAGAGTTCTATGTCTTAGACATCGTACCTTGAAGATGGGACCCCTTAACCTTCGTTCGTTGGCCTATTTATAGGTAGTTCCTCCTTAATGATGTGTAACCACCCCTCATTGATTGGGGCACGATCTTCTCCGAGATTCAGGTTAACGGCTGCCCATTTACTCGGTCCCATTAACTTTCCCTTGAATGTCGGCGACAGCCCAACGGTCGAATGACCCATTCGTCCGATTCAGCAGTACCCCGCTGAGAGCGCGGAGGGTATTGGGTTGCGAACGCTAAACGGGTCGAATATGCAGACTTCCAACTTGGATTCGTACCCGTGCACTAACAATAGCCCCATCATTTGCGCCTCAGAAGTCGCGATGACTGAGACCGAATGATGAGTAATCTCCTTAAATGTGCACGGTTTTCGAAAACATCTGATTTGATTTGTGCCGCCAAAACCCTTTCGCCTTTGGAGCGATCTCAGCCGTTTCTGGTGGCTGTCTTTGGACACATGTCGCACATCGGATGTCAACCGGTTGGGTTTCTTCACAAATAAGAGAAAAATCGAGAAAAAGCTTGGGATCTTTCTGCTTCATCCTCTTCCTTGTTCTACTAGTTTGCTTCCAGCGTCGCTTCTCCAAAGATCGCATGTTCCTTCTCAAGGCATCTCCCCTCTTTGATTTTGACTCTCTTTTAGGTTCGTCAAGCATGTTTGCTCTGGTCGTATTCAAGAATCCCATATATGAGGAGCTTGTGGCTCGCCTTCAGCCCCTTCGATGTGTGGAAGTTCCTGAGAAGGGAAAAGCAGTCAAGGTCGAGCCAAGCCTTCCCATTCACCGAAGGGACCAGGGGTCGAAGGTTCCTGAAGTCGTCTTAGAGATGGCCCCTAGGTTTTCCATCGATCTGACTACCAAGGTTTGTCGAGGTTTCTTCCGTGATCTCTTTAGGGTTAGAGTGCCCACTTCGGATGAGAGTGTTTCCCACGAAAGGTGATTGGGGTGTATCTCAAATCTTTTCGCTAAGGACTCTTATTCCCTCTTCACACATTCATTGTGGAGGTTATGTGCTCCTCGAAGCTTTCCATCTGTAGACTCGCTCTTTAAGCTTTCCATACCCTCCCCTAGTTGTCTTCATTGAGTTGTGCGAGCTTTGCGGAGTTTGTCCGACCCTTGGGCTGTTCGGGTATTTCTTTAGGATAATAGCCGAACCTCACTGAGGGTGGTACCGTATCGTTGCTCTCACGGGCACAAGGCTCATATACGACCTTCCATTTTCCGACCCTGGATGGACGGATACATTCATGTTCGTCGTTCACCCTGATCTGGGACCGTTGCTCAATGGCGGGAGTTCTCCAAATCCTGAGCTTGCGAGGGAGTCTCCTCTGTCTTTGGAGCAGGTCAAAGCCAGGTTGTCGTCGGACGAGGCTGAGGCAGTGAAGAATCTATTGAGTCGACCGGGACAAGACAGGTCGATTCATTATTCGTTGGATGACCACACGATAAAGATCATTCTATGGAGCCTGCGTAATGTATCTCGAATCCACATCTTTATCTCCGCCACTCACGATAATTATGCTCGTTGCCTGTAGATATGACTGACAGAAGCCGACGCAGTGACGAGTCCAGTTTGGACAGGGTCTGGAAAGAGCAGCGGAAGAAGAAGAGGACGATCGAAAGGTCGAGTGCTCGCGCCGACCGATCGGGCGCACGCGTCGAGGGATCCGGCTCTCGGTCTCCTCTCCCAGTCCACCAGAGCTCCTCTTCCAAAGGGGGATAGACTAGACAGGGGTCCAGGCCTTCTTCTCGAGCTTCTTCGAGGGAGGCATCCAGCCAGGCTCCCGCACGGCCCCCTGCGCCACTAGCTTCCGTCGTGCTCATGAAGCTGCAAGAGGTGGTCAACGTCGATGCTGCCGACGTAGCTGAGCCGACTGGAGCGGTCGGCCAGAAGAGAGAGATGCCCTCCCACGGGGAGGAGAAACTGCTGAAGAGGAGGCAATTTGAGGAGGATCCCATGGGGAAAGGCAAGGGGGTCGCTCCTCTCGAGACTCCGGAGGCGGTAGAGACCCATATGGTGTCTCAGGCCTCCACGATGCCCCTTCTGGATCAGTGGCCTTGGGGTGACATCATGTTGCCCGCTCCTTTGGTCGGCCGGATCCCGGTAGAGTTCGATCGAATGTTATTGCTTAATCGGCTCTCGTCTCGATCCTCGGGCCGATCCAAGATGAGTTTCATCACCCCCTTCGCGATAGGCAAGGAGGAGTCGGCCCTGAGGGACTTCGGGACGGCTGCCAGGTTGGTGGAGAACTCGATCCTCCGCCAGGACCTGGAGTTTTTGCAGAAGTTAGACCTCGAATGGGTGGCCAACTTCTTCGTGTGGAGCGGATATCAGGTATGTCACTCAGGCCTTTCTTTGTCGTCAACCAAGTCCGTCGTTGCCTTTGACTAACCATTTGTCATGTTTGCATATGTCCATCCTCGGGGCGGTGTTGCGCCGCCAGGCCGCCGACTTGATTAATGGAGGTCGGCGGGTGGCAGACGCAGAGCATAAAGCGCTTTGCTTCGAGGCACGGGCGAAGGAGGCGAAGGAGGTCTTAGCGAAAGCTCTCGCGGATAAGGCGGTGGTTGAGTGGGGGCGACTGAGGCTAATGATAGCCTTTCGTCGCTATCAGGCCTCTACAAATTCACCGAGCTTCAATGGCGGTTGGAGAGGTCCCAACTCGAGGAGGAGCACGACACCTTCAAGAAGGAGACGATCGAGCGTCAGGCCAAGGCTTGTGCGCCGAGAGGTGAGCGGAGGCCTGCAAGGCGGAGAAGGCCGAGCTCCAGGCCAAGGTAGCAGGGCTCGAAGAGGCTGCCGCGAAGAAGAAGACAGGGCTTACGTCGAAGCTCGCAAAGGTGATGGAGGCTTTTCACCAGCGTTTTGGTTTCTGGAAGCGCTCCCCATCCCTCTTAGGCCCGTGGGCCTTTTGTTTTGCAAAACTCTGTAATTTTCTTTTATTTGAATAAATGAAAAGTTATTGCTACGTTTCTCTTTTTTGTTTGAGTATCTGCGTGTGTATGGCCCCTCGACGACTTAACTTGAAATTTCATAGAAATCTTTAGGCAAGTTATGTCGTGGATAGATTAAGCGTATTCAATCAATGAATGTATCCCGTTAAACCATGAATCACGCTTCCTTGGGTAAAGAGGGGCGAACAACTTTCGACATATGCGCCTAGGTCGTTCATTGGGGTGTAACAAGGTCCGTTCGTCTTATGGTCGACGAGTATCGGGGATCGCTCAGTGGCGAGGAAGGATCCCTCGGCTTACGGCCGACGAGGGTCGTTCGGGGGGCGAGGGGCGAGGCCCCTTCGACTTACGGCCGATGAGGGTCTTTCGGGGGGCGAGGGGCGAGGCCCCTTCGACTTACGGCCGACGAGAGTCTTTCGGGGGGCGAGTGACGGGGCCCCTTCGTCTTACGGCCGACGAGGGTCGTTCGGCGGCGAGGGGCGAGGCCCCTTCGACTTACGGCCGACAAGTGTATTTCAACTGATGTCAAAGAACGATCTACTTTGTATTCATAATGAACATGCATAGGGTAGCAAAAAATGAACGACCATTTTACCCCATTTGTACAATCATTGATAATACTTCCGTAGATGCTCAGCGTTCCAGGGATGAGGAAGTTCCCTGTCATCCAATGTAGCGAGTCGGTAGGTGACAGGACCGAGTACATCGATCACTGTGTAGGGCCCTTCCCACTTTGCAGCGAGCTTCCCCTGCTTGAGAATCTCGGGAGTAAAAGCGGCCTTATGCAACAACAAGTCACCCACACGAAAGCTGTGTTCACGGACCTTAAAGTTGAAGTAGCGAGCCATGCGCCCCTTTTGTTCGATGAGAGTCACTAAACTTCGTTCGCGGACCTTGTCCCCCAGTTGTAGGTTGAGCTCTGATTTCTTTCTTCGACATAGTATTAGAGACGAAGTGGTCGCTCATTGACCTCGACTGGGACGACGGCCTCGCATCCGTAGGCCAACATGAATGGTGTTTCGCCCATCATCGAGGTTTTGTGAGTCGTTCTGTACGAACATAGTATGCCGAAGATCTCGTCCGACCAAGTTCCTTCGAGCCCGGTTATTCTCTTCCGCAGGGGACCGAGGATGCTTTTGTTGGCTGAATCTGCCAAGCCGTTCGACTGGGGATGGGCGACGAAGGCGAAGTGCAACTTGATCTTCAGCCTGCGCAGAAGTCTCTGAAGCCGGCGTTGTCGAACTGTGTCCCGTTGTTCGTCACTATGGATTGTGGGATGCCAAAACGACAGGCGATGGACTTCCAGACGAAGCTTCAAGCTTCCTTCCAAGTGATTCGAGACAAAGGTTCAGCTTTGATCCACTTTGTGAAGTAGTCGATAGCCACTATTAAGTATCTACATTGCCCACTCGCTGGCTTGAATGGTCCAAGGTGGTCTATTCCCCATTTGGCGAAAGGAACTGGACTGACGATGGGGATCAGACCAGTTGATGGGGTCAAGCTGATCTTTGAGAACTTTTGACAGGCCGAGCACCGTCGAATGTATTCGATGGCATATTTAAACATCGTTGGCCAAAAATATCCTTGTCTTATGGCCGACAAGGCTAAGAATTTTCCTCCACAATGGTTTCCGCAGTCGCCCTCGTGGATCTCTTGGATCACGTAGTGCTCTTCCTGCAGGGCTAAGCACTTGAGATAGGGGATGATGTCATACCTGGTCCATCGTCTTTTGTACAATGAACCATCTAGCAGGACGAATTGGTAGGCCTTCCGCTCTAGCTTTCGTGCTTCCATTGGGTCGGTCGGTTTTTCCCCGTGGTTACGTAACAGATTATCGGATCCATCCACGTGATCTCTTGATCGAGGTTCAGCACAACCCTAGACACCAATTGGATATTAACTACGGTGTCCGACTCGTCAAACGTTACGTCTCTGCTCAGGATCACCTTCCTCTGTGTCGGACACCATAGTTGATATCCCTTGACACCACTGCTTAAGCCCAAGAAGATGGCTTTCTTGGCTCGAGCATCGAGTTTGTCTTCCTTCACGGCATAGTAACTCAGACAGCCCCAAACTCGTAGTGATTCATAGTCGAAAAATGGCTTTTCCGACCATACACATCCAATGGATGTCTTCCTTCCAATGGAGCAGATGGTAGCCGATTGGCCAAGTAGGTCACGTATGCCAGCGCCTTTGCCCAAAACTCATTTGATAGGTCAGCAGTCGACAGCATGCATCGAACTTTCTCCAACAAAGTTCGATTCATCCTCTCTGTTACCCCATTCTGTTGCGGCATACCAGCAATAGTGTAGTGTCTTCGTATCCCTGCTGATCTGCAGAACTTCTCGAGGAGATCTGACTTGTACTCACTACCATTGTCACTTCGAAGACGCTTGATTTGCCGACCCGTCTGAGTCTCGACCAGATTCTTCCACTCGATGAAAGTGCTAATAACTTGGTCCTTCGACTTCAGTGGAAACACACATACCATGCATGAGAAATCGTCGATGAACACAAAGTAGTGTTTCCCTCCGCTTGAGGTCGTTCTACTCGGGCCCTAAACGTCAGTGTGTACTTAGTCAAGCGATGCCTTCGTACTGTGGATGGCCGTCCCAAATGAAGCATGTGTCTGTTTTCCAAACACAGTGCTCGCAGAACTCGATCTTCTTGGTCTTGGCTCTTTTTAGACGACCCCCAACGATAAACTTCTGCAAAACTTTCTCGCCCACATTACCAAATCGCATGTGCCATCACATTAAGTCCTCCTCGACCACACGAGACAAAGCCGTTGTGCCAGCTACGACCAAACCATCCAAGTAATAGAGGTTGCCTTGGCGCTTCCCCTTCATCACGATCATTGCTCCTCTGGTCACCCTCAAAGCTCCATTCTCTATGGTCACTCGACAACCCTTGGCTTCGAGTGAACCGAGCGATATGAGATTGTGCCTTAGGTCAGGAACAAACCGCACCTCCTCAATGTCTCGTGTAACACCGTCGCTCATCCTCATCTGCACTGTCCCGACGCATGCCGTGCTACAGGCTCGGTCATCGCCCAGCAAGACCGTACACTTACCACCTTCACTGAAGGTCGCAAAGTACTCTCCATGTGGCGTCGTATGGAACGAGCACCCAGAGTCAAGCAACTAACCATCTGACGTCACGCCCTTCGAAGCGACCAATACATACTCCTCGACCTCAATGTCCTTAACGACATTAACAGTTGCTTCGTGCTTCTTCTTTGCCTAGGGGCAGGCTCTGACCCAATGTCCTCTTTCTTTAGAGAAAGCACATTGGTCCTTTGCCAACTTGCGCCGAGGGCCTCTTGTCTTGTCTCTGGACTTGTATATGAAATACACGTCCTTTCTCCACTCTTCTCAACACTACGACCCCTTGCGACTGTAAGAGCATCACTCGAAGCTCGGCTGCTGGTGTCTCCATCGTTCTTCCTGAACTTGTTGCTTGTCAGAGCATTGGACACCTCTTCGAATGTGATCGATTCCTTACCATAAGTAAGAACCGACACTAAGTACTCATACTCGATGGGTAGAGAGTTGAGGAGAATCATCGCCTTGTCTTCATCATCGACCTTCACGTCGACGTTCCTCGGATCGGTTTGAATCTTGTTGTAATAGTCGAGGTGTTCCTCCATAGAAACCCCCTCGACTAACTTCAAGCCGAAAAGCTTCTCCTTTAAGTGTAGCCGGTTCTGGATGTTTCATGTACTTGTCGCCGATCTCCTTCCAGAACTTGCTTGCACTTGTCTCCTTCGTGTATGTGTATTTCTTCTCCTTCGACAAATACAGGCGGATGGTACCATATTCACTTCGTTTCAGGCTTCTCCACTCCTGATCAGACATGCCCGTCGGCTTCTCCTCCAATGCGATATATTGACCAAGTTGGTTCAAGATATCCATGACTTCGCATCTCAACATAATGAGTTTGATCTTTCCATCAAACTTCTCAATTTCAAACTTTGTACTAAACACAATAATCTGAGTCGATGATAAATACCCAGAAGTCGACGCCTTTGAAGAATCGTCATTGCCATCGCTACTCGTCTTCGCATTCTACGTTGGTCTCCGACACCGTACGGCTCTGATACCAATTTGTTGTGCAGAGAAGCACAACCACAGGGAACCCTCACGGCTTTGCTATTGGGCTCTCCCCAAAAGGCCTCACACCAATGGAGATCCGAATCCATATTTAAACCCCATTAACTCCCCTTGTCTAGCCAATGTGGGACTATGTTTGATATCTCACATGCGACTCAATTCTGTCCAACAAACCCATATAGCATATGCCCCCCCAAAAGCCCCAGCTCAGTTCACACCCACCCGTGCATGCGCACACAAATACACGCGCAAATACATGCGCTCTTAAAAATAAAAATAAAAAATAAACAGACTGCCGAAAACTAAACTATGCCCACAGGAATGTGAGAACAAGTACAAAATTGCCTATCATAATTGTTTCAATTCAGATGATGATGCCCAGCACAGTTAAATTTCAAATCTATGTGTAATTTCCATTTTTTAGATGAGTAGCGATAGAAATTTTGATTGCCATCATATATTTTATTATCTTCAATCGTACCTGATTCAACAGTTCCATACGGATACGCTGAACTTCCCTATCAGCTACAGTTGGAGCATCAAAACGTGCAGTAGCAATAGCATCAACCTCAACAATAAATATAATTGCAGAGGCATTCTCCCTAGCAAGACCTAAAACATCACGAGCCATCCTTGGACCCTGGAACAAGCCAAAGATGTTATAATTTTTGAGTTCCAAAAAAGCAGTCATTGGAATAGGAATGCTGGTAAGAAAATAAATTCTGAATGGCTATAACTGTCTTGAAACATCAAAGCATATTAATTAACAGAGGATGAAATTGATGGTTAAAAATGAAAATATATCAATAAATAATCTCGGAATTAAATCATGGTTATGCAATAATTATAGCTTTAGTGTATCAGACCAACAGTTGGTGTTTCAGTGAAAAACATAGAAAATATAAAAGAGACACGTGTTCATTACATAGAAAATATATCTCCTTGATCCTTAAAAAATCTAAAAAATCACTCACAACCATTCTTGAGGAACATTAAACAATTAAAAATTTTAAAATGTAGAAAATTTAAGACTGTGTAAATTAGCCCCCTCGGGTCCATAAAATTGTTCTTACCTTAAGAGAACAAATCCCCATTAAACCCATCATATTTTGAAGCTCAGATTTGAAGCTCGTCTCGTTTCGGCCGCGGATCTGAAGCGAGAGGGGGTTGGCCACGGATCTGAAGCGAGAGGGGTGGTTAGGGTTTTGGGGAGCAAAAGGGGGCGTGGATGCACAAGGGGGTGAGCAGATTTGGGAGAGCTAGAGACGGTGCCTTTTTTAGCGTAAGTTTGTATTTTGTTAGAGAGCCACGTGATCACCATGTGAGCGATCCGCGTGATCTGAGTTATTTTGTTAGAGAGCCATGTGATCACCATGATGGCATATAGAGTTTTTTTAACTTCCGATTTTGGTTTCGATGCGTGCGCGTTTTTAAAATTAAGGAACACAACGTCCTCTCTCTTGGTTGGGAGTAAATGCGGTCATAATGAACGCTTGGCATCGGTATCTCTGACACGGTCAGAATTTAATGACATATAGAGCTTAAAAAGGCAAGAGAGCCCCACGTTGTTCTGACATCAAGAGAACAACTGCCAGTGCTGCTTTTAAATGAGATTTTGTAATTTTCTTCTGTTTGTGGACTTTGTGTGCTGCTGCCAACTTTTAAATCTAACGGGAAGCAAAGATTAGAACAGCCAGCAAGCAGAAATCGTGAAATACATCAAATGTGATTCAAACCTGACATGAAGCAAAGCTACAATGGTATTATTGGTTTTGTTAGTCATTGTGCCTTCTTTATGATGTTGGGTCTTGGCGCTCTTGCTGTCACGGTCTGTCTGCTTTTTGTGAGCATGGGCTTTTAGTGGAGGATTGCATCTGTGAGTGATGTAGAAACTGAGCTATTGCAAGTAAATAGCTTCAGACTCTGTTAGCAATAGAGGCCAACTCCAATTACTAATGCACTGTTTAATTCATAAGAAATTCTCTTAACACCTAATTGTAACTAGGGTTAATTGGTTTATGGGCTTTTAGTGACACCTGAAACATGCAGTTATGAATTGCATGCTTCATGTATGATTGATCCTTCAACACTATATGGCATTATGTCTAACTATAATGAATAAATTTTAGTAACTATAGTTCATCCATTGGTCAAAAGTTCCACAAAAAAGATTGACGAGGTTTTCATGACCAGGCTTGATGTATTGTTCACCCATTGTTGTAAAAAGCCTAACAAAGTCATGCATAAGCCCCCATTTGCATTTTTTATATTTCAGAGCACTTTAGCACCGCGTCAAAATTTTGATCATGCGATATTTTTGTGGGGATCGGTATCACCTTCTGAGTGATGCCAATCCACGTGGAAATTCCAAGATCGTTGGGACAACGAACAAGGCAGAGAGCTTTTTGCTACAAAATACGCAAACCAAGTAAACTGAAAGCAAATACCACAAAAATGAGCAATACACCTTGCACACCGGAGATTTATACTAGTTCCACCCAAATATTGGTGTACGTCCAATTTGGAGAGATCACTACTGCTTCAGTAATTTTTGGATTACAACATATGGCATTTGGTTAAAGGGAACCAACCAAACCCATTACGCAACGGAGAAATAATTTGGAGAAGACCTCGCAATCCAAGCCCCAAACAACCCCTGGTTTGCCTCCTGATTATACTACAGGGAGCAATGAACCTTACAATACTCAGTACTCTAAACACTCGATAAAGAACTCTCTAATTGCTTTAGAGATGTTTCTGGGATTGCTCTACCTGATTGAACTCCATGCAGAACACCTTCATTTATAGGAAGGGAATGCGTCGATAAGACGTGTGCCAAATACTGTTCGGAATGCGGCATCATTCCATGTCAAACTTTGCTTCATGTCGACCAAAGTTTGGTTAGCTTTCAGCATCACAACTTAATGCATACAATAGCAATGTTGGCAATCACAAGGGGTGTTTTGTATCACAGAGTTTCAACACTCCACCTTGATACAAACACACCACATAGCCCCCAAACCAAACCAATCTCCAGAACTCTATCTTTAAACGAACCATCTCACCATGAGGTCAGGGCACTTGGCTAGTGAGCTTCGCTCTAAGCATCACCAACAAACCGAGTGTCCAACGAACCCATTTTCGAAGGTGAGCTTCTGAACACCGTCGAATCTCCATGAATCCATACCTGAAGCAAAACCTGTAGTGATCTCTCCATATGCCCCCTCGTGGCACCTAGCGCCTCTTCAAGGAAAACAAGTTTGAGCGCCGCTCAAACTTCACCACCAACCTTTCTCTCACCGGATTCTCCTTCTTGTGAATCTCATTGGGATGTGCTTTGACGTCCCTTGCACATCGCCACCCTGTGTTTGCATCCAAAATCAATGCATCCATCATGGTGATCACGTGGCTCTTTAACAAAACAACTCAGATCACGTGGATCGCTCACATGGTGATCACGTGGCTCTCTAACAAAATACAAACTTACGCTAAAAAGGCACCGTCTCTAGCTCTCCCAAATTTGCTCACCCCCTTGTGCATCCACGCCCCCTTGTGCTCCCCGAAACCCTAACCACCCATCTCTCTTCAGATCCGTGGCCAACCCGCTCTCGCTTTAGATCCGCGGTCGAAACGAGACGAGCTTTGAATCCGAGCTTCGAAATATGATGGGTTTAATGGGGATTTGTTCTCTTAAGGTAAGAACAATTTTATGGACCTGAGGGGGCTAATTTACACAGTCTTAAATTTTCTACATTATAATTTTTTTAATTGTTTAATGTTCCTCAAGAATGGTTGTGAGTGATTTTTTAGATTTTTTAAGGATCAAGGAGATATATTTTCTATGTAATGAACACGTGTCTCTTTTATATTTTTTATGTTTTTCACTGAAACACCAACTGTTGGTCTGATACACTAAAGCTATAATTATTGCATAACCATGATTTTATTCCGAGATTATTTATTGATATATTTTCATTCTTAACCATCAATTTCATCCTCTGTTAATTAATATGTTTTGATGTTTCAAGACAGTTATAACCATTCAGAATTTATTTTATTACCAGCATTCCTATCCCCATGACTGCTTTTTTGGAACTCAAAAATTATAACATCTTTGGCTTGTTCCAGGGTCCAAGGATGGCTCGTGATGTTTTAGGTCTTGCTAGGGAGAATGCCTCTGCAATTATATTTATTGTTGAGGTTGATGTTATTGCTACTGCACGTTTTGATGCTCCAAATGTAGCTGATAGGGAAGTTCAGCGTATCCGTATGGAACTGTTGAATCAGGTACGATTGAAGATAATAAAATATATGATGGCAATCAAAATTTCTATCGCTACTCATCTAAAAAATGGAAATTACACATTGATTTGAAATTTAACTGTTTAATTGAAGATGCCTCGGACTATTGTTTATCATGGAATACCCTTGCTAAGTCTTGAATTTGAGATTGTGCAAAACCAGTCTCGCCCCTTTTATGACTGAGCTGGGCCTCTGCATCTAATTTGGAACAGCTATGATAGGCAATTCTGTATTTGTTCTCACTTTACCATGGGCATAATTAAATTTTACGTTTTAGGTATCTGTTTATTGGAATTGCACTGTCTAATTGAAGATGCATCGTAGGCTTGTCTATGGATCAAATGCCATTGCTGGCTCTTGAATCTGACATTGTGCAAAACCAATCTCTCCCATTTATGACTGAGCGATGTCTCAGCATCATAATTTGGAACAATTATGATAGGCAATTCTGTACTTGTTCTCACATTACTGCTGGCATAGTTAAATTTTAAGTTTTAGGTACATGTTTATATGAAATTGAACTGTCTAATTGAAGATGTCTCGTAGGCTTGTTTATGGATCGAAGGCCATTGCTGGCTCCTGAATCTGACATTCTGAAAAGCCAATCTAACGAGTGGCCTAAAATGAAGCGAACATATAGGAATTAGATTGCGTATGTAATTATACCGGTGGTACACAGAGATCAGAGCTCATGTGCTCATTTTAGCCTTGATTAATGTAATATCTAATATTTATCAAATGAGGATATCTGTTGTGCTAAAAATTCAAGCATAAATTATGTCATATATGAAGAAGACATTAGTCAAAGCTAAAAACAATCAACAAATTAAAGAGAGTACCATATGATTCAGGCCCAAGTCCTGCAAATCTCCTATCTTGCTCTCATATCTTTCGCTCCAAGCAACACATCTCTGAAGAAATTTGGTTGAAACAAAATCCATTTAAGCAAATCATCAAACACCTCCATCAGCATGACTGCACACAAAATCAAAAACCGCTACAAAAACACAAAACAGAGAGAACCCCATTAGAATTCCTAATCAAACAAATCAAATAAACCTATTACAAAGGAAGCGGCTAAATATAGAGAAAACCCCATCAAATAAATTCCCTTAAAATGAGAAAACCCCAAGTTTTTTTCCTGTGTTGCAACCTTCAAATTTTAGGGTTTTCTCTTTTAAAACAAGCCCAGATCGGTGACGATGTTGACATCCTCTTTAAAAGAGACAGATTGGGCCACCCGCCCCCCTCAGCCGCCTCCTCCTCCGCGGCGCCTTTGGCGGGCGTCTTCCCCTCCTCCGTCACCGGAGCATCCACCGCTGCAGTAGCGGTAGGTTACTCTTCGGTGGGCTTATTGGTATCCTCCTCTGCCGGTTTGGGCAGCGTCTCTCCATCCGTGTCAACGATCCGAGAGCGCGGTGGGGTGTTTAGAGGAACAATAATTTAGCAAGAGAAGGGACCTGTTAGGGTTTGAGGAAACAGACTGAGAGAGGCGGTTGGTGATGGCTTGGTCAGCTGTTGTTTTTGGTGAGGGTCATCTGGCCACGGGTTTCCCCCGACCCATTTCTCCCACAAATCTCAGCCGTTTGATCTCCTCTGGATTGAAATTTGATCGTTATGTCAGCAGTCCGTGTGATCGCCACGTCAGTTATCCGTTTAAAAGCAATGAGAGCTCCCACGTCATTCTGACAGCAAGAAAACAGCTTTTATTGCTGCTTTTAAATGAGATTTTGTCTTTTTCGTCTGTTTGTAGCTGCCAACTTTTATCTCTGGACTTTATGGACTTTGAGATTCCTTTCTTTTTCTTGGTCCTTGCACAACTGTGGATCAATTTGTTGTTTACTTCGGTCTTCACACCAAACCAAACCAAATAGTACAAGCCCACAGCTCTACATTTTTTTGTCTAAAACCCCCTCTGAATTTTCGTGGTCAAAGAAATCAACAGATTGCTTTTCACTTCAAGTTTTGCCCTGTTCCACACGCCAAGCTTTTACAGAGAACTGTCTTCTTTTTTATTTTTCTGTGTGGGCCAATCAAAATCAGCCTCCCTCCATTTAATAACATTAAACGCATCAACATTAGCACATCACAATTTGTCATTTGAAAGTTATGAATTCTGAATGTAAGTTCATTCCAACAAATCCTCTTTACATCTTTTAATCAAACATCAAATGCCCACGGGTAAAAACAATGGGGGAAATGCCTCTAACATGCACCCTACCCTCTCATGCCCACAAATGATGAGCATGTTCCCTCAACGACAAAAAGCTCAAGGTTCAAAATGGAACAACATACAGTAGCTAATATATTTCGAGCTCATGCAAATGTACGGCCTTAGGCTGAAAAGAGCACACACCGCTTCCACGGCCCAGAACTTCAACAGCGCTGCTAACACCATATCTTGTAGCATCATATTTTACATGATGTTGCCCTGAGTTCCCAAATAGCCAGCACATATATGTTGCCGAAATCGAAGTAGCATTCAAGATGTTGAATCACAAGAATTGCCAATCATCCTTGCCTGCATGACCGTCAGAGTAATTCAAGTTCCCCACGTCGAAGGGTTCATCCATACCATTGCAATGCATCCACTCCCGTCTAAATTGTCTAACGAAGCATCATGGCCACATACTGGCCTCTTGTGTTGGAGAGACATAGTAACGTTGAGTTGTGTTGCTCCATTGGACCTCTCTCCAAGCTCAGTATCATGCACGCAGAAATCTTTGAAATCATCCAAACACCATATAAAGAATCTGAGTGAACCGCTTGGAGCAAAGGCAATTGGGGTGGAAAAGATGACATGTACAAGCAGAAAAGGGTAAGTACTCTTTCTGGAATAAATGATATGTATTAGTAATAAAAACCTTCGTTTTAATGCTCCTGTAAGTGCACCCAAAATTCACAAACTCTGGAATGACATTAGAAGCATCTCCCCTCTATATGAACATAACTGTTACTAGAGAATGGTATTTTCTTAGATGAAACAAGCTACAACCTGATTTGATTCATAAATTAACTATACAATCAATAGATCTTCAGGGAAGGGTTGCACATTCTCTTTCAACTATTTTCAGGAGGGGAAAAATTAATTGAAACAGATGATCACCAACTTAGGGTCATCTGACAGAAAAGAATGAGACTAAGTCATTACGTTGCAAGTTTCATGTGCTAATATGTGATGTGTAATATTGCCACTAATAACAGTTGAAGTAGGATAAGGTGAAAACAAGGTTACAAGTAGCTTTTTGAGAGAATCCATGTATATGCGGTTGACAGATCAAAAAGATGGCTGAGCTGAGAAACTTTGCATACGGCAAGTGGGGGAGAGTAGCATACATGCACAGAAAAGTAGAGAAGAAATGAATGATCAGGCAAGTCTTCAGGCACCTCCTCCCACATTCAACTAAGTGTATACAATTCACAGCATCTAAACATATTTATGCTCAACACAACTAACAATTGCTTGAAGGGCCTAAATGTCTCAGTATGCTATCAAGTCAAGATGAGAATTCCACCTTATAAGAAGAGCATGCAAAAATAATTTACATACTAATGGTGCAGTAGAATAGAAATTTTCAACTCAAAACTATTAGTTTCTCATCGTTAAGGGAAAAAATTCTAGAAATTTTCTGATGCGGTGCGTGCGCGTGAACCAGAGGGGGTGCGGGAGCCAGAGGGGACGCGACTGGTTCGGGTTTATCAAAGGAGGAGGCGACTCGGGTCCACCACAGGCCCGGGATCGAACTTATAGTTTCGTAACTACGAAGGGGGCATGGGAGCCAGAGGGGACGTGACTGGTTCGGGTTTATCAAAGGAGGAGGCGACTCGGGTCCACCACGGGCCCGGGATCGAACTTATAGTTTCGTAACTACGAAGGGGGTTGTTTAGTAATTTCCTATTTCGCTAATCCCCCCTAAAGCAAGGGCCGACCGGCCCTAAGGAGTTTATCGAAGAATTGAATTGTGAGTTTATTTTTCCTAGATCTTAGATTAATTTAAAAAATCGCTTTATCTTACTTCCGTAGATTAATCTAGCCCTAAATCTTTATTCTTGCAATTCTATTCTAATTTCAGATCTGTTTTTCCATATAAAAATCCTATTTTTATTAGTCCACATCCATAAAAATCGTACCTTTATCCCCACAAATAGCCCTAGACGCATCAATTTGGTATCAACGCAGTAGATCCATGGCGAACACCGGATCCAAGGAGCGGATCGACTTGTTGGAAGAGAAGGTGGAGAAGCTTGAGAGTAAAATTAGCGAGGAGATCCATGAGGTGAAAAGAACAGCGGCGGAGAGCAACGCTCAGTCGAAGGAGTTTATCCAACAAAGCGCAGCGGAGAATAGATCTCAGATGATGCAGGAAATAGCGATGTTGATAGCAAATATAAATCCAAAGAGAGATCCAAGCCCAAGGGAGCCGCCTTTATCGACGAGGAAGAGGAAAAATGAGATTTTTAACGAAGGGGTTCCTGAAGATGTTGAAGACGAAAGCCTGAGTCGCTCTGCCACCGAATTCGAGTTTCAGGAGAATCCTAGGAGGGTTGCTTTATGGAAGGGATGAAACCCACTGTTAGTTCCGGACAGAGACAGCTAAAACTCGTGGACTTGCGAGAGATGATGACCTCAGCTAGGAGGTGGAGGACCATCAGGAGACTGAGAGGAGAGCCCGTGGGGCATGGAGAGGCACCGCTTTTCGTCGACAGGCTCCAGCGGGAGGACAGAGAGCTGATTCTACTCAGGAAGATACAACAGGTGCCGCAGGCAACAGGGACAGGAGACCAGAGCCACGGCCAGGGGCAAATACGGAGGATGACTGAGGCAGAGATTCGTGAAAAGCGGGCAAAGGGACTATGTTTCAAGTGCGATGAGAGATTTACTACAGGGCACCGCTGAGGGGATCTGACTCTTCAGATATTGATAGCGAATGACGATGAGGAGGACGATGAGGTGGTACTGGAGGATGGAGAAGACGAGGAGA
Source organism: Scilla litardierei (assembly GCA_030789695.1). NCBI lineage: Eukaryota > Viridiplantae > Streptophyta > Magnoliopsida > Asparagales > Asparagaceae > Scilla > Scilla litardierei. Next base: position 324,488,063 of record CM061141.1, read on the forward strand.
CTGAGCACCAGCACTTGGATTTGGCAGAGTTATCCCTCAATTCTGTGGTGGGATTCACACTGAATCGCACCATGAAATTGGTGGGACAGATGGTCGGCCATGATGTATCGTGTTAGTAGACAGTAGGGCCACCCACAATTTCATCTCCAGCAGATTGGTGTGAGAGCAGCGACTGCAGCTGAGTGACACATGGAGGTATGGAGTAGTGTTGGGCAAAAGACAGGTGACACACAGTAGAGACGTCTGTCGAGGTGTGATCGTGACGATACATGGGGTGCAGATTATCACGGATTTCCTTCCTTTGGAGTTAGGGAGCACTGATATCATCCTGAGGATGAAGTGGCTACAGACATTAAGGGAGACCAAAACAAACTGGAAAATGCTGAGGTTGGAGTACCAGGATGAAGGGAGGACAGTGGTCTTACAGGGGGACCCCATGATCAACCTTTCTTTAGTGTTCTATAAGGCCATGACACGGGCTATACACACGACAGGAGGAGGATATCTGGTAGAGCTACAGGCGGTCACCGCTGGAGAGCAGAGAGAGGATCACACCCAGGCAGTGGCACCAGAGATAGATCAACTTTTGAGCCAGTACGAGGATGTGTTTCAGACCCCACATGGATTACCAGCACCCCGAGACCACGAGCACGCCATTGTTTTGCGGAAGAGCGTGTCTTCCATCAACGTGAGTTCATACGGATATCCCGAGGTGCAGAAGGATGAGATCGAGAGGTTAATAAAGGACATGCTGCAGGCAGGGGTGATTCGACCGAGTATGAGTCCTTTCTCCAACCCCGTTTTGTTAGTGAAGAAGGATGTCAGTTGGATGTTCAGTGTTACTACATAACTCTAAACAAGGAAACTGTTTCCGATAAGTTCCACATTTCGATGATCGATGAGCTTTCTTGATGAGCTTCATGGGGCTGTATGTTTTTTCAAGATTGACATCAAGTCATGTTATCATCAGATATGCATGAGGGCAGCTGACGTGCCCAAGACCGCCTTTAAGATTCGTGAGGAGCACTATGAGTTCCTCATCATGCCGTTCGGCCTGACAAACGCTCCAGCGACATTCCAAGCATTGATGAACAAGCTGTTCCGGCCCTACCTTCAGAGATTTGTCCTGGTATTCTTCGACGACATACTGATATACAATCATAGTATGAAGGAGCATGTGGGGACATCTGCAGGCAGTGTTACATGAGTTACAGGACCATCAGCTTTGTGCCAGTAAGAAGTGCATGTTTAGTCAACCACATGTATAGTACTTGGGGAATATCGTCTCAGCTGTGGGGTGGCGACAGACCGGTCCAAGATTGCAGCAATGTTAGACTGGCCGTTACCCACCACACTACGGGGCATGCGGGGCTTCTTGGGCCTTACGGGGTACTACAGGAAGTTCGTCCAGGGTTACAATTCGATTGCATGGCCACTTACATAGCAGCTAAAGGACAGCTTCCACTGGGGTGAGGAGGCCACCAAGGCATTTGAGGCCCTGAAGCAGGAAATGACGACCGTGCCGGTTTTGGCACTACCAGATTTCAGCAGGCCTTTATGATAGACACCGAAACTTCAGGACATGGGTTGGGGGCAGTGCTGATGCAGTATCAGAGGCCTATTGCATATTTCTGCTAGACTCTGTCAGCACGAGCGAGGCTGAAATCAGTATATGAGGGAATTGATGGTGATCGTGCTCTCCATCCAGAAGTGGCTGTCTTACTTATTGGGGAGAAGATTTATAGTAAGGACCGGCCAGAGGAGTCTGAAATATTTGTTGGAGTAGCGTATGGTCACAGAAGAGCATCAGAAGTGGCTCTCCAAGCTGGTCCATTACACATTCGAGATACATTACCGACCAGTCTGGCTTGGAGAACAAGGTGACAGATGCCCTTGTCCCGCAGAGGAGTCATTTCCGTAACAGTCCTACTATACTGAGAGCCTTTGAGCAGAGATTGATGCAGACGCGGGCTTAGCACAGATACAGGAGGCACTGCAGCGGGGGTCAGCAGAGTTTCCGGGGTATACCTTGAGCGGGCAGCGACTGCTTTACCAGGGCAGACTAGTGATACCATGGGAGTCGACACATATCCGTTGATATTTCAGGAGTTCCACGACAGTTCTGTAGGAGGGCATTCGGGGATACAACAGACTTATAGAAGGATGTCTAGGGAGCTGTACTGGCCGAACATGAAAAGAGACATTGCTAAGATGATTGCGGAGTGTGACGTCTGTCAACGTCACAAATATATGGCAATGGCACCAGCGGACTTCTACAGTCTTTGGCCCTACCGGAGAGAGATTTTGTAAGGATATCAGCATGGATTTCATTGAGTGGCTACCCAGATCAGAGAGCTACAATTCCAAACTAGTGGTGGTGGACCGACTCAGCAAATATGCCCACTTTGTGCCGCTGAGACATCCCTATACGGCAGTGACTGTAGCTACAGCTTTTATGCGAGAGGTAGTCCTCTTACATGGGTTCTTTGCTTCCAAGTATCCAACCGCGATAAAGTCTTCATGAGCAGTTTCTGGCAGGAGCTGTTCAAGATTCATGGGACTAAGCTGAAGAGGAGCACAACCTATCACCCGCAGACAAACGGCCAAACTGAGGGGGTGAATAGGAGTGTGGAGACCTCCATGAGGTGGTTTGCTTCAGTTTCGCCGAAGTAGTCGACAAAGAAAAAAGACCTAGGTTCTTCCGCTCTGGAGAGATGTAAAGAAGGATGTGAGAGAGAGATAGAGAATAGTTTTGAGTTTTTTTATTGGTAGGTTTGGGTATCGGGTCTTGGCTTGTAAAATTTTAATTAAGTCAACTAGTTACATGCGTCCATCCCAAAACGGGATTGCTTTCGGATCAGACTAGTCTCGCACACTATCCTCCACATGTCGACTGGGAATCCGTCTCCAAAATGTGTCGAACATGATACATACCCCAGTTTGGGGGTACTCGTCCTTTATAGCCATCATCCAATGATTCCATGTACTGATAACAGTGTAGTATCTGAGACTCTGGATTTTGACTACTACTTACTGTTTTAGAATGTTTTTATCAGCAAATGTAATTTAATCTGGCTCTTTTGAGATATATCTAATTCTTTTGAGATACCATCTGAATGTTGATCACACCTAAAAACACTGATGTCGATGCTCAGGTCGTCCATGAATAAACCATGGGCCTTTGGGCCCCGCAAAAGTGTCGTCGCGTCATGACGGGCCTTGATGAGCGTCGTCAAGGCATGGCGGGTCTCAAAAAATGTCGTTAGGCCATGGCAGGCCTCAAAAGACGTCATCGTGCCAATGCGGGCCCATCAGAACAGCGGTAAGGTCCAACTGGCCCTGCAGGGGGCCCGGCGGCCCCTGTATGGGTGTAGCAGTGCCTTGCAGACCCTGCAGGAGCCCTAAGGCCCTGTTGAGGGGCGGCAACGCCCAACAAGGGGGCGGCAATGCCCTGCAGCAAGGCACGGGGTGGCAACGCCCAACAGCAAGGCGCGGGGCCCCCGGTGAGGGTGGATGAGGTCCCCGCCCCTCTTGGTGTCCTTTTTGGCTTCTTCGGAATCCATCTCGTCTTGATTCGCATAGGAGTCGTCACGGCAATCTAGATCTGAAGCCGGATCATCTTTTTGAGGGACCAAAGTTGTTGCCTTCTGCCCTAGATCTAAGTTGATGCCCTCAGCACTACTCAGATCTGAATCCTTAGTCCTTGACCACGCCTGGCTTGTTGCAAAAGCTGTTGATTTGATTGCATGAGCTGTTGAGTTATTTGCATGATGGCCTCCAATATCGCTTGTCGGCGTTCCTCCAAAGAATGAGAAACTCATCCCAACCAATGTTGCCCTAAGTAAAACCATAACTGAAGAATGATATACCATTCGTGGTGCTAAATTGAGGGATGCATTAGTGGTACCTTGTTATTTTAGTTGTGTGAACTGGAGTTGTAGCTTAATAGATGGTGTTTATAGAGAATTTGCTTAATTTAATCCATCATTCTATCTTTTGTCTTGGTCGGTTCCGCTCATAGCCTTGCAGGATTTGGAGGGTTGATTATAGTAACATAAGCTTTAATTGAACCCTCTAGAATTTCATAGCAAGTTCCTCCCTCCTTAGTTTTCTAATCCTGGAATCACTTCGATCATTCATTTGGCCAGCAGATACTTGAGGAAGAAAAAAGTTGCACATTTTCGTGTATTCACATGGATGATAGTAATAAGATGTGTGGACAATGTCATTTAGCTTTCAAGTTCATATCAACATCTGCAGGACGAGATATTTTAACCAAGGATTCATGCAAGTTCCTCCTCTTCAAGGATGGGGAGTGTAGCTGCAAAGATAAGTGGTGGAGATGCATAATACACCAGGCTTTTTTCCCATTTACAGTAACCATACATTTCACAAATTACCTGAACTAATAAGTTATTTTGTATATTGATTGGATCAACAAAATACGGTTGTTTAAACAACCACTACATAATTTACAATCTGAAGATCATTTCGCAATGGCTTACTTCCACCTGGTATAATCAAGTGATACAAGGAAGGAAGGAAAAGGTCTCACAGTGTGAAACTTGATGAGAAAATATCCTAATGGTAGAAGATTGAAAGATTGTGAGTTTCGTTGGGCTGGCCTGTAAGAAGCAATACTAGAGTGTATCTGAGCAAGTGCACGTGCTGATACTAGTACACCTGCTGTTTTCCTTTCACTAAACCCCTGCATGTGACACATCTTTTATATGCGTCATGTCCACCTTATTGCTGTTAACTGCGATAAAATGAAATTTCTGCACAAGTAACTGTCTAGTAGGAGGCTTGGTTTAATGCTAATCACGCAGCCAAGTTGGTTATAAGCTGATTATATTTGTAAGAAAGATTATGTGATTACTGAAGTTCTGCTTCTACTTTTATCAGACTACATTCTTGTCTTACAAAAACTGCTGTTAGAGTTAATAAACGTGAGGGATTAAAGAGCAGCGTATATAGTATATACATGAACTTCATGTGTACTTAATATGCTATCAGAGTCTAATTAAGTACCTCGCTTCGCTTTGCGGCCACATACCTTCAAACTTACCATCATGAAATTAATCTGGAGAATAACCGAGACAAGTGAGCTTTACCTTTTGCTTTGTTTTCATTTCTTGATGTCCACTTTTGAACCATTGTGTTTGTTATTATATTTTCCAAATTGCTATGAAAGAATCAAACTTCATGATATTGTTTTTGTTTACGGGTGAATTTTCATCCGTAAATCGTTAGTATAGAGGCCTGGAGGGTGCGGGGTCAACGCGGTCAAAGGGGACACGCGAGACCCCATTGTTGTCGTGGCTGACACGTGAGACGGAGATGAGCCGTTTGTTGAAATAGTTGCTGAAGAAAACCGAAAGAAGAGAGAGGAACGATGTTACCAAAATGAATGAAAGGGGCTGAGTCGCGGACTAGGTCGCTTTCTTTAAGACGTTTCGCGGCTCTGCCCAAAGTTGTGCAAGCAGTTGATAGCCCCGCCGTCCCCAGGATAAAACAGCCCAGATGAACCTCTGTGATCGATCAAATCTGCACAGGAAGAGATCGAGGAAGAACAACACCGAAAAAGAACTGCTCGGGATCAAAGAAGAACAGAAAAAAAAACTTTCTAAGAGGAAGAATTTTCGCAGACAGAGGAAGAGACAGACGGGAAAAATTTTCGACTGTCAAATGAAAACCAAACGATGTCCTTTTATAATGAAAATTTGTAACGGAAAATAATTAAACCGATTTAATTCTAGATCTGAATTAATGCGTGTTAAATTCAGATCTGGGATTAAAGACGGTAATAAAATCTGGATTAAAACAAAAAACGTTTAGATTTGTAAATTTAAACCGTTTGAAATTTAAATTTGGTTTATTAAAATAATTATATATAAATAATAAAATTATTTTATCCAAAAAATATAATTACCGCGCGCACGTCACGGCCGGCCGGCCGACGGGCGGGCGGCGGCGGCGCGCGCGTGTTGAACCCAAGTTCAACTAAGTCCTCTCCCCTTCACAAAAGAGCCATACCCCAAGGGGCACACCCCTAAAGCACAACAAGCTCTTTATATACTCCTTCAAGTCTTTTTGCCCATCCAATGTGGGACTAAAGAAAAAGGGAGGGAAAACCAAATGAGCCCAAATCCCCTTGAAAAAATTCAATAGTTTCCAACAATCCCCCACTAGAATTTTTAAAAAGTAAAACAAAAGTATATTTCATCGAGCAGTATATAATATAAGACTTGTGCATAAATAAAGGTGTCTATCGACTTGAACCTTTATATAGTGTTGATGATTTAGATTTAACTAGAGTAACTCGCAGTTTTGAACTCTATCTCTAACATCATCACACACACAACCTTATCACGGTGTTGTTCATAAGCCCGTGCTTTACGGCCATGCACGTGTATCCCAGTATAGTGAATGCTCTAGATAATTTTGCCCAAAATTCCATAGGAAGCGGCCACACTTCCACATTCACATAGGTGATTCTATCAAGAGTACTCCTGTAGCTAGGTACCCCACTCCACATAGAGTATAGAATTCATTAAGAGTTAATATAAACTCATCCTTTTTTTTTGCTTCAGGATATCATGCTCAATATGATTCTTCTGGAATAGGACTAATAATTATACTAGCATGATTCTCCACATATCACTTCATGATTTGTTATTACCCTTTGAACCTATTTCTCGGGATCTCCGGTCTATAGGTTGGGTTTCCCTCACAAGCGACTCATCATTCTAAGGGCATGAGTCCCATTCCTTTCGAGGTTTTAAAAACCTTCTCTCGAGCTAATCCTTTCGTCAAAGGATCAGCTAAGTTATCATCAGTACGTACATGATCAACTCTCACAGCTCCAGAGTTCATATACTCTCTAATAGTGCTGTGCTTACGACGTATTTGTCGCCTTTTTCCGTTATAATAACGGTTCTGAATTTTTGCAATAGCTGCAGTACTATCACAATGGATCAAGATAGCTGGTATCGGTCTATCCCATAACGGATGTTCTGATAACAGGTTTCTAAGCCAACCTGCGTCTTCACTAGCTGAAGCTAGTGCAATCATCTCAGACTCCATGGTGGATTGAGCTAAGATAGTCTGTTTCTTGGATTTCCAAGATACAGCTCCACCAGCTATGCTAAAAATATAGCCACTAGTTGCCTTGGAGTCATCTGAAAGGGTGTTCCAATCAGCATCGCTATATCCTTCAAGGACAGCGGGAAACTTCTGATAATGTAATCCGAGATTCATGGTCCTCTTAAGGTATCTCATGACTCTTTCAATAGCATACCAATGCTCAATACTAGGTCTGCTTGTAAACCTGCATAGTAATCCTACGGCATAAGCTATATCAGGTCTAGTGCAATCAGCAGCATATCTCAGACTGCCAATAATGCTCGCATACTCAGTTTGTCTAACACCGTCGCCGGTGTTCTTGAACAATTTAACACTAGGATCATAAGGAGTACAAGCTGGTTTACGATCAAAATAATTATATTTCTTTAGAATCTTTTCAACGTAATGAGATTGATTCAAAGAAATTCCATGTTCAGACCTAGTTATTTTAATTCCAAGGATTACATTAGCTTCACCAATATCTTTCATGTCAAAGTTTGCACTTAACATGGTTTTAACTTTGTTTACAACATGAATGTTTGAACCAAATATCAGCATATCATCAACATAAAGACATATAATGGTGCAAGTACCATTATCAGATTTATAATATATGCATTTGTCACTTTCATTAACATTGAAACCATCAGAAATAACAAGGTTATCAAATTTTTCATGCCATTGCTTAGGTGCTTGTTTCAAACCATAAAGTGACTTATCTAATTTGCATACTTTATCTTCTTGTCCTGGAACAACGAAACCTTCAGGTTGATCCATATAGATTTCTTCTTCTAATTCACCATTTAAAAAGGCTGTTTTAACATCCATTTGGTGTATTACTAAATTATGTATAGCAGCAATAGCTAACAGTACACGAATGGAAGTAATTCTAGATACAGGTGAAAAAGTATCAAAGAAATCTATGTTTTCTCGTTGTCTAAATCCTTTGGCTACGAGACGAGCTTTATACTTATCAATAGTTCCATCAGGTTTTAACTTCTTCTTAAGTATCCACTTACATCCTATAGATTTACATCCAGGAGGTAAGTCAACTAGATGCCAAGTTCTATTAGACTCTAGAGAGTCCATCTCATCATTAATAGCCTCTTGCCATAAATTGGCATCCAAAGAGGATAAGGCCTCGGTAAGATTCCTAGGATCTTCTTCTAAGTTATAAGTGTAATAGTCAGGACCAAAGTCCTTAGCAACACGAGCCCTCTTACTCTTTCTAGAATCAATTTCTAATCCTTTATCAGAATCAGGAAGACTAATGTCTGGTATAGGACATGAACTAGAGCCCCCACTATTCTTAGATTTAAAAGAAAACTTATCTTCAAAGAAATCAGCATCATTAGATTCAATAATAACATGTTCTTTCAAATCATAAAATCTATATGCTTTGCTATTTACAGCATGACCAATGAAAACACATTCATAAGCTCTACTAGCAAGTTTTCTCCTTTTAGGATCAGGAATCCTAACATAAGATAAACATCCCCAAGTTTTAAGATAGGACAGATTTGGTTTCTTATTCTTAAAAACTTCATATGGAGAAATTTTACTTTTAGATTTAGGAATCCTGTTAAACACATAGCAGGCAGTTAATAAAATTTCTCCCCACCAATGAGAAGCAGCTCCAGAGTTAAGCATAATTGCAACAACAGATTCAGCTAAAGTTCTATTTTTTCGTTCAGCTTTACCATTCATTTCAGGAGAATAAGGAGCAGTCTTCTCATGAATAATACCATGTGAATTATAAAATTCATTAAAAATTGTTGAGTCATATTCAGTTCCTCGATCACTACGTAATCTTTTTATCTTTTTATTACACTGATTTTCAATTTCAGTAACAAAAGATTTAAACATGTCAAATGCATCACTTTTATTTTTCATTAGATAGACAACAGTATAATCAGAACAATCATCAATAAAAGTTATAAAATATCTTTTTCCATTTCTAGTCAAGACACCATCAAATTCACATATGTCAGAATGAATTAAATCAAGTGGCTCTGATTCTCTTGAAACAGATTTATGTGGTGTCTTAGTTATTTTGGCTTGACTACAGAATTCACATTTCTCAAAATCATCCAAAGACAATTTAGGAATAAGGTCTAAGTTACTCATATTTTTAATAAGGCGTTTGTTAACATGACAGAGTCTAGCATGCCAGATATTAAAAGAACACAACATATAAGCAGAAGCTGAACCTTTATTAATATCAATGTTCAACTTAAACATACCATCAGTGGCATACCCTTTCCCAACAAAAACATTGTTTTTAGCAATGGTATACATATCAGCACCTATAGTTTGAGTGAACCCAGCCTTGTTGAGAAGGTAGCCCGAAACCAGATTCTTCCTCATCTCTGGAGTATGCATGACCTCTTTAAGAGTTACAGTCTTTCCAGAGGTAAACTTCAAATCTACATCGCCTGTACCAGCAACAATAGTGGAGTGGGAATCTCCCAACAACACTTTCTTGTCCTTTGTATCAGAATAGGACTTGAATTTTCCACGATCATAACAAACATGGCGCGAGGCACCAGTGTCTATCCACCACCCTTCAGTACCTCCAATTGCATTGACTTCAGAAATCATTGCAATCAGATCCTCTTCGGTAAGGTTCGCCTGCGGTGCAGGACGACGCTTATTCCGACAGTTCCGAGCCAAATGGCCAGGCTTGTTACAGTTATAGCAAATAAACTGTACCGAATCATTCTTTGAAGGGGGTTTTGGTCCATTCTGAGTTCTAGGAACATTTTTGTTCTGGTTGAATCGATTTCGATTCTGATTCTGATTCTTCATGAATTTACCTTTAGGTTTCAGAATAACAGATTTCTTACTGTTAGAAACAGCATTAATTTCTTCCTTTTTGTCTTGTTTACGGGCCTCCTCCTCAATCCGAAGACTGGTTATCAAACTTTCTAAGGAAAATTCCTTAGTTTTGTGCCTAAGGGTATTTTTAAAATCTTTCCAGGCAGGGGGTAACTTGTCTATGAGTACAGCGACTTGAAATTGTTCATCTAGAGTCATACCTTCAGAAACAATTTCATGAGCTATCTTCTGTAGCTCGTCAGACTGAACCTCCACAGACTTGTCGTCTGTCATCTGGAACTTCAGGTAGCGACTGACTGCGTATTTCTTTGAGCCAGCCTCCTCTGTGTCGTACTTCTTCTGCAGTGCTTCCCAGACTTCATTTGCTGTTTTGTGAGAACTATAGTAATCATAGAGATCGTCAGAAAGACCATTAAGAATATAGTTTTTGCACAGGAAGTCATGATCATCCCAGGTTTGGAATTCTTTGAGCTGAGCATCAGAAGGATTTTCGGGTAGAAGCAGAAGAGGCTTTTCAGTTTTACAGACGTAGGCAACAGTTTTGGTGGTAAGAAAAAACAACATTTTCTGTTGCCAACGTTTGAAATGGGATCCAGAAAAGCGGAAGGGTTTGTTTAGGTCAGAGGCAACAAGCACAGTTTCGGTTTCAGAAGTCATGGCAGAATGAGCGTCTTAAAATTGTTGAAATAGTTGCTGAAGAAAACCGAAAGAAGAGAGAGGAACGATGTTACCAAAATGAATGAAAGGGGCTGAGTCGCGGACTAGGTCGCTTTTTTTAAGACGTTTCGCGGCTCTGCCCAAAGTTGTGCAAGCAGTTGATAGCCCCGCCGTCCCAAGGATAAAACAGCCCAGATGAACCTCTGTGATCGATCAAATCTGCACAGGAAGAGATCGAGGAAGAACAACACCAAAAAAGAACTGCTCGGGATCAAAGAAGAACAGAAAAAAAAACTTTCTAAGAGGAAGAATTTTCACAGACAGAGGAAGAGACAGACGGGAAAAATTTTCGACTGTCAAATGAAAACCAAACGATGTCCTTTTATAATGAAAATTTGTAACGGAAAGTAATTAAACCGATTTAATTCTAGATCTGAATTAATACGTGTTAAATTCAGATCTGGGATTAAAGACGGTAATAAAATCTGGATTAAAACAAAAAACGTTTAGATTTGTAAATTTAAACCGTTTGAAATTTAAATTTGGTTTATTAAAATAATTATATATAAATAATAAAATTATTTTATCCAAAAAATATAATTACCGCGCGCACGTCACGGCCGGCCGGCCGGCGGGCGGGCGGCGGCGGCGCGCGCGTGTTGAACCCAAGTTCAACTAAGTCCTCTCCCCTTCACAAAAGAGCCATACCCCAAGGGGCACACCCCTAAAGCACAACAAGCTCTTTATATACTCCTTCAAGTATTTTTGCCCATCCAATGTGGGACTAAAGAAAAAGGGAGGGAAAACCAAATGAGCCCAAATCCCCTTGAAAAAATTCAATAGTTTCCAACAGCCGTGGGGTCGGCCGATGGCGCATTCGCTTGAGCGGGAAGGCGCGGCTCCGTTCTCCGGCAGGCCGAGGGGTAGCCTCGGCGGGATGACAACCTCCGGGATCGGTTGAGGTGAGGGACGCGCGGATCTTCGCATCGGCCCACCGAAGGGTAGCGTCGGCAGAGAGTTGCCTTCTGGTGGTGGAGATGAGCGGACTCGAGGACGAGGGCGCTCGGCTCCGGTTGGGAGGACGTCGAGGCGTAGCCTCGGCGTCGCTGGATCTCCTGGACCTGAATAGACGAGAGAGAGCTCGTCGGGGGGGGGGGGGGGGGGTTAAACCTTGGTTCCGACCGATTCCCCTCCGATGCCAAAGTCAGATCTGGTCTTAGGGATGCTCGGTGGGATCGGGCTTGGGTCGCAGAGAGACCAAGAACCGATCCTCGAGCCGAGCTATGGAGGAGGAATATGTAAAGGCGGAAGAATGTGTAAGAGGGAATTTGGGATATCTCCGTTGTAGATCATGAAGATCCGGCCTCTGTGGATGACGCTCCCTCCCTCCTCATATAGGCCAACCCTCCTAATAATATGCCATGATGTGACATCATGGCCATCATTCATGGGGACGTGCAAATGGGGAAGTGTTGACCCCACTGATGGTGCCCATTTGATGAGGGAATGAATGTCTTGAGTATCGCCATGATGACTAGAGTTAAGGCCATTAAGTCGGGCCATGATGATTGGAGTTAAGGCCATTATTGGCGAGAATGATGGCACTCAGCGGTTGCCATATTTGGTGAACGCTTCCTCGATTTGGGCCCCGATTTTCTCCACTATGGAAGCGTGCAGTCTCTTGGGCCTTCGTCTTGGATGGAGAAGCGCGGCCCATCCGTAAGATTCTTGGGCCGGGGCCCCAATGCCGCAGAAGACTGGTTGATTGTTCGTAGCTGACTCGGCTCCTCAGGGACCGGTCAAAATAGTCGTATCAATTGCCCCCATCTTCTGAGCTCTACCATTGTTAAGGTGGAGGCCAGGAGATGTAGTATAGGAGGGAGAAGATGGTCCTTTTGTAAAATCGGTCCGGCTTACCGAGCCAACTAGTGACAATAAGTTGTCGAGATTCGTTCGGTGGCGAGGGGAGTTGCCCCTCGGCTTACGGCTGACGAAGGAGTGGATCGGCCAGCTGGGGGAGTTGCCCCTCGGCTTACGGCTGACGAAGGAGTGGATCGGCCAGCTGGGGGAGTTGTCCCCAGCCTTACGACCGACCCATTCGTTCGGTGGCGAGGGGAGTTGCCCCTCGGCTTACGGCCGACGAAGGAGTGGATCGGCCAGCTGGGGGAGTTGCCCCCGGGAGTTTCCCCCAGCCTTACGACCGACCCGTTCGTTCGATGACGAGGGAAGTTGCCCCTTGGCTTACGGCCGATGAAGGAGTGGATCGGCCAGCTGGGGGAGTTGCCCCCAGCCTTACGACCTTCTCGTTCGTTCGGTGGCGAGGGGAGTTGCCACTTGGCTTACGGCCGACGAAGGAGTGGATCGGCCAGCTGGGGGAGTTGCCCCCAGCCTTACGACCGACCCGTTCGTTCGGTGGCGAGGGGAGTTGCCCTTCGGCTTACGGTCGACGAAGGAGTGGATCGGCCAGCTGGGAGAGTTGCCCCAGCCTTACGACTGACCGTTCGTTCGGTGGCGAGGGAGTTGCCCCTCGGCTTACTACCGACGAAGGAGTGGATCGGCCAGCTGGGGGAGTTGCCCTCAGCCTTACGACTGACCCGTTCGTTCGGTGGCGAGGAAAGTTGTCCCTCGGCTTATGGCCGACGAAGGAGTGGATCGGCCAGCTGGGGGAGTTTCCCCTAGCCTTACGACCGACCCGTTCGTTCGGTGATGAGGGGAGTTGCCCCTCGACTTACGACTGACGAAGGAGTGCTCGGCCTACTGGGGGGTTGCCCCAGCCCTTCGGCCGATCCGTTCATTTGGTTGCGAGGGGGGTTGCCCCTCGACTTAGGGCCGACGAAAGGAGTGAAGACATTCGAAGTTTCCATGGAGGTGCTCTGCAACTACTTCGTCCAGCTCGGGTTGATGCAGGAGCTGTTCGGTAAGCGGAGACCCAACATCACGGTCGGAGGAGCGGTCTGGATGCTCGAACTCGTATGGTGGTGCTTCGGCAAGATCGGCTCGGCACAGTCGGAGGAGCGGTCTGGATGCTCGAACTCGGACGGTGGTGCTTTGGCCAGATCGGCTCTGCCACGGTCGGAGGAGCGGTCTGTATGCTCGAACTCGGACGGTGGTGCTTCGACCAGATCAGCTCGGCCACGGTCGGAGGAGCTGCTTGGATGCTCACACTCGGACGACGGTGCTCCGGCCGGATCGGCTGCCATGCTCGCCCCCCGGAAGTGGAGCCGGTGGAGGTTTTGCATTGCCTCTTGCCTCAGTTTCGGCTTCGTTGCCGTTGGGTGAGCTTGGAACACGTAGGTTGTACTGGTCCTCCAGTGTACGCTGTCCTTGTCCCCTTCACGGCTCAGTTTTTCCCAGACAGGTGGCAAACTTGAGTCGTCGAAAACTTCATTGAGTTGGCACAAGTCGATGAGCTCGGACTGAGGTTGATATGCTAGCTCGGCTGGTTTAGACAGGGGCAAGCTTGGCTTAAAGCGCCATCGGAGGCTCGTCATGGTCGGAGGCTCGGCCTGGCCTTGGCCATCTCGTGGTCGGTCAGGCTCATCTGGTTGGTCTCCTCCTGAGTATTGGCTGAGTGATCATGTTCACCAAGCTCGTGTCATTGACGTAAGAATGTCTTCGATCCCCCAGCTTAAAATGCGATGCTTTTGAGATCGTCACTAAAGCTCAGATGTGGACCCACAAAGCAAGCGGGAAGGACTGGAGGCTCGGATCGAGTGTTGGGAACTCCGATCGAGCTTGGACGTGTCAGGCGCAGCTTTGATCTTTGGTCGAAGGATGCGCAGCTGCCACGACTTCGATCGATTAAGGCGTGACACCTCCGATCCTGGTTGGGTTCCGGCATCGCGTCTTCGATCTCGTTTTGACGATGCTTGGAAACTTCGATCTTCAGTCGATCGACGTTGGGGGGCTTCGGATTCTCTGTCAATCGTCTTCTAGAAGTCTTTATCGTCGTCGATCGAGGCCTAAGAGCCTCAATTCAAGTCGAACGATGTGTGGGAGCTTTCGATCCCGATCGATTTCTTCCTGGGAGTCTTCATCTCTTGAATTCGACATAGCTCGAGTGTCGATTGGTTGAATTCTGACTAGGGATGAGAATGGGCATGCCCAAAGCCTGATTGGGCTTCCAAATGGGCATGCCACATCATCATCCCTACAATTCCTTCACAAATTTTAGAAAAATTTGTGAAGGAATTGTAGGGATGATGATGTGGCATGCCTATTTGGAAGCCCAATTGGGCTTTGGGCATGCCCATTCTCATCCCTAATTCTGACCCGGATCGAGGGTTGATTGGTGGGAACCGACGTAGCTGAGGCGTCTCGCCGCGCCGACGTCGCCGAGGGTCAATCTCCTCTTCTGGATCAGATGTAACTGGCTGCCTGAGGTCGTCTTTTGGGGATGAGCTGACGCGTTGATCGATAGCCGTCCTCGACCCGGGGAAGGCCGGAGGAGCTGCTGATGACCCGTTGGTGAGCTCATTATCCTGAGGCGCTGGGAACGAAGAGGTTGGACTGCAAGGCCATCCTCAGAGTTGTTGGGCTTTACAAGGATTTACAGAGGTTGAGTTTGATGAAGATGCCTTAGAGATAATACTGTATAGAACTACTTGGAGATGCCTTTGAGAAATATTTGAGAATAAGACAACATCGTTTATAGAGGTCACTCGTTGTTTGCTTCTCAAATATCCCCCCAGGGGTTTTGGTGTTTGATTCCAGCCCCGGAAACTCCGATGCTTGGGCGTCGAAGGAGATTTAAGTCTCGGTAGTTCAGTTAGAGAGATACCTCAACCAGACGTGCTTAGTTGGTCGGGATCCTTCCCTCGGAATGCTTAGTTTGGGTCGGCGAGGCAGTTCGGCGAGTAGAGGTAGATTTGCATTGGCTGAACTCCAATGGAGGGCCCAAGACTCGTAGAATCTCCGTCGGAGCGGTTTGAGTTCGAAGGGATGGCAGAGCTCGGTGGAAGGAGAATCGATCCTCGCAACTCAATCGAAGGAAGAACCGAGCGCGTTGACTCAGTCGGAGGAAGAGACGAACTCAGCATCCCATTGAGCTTTGGTGGTTTGGTGCTAGGCAGCTTGACGAGGGTGACTCGGATGGTTGCCTTGGCCGGTAGGTGGGTAGCTCGAACAAGGGAATTTGACAGCTCGGGAATTAGTCGACACTGCCATTTTAGAGTTGCTAGGTTGGTGGAACACCTCCGGTGAGCTCCAATGGATGGCTGCTGCCCTCGCTCCGTGGTGATTGATCTGGGGTCGGTGACACTTGGTGGGGGGAGCTCCAACGGTGATTCGGAGAGCTCGAGGCGATTTCGGGCAGGCGGGCTCCAATCCGAGGGGAGCTTGATCGTACGAGCTCTACCGGACGAGATCTGAGCTAAGGGAAGCCTGATTGGATCATAGGGGGCTCGATCGGACGAGCCAGGCTGGACGAATTCCGTCGGTCAAGATCTGGTCCGAGGAGGTCGGACACCCATGCCAACCAGATGAGACTTGATCTGTAGAGAGCTTGATCAGATCGAGCTGGGGAGGATCTTTGGCGGAAGAGTTTGTCAAGTCTGGGCCTGAATACATTGAAGGCATGTCAAGATTGACGAGCTGTATGAAGGTGGCCAATCAAGCCATCGCTGGAAGAGGCGATCTTTTTCTGTTTTGTGGGGAAGATGTACGAAGTTGGGGCTGCCACCGTTTCGATGACAGGGAAGACTAGGATCTTGACCCTGACGGGTCAGCACATTACGGATCTTGCCTCTCGTTCGCCAAGATCTGGCCGATCCATTGGTCAACAACGTCTTGCTGAGACAAGGTCGGGGGTATGCAGATGCCGACGAGCAGTTTTGACGGTGACGACGACGGATCGTAGGACGCAGAGGCCTTTGGTTAGCGAAGAGAGGCCCAGGTCAGATCTTGGCTCAGATCGTCGCCTCCATCGTCATCGGGGGTGGACGAGTAGGATGAGAACGATCTGTTGACAGGAGGGGTGAGGCCGATGGGTGCTTTGTAGCCGAAGGCGGTCGATGTGGGACCCATCGTGTCGGAGGCGGTGGACCACCAGTAGTGTCGCCCTTTCTCTCTTCCTCTCGTGAGAGATATAAACTTTGATCGAATGGAATGAGTCATTCTCTGTGCGGTTGTTGTCGTGGATGTTGGCTTGTTCCCACAGATGGTGCCAAATGTTTACGGGTGAATTTTCACCTGTAAATCGTTAGTATAGAGGCCCGGAGGGTGCGGAGTTAACACGGTCAAAGGGGACACACGGGACCCCAGTGTTATCGTGGCTGACACGTGAGACGGAGATGAGCCGTGGGGTCGGCCGATGGCTCATTCGCTTGAGCGGGAAGGCGCGGCTCTGTTCTCTGGCAGGCTGAGGGGTAGCCTCGGCGGGATGACAACCTCCGGGATCGGTTGAGGTGAGGGACGAGCAGATCTTCGTGTCGGCCTGCCGAAGGGTAGCATCGGCAGAGCGTTGCCTTCTGTTGGTGGTGGAGATGAGCAGACTCGAGGACGAGGGCGCCCGGCTCCGGTTGGGAGGACGCCGAGGGGTAGCCTCGGCGTCGCTGGATCTCCTAGATCTGAATAGACGAGAGAGCTCGTCAAGGGGCTCGAACCTTGGTTCCGATCGATTCCCCTCCAATGCCAAAGTCAGATCTGGTCTTAGGGATGCTCGGTGGGATCGGGCTTGGGTCGTGGAGAGACCAAGAACCGATCCTCGAGCCGAGCTATGTAGGAGGAATATGTAAAGGCGGAAGAAGGTGTAAGAGGGAATTTGGGATACCTTCGTTGTAGATCATGAAGATTTGGCCTCTGTGGATGACGCTTCCTCCCTCCTCATATAGGCCAACCCTCCTAATAATGTGCCATGATGTGACATCATGGCCATCATTCATGGGGACGTGCAAATGGGGAAGTGTTGACCCCACTAATGGCGCCCATTTGATGAGGGAATGAATGTCTTGAGTATCACCATGATGACTGGAGTTAAGGCCATTAAGTCGGGCCATGATGATTGGAGTTAAGGCCATTATTGGCGAGAATGATGGCACTCACCGGTTGCCATATTTGGTGAACGCTTCCTCGATTTGGGCCCCGATTTTCTCCACTATGGAAACGGCCAGTCTCTTGGGCCTTCGTCTTGGGTGGAGAAGCGCGGCCCATCCGTAAGATTCTTGGGCCGGGGCCCCAATGCTGCAGTAGACCGGTTGACTGGTCGTAGCTGACTCGGCTCCTCCGGGACCGGTCAAAATAGTCGTATTAGTTTTGATTCCATATTAAACACAGCCATCCCCTTAGAAGCATGCCAAATTAAATGGTGCCTTCATATCCTTTCGGATGCATTGCACAGACTTCAATCCTACCACCCAACTGCCAAAGAGTTGGAAGATGTGGGGGCACTGGAAAGAGACTTGATCAAATCGCCACACAACACTTGGCAACTATTTTTGTAGTAGCACCAATATGAGGAATTAATCTCCATGGCACATTCTAATGGGCTGAGAATTTGATGTGGCACATTCTGTTGAGTATTGATTCCCCGGATTTGGTTTTGATGATGAGCAAACATAAATATTGTGAACTAACTCTTTGCGAGCGCAGTTATAGAGATCATCGCCAAATTACTTCGTACATTAAAAGCTACGTCTCAAGACTTCTCAAAGCACGTGATCGTGTGCCTGAAGCTTCGTTGAAGCTCTAGGAGTATTATTGAAGTCAAGAGATTCGGATTGAAGCTTTGAAGACGGTTCGTCTAGTTTACTTTATAGTCTTCTAGTTTCTTTCCGTAGAATGTTAAGCCTTGAGTAGGTCTTACATTATTAGAACTAAGATTATCATAGAAGCCCATAGAAACTTTCCCGAAGCTTCGCGCTTCATTTCACGGCTTCTAGTACATCTTAGTTGGTTCAAGAAGAAGAACCAACCGACTAGATGGCAATCTAGTCGGTCAGCAATTCTTCTTGGACCGACTAGATCTCCTTGCTCATTTCAGCTCATTCACTGTTGACCAATTAGTCGGTCCAAGAAGGTTCACCGACCGACTAGTTGTCAAACTAGTCGGTTTGAAATCCTTCTTAGACCGACTAGTTATATCTTCATTTTCACAGCCTGAGCTACTGTTTATCGTTAGTCGGTCAAAGAACAATCATCGACCGACTAGTTGAGAAACTAATCGGTTGAGATTTGTTCTTAGACCGATTAGTTCTCCTTATAGACAGCCTATCGTATTTCAACTCTTAGTCGGTCAAAGAACACTCACCAACCGACTAGTTGTGAAACTAGTCGGTGGGCAAGTCTTCTTAGACCGACTAGTTCTGTTTCTCCTGAACTATCTTTATTGGCTGTCATCCTCTTAGTCGGTCCAAGAAGAATCACCGACCGATTAGTTGAGAAACTAATCGGTCAGTGATCCTTCTTAGTCCGATTAAGCTGCTTCAGAATAGAGCCGTTGGAGCATTAAATGCCACGAATTTGCTTCTCTCTTTCCTCTATCCTATATATACTTGGAGGGAGTTCTTTCCTAGTATTCAAGGCTGATATTCTAGAGGTTTAGAGAAATCAAAGAGGAGCCATTCAACTCTATTTCAAAGCTCTCTCTTCTCACCAAGAATCTCTCCCTCACTCTTTGAGCACTAATTTCTCAAGAGAGATTCTCTCCATTGTGAGCCTTCCAAGCCAAGAGCTTGATTCAAGGTCACCAACACCTCCCTAGCAACCTATTGCTGGTCATCTTGGTGGAGCAAGGGTTTGGTGACATCTTCTTCCTCAAAATTCTTCTTGCCCTAATATTGGTAAGTTTACTCAAGGCATAGAATTTTGTTGGTAAGTATTTCATTGTTTCATTTACTTCGATATTGCAAGTGTTTCTCTCGGTTGTGAGAGAAAGTTTGTGATCCCGGGTTGTGGGAGTCACAATTTCATTTATGTATGATTTGGTCTTGTAGAGGTTTTTCTACAAGAATTTCATAGTGGAAATATTGGGTTAGAGGATTCTAACTCAAGTATCCGGAGGGGATCCAGGTGGTTGGGACGTAGGATCATCGGTAACAAGTCGGTGAGACTTAGGTGGATCCGAACCCGTTACATCGATTGTTTGCGTTGTCTAATTCTTGTTGTTTGTAGTCATTTCCGCATTGTTGTTTGTGTCTTGCACAATAATTAGGAATTATACTCTTGATTATTTTAAAGTACTATTCACCTCCACTCTAGTACGTGTGCAGTAGCTACACAGGGCACTACACATTCTAATTACCACTACGTATAGCTAGGGATTTTCATTGGATCTTGAGAGCTCGAGAGAAGATCTTGATCTATGGGAAGCCCTAGATATTCGATTTAGATCTATAATCGAGATTCCCTAGAATTGGGGCGCGAGAGCGACCAAAGCTAGCATATTTAATATATATATATATATATATATATATATATATATATATATATATATATATATATATATATATATATATATATATATATATATATATATATATATATATATATATATATATAATTATATTCGTTTGTACAGAGATAAAACGAATACGAACTATCACGATCTAGATTCGAACTCACGTTGCATGAGAACAAGCTTGAGTTGGAATTGAACAATAATGTCATTCTCAATGCTAGTGGTTTGAACTAGGTTTACGAGAGAGCGAGGCTCTAGTTTAGATTGCTATAGACTTGCATAGCTCGAGAGTGTGCATTGGTTCACAACCAAGTTGCGACAAGTTCACCTTAAACTAAGAGTAGTGATATGGAGATTCATATTTCACATTGATGCTTGAGATCTATAGTGGGGATTACCAAGCCCTATGCATTTTTATTAATTGAATTCATAAACAATACTTTGGACGACTGTGACACAAATATTTCTTGATCATCGTTTCACCTCTGTCGAGTAATCAATATAGATACCAATAGTTCCTCCCCGTGATTCGATACCTGCTCACTAGTTAACCGTACGCTTGCGGTAAAACTACATTGTTTTGGAAGTACATCTCGACGTGACCAAGTTTTTGGCGCCGTTGCCGGGAGGCGGCGTTATTCTATATTCTTTACTACATTCTTACGCATTTACTCAAGACACATTCCAGACTGCTCTATTGGTTTTAACAGGTTGATCTGGGAGTTGCAATGATGTGGATAGACCCTAATCCGCAACATGACGATACATTTGCCTCCTTACTGGGGGAACTCTTGGATGAAGTTTGGTCCACGGGCCCTATTGCCATCAGCATGGAAGACCATCTTGAGCAACAATTTGCCAACTTCGTTATTAACCAAATCTCCCTAGAAGTAACAATCGCGGGCAGCATTAATGTCTATGGTGAGGGAAATGAGCAGCATTTTCAAGCTGACGAAGTTTCTCAACCCAAAATGAATTAAGGCATTGAAGAGTGCACTGCAGAAAACAGTACTTGTGAGGAATAACCCTGGGATACTAACATTCAGGAAAGTGCACCTGACGACTCCTTTTGTGACACTCATCAATATACTGACTTCTCTTTTGATGACATGTGTGAACAAGAGGAAAGCAACAGTTACATTGATCCGGGAGCAAAGTCACCTAGCATATACTTCGACTCCATCTTCACCGGAGGATGATTTTGAGTCTGCATGCAAAAGCCTTTCTTCTAAAGAGGAAATGAACAAAGATGAGACTGAGGATGCCATGCTTTCACAGGAGAGGAAAACAGGGTGTACATCACCCCCTGAGGTAGAACTGAAACAATTACCTCTTAACTTGAAATATGCATTTTTGGGTGACAAATTGGCTTATCCTGTAATTGTTAATGCCAGTCTTAAACCCAACCAACTCGAAAGCCTTTTAAACATTCTAAGGAGCCATAGGGATGTCCTTGGCTACAGAATCTCTGACCTTAAGGGGATTAGCCCCAGGCTATATACCCACGGGATCCACTTAGAAAACACCGATGTCACCTCTATAGAGCCTCAAAGGCGATTGAACCCTAATATAAAGGAGGTGGCTAAAAAGAGATCCTTAGACTGCTTGAAGCCGATATTAGCTATCCCATTTCTGACAGCATATGGGTCATCCCGGTTCACATTGTCCCTAAGAAAGGAGGAATGACTGTAATAAAAAACGATAATGGTGAGTCGATATCCACTAGGACCGTAACAGGTTGGCGCATGTGCATTGACTACCGAAAATTAAATAAAGCCACCCGAAAAGATCACTACCAATTACCCTTTAGTGACCAAATGCTTGGGCGCCTTGTTAAACATAAATACTTTCGTTATTTGGATGGGTATTCAGGATTCTTTCAGATCCCCCTCCATGAAGATGATCAGGAGAAGACCACCTTCACATGCACGTACGACACCTACGCATATCGCAGAAGGCTGTTTGGACTTTGTAACGCTTCTGCTACATTTCAGAGGTGCATGATATCCAATTTTTTTGATTATATTGAAGATATCATGGAAGTCTTTATGGATGACTTTCCGTTTATGGCAGTGAATTTGACTCTTATTTGGCTAATCTAACCAAGGTTTTAAAAGATGCTAACAAAACAATCTGACTCTTAATTGGAAAATGCCATTTTATGGTCACTGAGGGGATAGTTCTTGGGCATCTAGTCTCATCTAGGGGATTTGAGGTAGACAAGGCTAAAATTGAAGTTATAGAGAAGTTACATCCTCCAGTCAATGTAAAGGGCATTAGAGGATTACTTGGTCATGCGGGGTTTTACCGTTGATTCATCAAGATTTCGCTCAAATTGCCCGTCATCTTACAGATTTGCTTGCTAAAGATGCACCTTTTGTTTTTTCTAATGATTGCTTACATGCCTTTAACACGTTAAAGGAGGCTCTTATTTCCGCTCCAATTATACAACCACCGAATTGGACTCTTCCTTTTGAGTTCATGCGCGATGCTAGTGACCATGTAGTTGGAGCAGTATTGGGGCAGAGGAAAGATAAGAAGCCACAAGCAATATATTATGCAAGTAAACTTTGGATGAAGCACAAAGGAACTACACCACTACTGAAAAGGAACTCTTGGTCGTAGTCTATTCTATTGAGAAGTTTTGCTCATACCTTCTTGGATCAAATGTGATTGTGCACACGGACCACGCAGCATTAAAATACCTCCTGAGTAAAAAGGAGGCCAATCCTAGGCTAATAAGGTGGGTTCTACTTCTACAAGAATTTGACGTGGAAATCAGAGACAGAAAGGGAACGAATAATCTTGTGGCAGATTATTTATCAAGGCTAATTCGTGAGGAGGAAAACGGAAGCTTACCAATTGAAGACACCTTCTCTGACGACAGGCTCTTTGCTTTGAGGCCCCTAAAAGTACCTTGGTTTGTAGACTTCGTGAATTATTTGGCTTGTGGTATCAAGCCACATGGGTTAACCACATAACAAAGAAGGAGGTTTATTCATGAGGCCCGGAGATATTTTTGGGAGGACCCATATATCTTCAAGACATGCAAGGACGGTATCATATGAAGATGCATCGTGAAAGATGAAGCCACCTCTATTATCTCACATTGCCACGATATACCGTCCTGAGGACATGCGGTCGCCTCCAAGACTACTGCGAAGATATTGCAACGCAAATTCTATTGGCTTACCGTGTTCAAAGACACGCACGAGTTCGTTAAGAAGTGTGACAGATGCTAAAGGACGGAAAACATATCCAAACGAAATGAGATGCCAATGAAGCCTATCTTGGAGATTAAGCTTTTTGACTATTGGGGCGTTGACTTCATCGGACCCTTCCCATCTAGTAGAGGGAATAAATACATATTGGTGGCCATCGACTATGTTTCAAAGTGGGTGGAAGCTATTGCCACACCAACCAATGACATCAGAGTGGTCGCCAAGTTCTTCAAGCAAAACATCTTCCCACGTTTTGAGTTCCTAGAACATTGATAAGCGATGGAGGGAGCCACTTTATAGAGAACAAGTTCGAAGTCGTGCTAAAGAAGTACGTGGTGCATCACAGAGTTGGATTGGCATATTACCCCCAGACTAGTGGACAAGTGGAAGTATCAAATATGGAAATCAAGCAAATTCAAGAAAAGATGGTTGACAAATCATGGAAAGATGGGTCTACGAAACTGAACAACGCATGATGGGCATGTCGAATAGCTTTCAGGACCCCCATCGGTACGATCACATACCGACTAGTACATGGGAAGGCGAGTCACCTGCCGGTAGAATTGGAGCATTGCGCTTATTGGGCCATCAAAACTCTAAATTACGACTACAAGAGGATGCCATTACGGCGATTCCTCGATATCAATGAACTTGATGAAATTAGAAGAGACGCCTACGAGAGTTCCAGAATATACAAAGAAAGGACCAAATGCTTCCAAGATGCTCGCATTACGGTGAAGAGCTTCAATGTTGGAGACAAGGTCTTACTATTCAACTCAAGGCTTCGACTCTTCCCCGAAAAGTTGAGATCCCGTTGGTCAGGGCCATTCACCATACGCCATATACATCTCGGAGGAGCAATAGAGTTCGAAGGAAATGACGGAGCACCATTCAAAGTTAATGGGCAAAGACTAAAGAACTACTCCGCGAGAGACCCTACCGGTGAAATAAAGATCATCTATCTCAAAGAAACGTGGACTTAAAGCTTATCAACACTACTTGAAGAGGTTAATGAAGAAGCTACACCATACGCCATCAACGCCTAGCACATTGGTGATTTTGAAGAGGAGCCAAATTCTGAAGATGGCCCTCAACATGGAGATACCCCGGATCCTCTCACCAAAGAAGAGGAGAACAATGCTGACGTCATAAGGATAAACGAGCTCCGCAAGCTCTCTTCCAGGATTCAAGGAAAGCATGCGCCACCAGTAAAGTCTTCATCACTACCGGGAAAGAACATCGAGCAATCAAAAGCCAAGAAGGAAAGCTTGAGGAACTCTTCCCCCACCATCATTAGAGAGAGGCGCTCATAAAGGAGGCCAAACGAGAAGAAATAGAACATCTCAATCCTACCGGCCTCCTCACCAAATTTGATATGCGTATCTCCTATGTGTCGAACATCACACACTCAATGTAAATCATTAGGGGTCGAGCTCAAGACCTTAAACGAGCGCTTATCGGGAGGCAACCTGACATTTCTATCTTAGTTTTAGTTGAATTTTATTTTTCATTTTTGTTTAAGAGTCTTATTAGTTTAGTAGATCAAGAGTTTAGGAAAAACTGACAATGGGCAACGTTTTTACTGAAGGAAGAAGATACGAGGATGCCAATCAAAAGGATGGTAGCCATGGCGATGGAGGACAGAGCTAGGGACATGCTTAAACGAGAAAGAAAGGAGGAAACTGAAGAAAGAGGGAGAAACAGAAGATGGAGAAAACCAGAGAGCAGAAGGCTGAAAAAGACAGCTCACTCGGCCGAGTGAGATTTTCACTCGACCGAGTGACACACTAAATAGGGAAGCTTCTAAAACTCACTCTGAAATTTTTATACCACTCGACTGAGTGACTATGTCACTTGACCGAGTGAACCATGTAGCAGAGAGCTGAAAATCTATTCTCTGTACGGCCTTTCCACTCAATCGAGTCATTAGTTCACTCGACCGAGTGACTAATTCCACTCGACCGAGTGGTAGACTGTAGCAGAGAGCCTTAAAACAACACTCTATCTCCCCTTCTCACTCGACCGAGTGACTCTTATCACTCGACCGAGTGACTTGAGCCACTCGATCGAGTCACTCGACTCAGCTGAAGCCCCAAATTTTCATCTTTTCAGTCCAACGGACCACTCAACCTAGTGATCATCGTCACTCGGCCGAGTGACTTAAGTCGGCAGCCGAGTATTAATACCCGACCCCCACTCGCCCGAGGAAAATCCCCCAAATCAAGCGCGCCCTCTCCCCTTCACCCTAAACCCCTAGCTCACTCGACTGCATCTCCACCTCACTCGACCGCGGCGATGCCTCTGGCCACCATTGACAGCGACTCCACCGACCGAGTCCAGCCACCCTACCCCCCATCATACCCTATTTGGATCTCTATCTTCTCATATCTACCCCGTAAGCCCAAATCCAACCCCTAATCCTATTCAACCCTATTAATCTCTAACTTCTCTTGATCAACCCCAATTATTATGGATTCTTCAAGCTAATTATCTGTTTTTGTGCAACATGAAAGATTGGGGGAGATCATTTGCGAATATTGTGGAGTTGAAGCTTTGGGGAACCGCCTCACACTCATACGCTTGTTTGGAGTCGCATCGATTGCTCCGTACAATCATTCCATATTATTTTCGAGCATTCCATTTGCATTTCACGTAGTGTGCATCATTTTCACGGCATCCATCGATGCCTCCACGCACCCGTTCTGATGGCAGGCAGCCCGCTGCCAAGAGGAAGAAGACTGACGACCTCGGTCCTTCTTCCTCTGGGACGACGCCTCCACCACGTAGCGACCCCACCCCTATGCCACCTACACCAACAGCACAGCCCCCCATACCGATCGAGATGTACATGATCACCTTTAGAGATGGCACACATCGCACCAAATTTGAGAGGATTTCTGGACGCCGAATCATACCCAATAGGTTCGCTCACATTCCTACACTCGAGCGCCTATGGGGTTTTGAGGGATTGCACCAGCTGTATGACAATGTCGGTTGGGGTGATTTTCTATCTGTGTCGGTGAGCACTTACATTCGTCCGACACTCGAGTTCTTGAATTCTATCTGTATGACTCCTAAGGGATACTCATTCAGACCCATGGATCGGGAGTGCGAGATCTCACACGACATGACCCATGCATACTTCCATTGTCCTCATGTCCCAGACCCCCGATCGAGCCTATGGTCCTTTACACCACACCCCCTCTGTCTTTACAGTTGATACATTTTGGGAGATGATCACCGTCATGCCACACTTCGACCCTAGCAGGGCGAAGGCCTCTTCCATCGTCCACCCCTGCCTGCGGCTTGCACAACGCCTTTTGGCGACCACCATACTAGCCAGGCCAGAGGTTGGGACCTTGTCCATGCCCGAGATGTTCATGCTCTGGGTGATGACCAGTGAGAGAGCCCGTGAGGCTAGTGGGGACGCCTTAGTCCCTGCCATTTCTATTGATATCTCTAGATGGTTTTTCGACCGCATATTTTCCATGGTCACCTCCACCAAGGCGATATGATGTGGTGGTCTAATCACCCTCCTAGCATCCATTTTCGACATTCAGCTTCCCGCTGACCTGCGCCGTGCTACGGGTCCCTCCTCACTTTATGATTATGTTTTGGCCTGCATGCACATGATCCGCCCTTACGGATGACGTCATTGGGTCTGGTTACATGGTCCATTCTCTGCATACTATATCGTGCTTCCAAACCCTATTCAGACCCACGTTGGACCAGCAGGCGCAGAGTGGAGGTTCCCCATGGACCTCATTATCCCACATGTTTACGTACTAGAGCCCGATGATGAGCAGCAGGAGCACCCTGTCGAGCTTCTTCACCCTGAGATCTCCATCCCCGAGCCTGCCGCTGTATCACTTCTCGAGCCCAGCACACCTGTCTTCACTTCTACTCGTGTTACGAGCTCCACTTTTGCACCTGCTGATTGGTCCGGAATTAAATCCGAAACGATGTCGTTTACCGCAAGCGCACAGTATAGTGGCAAGCGTGTATCGAACACGGGAAGCGGTGCTATACTACCTATTTACTCCTAGGTTGAGTTAGACTTGCGAGTTTATTGGTGGATGTGGAGTACAAGAGTCGTAATGGTGATGGATGCGAAGGTTGTGTCACTCAACATCGCAAACAAGAGATTCCACAAAAAGAAAGAAATAAATCAAATATAAAAGATTAGGGCTTTACGACTCACCACTAGGACCGTCGGATGTCAACACTAGGGTAGGAATCTTACGTTGCATTGGTTTCGTTGGGGATTGTAGCATCTAGGAAGGGAATTCATGCATCTGGGCATCATGAATCTAAGTACCGTATTCACCCTGCTCACGCGATAGATGCATACGGTATGTGCATTAAGGATCTACAATAATCTCACCACTCTAGTGGTTCGAATGCTCTCAACTCATACCACTCTCATGGGTTAGAGCTTCGAGGTATTTTGGTGGCTCTCATTGACGCAATGGCCGTAGCCGTCAATTAGTGATATAGTTCGTCGGTGGATCCCATCAAGGCACGAGCCGGGCATGGTCATGAGCCTTGGTTGAATCCACTAACTCCCTAATTAAATCCGTAGGATACTCCTTACGCTAATCGATTCCACCGACCGTGGACGCAATCACAGTACGAATTCTCCTAGGGATTTTGCTAGATCAACCAAAATACAACCCCTTTTATATCCAACGCATCATAAAAATCCTATCTTTGTATCTAGTTCCTAAAATCCTAGGACTAATCCATTAGCCCTAGAAAAGATTACGCAAGCATAGCAATAGATTATAGAATGCACAAAAACTTCATTGCATGCACCAAAGAGAGATAAACAATAAGAAATCACAAAGAAATAATAATGGAATTCAAAAGGGCAAAAGTACTTATCTTGATACAAAGGAGGGGCCTAGGGCATAGCCTAACTCCCAAAAGATCGCCCCCAAAACTTGATAGATCTATCTTAAAAACTCTCCAAAAATTCCCCCAAAAGTGACGGCTGCCCCTTCTCTATATCCCCCGTTCAAACCCCCTTAAGGTCGTGCCCTAGAGAAGATCCGGATGCAACTTACATTCTGGGCCCACGGCGACTCGGTCCGAGTAGGAAGCTGCTCGATCGAGTCATTAGAAAATATGAACCCGTTGTCCAAAACCGCGCTCTGCCTGCTCGGACCGAGTAGGGCCTGCTCGGTCGAGTAGGTCGCTGCTCGGTGGAGTCGTCAGAAGTCTGCACTCATTGCCCAAAACATTGCTCTGCCTGCTCGGACCGAGTAGAGTCTGCTCGGTCGAGTTGTGACTCTGCTCGGTCAAGTAGGCAGCTGATAGATCAAATAGGCTGCTGTTTAGTCGAATTATAACCCTGCTCGGTTGAGTAGGGTCCTGCTCGGTCGAGTATGTGGTCGAAAACAGATTTCAGCACTGTATCATCAGATTGCAGAAATTTCCTAGAGCTCATCCGACCTTCGATTGGCACATTCTTGGTGGAGTTGGAACCGTCTTGAAGTCTACTATCTGAAAAAATATCAGAAAAATACTGAAAAATCCCAGGTGATAGAATATGTGAAAAGAGTGCACAACTATCCTGTTTCCAGCACTTTGGGTTGCTCGTCATAGCTCGATCGAGCGACCTAGATCCATGAGGCATGGTATCATAGAACCATGATTTCTTCATTCTCCTCTTTCTCGTCCCTTCTCTCTTGCCCCTTCCTTGCTCCCCGGCAGCTTTGAGTCCGAACGCGGCGCCTCAGGAGTTCCGGTGTCGAAGCACGTGCTCTCTCCTCAAATATACTCCAAATTGCTCAATATTCCCTGAAATGCAACCAAACACTCTTAAAGTACAATAGTTCCAATTATGAGCGTAAAAGAGTCTGAAATATGTAATTGAGCAATCATTTTGACGTATAATCATATAGAAACGTGGAATATGATGACACATTAAAATCCCCTAAGCTTACCACAAAATCTAAGCTCTAACTGCCAACAACATAATTCCAACTCAACCTCTAGCTCAAACTGCCAACTCCAAGAACCACACCTGAAAAGTCAACGGGGACATGTCAACGCGTGACCCAGTAGGAATGCCAACTCCCTCTAGTATGCCATTATGAAAATGCAACTAGTCTACACGCAATCATAACAGGGTGCAAATGAAGTATGGAATGAGCTAAAGGGAACACGTGTATGACATAAAACATTGAATGCATAACATAAACGAAAGTACAATAACAAAAGAGTGTAACAACATAAGTAAAATAAACGCAAGCGACAAGAACTACAATAGGCGATGTATATAACAAGGTTATATCACATAGAAGGACTACAAGCAAAGAACATACAAGTAAGCAACAATTGATAATGCTACAAAAGTAATGAAAGTTATCTGAAGTGTTTTGGACCCTAAGTAGTGGGTAGACCCTCTTGGGACCGGACCTCACATCCAGTTGGGGTGGAACATGCAAACTCTCCAAGACACGCTCTTACTAAAGGAGCCCTGTTTTCTCCTTATTTTCCCTTCACAGTTTCTCCAATTCTCCTCATTTCTGCCACTCCCCGCCACTTGGGCAAGAACATGAGGGCCACCAACCACCACAACTGTCCAGTCCCTTATGTTTTTCCCACAACTTAGTGTCCCCCAATCCACGTGTCACCCTCATTTAAGAGGACTTAATCATTTCTTAGCATTATGTGAGGCAACATAGCATACCACATTTAGAAGTGCATCTTTACCAATTTTAAAATAACATAATAGTGACACAATAGAAACAACAAAACTAACACATTGCATGCAATGTTAAGAGGGCATAAAGGAATGAATAAGCTAATATGCTCTAAACTTAGAGGAAAGAACATACAACATAATGAATGACACGAACGTTTCATGAACAAGAGGACAACCACAATCACATCTCCCTTCTTCTTCACAACATGCCCTTGGCATTATTGAAACAAGCACCATCTTCCCAACACTTAGCCAATTACCACACAACGCCATTCTCCATAAACACCCACCATCTATCACAACACAACAACATTCGGGTGAGCTCGCAACATGGACCATTTCCCATTAACATATACTAGAAAACAACATACTGAAGAACCATGAGTAAAAGTAGGTATCATGCACTAATTCCAACAAAACCTTATTGTAGGATTTAACATTAGTTGGCAACATAAACTAATCTCCGAATTCTACCTCAGCACCATTTGTTGTAAGGATGCAACATTTATAAAATGAAATATTTGAGATACAAATGCAACATGCTACAGTAGAATGCAACACAAGTTTTCCATTATGAACCCTTATGGTTTTTGGACGAACAAGTTCGTCGTTTTCAGGCGATTAGCAATTCCCATATCGATCTTACGAGATCAGAGGGTAGATCAACCATGCGTATGATAAAAATAGCGTTTTAGCAGGTTTTACCTCTATATCCGTCATCCGGATATAGCGACGGTTGAACGAAGCCTACGCGGATGACGTCACTCGATTGAGGAAGCCTTGCACCGTACGCGTGGATCTCCCGTCTCCCTTCGCTTTCGCAACGATCGAAATTTTTTCTTTTGTGGAAAAATTTAGAGGCTCGTGCTGATAACGTGTTATGAATTAACTACTGGGGGAAGAACCCCCAGCCCTTTATTTATAGGCAGGATAGGAGAGTAGGAAGATAAGATACATAGATATGGGCATATCTCTAAGATACTTGCAATCCTAACCGAATCTAGTATTTCCATTCACAACAATTCAGTGTTATTAGAATTTGTTATGAATGAGGGAGGCCTTTGGCCTCCCCTCATCTTTATCCCCCCATTAATCCCCATCAAGCTTACTAATGGGGACCTTTGGTATCCCATATCCTTTCATATTCTACTATTATGAATAAATCGAGAACCATGGCTTTGTGCCATGATTACTTATTCTTTTGATTTTCTAACACGTTATCAGCACGTTAGCTCTCGTTCTTGAGCTTCTCCTTTTATCCCCACAAAATTTCTCTATTGCAAAGGAATCTTGTTTGTTGCGGCAAAGTTGCGAGGATCCTGCAAGGCGTTACAGGAGCAGGGAATTTTATTCTTATATTCTACGGATCTTTATCGATCTTCCCTAGATCATTGATCTAGATGTAAAATTACTTCTCCCGTCGAGATAGATTATGAAAAAATAAATCATATATTTTTGCTACAAATCAAGAACATACACCTCGTTAATTGAGGCGTGCAGAGCATCTTTTTCAGAAAGCCACATCTAATAGTATTATTTCATGATCAATTATGAATTTTACTTATCTGGACTTATTAAAAATTTACTTAGTGTGATCCAATGAAGTAGTAAGCGCCAAACACAAGATAACCTTCTGTGTTGCTAACTGATTATCAACAAGAGCTGGATGATACCACAGGATTGCCCATATACAATTATACACAAAGATCTGATAGATGTCATGATGCATATTAATTGCAATCTTGTTGATCTTGCTTAGTTTGCATAATATTGTGAGATACCACATGGTTTTCAAGATGCTTTCTGTATAGACATTTGATGTCTTCTTAATTTTTTGTGGTGAAAAAAATGTATGGGACAAACAGGTAGCAATAATTCAGAAACTAAAGCATGCCATTTGATAGATTATTGAAATAAGTAAAAACACACACATGAATTTTTGGGGCTATTTCCCTTCGTCGCCCCCCTGTCGGAGGGGGCTCTTCGCCGGCGTCGCCCCTCCCCAGTCGGGAGGGGGCTCGTCTCCTTTCCGCCCCTACCCAGTCGGTAGGGAGATAATCTCCGTGCCGCCCCTCCCCAGTCAGGAGGGGGCTCCAGCCTCGCCGCCCCCCCTGTCGAGGGCACCTCGATTCGCAACCCCCCTGACGGGGGGTGGGGCCTCATGTAGCTCCGATCCCCTAGTGGGAGGGCGAGGGGCTGATCATTTCGCAACCCTTGACATTATCTAATTCACGAACAAGAGATGGGCTATCATTTAAATGTCCATCATTTACCATTATTATATCAAGATATATGTCTGCCGGTTACGTTTGTAGATGAAGGGGAAAGGGAAAAGTCTTTTTGACTCCCATGGCGGCTGTTTTTCACTTTAAAACTCTAATTAGGGTTGGGGGAGAAGGGGCATGGGCCTCACCTGATGGGCCAGAAGCCTAGTAAATAACAAAAATTGAACATAAAAACTAGGTGTGTGTGTGTATATATATGGTTAACGGGCCTGCAGCCCGCAGCCCGCAGCCAGCCAGCGGGCCTCTGGCCTGCAGGCCAATTTATTATTAAATTCATAAAATACCCATTTTTATAAAAAAACCCTGAAAATTCTGGAAAAATCCAAAAAAACAGGGAAAATCAGGTTGATGATATTTTAACTCCTTTCGGAGTTTTTGGCGCAATTTTATCGCTTTATTTAATATTGGATAAAAAATAATTATTTTACGTTTTAATGATTACAATGATCCTGAGACCGCTCTGTCGTTAGGTTAGATAACTAATCTAACGGGTAATGACGTTTTCCCGTTGTCCAAGTAACCTTTTTAACGTAAATTTAATATATTTTTCCAATAAATTGCGTTTGATGAATTTTGAAATGTCTGTGATGTTGTGAAATTATTATTTGCATGTAGCATATATAAAATTGTGTGGATGTTATAAATAATTTAGTCTTGTGGTTTGTGATCGACCATTTTGATACACCTTTTTACATTTCTCTCTTTCTTTTTCTGTTTTGAGAGGAATTGTAGTGAGCTTATAATGTAAAATGCTAAAAGACCGGAGCTCAGCCAAATTGAAGACGAAGATGAAATCTGCAATATGTTGGGACCTAAAATGGGGTTTCAATTTGTACTTTTCATTTCTTTTGTATTTCATCTTCATGGACTATATTCGGACACTTTTTGGACATTTTTATTTCTAAGGGTATCTGGCCGATCCCCACATGACTGATTATTTATTTATTTTTGCGTGAATTTATTTTTCACAAATATTAATTCATGCGTATTTAATTGCATAAATAAATGGTAATATTGGTGAGCGGTTATTTTGATGTACTAGATGCGGTAGTAAAGAACTATCTGAGCTGTCGGGTGGACATGAAATTACACCTGCGCTCAATGGCTCTTATGAGTACGAATCTGGCTCCTACTACTGTGCCTGCGGCCCCAGCAGCGGCCCAGGATACTTCAATCGTGACCCCTGAAGCGGCGCAGTCATCTGTCTCTGATATAGATTATGCGAAGGCCATTATCTACATTAGGAGACACACATATCGGATCTTAAAAGGCGAATATCTGACAGTAGCGGATCCACTTGAGTTGTGGAGGACACTGGAGGCACGTTATAAACATCAGATTGATGTTATACTGCCCCGTGCTTGTTATGAGTGGGAAACCCTCCGACTTCATGATTTCAAGTCCGTATCTGAGTATAACTCATCACTCCATAATATCACCTCAGGCCTGAAGCTGTGCGGTGAAGAATTCTCGGAGCAACGCATGTTGGAAAAGACTTTCACGTCTTTCCATGAAAAGGATGCAATCCTCATGCAACAATATCGTGAAAGACATTTCATGAAATTCTCTGACTTACTCTCCTACCTCCTAAGGGCGGAGCAGAACAGAGCCTTGTTACTAACCACTCACAACTTATGCACTACTGGGACTGCTCCTTTCCTTGAAGCCCATCTTGTTTCTTCCCAGAAGACGAAGAACAAGAAGAAGGCCAGAAATTACAAGGGTAAAGCTGTGATGTAACCGGCTAGAGGACCTCCATAGAACAATAACTACAATCAGGGGAAGAAAAAAGAATACGTGGACAAGTAACAACAATGACCAACCATCTATTCCCAAGAAGAACTGGGTGGACAAGTGCCATAGATGTGGCATGACTGGACATTGGTTCAGAAACTGCCGCACTCCACATAATCTCCAGGATCTTTATCAGGCGAGCCTACAGCCTCGTCCTGAAACAAATCTGGTTGAATCTCATTCTTCAACCAAGCTGACCGCAAAAGACATCGATCATGACGACTTGCTCGACTGAGTCTTATCTTAGTTTGTTTTTATATATGCATTTTAAATACTAGTTTACTTCATCTGTATTTTCTTTTTAAAAAAACTACTTTATGAATGCATATTTAGCTTTATTTTATAAAGTCTAGCCATTCAAATATATAGATGAAGTGTGATATATTGTGGACAGTGCCTCGATGCACTGATGAAGCATTAAAATTGCTCCCACATACAACGAGACTGTAAGATGCAAATTTCTCTCCTTAATCATATTGGAATCTCCCAAGTTTCAAGGATATTTCGTTTAAAACGAACATACCTTAGAAACTATGGATAATAATCGTGAATATCTTTATATAATCCATCAAACGGATGGCCAGAAGACCATCTGCGCTGTAACGGCCGGTATTTTTTAAGCGTATTATTTGTGCGTGCCCGTATTTTCGTTTTAACCATCCGGATGTTTTCGTACGCGAGTTCTATGTTTGTGCGTCAACGCGAGCGCGTTTTCATTTTACGTTTTACCGTATCGTCGTAATTGACTATTAATTTTAAACACGTTACCTTAATTTAATTATCCCACTAATTTCAAACTTCTAATCACTGTTAACTTCACTAATTACTTCATTTATTTTTAATAATCACTTTTTACTAAATTACTTAATTATTATTTTTTAACTTATTTTTATTGGCTAAAAATCAAATCACTAATTAACCCCTAATGAATTCCACCGTTTGGGTGGGTGAGATCCAGCATGGTTATCAATTTTTCCCCCACAACCAGCTCCTCTCCCTTCAATTTGTCTCCCTCATCCACTGTTGTATTTCAACAACAGTGAGGAACGTTGCCAACGACCATCTCCCTGCAAACCCTCCTCATTCCCTACGACCTGCAAGTCTCCTCCTTCACTGCAACCCAAAAACAATCTCCCCTGCAAACCAATAGTCTTCTCCCCTACAGAGTTCTCCGAGCCAAAACACAAGCCTGAAACCCAACATTCAAACGAAAATCAGCCTTCCCCGAAATCAGCTTCCCAAATCCTTCCCAAAAACAAAATCAGAATCAAATGAACCCCAAACTGAAATCTAGAGAGGAGAAATCTGAAAACCCAAATTCAGATCTTTACAAATCAATTTCAGAATTCTTACAAATCAAGCCCTAACCAAACTCCATCTCCTTCCCTTCTTCTCCTCCTCCCTCTCCCTCACCTGGGAATCGCCACCGCCGGCCTCACCCACGCGTGCGCCGCCCCAGCTGCCGCCCGACCCCGCCTGCAACCGCCTGGAGCCCGCCGTTCAGCGCCGCCCCCACGCCGTGAAGCCGCCCGCCTTGCGCCCAGCGCCGCCGCCGGCCAGAAGGCCGCGCTGCCGTCCGCCCCTGTGCGCCGTCCGCCCTCGGCCTTCCCCCTCCTCACGTGCAGGTGAGAAGACCCATTTCCCTTTCGATTTTTGTGCACGAGCCCTTGGCTATGGTTGCTGCAAGTTTAAAAAAAAAACAAAGATAAAGAAATAAAGAAGAGAAGGAAGATGACAGTATGAGAGAAAGGGGCAGTGACTCAGATATAGAAATAAAGAATGGGTTTAATGATGGGTCTGCCTTGATAATTATAAAGAAGAGAAAGGAGTAGGTGGCAGTACGAAGAATTAAAGATTTGAAAAGGGTTTGACAGCCTAGTAGAGAAAAAGAGTAAGAGAGAGAGAGAGAGAGAGATGTTTGTGTTATTATATTATTAATAATGTTAGTGGTAAGTATAAGTTGGGAGGGCTATTAAATATAAACTTACCCTTAAGTTAACCATGCTAATAACCCATCCAAATTAACATGATGCCCTGGTAATTAGATTAGTTGAGTTAATTAACGTTAATTAGTGTTGTTTTTAAATGTTAATCATCTCATATTATTTTAATCCAGCCTGTTAGTAATTTTTAGGTTGATTAAACTAGTATAAGATAAGGCGTGCCATGTCTGTATAACCCTATATAAAACGTTACACAAGCTGTAGAACCTAGGCGAACCCAATTCGTGTGTTATTTTAATATTGCACGTATGTTGCGAAATAT
The DNA here is from genome assembly GCA_030789695.1 of Scilla litardierei. Classification (NCBI taxonomy): domain Eukaryota; kingdom Viridiplantae; phylum Streptophyta; class Magnoliopsida; order Asparagales; family Asparagaceae; genus Scilla; species Scilla litardierei. The sequence continues at coordinate 324,524,354 of CM061141.1, forward strand.
CTAATTCATTGATTTATTTAACTAAAACAGAAAACCGACATACCGTAACGAAATACCCGTCGGGACAAACCCAAAATCACCGAAAACAGGCAAGTATGCAATTTATAGTGAATTTGTGAATGTAAATACTCTTTTAGCTTTCTGCATGCAAAGTTCCATAACTACATTTTCAAGTCCAATTCGTTAAATTCACATGCTCAGGATTTTGTTAAATTGTTGTAAATATTGCTGGGTACTCTTGTAACCATGGAAATTATTGTGTAAAGATAAATGGTCACATTATTGCTGCATGTCTCAAAATGACTAACAAGAGAGTGACATCGTGAAATCGTGCGCCTCGAAGGCGAAATCGTGACTTTCGTGATGTCATGTGAGTTGACTAGGTTGGCTCGTGTTCCAGCACAAATATTGGGGTGGGGTTAGGGTTGTGCGGCCACTAGGCGTATGACGGGGTACTCTCTTCAAGGGCACCACCCGTATGCGGTGGGTTAGCGCCAAGCACGGTAAGCCCCCGTGTGAAGAACGATCCACTCATCACGTCCTACCGACGAGAACCCTATTATAGATGTGTGAAGCTAACTCGAAACTTGCAAAGTGAAATTGTTACCTCAGTGAAATTGTTATCTCAGTGACATTGACATGCTTTACCTAACTTGCCAGATTTTCTAGAACTACATGATAGGATGTATTTACTTTAAAATTCGCATGCTTAAACTTTTACTGTTATCTTGTTAAATTATAATTGCCTCTTAAATTCAGTATAAATTTGTATATATTGCCTTGGGTTCTAACATCTTCTTGCAGACCCTTGCTGACATACATTCATGTTTTTGGATGTATGTCAGATCCCGAGCTTGAGTATCAGGAGGTTCCTTACGAGACACCTGATTTGGAGAGTCAGGAGTTCGCTGTAGACGCCGAGTTTCTCCCTGCGGAGAACTAGTGGGCTATTCCATTGCTGCTTGTCGTAGTTTGCTTTCCGTTGTTGTGTGTACGTTATTATTGTTGTATTTCGGCCCAGCTGTGGCTTGTTGTCTTCATTTCATGTACGGACGTTTATTAATTCTGGATGTGGCTTGTAATTTATGAATAATTCTGGTTGTTCTGAAAAGCGTGCAAAGGACCTGCCCTTGCGTTTTACCACAGACGCTTCATGAACCTGAGTTTCACCGCTCCGGTTCAAGCGGACCTCAGTAACGCTCTCGCTTCCGTCGTTTTGGGAAGCGGGGCGTTACAGGTTTTAGTGGTGGCCCATGCAGGTCCCGACTCTTTGCATTTGCGAATTCAGAACAATGAGAATATTTTCATCGGCCAAACATCTACAGAATCATATACGCGAGATTAACTTGGGTTTTCCTATCTCAGAATGGCTGAGGGACGAAACACCCAAAATGGACCCGGAGCTGCTGGAGGCGGAAGTGACGACATCCGCCAGATGCTTGGTGTTATGAGGGAAATGCTTGAAGTTCAGCACCACTTGGTCCAGCAGGGACGTCAGGCTGCACCAGTTGCTCCACCGCCTCGCTATGAGCCTGGAGCCAAGCAGTTCAAGGAGATGCATCCGACGAGTTTCTCTGGACGAGAGGGCCCACTAGCGGCCGAGGAATGGCTTCGCAAGACTGCGGATAACTTGGGTCTTGCCCGAATCAATCCGAACGATTGGGTAGACCTCGCCAAGCAGCAGCTGACAGACAATGCACGTCATTGGTGGGATGCTGAAGAGGCTAGGCTGATCAAGCCGATTCTTTGGGCTACTTTTCGTCAGAGGTTTGACGCCCAGTACTTCCCGAAGTCTGCAAAGAGGGAGATGCAGCAGCGCTTCATCAACCTGGAGCAGGGCACCAGGACAGTCGATGAGTATGAGGCCGAATTTACCATGCTGAGTCGATTCGCCACTACACTGGTAGCAGACGAGGAGGACTGTGCACACCGCTTTCTACAGGGCTTAGACCTGGACATACAGGAGATATTGTCCGGGCACACCTTTACTACTCATGAGCAAGTCCTAGTGGCCGCGAAGCAGCGCGAGCAGGTAGTTTATCAGAAGCGGGCACGTCAGGCGGGCAAGCGCCCGATGGAGCCACAGAGGAGTGCACCTAGGCCCGGCTTTCATCCTGTTCAGACCACACCGTTCAAAAGGCCAGCTGCACCTATCCCCAACCGAGCTGAGTTGGTTTGCCATTTCTGCGGCAAACTTGGTCATGTGAAGAAAGACTGTAGGAGGATGCTGAATCAGTGTTTGGTCTGTGGATCGCCTTCTCATGCTGTAAAGGATTGTACCCGCGGTTCTCGACCCGTGCCTCCTGGAGCACCTGGACCTGCTCAGAGGACCGCACCGGCACCAGGACAGCGAGGACCACCTCTGGTTCCACAGGATCGGGCCTTTCAGCAGGCCAATCCGCCGAAGCGCTGAGCTTTCAATATGACAGCCGTTGAGGCTGAAGCTGAGGACGACGTGATTGCAGGTAACCCCTAAACTAGCCTTCCTTATTTATGCATTTGTGTGTGATTAGTTATATCCATGTTAATCTAGTTGCACGTTATCCTTAGGCGTCATCTTAGTTTCATCTCACCCGGCCTTGACCCTGTTCGACTCTGGAGCTTCCATGTGCCTCCTATCTCGGAAGTTCGTAGTCGAACACTCGATACCCACCTATACACTTCCCAAGTGTTGGAATATTACAACTGGGAACGGTGTAGTGAAGGTTGCACTGGGATGTAGACCATGTCCGTTGGTAGTTAGTGGACACGAGTTATATGCTGACTTCATCGTCCACGACCTACCCAATTTTGAGGCTATTCTCGGCATTGACTGGTTAGGTGCTTTTTATGCCACGATCGACTGTCGCCGGAAGAAAGTGGTATTCGAAATTCCTGACCACCCAGTATTCGAATTTGTTAGCGGAGGACGTTCGCTTGGACCTGTCAAGTTTCGAGCCCAGCCGTGCAGACTTACTATTGCATCCATGATAGCTGAGCCGGAGAAGCCTGCAGTAGTGAGAGATTTTGAAGACGTCTTCCCTGAAGACATTTCTGGATTGTCGCCTGACCGAGCATTGGAGTTCAGCATTGATCTTATGCCAGGAGCTCAACCAATTTCGAAGGCGCCTTACCGTATGGCTCCTGCAGAGTTGGAAAAGCTGAGGAAGCAGTTGGATGAGCTAATGTAGAAGGGTTTCATTCATCCCAGCGTATCTCCCTGGGGTGCACCCGTTTTACTGGTGAAGAAGAAGGATGGCTCGAGGAGGATGTGTGTGGATTATCGGGAGCTGAACAATGTCACAGTGAAGAACAAATACCTGCTACCCCGTATTGATGATATTTTCGATCAGCTTGGTGGATCGAGAGTATTTTCAAAGTTGGATCTCCGAAGCGGATATCGTCAAGTCAGAGTCAAGAAGGAAGACGTGCCCAAGACAGCTTTTCGTACTAAGTACGGGCATTACGAGTTCGTTGTCATGCCATTCGGTGTGACCAACGCTCCTGCTGTGTTCATGAATCTCATGAACCTTATCTTTTACGACTTCCTCGACAAGTTCATGGTGATCTTTATTGATGACATCCTGGTGTACTCGAGGAGCGAGGAGGAGCATGCAGAGCACTTGAAGATGGTATTGGAGACGCTCCGTCACCATAGACTGTATGCCAAATATAGCAAATGCGAATTCTGGCTGGACAGAGTTGCATTTCTTGGGCATGTGGTATCAGGAGCTGGCATCTCAGTAGATCCGGAGAAGGTCAGAGCAGTCAGTGAATGGCCTACACCTCGATCGGCATCGGACATCAGGAGTTTTCTCGGATTGGCCGGTTACTACCGCAGATTTATTAAGGATTTCTCGAGAATAGCTGAGCCTATGACAAGATTGACGAGGAAGGATGTTAAGTTCAGTTGGTCAGACTCTTGTGAGCAAGCTCTTTCTACTTTGAGAGAGAGATTGACATCTGCACCAGTTTTAGCTATTCCGGACAGAAGCGGAGGCTTCGAGATTTTCTGCGACGCATCAGGCAAGGGACTTGGATGCGTTTTACACCAGCACGGTCATGTAGTCACATATGCCTCTCGACAGTTGAAGATCCACGAGAAGAATTATCCGACTCACGACTTGGAGTTAGCTGCCATCATATTTGCTTTGAAGATTTGGAGGCATTTCTTACTGAGTGAGAAAGTGAAGATTTTCACTGATCACAAAAGTTTGAAATATATATTCACTCAGAAGGAGCTGAATATGAGACAGCGCAGATGGTTGGAATTGATGGCGGACTACGACATCGATCTTCAGTATCATCCAGGGAAGGTGAATGTCGTACCAGATGCTTTGAGTCGACTGCTCGAAGTGATGATTCTCACAGCTCAGTGGAGATTGCAGCAGAATCTGCGAGAGATGGATGTTGAGGCTGTCCTACCTGGAGTCACATCGTCATTGATGAGCATGCAGATTCAATCGACGATTGTGGATCGGATCAAGACTGTCCAAGATGGAGATGCTAAATTGAAGAAGATCAAAGAGCAAGTTGAAGCAGGACTTCGGACAGATTTTCTGATTCATGAGGATGGATCTTTGAGATATGGTAGTAGGGTCTGCGTGCCTGCAGGAGATATCAGAGAAGAATTGATGAATGAGGCTCACAGTTCGCCTTATTCTATTCATCCTGGAGGTACGAAGATGTACAAGGACCTTCGTCAGAATTTCTGGTGGCATGGGATGAAGAGGAGTGTGGCACGTAGTGTTGCCAAGTGTCTTGTGTGTCAGCAAGTGAAGGCTGAACATCATCGCACTGCCGGACTACTACAACCTCTGCCGATTCCAGAGTGGAAGTGGCAGCACATCACGATGGACTTCGTGACTGGCTTACCTCGGAGCACCAGACAGAATGACGCGATCTGGGTCATCGTTGATCGATTGACCAAGTCTGCGCACTTTATACCTTTCCGAGTTGGGCAATCCACGGAGATATTAGCAAGGAAGTATATGGAGGTAATGACCTAACTCATACCTTAATAATTTCCTTCTAGTACTAGTCATGATATGGATTATGTCGTGTAGGAGATCGTGCGCTTGCATGGAGTCCCCGTGAGCATTGTATCCGATCGTGATACGAGGTTCACGTCTCAATTCTTGAAGAGTCTGCAGACCAATCTGGGTACCAGTCTGAAATTCAGTACTGCGTATCACCCGCAGACGGATGGCCAGTCGGAGCGTACTATTCAGATATTGGAGGACATGTTGAGAGCTTGCATGTTAGATCTCAAGGGTTCGTGGGAGGATCATCTACACCTGGTGGAGTTCTCCTACAATAACAGCTATCAGGCGAGCATTGGCATGGCGCCATTTGCTGCTCTCTACGGGAGGAAATGTCGTTCGCCACTGAGTTGGGACGACGTAGGTGATAGAGAGCTTTTGGGACCAGAGATGATTGTGGAAGCAGTTGATGTTGTGCGTGACATCAGGGACAAGCTTCGGATCGCTCAGGACCGTTATAAGCATTGGGCCGATGCTAAACGGCGTCCCCTGGAGTTTCAGCCGGGAGATCATGTGTTCCTGAAGATCTCTCCGAATCGAGGGGTGATCCGATTTGGGAAGAGAGGCAAGCTTAGCCCGAGATTTATTGGACCTTTCGATGTGCTAGAGCGAGTTGGAGAGGTAGCTTATCGCTTAGCACTACCACCGTCCTTAGAGGGAGTTCATGACGTCTTCCATGTGTCCCAGCTCCGTCGTTATATCAGCGACCCTTCTCATGCTGTGGACTACTCTGAGATTACAGTTCGATCGGATCTGACGTATGAGCAGCAACCTGTGGAGATCCTAGATCGACGTCAGAAGGCGCTCAGGAACAAGGTTGTCAATCTCGTGAGAGTGATGTGGCGTCGCGACTCGCCAGGAGAGTCTACCTGGGAGCGGGAAGATGAGATACGAGAGCGTTATCCATATTTGTTCCCTACTCTTTAGCGGATAAGAATTCCGAGGGCGGAATTTTTCTTAAGGTGGGTAGAATGTAACGGCCGGTATTTTCTAAGCGTATTATTTGTGCGTGCCCGTATTTTCGTTTTAACCATCCGGATGTTTTCGTACGCGAGTTCTATGTTTGTGCGTCAACGCGAGCGCGTTTTCATTTTACGTTTTACCGTATCGTCGTAATTGACTATTAATTTTAAACACGTTACCTTAATTTAATTATCCCACTAATTTCAAACTTCTAATCACTGTTAACTTCACTAATTACTTCATTTATTTTTAATAATCACTTTTTACTAAATTACTAAATTATTTTTTTTAACTTATTTTTATTGGCTAAAAATCAAATCACTAATTAACCCCTAATGAATTCCACCGTTTGGGTGGGTGAGATCCAGCATGGTTATCAATTTTTCCCCCACAACCAGCTCCTCTCCCTTCAATTTGTCTCCCTCATCCACTGTTGTATTTCAACAACAGTGAGGAACGTTGCCAACGACCATCTCCCTGCAAACCCTCCTCATTCCCTACGACCTGCAAGTCTCCTCCTTCACTGCAACCCAAAAACAATCTCCCCTGCAAACCAATAGTCTTCTCCCCTACAGAGTTCTCAGAGCCAAAACACAAGCCTGAAACCCAACATTCAAACGAAAATCAGCCTTCCCCGAAATCAGCTTCCCAAATCCTTCCCAAAAACAAAATCAGAATCAAATGAACCCCAAACTGAAATCTAGAGAGGAGAAATCTGAAAACCCAAATTCAGATCTTTACAAATCAATTTCAGAATTCTTACAAATCAAGCCCTAACCGAACTCCATCTCCTTCCATTCTTCTCCTCCTCCCTCTCCCTCACCTGGGAATCGCCACCGCCGGCCTCACCCACGCGTGCGCCGCCCCAGCTGCCGCCCGACCCCGCCTGCAACCGCCTGGAGCCCGCCGTTCAACGCCGCCCCCACGCCGTGAAGCCGCCCGCCTTGCGCCCAGCGCCGCCGCCGGCCAGGAGGCCGCGCCGCCGTCCGCCCCTGTGCGCCGTCCGCCCTCGGCCTTCCCCCTCCTCACGCGCAGGTGAGAAGACCCATTTCCCTTTCGATTTTTGTGCACGAGCCCTTGGCTATGGTTGCTGCAAGTTTTAAAACAAAAAAAACAAAGATAAAGAAATAAAGAAGAGAAGGAAGATGACAGTATGAGAGAAAGGGGCAGTGACTCAGATATAGAAATAAAGAATGGGTTTAATGATGGGTCTGCCTTGATAATTATAAAGAAGAGAAAGGAGTAGGTGGCAGTACGAAGAATTAAAGATTTGAAAAGGGTTTGACAGCCTAGTAGAGAAAAAGAGTAAGAGAGAGAGAGAGATGTTTGTGTTATTATATTATTAATAATGTTAGTGGTAAGTATAAGTTGGGAGGGCTATTAAATATAAACTTACCCTTAAGTTAACCATGCTAATAACCCATCCAAATTAACATGATGCCCTGGTAATTAGATTAGTTGAGTTAATTAACGTTAATTAGTGTTGTTTTTAAATGTTAATCATCTCATATTATTTTAATCCAGCCTGTTAGTAATTTTTAGGTTGATTAAACTAGTATAAGATAAGGCGTGCCATGTCTGTATAACCCTATATAAAACGTTACACAAGCTGTAGAACCTAGGCGAACCGAATTCGTGTGTTATTTTAATATTGCACGTATGTTGCGAAATATCTAATTCATTAATTTATTTAACTAAAACAGAAAACCGGACATACCGTAACGAAGTACCCGTCGGGACAAACCCAAAATCACCGAAAACAGGCAAGTATGCAATTTATAGTGAATTTGTGAATGTAAATACTCTTTTAGCTTTCTGCATGCAAAGTTCCATAACTACATTTTCAAGTCGCATTCGTTAAATTCACATGCTCAGGATTTTGTTAAATTGTTGTAAATATTGCTGGGTACTCTTGTAACCATGGAAATTATTGTGTAAAGATAAATGGTCACATTATTGCTGCATGTCTCAAAATGACTAACAAGAGAGTGACATCGTGAAATCGTGCGCCTCGAAGGCGAAATCGTGACTTTCGTGATGTCATGTGAGTTGACTAGGTTGGCTCGTGTTCCAGCACAAATATTGGGGTGGGGTTAGGGTTGTGCGGCCACTAGGCGTATGACGGGGTACTCTCTTCAAGGGCACCACCCGTATGCGGTGGGTTAGCGCCAAGCACGGTAAGCCCCCGTGTGAAGAACGACCCACTCATCACGTCCTACCGGCGAGAACCCTATTATAGATGTGTGAAGCTAACTCGAAACTTGCAAAGTGAAATTGTTACCTCAGTGAAATTGTTATCTCAGTGACATTGACATGCTTTACCTAACTTGCCAGATTTTCTAGAACTACATGATAGGATGTATTTACTTTAAAATTCGCATGCTTAAACTTTTACTGTTATCTTGTTAAATTATAATTGCCTCTTAAATTCAGTATAAATTTGTATATCTTGCCTTGGGTTCTAACATCTTCTTGCAGACCCTTGCTGACATACATTCATGTTTTTGGATGTATGTCAGATCCCGAGCTTGAGTATCAGGAGGTTCCTTACGAGACACCTGACTTGGAGAGTCAGGAGTTCGCTGTAGACGTCGAGTTTCTCCCTGCGGAGAACTAGTGGGCTATTCCATTACTGCTTGTCGTAGTTTGCTTTCCGTTGTTGTGTGTACGTTATTATTGTTGTATTTCGGCCCAGCTGTGGCTTGTTGTCTTCATTTCATGTACGGACGTTCATTATTTCTGGATGTGGCTTGTAATGTATGAATAATTCTGGTTGTTCTGAAAAGCGTGCAAAGGACCTGCCCTTGCGTTTTACCACAGACGCTTCATGAACCTGAGTTTCACCGCTCCGGTTCAAGCGGACCTCAGTAACGCTCTCGCTTCCGTCGTTTTGGGAAGCGGGGCGTTACAATTGGGGAGCAGTATCACTTGGGATGAGTATCGGCTTGCTTTTGGCCTTAGGTGTTGAGATGAGATGCCAGTCTTGTGCCCTGATTTGGAGGACAACTTTGATGCTGGCTTACTGTTGGATATTGTGGAGACTGCTGGAAGAAGTGGTAGCAATGATCTTGACCCGTGAGAATTGGCCTTACATTTGCCTTTACGTGTCGATCTGGATATTGACTTGTAATTTGGTAGCGTGGCAGATGAAGTCATTTGTGTTCGGCTGGTTAAGTTGTAGCAGCGCGAATGCATTAGCTTTAGGCCTTACGTTTATGTATGCTATGGCGATGATTTGCTTGGCTAGGTACCAGTATTCATTAATGCCATGAGTTGTAGTTTTAAACTTTATGTTGTTAAATAAAGCTTGCTACTGACTTATCACCTCAGGTTCCAAGTTCAAACATATGTTATTATAATAATTATCATTTTCATGTAATGCCATATTAATCCTTGGCGACTTGAAAAGTCAAAATAATTATTATGATGATACTGGTCGGGACTAGTTACGGAAACTATGGTAATAGTATGTATTCATGTATTCGTCTTTTGTTTTCTTAAATGATGAGATATCACATTATATTTCATGCTATTAACAACTTATTTTCTAAATCATTCACCTAGTTTTCCATTTTATCATATATTTGTTTGTGCTTCTTAATAACAGCAATTATTTTATTTTATAAAGTTTTAAGAAATTCCGAGGACGGAATTATTTTAAGGAGAGTAGGATGTAACGGCCTGTATTTTTCCAATACTTTTAAATTAAATATTTAAAGTAATTTCATTTTAAAAGGTAATTTGTAATGGTTGATCAGGAGTTTTAAACTGATTTCAAAAATTCTTATAAAAATATTTTAGAGCATTAGACTTATTATATTATATTTCGACAATTTCAGATTTCCTCAAATGGCCAAAACATTCCTGTTAAAATTCATCTGCCAAAATTACCGTTTTGATTCGACGAATTTATTTTCTATTCAAACGTATTCAAAACGTTTTCAAACTTCTACAGTAACATTCTATTATCATTTAGGGCTTCCCACATTAATTTCATAATTTTCGGATATCGTTTCAGCCTAGAACCCGCAAAACCGCTTTCTAAACGTTTTGGCCTAAAACCTGTACTTCCTTAGCTCAAATCCCAGAACGGATCTTGTATTCGCGATCCTCGCGATGATACGATCCTGTGGGTATGTTTTCGTAATTTTTCGGAGTCGTTTGTGAAAACACGTTTGTATTTCACCGCTTTGCTAATTACATTCACTAATGACCTTTTTACAATTACTAACTACTTTTACCTAGTTACATTTACCCCTAATCCTCCAACTACCCTAATTATCAACCGAATTGCTTGTTGGATCTGAAATAATTTCAGATCCAGCACACATCTACCTCTTTAATGTGTGTGTCCCCCCAATTACAATTTCGCCATTGCTAATACCTATTTAAACCCATAGGCACCTCTCGTTCACACACACAGTTAACTCTCTCATCTCTTTACCGATCTCTCCATCTCTATTTCCTTTTCGAACGAACCCACCCTCGCCCTCTATCTATCTTCTCCCTCTCTCACTCACGTACCCCCCTCCGACGGTGTCCTCGCCACCGACGAAGCTTCGACGACGCCCGCCACTGCTCTCCCCTCGCCGGCGACGACCGCCGCCCCGACGCCCCCTCTCGACGTCCGAGCAGCGAATGCCGAGCCCCTCCGCCTCGTTCGCCCTCCGACCACGCCACAGCAACCCCCACCTTCCAACGCTCCGCAGCAGCCCCCCCGCCCCCGACCTCCCACCGGAGCCGTTCGCCCTCCGCCCCTCTACTCCGACGAGGCGCCGCCCAGACGAACCCAGTCCGCGCTCCTCCGCCCTGTGCAACGCTGCTGACGCCGATCTGAGCAGCCCCGGAGCCCGCCTCCGCTTCCGCCGTTCCCCGGAGGTGCACCGCCGCAAGAACGCCGACCCCCGCCGTTCCTCGCTGCTCCGCCGTCGCTCCACCTCGACGGTCCCCGCCACCGCCGCCTCCGCGAGTCGCCGCCGCCGCTTCGCCGTCGCCCCTCCCCCCGAGTCACCTCCTCTCCGCCGCCGCGAGAAAAGCCCCCCTCCGGCGTTCGAACACGAAGCAGCGAAGGGTATGGGCGATGGCAATCTCGTAAATTCGAAAGTATTTTCGAATTTCTGATTTTTAATAATTATTAAATAGGGTTAAATGGTTTTAAAACCATAACTTGAAATCTAGGACCCAGAAAAATGTGGGGATAGCTCCAGAAAATCAGAAACAACATTCCGGACCCAATGGCGCTAGTCTCACTGCGATCAGGCGCCTACTTTTCTCAGAATCTATTTTTGAACCTAAAAGATAAATACGTATAAATCTTTCTAAAAATCGTAACTCGCTGTTTTCACTCACAATAATACGTGAGAAAATTATATGTGAAAGTAAAATTCGAGACGGTCATTTTGACTGTTCATTCGAGTAATTCCGATGAGTATTACTTCCGGAACAATTTACGGAAGATACGCGCTAGTAGAATAAATTGGGGTTTTAAGCTAGTTTTGAGTTTCTAAAAATTATAAAAATTACTATAGACTTCAAAAAAATATTCCCTCTTGTAATAAAACTATTTTTATCATATATAGTCTATATAAAAAATTAGGACCCTTTTCATCGCCGTTTTAACCAGTTTTAAAATCAGACACTCAACTTAAATAAATAAGAAAATACGGTATTCTCTAACTAGTTATCTCTTGTGTTTACAGGTAGCAAATCTCGTGCATCGACACTAGATCCAGTCCCGGATCACTACCACCACCTCGAAGATTGTAAGTCACAGTAAATTCTACCCTTAGAAATATAGATAGTGTACTCGTATGAACATAGGACTTGACACCTAGTCTCGGAACAGTTATTGACCTGAACAGATTATTGACATTGCTTGACAGAAAGATTGTAACTAGAAATGTGAGAATGGTTAATGGCCGGTAAAATTACAGAGTATGGTATTGCACAGACACTGGGTTTTTGGGGTAACTTATAATTGCGGAAGTGCGGGAGCGACCAGTCCGATCTTCGTATTGAACAGTATTGAATAGTATCGATTTGTTGAACAGTATCGTTTTGATTGTAACCCGGGATATCAGGTGGACTCTTGGTTGCTCACTGTACTACCCTTTATAAGTCACGGTCTAGGCTAGGCACATTTACTCTCATTATTGCTATTGTCATTGATATCGTCATGATTATTGCTATTGTCATTGCTCGGTCACCTTTACTTTACTTGTCACCCTTGCATGTTTGACAGATGTACTTTACTTATCGCACGTGTATGCTTGTCTGTCACTGCTTTACTTCCGCACTTGTTTACTATAGACTGCCCCATATTTGTGCACTCCTCTTTTTCTATCGCTAGAATTGTTGTGACTTACCTTCGGTTCCATTTATGGCACCGGCAGACGAAGACCTGATCGAGGAGATTGCCCCAGAGTTCGAGGAGCCTACATTGACCTAGAGGCTGCAGAGTTTTAGTTACTATTCTGTTGGTGTGTGTGTGTTGTACAGTGTATTTCCTTTTCCGCATTTCCTTTCAGCACTTCCTTCATGTATTTTAGAGAGAGAGTGCTGGTTGTTGTTGTACTTTAAAATTTGGACTGTAGTAACGTCTGTACGCTGGTTTGAGTATTGTGATGCATCTCTGAGTTGTGGCTATGCTGATTTCACTGGTAAATTGCGGAACCTGCGAATAAACCAAATAAGTAACGGGTCCCCGAGAGCGGGTCGTTACAGATCTATATGAAACTTCCAGAAGGATATACTCTACCCTCAGAGATGAAAAAGAGACGTAGGAACGTCTTCTCTATAAAGGCTTCAAAGATCAGTATATGATTCTAATAGGTTCTCCTGCATAGACCATTGAGATATCAGATACCTAGTCAAAAAAGGTATTGTCTCGGCTTATATATTAAAACACCTTTTGTGATGGAATCATTTTATATTCTTCATACACCATGAGTGCATGAAGAAAGATGTCCATTTGCAATCTATTACAAATGGATGCTTATTTATGACCCCTTCCAGTCGCTGAAAGAGGGGGATGACATCCTAGGTCCTGAAGAGCCTAGCTCTAGTGTACTAGATACACTCCTTTATCTGGCCAACTGCACGTGTCTCTGTTAGAACGTCTGCAGTAAAGCTCTGTTAGCCAGGTACAGTACTGCCCTGGAGAGCACCACTGGACCAAGGATAAGCTGCTCCTGCGCAACTTCCAAGGGTCACGGAATATATATTGCTTATGCATGTTTACAGATCATCGCGATGTCTAAGCATAAATGGTCGGCCACATCCTAAAGATCTTCACAGCATTTTCCAAAGTCTACATCTTCTGAGAAGCTCATCATCCAAGAAGCAAGTCAAGAATACGCTCAACCAGGTCCAGCAGTACCTTGCAGACACAGTGAAGATTGAGTAAAAGAATTCATTCGTGGAGTAATATACCGACTTCGAAGAGCGTACCACTCTAGAGCACCACTATCTTCCAGTAGTCGCTAGATATGAGTGAAACTTGTATAGATGAATGATGATTTTATTTGCTTTCAGAACATGATGGATGTATAGACGAATAGGAAATGAGTGTATAGATACATAGGAGATCTGCAAGCCTGAAGCTTGTACATATCAGGGGGGTTGATATTAGAGTTGTACTCTTTTCCCTTAGATATGTGTTTTCCCACTGGGGTTTCCATGTCAAAGGTTTTAATGAGGCAACCTCATTTAACTCAGGACCCTGAAGTGTCCACCCCTAATAAAAACTGAAAGACCGCCAAGTCTAAAGCTTGTATGGATCAGGAAGAGTAACCTGTAGGTTGCGCTCTTTCTCCTTAAGTTGTTGGTTTTTCCCACTGGTTTTCCACAGCTAAGGTTTTAACGAGGCAAACACAATTACTCTGAATCCAGAAGTATCCATCCCCTTCGTATTATACGCTAAGACCAAATTAATGGATGGATAAGGGGGAGTGTTATGAATGAGGGCGGCCTTTGGTCTACCCTCATCTTTATCCCCCATTAATCCCCATCAAGGTTACTAATGTGGACCTTTGTTATCCCATATCCTTTCATATTCTACTATTATGAATAAATAGAGAACCATGACTTTGTGCCATGGTTACTCATTCTTTTGATTTTGTAATAGAATTCTATTAGAAACGGGTGGTTATTTTTATTATCATTTAAATAGAAAAATAATTTAAAGCTAACCCAAATATGGTTATTTTTAATCAAGCCGCAAGTTTTTTTACGGGGAGAAGCCGCTCTCATTGCCCGCGCTGAAAAAAAAAACCCCGATTCCATCTAAAAGCTCTTTTTAGTTCCCTCTACGATTTCCCTCTAACCCATATCCTCCGATTCCTCCGATTTCACTCTAACCCAAAATTTTCCCCGCTACCCAAAACCTCCGATTCCTTCGAATTCCATCTACTAAACCAAAATCTCCGATGCGATCTAAATCGAAACAATTTTGGGTGAGAATTTTTTCGCTAAATCCTTCAATTTCCCTATCTCCAAACAATTTTGGTGGGAATTTCTCGCTTAAATATTCGATTTTTCGGTAAATGAGGTTTAATCTCTCTCTTTATTTCTCTCATCTGTACCAGTCATCACTAATCTCGATACAAAGAAGATCAAGCCCTGTTGACCTCAATAAATTCCAACCCGATCAATTGCTACGAAGACCCGATCCATTGCTACGAAGATTGTGGTAAGAAATGATCAAAACTAACTCACGCCCATTGTTCGTATCATGTTGCTTCAATTTCAATCATTCTGTTTGCAAGGATTACAAATCGAGCCTACGCTGGTTGATTTCTTATCTCTATCATTGTAATTGCAAGTGTTGGGTGACTACGGGTGGGATTTAGCCCGCAAAGAACTTAGCAATTTGCTGACCTAGTTCTCTTGTCTATTGCGGCTGAGGTTTTGGGCAGGGGTTAGGATTTGGGATTTGTGCGTCAATGTAGGTCGCACGATCTAAATTCAATTGTTTTGTTTTGTTTATTATTGGACAAGAAAGTGTATGCTCTAGAAACTTAAGTAAATGGAGCAGAGACCGTTTGGTTATCTTCCACCATGCGAACTATTGATCAATGCTAGACTTATTTGATTTGGATATCAGCATGTTTTAGCATGAAACATGCTACAATTCTTTTTAACAATGGTATCAGAGTGTTTATGTTGCATGCTAGTTATTGATAGAGCTCACATAAAAAATGATATTTTTATGTTGTGAATACAAGGACCTGTTAAGTTTATGAAATACAAAATTTTAACCATAAGTTTTCGCCTTATTCGGTCGATCAAAGGTTAGCATCGATCAACACAATTCTAAGCACAAATGTTTTTACATGACATGATCTAATTTTTTTGGATTTCTTTGGAATTTCTTGCAAATTATTATGAGACTAGGAATCTTATTTTCTTGTAAATAGTTGTATGTGTTCCTGAAACATTTAGTTTAAATAATTTCCATTCAAATTTTTCCCGTAATGTTTTAAAAAAAATCAGATTTTGCTCTATGAAACACAAACTTATCGGATTTTTTAGGTTAACTGTTGACTGGTTTAAAAATATTTTTCAGTCAGAATTATATAAAAAATTAATTTATGTTCTATTTAATTTTTGATTAAGAGGTCATTTGGGAGTTTTTAACTTCTGATTATTATTTCATCATCTTGTTAAATATATGTGCAAAGTGCATGAAAATGTTTGGTATTACTTTTATGTTGTTTTTGAAGACTTGCGCACAGCTATCAGTTGTAGAAAGTATGGCTTTCAACCTTTATTCCAAATTTGATGTGTTAAGCAGGGAAACCAGTTGATTTTGGCTTTAGAGTCTTTCAATTTTCAAATCCAAACCCTTCTATTTTCATTTCAAATCCAAACCATTCTATGTCCACAGCTAAGAAGCTGAATCATCCTTCATCTGGCCCAAGTCACCACATCAGCTTGACAATCCATCATGCCATAAAAAATTATCCCCCTGCATGTCTCTGTTAATCGAGTCTTAGAAAACAGCAACAACAAGTGCAGATGATGAGGGATTGTCAAGCATTTCAACCTCTTGCTTCACATCACAAAAAGCATTGCTTTCCTGATATTTGGTATATTATTAGGACAGACAAATGGAATAGAAACATGTAAAAGAATAAAGCAAAGAAGAACCACTTAGTGTAAAAGAATATTTGGTATATTATTGCTTCACATCACAAGAAGGAACCGTTTCCTTCTTTATGCTATAACTATCTTTCCCTACTTTGGATATTAACCCCTCTTTCTGCATGCACGCCTTGATATCTGAAAGTATTCCATGAAAAGGGAACAATTTTTGGCATTTTCCATGAGTTTAGAAATGATTCAAATTTGAAATGGTTGTGGTTTCAACATTACCTTCAGTTAGTATCGGCAAATCAGTGCCAGAAAACAATGTAAATACTACCTTACAATGAAATTTCCTACTTCATTATTTAATTCGAGTAACTGAATATAGGTATACCTGCAAATTTTTACTGTAAACTCATCGTTCTTACTACTTACAGATTATCCATGTTGCTGATTCTTGATAGCTCGATTGGAATGGGACCATTTATACTGTTTGATGACAAATTCCTAGAGAATCTCCCAGAGAATGTAGTTACAAAGTGGAAGAAAAATTGATTAACTGTTCAGCACATTATCTTGATACCTTCAATTTGGATGCCAAATCAACATGATACCAAATCCCTAGCTAGAACAGGTAACTACATGGTGTTGTCTGACATGAAAATGTGAAGGTTAGAACACGTAACTACATGGCCTTGTCTGACATGAAAATGTGAAGGTTAATCAACAGTTTACTATTTGGTTCATGGATTAAGTTCACATATTAGAAACATTTGAAATAATAATATACAAGTGAAGCCTTTATAACCTCACAATTTTCAGTAAATTGTCTTCCCACAAATGTCCACCAAAACTCGGAAACTCTCATAAGAGTTGAGGGCACTACATATGTCCAACTTATTTAAATGAGGAAGAAAATGACATTGAAAAGAGACTAGAAGTAGTAAGAGTGAAGCTGATTCATAGCTGAGGATGATACTTTCATCTCTATCGAAGCCCTCCGTTTTGTTTCATATTTAGTTGGCAATGCCTCCGCAAGAACCGCAGAATACAAGGCCATCACATTGCTTAATGCCAAAGACATGAAAGTCCCCTTCTTCTTTTTTTGTCAATGTGCTACATAAATGCCAGGAAACTTCATCCCATGACTAAAGCCAATTAAAAAGTCAGTAGTTAATTAAAAAGAAACTGAGAGTGATAGATACAGACCAAGCCAAAAATTGCATACTTTGTTCTTATAGGGTTTTCCATATTGACCACAAAAAGTTTCATGGTTTAATACTGCACCTCAAAGATTAGTTTTATTTATATAGTTTTTTAAACATTGAAAAGAGACTGGAAGTAGTAAGAGTGAAGCTGATTCATAGCTGAGGATGATACGTTCATCTCTATCTACAAAGCCCTCCCTTTTGTTTCATATTTAGTTGGCAATGCCTCCGCAAGAACCGCAGAGTACAAGGCCCTCGCATTGCTTAATACCAAAGACATGAAAGTCCCCATCTGTTTTTTGTCAATGTGCTATGTAAATGCCAGGAAACTTCATCCCATGACTAAAGCCAATTAAAAAGTCAGTAGTTAATTAAAAAGAAACTGAGAGTGATAGATACAGACCAAGCCAAAAATTGCATACTTTGTTCTTATATGGTTTTCCATATTGACCACAAAAGTTTCATAGTTTACTGCACCTCAAAGATTAGTTTTATTTATATATTTTTGTAATTTGTTCCCATATGTAATATATACTTTGACTGATATGCAAATACTTAATCATGAAGCTTACATTCTTGCATTTCCCTTTCTGTAGTTTGATTTTGTTTCTAATGTATTTTTAAAATTATTTGACAGTTCAATGCCTTTTGTGGTCAATCGTGATTAGGTACAAATTGCCAATTTCATGATCCAAAAGATCTTAATAGATTAGCTGGACCAGGAACTTCTCAAACAAATCAGATATAATTAGCTTTTGAAAGCTATTGAAGCAGTTCTGCTCTGCTACACAGTTCAAAAGGGCTTCCTGTTAGACCGGTAATCTATTGTACTCTACTTTGACAAATCTTCTTCATTTAACAAGAAATTAGTGACATTTGTATACACTTCTAATTTGCAAACGTTGCTTCATGGTTTGTGAGCTTTCCGAGCTAGGTTAATAATCAACTTCATGGTTTTTTCCTGCACACTTTACATTAGTAAAACCTTTATTTGTTCACGTTCCACATTTAGAGATGATAACTTAGTTAACCATCACTTCAGTGTATTTTTTAAGTGCATAGATTTCTTTCCATTGCCTTTTTAACTATGATTATTATTATTTTGAAAGTCATGTTTCTGACTATATGTTGATGAAGATAGACAAGACAGGCCGTATCATCTAGTTCTCGGAGAAACCTAAGGCGGCCAACTTGGAAGCCAAGGTAAGAGTATAGCTGCTTTATTGTCATTAAGTCATGTAGACTGATATTAATTGATATCAAGTTCTATGATTCTGTCAATTTTCTGATATATTAAATGCATCTACCACAAGCCACATTGTTTACTTAGAAACCTGTTTTCTGTTGGAATTGAAAGTTGACACCATTATTCTTGGATTGTCTCTTCAGGAAGCAGCAAAATCTCCATACATTGCGTCAATGGGAGTGTCTTTAAATGGGATGTTCTTCTAAAGCTTCTACGGTAAATTGCATGTTTGCTGACACTGTAATTTGTTTGGGGGATTATGTGCTTACACAATTTTTCCAAGTGGAGGTATCCAACATCGAATGATTTCGGGTCAGAGATTATACATTCAACAGTAATGGAGCACAATGTCCAGGTGAAGAAATGAACTTAACCCAAAGTTCTCCTGTTTCCAGGAGCATATTCTTTTGTTGCTGAATTAGTTCAACATGGCTGAATGTCTTACATTTTGGCAGGCATATTTATTTAATAACTACTGGGGGGATATTGGAACTGTTAAATCATTCTTCAATGCAAATTTGGATCTTACAGAAACAGGTTAGTTTAGAGAAAACATGAACTAGCATGCAAACTTGTAGCAATCTTTAGTTGTAAACTATAAATGGCTAGAAACAAAGTTTAATGTGTAATGTTGCATCCATATCCAACCACTGAGTGATATCTGAATTCAATCTTATGCCTAAATGCGTCTTTATAATGACTCCAGAATTGAATCTGACTAATACTATTCTGCTTGGAAAATTATCCAAATCCAATTGCCCATGTATCGAAATAATGCAAAATAAATGATATTATAATATCTATTAAGCCTTGCATTTGAAAATTTACTTGCTAATACTGATCATGTCAAGCTTTCTATTAGCTTTTTGTTTTGATTAAATTAAATTTCATAGCTATCAGGAATATCTAACATATTTCTGTATATACCCACACGGAATATATATGGAATGCATAAAAAAAAGGAACGGAGAGATTATTGTACGACCAATCCACGGAAAAGAATGAATTGCACTGGTGATGTAAGGTCTCAAGCAAGGAAACTAGTGAGTGTGATTTACTTGTTCCAAAGATTATTAAGGGATGCTAATTCTAGTTTTGTGATTATTGTAGTAGTGCAATTTTTGTAGTAGTGCAATTTTAGGGATTAGACTTGCTAATTCTAAAATGATCGGTTGGAACAATTTTGAAACCAATACTCCCAGTGCAATTTTGTGGTAGTACAAATAATCTTTGAAATTTTAAAATGATCGGTTGGAACAAATTGCAATTTTGTGGTAGTAATGATTTAAAATGATCTAAACTGTAGAATGATTTTGGTGCAGTTTTGGCCACAAAATTAGCAACGGTTTAAAATGATCTAAACTGTAGAATTTAAAATGATCAGTTCATATTATTTGTATATAACGGTTACATAAAATTGTTAATTCATACAGTTTAGATCAGAATTAGCAACTGTTATACAATATGAACATATCATTTTCTGATCAGTTCATACAGTTCAGTCCATGCTCTTGTGCAGAGTCGGGTTTGTTTCTAAAGCTGTGGATTTAGCAGCTAGAGAGCTCATTGCTGTTGCAACACCTGGAGAAGGTTGGTTGTTTTACTTAATTCTTGTGGTACCTTCCAGTGAATTTGTTGTTAATTACATTCTTCTCTCTTGCAGGTGACCAAGCACAATTGGACCGTGCCAAGGCCGCTACTAAGTCTAGTATTTTGATGAACCTCGAATCAAGAGTATGCATTTCCCCCCCTTATTCTCAAAGTTACGTGTATTTTCCATTGTCCAGCTAATGCTTTTGACACATCATTCTCCATATTGTAGATGGTTGTGTCAGGAGATATTGTCCAACAGATATTAACATATGGAGAGGTTTGCTTCACAATTGCTTAACAGGCCTTCAAACTGACAACAACAACAACATGCAGCTACTGGAAGCTCTGCCTCTCATCACGACCGCCTCCCTACTGATCGAGATTGCGAAAAGACTGGAATGTGTCTTCTATGTGGTTGACAAGTTAGCGACCGCGTCCAGTTTCAAGGCAGTTGATGACAAGCCAACGGAAGTGGTGAGGCTGCTGAGACAACCAAAAGCCTTCAAATTGAGCATGTATGAGAGACATGGTGATGATGATGGAGAATAAAGCTAAGGGAGCAAGAGCTGAACGAGATGAGATATATGAAAGTGCTTTTTGTTCTCCCTATTCTCTGCTTGTACATTCTTAAGGATGTTTCTAATTTAGTGGAGAGTGAAAGAATGTGAGAGAGAGTGTAGTGCACAGGGTCGGTAAAGTCTAAGGAAATTGTAGGTCAGCTTGTGATATGACAGAAGGTTAATGTAAATTTGATTGTTTGTATGAAAATTAAATATGAATTGCTTTGTATTTTTAGTAACAATTAGCGAATGGTTTAAAACATTGAAATCATTTTATGAAATTTTAATATTTAATTTTTTTATTAATATGTTTATTTGCAACGGTTAGATTCCATTGCTAAATATCTTTAGAAATGGTTATATTCTATAATTAATACTTTTTAGCAACGGTTATCTACTATTGCGAAACATCTTTATACTAACGGTTTTTTTACCATTGCTAAACATCTTGTAGTAATGGTTATAGGTGTTGCTAAAATTCTTTGACAATGTGTATTAGAAACGTTTGTTTATCGTTGCTATAACATTTTTGCAATGGTTATAACCATTGCTAAATTGCTTACGTGTTATTTTTATATAATTAGGGAATTTTTTAATAGAAACGGTTATGTAATTTTGCAATGGTTGTAAACCGTTGCAATTAGCTAATTGCAACGGCCTTAAAGGCAACGGTCTATTAGCAACTGTCCAACCCGTTACTATTACATTTGCAACGGTTTAAACCGTTGCAATTGACTCAATTAGCAACGCTTATAACCATTTCTATTAGGCACTTTTGTAGTATTACTTCAGCATAGGGGCTGACATGGCTGATATGCATAGGCAACTGCTGGGCAAATATCATGCACGTTTTGGGCTTCATTTATAGTTTAAACCTCAGGCTTCCTTTAAGAAACTGGGTCTGGAGCTTGGGCGTTTTGCAATATTACCAGCTCCTCCTGGAAGTCATATTTTGTTGTATTTTCAAGTCTTAACACAGTTTTGACCAATATCATCATATATTACTATCATGTAGCAAAAGAATGTGTTGGCATATAGTTTAGAAGTGATTTTCTACAGGATAAATTATTGTGAAGTTTTCTGGCTTTTGCCTTGCTCACTGCTCTGAGAAATGAAAGGAAATAGTTGCCTTGCTCACTACCTGGGTTCAGTGCATAATGATGGGATTGCCAAAGAGATGCCAGGGACTTCCTCCTTCCTCACTGTGTTCCTGAGAACTACTATCATGCATATTACAGGAGAAGCGGATCCAATCTCACTTGTAATTTAAGCCCTTTGTTCAA
This sequence comes from Scilla litardierei, assembly GCA_030789695.1. NCBI lineage: Eukaryota > Viridiplantae > Streptophyta > Magnoliopsida > Asparagales > Asparagaceae > Scilla > Scilla litardierei. The sequence continues at coordinate 324,546,314 of CM061141.1, forward strand.
AACTTCTCCGCATGTTGGTGGATCATCATCTGTATCTAAAGCGAGAAAACGTAAAATGTTGCAGCCTTGCAGATGGAATTGTTTCGAGGATGCAGACGGACACCCCTTGGTTCCGTTTGTTTGGGGAGCTCACCCATAACTCCCATGGCTCAATTCAGTGAAAGCTAGTTTTTGGGGAGCCGGATTCTAGCAGTGAATTGCACTGCAACCCTGAAGAACGCATCCACCATCATGTTCATGATAAATTCTAGTTAACTCAAAAAGAAAGGAACTTAAGATGGAATCTTAATTTAACCAATTGGAAAAAAAAAAGAGAGACAAGAATAGCGTTTCTTAAATGTTGAACATAACAAGCTTACAAGGCTTTCAAACATACTTTAACACTAATCTTTGGTTAATGGACTATTTTCAATCACAACCACACCTCTGCCCACCGGGCCACCATGCCAAAGTTACAACTAACCACATGATTGAAAATTAAACTAGTTGAGTTAACCTTACATTACCCATGCTGCCATATATATAAATACGAAAATCATTGCAAATGGGGGAAGCCCGGCCGCCCCCAAACTCCTACGTGGGTCCGCCCCTGAACCCACACATCTGCCCCCCGGGCCGCCATAATACATGGCGTATCCGCCATCAGGTCCCTGCTTGCCCAATAGTTGTAGGCCGTAACAATCGGGCCTCGTTATCTCTCCAATCCTTGGAGGATCTAATGGGTCTCCGTGAAAGTACAGATTATTTATGCTCGATATCTTGCCGGATCGCGTCTCGCCTTCCATCGGAAAGTGGCCGCTTCCCATCTGTGATGTGGTGTGCCCACGTCCTTGACCCCCGATGTAGACGATCCCTCCCCACTGCGCGATGCCTCCTTCTACGAATCCTTGAATGACTTCTTCGGGGTAGTAGCCCAACTCTTCATCACCAACATACACTTTCCAACATGATATGGTTGGACACTGAAGCATATTAATCTCTCTCAGTTAACTCCTCATATGCCATATGTTTTCTTTGTAATTTTGTTAGAAACGGCACATATATATCAACATATTGTACAACTAATACGTGCAAAATCTCATCTTACCATGGCAATGGCGAAACGTAAAGCCAGCGTGCGGCCACCGTAGGTTGAGGTATTAGAAATCGGGGCATCTATAGCGATACGATTGCTAGTTTGAATGAAGCCACAACCAAGGTTATAGCATCCGCTTGCTCCCGAATCGTTCTGCACGGACCAAAATTTTAGCATGTCATGGTTTCATTGGGTTATACATGTGTGAGTAGAAGCCATTTGCAACCAGAAAAATGTCTCATTCTTAAAAACTGTGGATATAAAACGATTTCATTAAAAAACCATGTTGCAAATATACTCACGGAAAAGGCCACAAAGGCTCTTGGTCTAAGGTCACCATTGTAATCAAATGGAGCGACCTGCAAATCCATATAGAAAAAAAAATAAAATTAATAAATTAGAATATAAATTAGTAGATCAAAATTTCTGTTTTAATAAAAAGAGAACGCACCCGCCATCCTGCTAATACGGAGAACTCCATATCGTTCCCTCCACCATCCTGATGGTAACCTTTGCCGCCCATGAGTATGTAGTTGATACTCATGTCATTAGGCTCCACGTATGGCTTCCAGACATCAATCTTTCCCACCGTCCCTTTGTAAGCTTCACCCACAATGGCGGTTGTGTAAGCAACAGCAACCTATATCATGAAAACGTTTCCATGAGAAAAGAAACAGTAAAGCCTATATCATTAAACCTATTTTTATCAAAAAAAAATTATAGTTTCTTACTTCCTTCACGAATTTCGTGGGCCTTTTCTTTCCCAGATGTTGCATGAAGCCGACCGCGCTGTTCTCATAAGCGACTCTAGCAACAGGAATGGTCCTATGTGGACAAGTCCCGCTTTTGTGCCAATTCTGGTGGAGTCTAGATAAACCAGTGGTGTTGACGTGCTTCAAAGGATTCACCTGACACAGCAAGAACACCCTACTGATCAGTTACGAAGAAACTATAATAATGCTTTATGTAATGGGCCCGAAAATCAGGAACAAACCACAATTTTATGACGTCCGAGGAGAGGATGCTTGAAAGCAGGCTGATCATACAAGCCCACGCAGTCGATAATTTCTCCATCCTCGCTCTGAAAAAAAACAAGAAAAAAAGACAGTAAGAAACTTAGAATGCGAAATCAATTGCAAGAGTTCTAATGGCATACTGTTATCGTCTTGACTGCCCAACTCGTGGCTTCTCCAGCAGATGCCGCGTTCTTGGATGTCATCAGCACCAAAATCAGCAGTGCAAACAGGTTCATGGTGCCTGCTGATTATCAAAGTTTTCACAAGTAGAAGCAGTTCAGTACACAGATTTAACCCAAAAGGGCAAAAAGGGGGGAGAAAAATAAACAAAAAAGAACCTGGATCACGTGTTTAAGGCCGATCTCCCGGGGGTCAAGAAGGAGGAGGTGAAGGTGAAGGTGGAGGTGGAGGAGGGGAGGGTGCTGCAGATCAGCGGGGAGCGGAGCAAGGAGCAGGAGGAGAAGAAAGACAGGTGGCACAGGGCGGAGAGGAGCAGCGGCAGGTCCTTGAGGAGGTTCAGGCTGCCGGAGAACGCGGAGGTGGATCAGGTGAAGGCGACCATGGAGAACGGCGTGCTCACGGTGGTCGTGCCGAAGGAGCAGGTGAAAAAGCTTGAGGTGAAGCCAATTGAGATCTCTGGTGGGAACTAAGGTATGAAATGTGTGAACTGTGAAGTGTGCGAATGAGTGATGGCATATGTATGCGGTATATGTAATGGGCTGAGTGTATGGTTTGCTTCTGTATAATAAAGGTTTAATATCTATTATTTTGCGTAATATTTTTCGAGGGAAGATTAGTGATTGGGGTTACTTAGAAAGTTTCGTTAATTATGATCTCCAGACCGTGAGAATACACGTGATGATGGGCTGTGCCGATGGAACAGATTGGATTAAATAGATTTTTCCTTTAGGGCATGTTCCATTCGGGTTCTTTTGGTTGCTAGCGGGTGAGGAAGTGCAACATTCGCACGGTTTACGGGTCACTTCGCGTTTCTTTCCCCGATTCCTCTCGCCTTTTCTCCTCGTGTGTTTCTTTTCGCAGCTGCTCGTCGCTGCTCCTTTCCCCCCTCCCCGCTGCTCCTCTCTCCTATGTGGCAGGCCCAGCTACCCAGCTTGAAATCCGCGGGTTTCACGGGGATTTCGCCCAATCTCTGAGAAATTTGGGCCCCACCGCTGTGCTCACCTCTCTTCTCTCCTTCTTCCCGCGGGTTTCAGTTGGGTTCTTGAGAAACCCTAGCTACGGCTGAGGTTTTGAGAAGGGGATGAACCCTAGCTTCGATTGATACACCCGATTTGTTGGTAGGCCGTGAAGGGGGTGTGCCGAGCTTGGTCCAACGCTGCGAGCAGAACCCTAGCTGAGATTTTGGGGGAAATTGGTCGCTGGAGGCTGATCCACCTCGTGTGGGCCTTGATTTGCTGCGAAGGACTGGATTCTGAAGCCATCGAGCATATCGGTGAGCTTTCACTAGTATAACTGCGAAAGTAAAGCCGAGGTATAATTTCTTCCTCTCAAAATTATTGCCTATATGCGATGAACTATGTTGAATGGGTGTTATTGCATTGCTAACTTGATGTCGTGGTGTGCATGCGGCTAGGGTTTCACATTTGGTCCCCCTATGGCATATGCGGATATTATTGGCTTGTTGTGTTTATTTGATTGAATGAATTCTGTGGATGATGATTTATTTGTATGATGAATGTAAAGAATTGTGCAGTCTAAAAAGCCCAATGATGATAAAAAAAGTAGGAAAGAATGACATTCGCACATGGTGGATGGCTTGCTAAGATTGTTCCCTTGAAGCCCCATTATGAATCATAAACTGTATGATCCCCATATAATCTGAAAGTTTAAGATTTTTGGGGCATTGCTCCAGGTATAAATTATGTGTGTATGGGTTTTTAAATTTGGTTCATGTTTCCAGATTTTTGGGGCAGTGCTCCAGGTAGGATTTTTGGTTTCTGTGGATGGTAATGTTGGATCAAGTATTCAGATTTTTGGGCAATGCTCATGGATACAGTTTATGGTTATTGGATATTGGAATCAGATTTGTGGTGCTTTGCTCCCAGGATGCATTTTGAGTTTATTTGGTTGTTAATTTTGGGTCAGGGTTTTAGATTTTTGGGGCATTGCTCCATGTTGGATTTTGTGTTTATGTGGCTGTTAATGTTGTGTCATGTATTCAGAATTTTGGGTCATTGCTCCAGTAAGCAATTTGTGATTATGTTGATGTTAATTTAGGTTCATGGCCTCAGATATTTGGTGCTTTGCTCCTGGATGAATTTTGTGTTTATTTGGGTGTTAATTTTGGAAAATGGATTTAGAATTTTGGTTCATTGCTCCATTTTGTTTTTTGTGTTTATGTGGATGTGAAGTTTGGGTAATGTATGCAGATTTTTGGGTCATTCCTCCAGGCAGCAATTTGTGTATATGTGTTTGTTAAATTTGGTTCATAGACACATAATTTTGGGGATTTGCTCCATGCTGCATTCTGTGTTTATTTGGTTGATAATTTTGGAAATTGGTATTAGATTTTTGGGGCATTGCTCCAGGTTGGTTTGTGTGTTTCTGTGGCTTTGAAGTGTGGGTAATGTATTCAGATTTTTGGGTCATTCATCCAGGCTGCAATTTGTGTTTATGTGTTTGATAATTTTGGATCATGGTCTCAGATATTTGGGGCTTTGCTCCATGCTGCATTCTGTGTTTATTTTGTGGTTAATTTTGGAAAATGGTTATAGAATTTTGGGGAATTGCTCCAGGTTGGTTTCTGTGTTTATGTGGCATTGAAGTGTGGGTAATGTAGTCAGATTTTTGGGTCATTCCTCTAGGCTGCAATTTGTGTTTTTTTGTTTGTTAATTTTGGTTCATGGACTCAGATTTTTGGTTTATGTATCAGCAGAAGAAACAACAATGGAACATGCCCTAAGTGTTTGGTGATTTTTATCAGAGTTTTGGTGTTTTATGGCTCCTTGTTGGATTTTTTATGTTGTTTTCTTTTTGGGATCAGTGTATCAGATTTTATGGTGCATTTTATGTGGTGACATTGCAGGAGCAACGGCAAATTAAGCAACCGCGTGTGTGACTATGAATACACATTACGTCTGAGGGCTAGTGATTTGGATATGCACAATTTTATCTGAACTGTGTTACTCATATGTATTATGTTATGTATATAAATAACATTAAATATATGTGTTATTAAATTAAGGGTGACATGGATACACAATGAGACCATACGGCATGTGAGTTATGTACCGCTGCAGCGGCCGCAATATCGTTTGTCGTAGTCGCTTTACAACTCCACGCAAATGCTAGGGCTGCACCTATACCAAGAGAGCCCTCTGCTATGCGGGATCTGCATAGAAAATCCCACATGCGGAGAATTCTGTGGGGGGGTCTGAAAGTAGCTGTTTGGACTACTTACGGATGCGAAGACATGCTTTCATGAACCTTGCAGCATTAATGCATCAGCGAGATCTTCTCAAGGACACTATACAGGTATCCATCGAGGAGCAGTTGACCATGTTCCTGCATATTGTAGGTCAAAAGCCCAAGAATAGGGTAATGCAAGTGGATTTTATTAGGGGAGGGGGGACAGTGAGCAGGTATTTTAACAAAGTAATGGGGACAGTGTGTGCAATTTGGGATATATACCTGAAGCAAGCTGCTAATGAGACGCCACCAGAGATAGTCAATAACCCCAATTGGTTCCCATTTTTCAAGGTATGTGGGCTTACCTGTATATGTCTAAGTCTAATAAGTATCGTCGTGATGATTGAAAATTGTGCTCATTGATTACGTTGTAGGACTGCATTGGTCTCATTGATGGGACTCACATAGATGCCATGCTCCCAGCCAGTCTCGTATCCCGCTTTAGAGGTCGTAAAGGGGTTACACAGAATGTGCTAGCAGCTGTTACTCCAAATAAAAGATTCACATACGTACTGGCCGGGTGGGAAGGATCCGCAAATGATTTTACGGTTCTGAAAGATGCATTGTCTAAACCACCCCCTGGGGCTGCGAGTGTATGAAGGTAATCGGCATAAATGTACATTGACATACGAAATACTTCTATCAAAGATCGTTGGGTCATTAATTGGGTTATGTTTTCGACTGCAGGTAAATATTACCTTTGCGATGCTGGGTATACAACAATGCCAGGGTTCATATCTCCATTCAGGGGAGTTAGATACCATTTGAAGGACCATACTGATCGGGTTCCTAGAAACCGAAGAGAGCTATTCAACCTACGCCATTCTACCTTACGATCAAAGATCGAGTCGACATTTGGTATCCTAAAGAACAAGTTTAAAATAATGACAGCCAAGCCTCACTACGCATTCAAACGTCAGGTCGAAATCGTACTTGCTTGCAGTGTTTTGCATAATTACATCCAAATAGAAGATCCCCATGACCCCCATCTAACTGAAGATGGAGATGGGGTTGAGGAGGCTGTAGATGGTATCGATGAGCTTGATGATGATGTTATGGATCTGTCCCAACAGTTGTCCGTTCGAGAACAAACCGAACAACGTGATCAATGGAAAATGCGTAGGGAGCAGATTGCTTGGGATATGTGGGTGGACTTCTGTAACAAAAATAATAACGGGAACACTATAGAGCATGTGCTATGAGGGGGTCGGCGTATATTATTGCCTCCTATGGCTGAACATTTTATTTCTTTTATCAGACAATTGCATTAGTGTTGCTTTGTTGAGTTTTCCAAAAAATTCCATGCATTTGCGTACCCACTATTTCCTTTACACTTATGCAATTTTATATTCGAATGCAGTATAGGTCATGTTATAGGTAGGTTGGATGGTTATATTGTTTACAACATTGCATTTTCAATTTAATTTGATTATGTTGTAGGGATGGAAGGCTCGTCAAATGCTGGTCAGGGGGGTGACCCAAACCGTCCTGGGCGTGATCCCATGCTCCCCAGCTATGATACTGTATATGGGACACAATGGGTAGATTCTGATAGAATGGTTGACCCAATTGTCAACCGACCAATTCCCAAGAGGATGCAAACGATGCCCTATCACATGCATGGCTTCCAATCAGATGGGCTTGTGTACCCATCAGGTGGGCATGGAATGGGATATCCACAATATCCAAATTTCAACATGCCTATGCAAATGCCAATGCAGATGCCATCGACACCTGGAATGGGGTTTATGAATATGCTGCAAGGGGGAGAGCAAGCCTCGTACAGAAGCCCAGCTTCCCCACCTGCATTCGCTATGCCTACGCCACCTAGTGGCAATGAACAAACCCCCGGCAGTGACGCTTCTAGGAAGTCGAGTCGACGTAGCGAAGATGCAGATGGGTCTGTTTCAAGCCCCCGAAAGAAGTCGAAGTAGCCTTCATCGTCAACACAATAAAACAAACTTTGGACGAATGCTTACGATGAAACCCTCATTCCATTCCTTGCGGAGCTTGCACGACAGGGGTATAAAGCTGATAAGTCTTTCAAAAATACAGCCTTCACTACCGCCGCAGCGGAAATAAATAACACCCATGGGACTTCCTTTTCAAGTGTTAATGTGAAGAATCACATGAAATCGTTGAGGAGACGTCTTAAAGACGTTCGGGAGTGCATTGTCCTAAGCGGAGCCGGATGGGATGAGGAGAATAAGGTCATTACGCTTGACCCCGAAACGTATGATACATGGGCGGCGGTAATTACTTCTACCTTTTACATATGCTATGTGATACTACATTACATATAGCTTTGCATGCTAGTTATCATATTTGATATTGTAATTGTTCAGGCTAACCATCGGCTGCGGGCTTATGTGAACCATCCACTGCCATGGTATGACGCTCTTGTTACCATCATTGGTGATGATTCTGCGAAGGGGGATTTAGCACAGGGTGTTTTTGAAAGGTTTGGTGGAGAGTTTCATGAAGGCGGAGGCGAGGGAGAGCCCGTAAGTCACGAGCCAATTCATATAGATTCACCACCACACAATGTCACGGAAGAAATTCCCATCCAAGCTAGCACCGGGCCTGCTAATCAGGGAGGGCCAAGTCATTCAAACCCACATGCGATGGGTAAAAAGAAACTCCGTAGACGGGGCATGGTTCAAGATCCTGACATCATGCAGGAAATATCAGAAAACATGAAAGAGGTCGCGGATGCTATAAGGTCCGCACATGCACATTGGACCAAACCGCTTGCCAAGCATGTCTACGAGTTTACCGAGTATACCCCGGGTATATTATTAAAGGTCTTCAAGGCCATGCGCAACGATGAGATGGAGGCACACAACTTTTTGGCCTTGCCTCATGAGGCTCGTAAAATCATGATAGAAGAGATAGTTGCGGGGTTTGATTTGGACTAGGAGGCTAGCTGGCTGGGATGGGAAGATGTTTGAGCGGGGACGATGTTATGTTGGGGGAGATTTGGACGGGGGGTTGGAAAAGGATTCAACATGTGTTTACGGGGTTTTTGGTGCATGGCTTAGTGTAATTGTTTTTGGTGCATTGCTACTTGTGTTAGTATGTGTTGATGGGGGATTTTGGGTTATGTGTCAATATTGCATTTTGTGTTGCATGTATCCATGCTGAAGTTTGTTTATGAGGGATGTTATATAGATTTTTTGGGCTTTGCTCCAGGTATAAATATGTGTTTTTTGGTTGTTGGTTTATGGTTCTTGGCATCAAAATTTTGAGGCATTGCTCCTGGATGCAGCATGTCTTAATGGGTTGTTAAATTTGGATCATGGCATCAGATTTATGTGGCATTTCTCCATTTTCTTCTACTTTGTTTGCCATGTTAAATTTTGGATCATGGCATCTGTTTTGTGTGGCATTGCTACAGGCTGAAGCATGTGTGACTGGGTTGTTAAATTTGGATCATGTCATCAGATTTATGTGGCATTTCTCCAATTTCTTCTACTTTGTTTGCCATGTTATATTTTGGATCATGGCATCTGTTTTGTGTGGCATTGCTACAGGCTGAAGCATGTGTGACTGGGTTGTAAAATTGGAGCATGACTTCAGATTTTTGTGGCATTTCTCCATTATCTTCTCCTTTGTTTTCAATGTTAAATTTTGTATCATGGCATCTGATTTTTTTGGCATTGCTCCAGGCTGCAGCATGTGTGACTGGGTTGTTAAATTTGGAGCATGGCTTCAGATTTTTGTGGCATTTCTCCATTATCGTCTCCTTTGTTTTCAATGTTAAATTTTGGATCATGGCATCTGATTTTTTTGGCATTGCTCCAGGCTGCAGCATGTGTGCCTGGGTTGTTAAATTTGGAGCATGGCTTCAAATTTTTGTGGCATTTCTCCAATTTCTTCTACTTTGTTTGCCATGTTATATTTTGGATCATGGCATCTGTTTTGTGTGGCATTGCTACAGGCTGCAGCATGTGTGACTGGGTTGTTAAATTTGGAGCATGGCTTCAGATTTTTGTGGCATTTCTCCATTATCTTCTCCTTTGTTTTCAATGTTAAATTTTGGATCATGGCATCTGATTTTTTTGGCATTGCTCCAGGCTGCAGCATATGTGAATGTGTTGTTAAATTTGGATCATGGCATCAGATGTATGTGGCATTTCTCCATTATCTTCTCCTTTGTTTTCAATGTTAAATTTTGGATCATGGCATCTGATTTTTTTGGCATTGCTCCAGGCTGCAGCATGTGTGAATGGGTTGTTAAATTTGGATCATGGCATCAGATGTATGTGGCATTTCTCCTTTTTCTTCTACTTTGTTTGCCATGTTAAATTTTGGATCATGGCATCTGTTTTGTGTGGCATTGCTCCAGGCTGAAGCATGTGTGACTGGGTTGTTAAATTTGGATCATGGCATCTGATATTTGTGGCATTTCTCCATTTTCTTCTCCTTTGTTTTCAATGTTAAATTTTGGATCATGGCATCTGATTTATTTGGCATTGCTCCAGGCTGCAGCATGTGTGACTGGGTTGTTAAATTTGGATCATGGCTTCAGATTTTTGTGGCATTTCTCCATTATCTTCTCCTTTGTTTTCCATGTTAAATTTTGGATCATGGCATCTGATTTTTGTGGCATTGCTCCAGGCTGCAGCATGTGTGAATGGGTTGTTAAATTTGGATCATGGCATCAGATGTATGTGGCATTTCTCCAGCCAGCAGTTAATTTTTTTGCCATGTTAATTTTGGTTCATGGCATCTGATTTTTGTGGCATTGCTCCAGGCTGCATCATGTGTGAATGGGTTGTTAAATTTGGATCATGGCATCTGATGTTTGTGGCATTTCTCCAGCCTATAGTTACTTTGTTTGACATGTTAAATTTGGCTCATGGAATCTGATTTTTGTGGCATTGCTACAGGCTGCAGTTGATATGTATGGGTGGTTAATTTTGTATCTTGTAATCATAATGTTGTGGCATTGCTCCAGTCATTGCTCTAGGCTGCAGATTGGTTGGCAAGGCTCCTTGTTATGGTTTACCTATAGCCCAATGATGAAGATGCTTATTTGATCCCTATGTCCCTCGGTTATGCATATATAGTTGGTATTAGGCTGGATGGTTCCATTACTCCCCAATGATGTATATTAGTGAGATACATTGAAAATCAAATTAAATGATACGGACGGTATGCATCGGTATATGAGATGAGCGGATGTTAACTGAGGGGGTGATATGTGATGGAGCAACTTCCTATTACCAACTAGTTATCATGATATAATTAATTTCTTTCTGAGGGCTTATGTATGTTTTGCATACAACCAGCAATCTGGAGCAATGCCACAAAAATCTGATACCATGATCCAAAATTAACAACCCATACACACATACTGCAACCTGGAGCTATGACCCAAAAACCAAATTCTGCCCGATGATGATGAACAATAAATGCGAAAATTGACCCTCGGAAAAGAAGATATATGGGTATTTGGCTGGAAGGTTCATTTATAATGAGCAACCGTCATATACCTTCTGCTGTTCATGCTACAAAACATGTTTACCTGAGGGTACAAGTCAAATATTTTTTATTTGACTTGGGTATGGACCAAGTTGGTATGGTGCAATTTCCTTGTGGGGATTGTATGGTTTTCGCAAATGTTAAATTTTTTTCATTTTATTTCTGGGTTTTTATGGATTTATACGTTTATTCTTTGGTTTCTTCATTTCTATGTTTTAATTTGAGGTGTCGCTTCTTGATGCACTTCTGTATGTATCCTTGCTGCTTAAATTTTTTTTCAATATTTATTTGTATATATGTTGCATGCCTTCGTTGTCAATCTTTATTTCTTGCAAGGTACAAATGAGCACCGGTTCCAGCCAGTCTGTTATTTCCAGACCCAGACTTCCTACAGGGTCGCTGTTGGATCCAGATGATGATGACAGCAGGTTTTGCCATCGTCGGATACGGGTTCCCAGGAGGACATCATGGACCACAAATAATCCTGGCCGTCGCTTTTGGAGCTGTCCTGTGCAAGGGAATAATAAATGCAACTACTACGAATGGAAGGATCCGGCTCACTCAGAGTGGTCCACTTATGTGATACTACAGTTGCTTGATGAGCTTGCAAGAAGCCTGACCCATGCATCCTCTTCCACAGCGGTATCTGATAGGCGGCTTTTGGAGATTGACGGGCGGTTGGCTAGGAAAATGGACACCATTCTCTCCGAATACAATACCATTAAGTTGGTTTTGTATGTGATCTTAGCCTTTCTGCTTTTTTTGTTATTATTGTTTATTATCGCCCTTAAAATGTAAAAATTTATTTCTGTATGTTGGGCTAGTCAGATGAGACTTGTAATATGTATATTATAAGTATTTTGTAAATATTGGCTATTTTGGAATGTGATTTTGGTTTGTTCTAGTTGATATGAGCTTATCGGTGAGCATTTAAAAAGCCACACCATTTTTGCTGCCAGTTCAACAAATTGTTTTTTTATTTCTGTTGGTTGCGTTGCTTGTCGTGCTTGCGTTTCTAATTATTCGGCCTTATTCATTTAAATATTCATTTGTTAAATTCGGGTTTTTAAAATTTAATTACGTAAATTGTACTTAAATATTTAATTTTGTTATGAATCAACTACTGGGGGAGGAACCCCCAGCCCTTTATTTATAGGCATGGTAGGAGAGTAGATATATCGAATGCATAGATATGGGCGTATCTCTAAGATACCCGCAATCCTAACCGACTCTGGTTATTTCCATTCACAACACTCCCCCTTATCAAGCCATAGGTGTGGACTCTGCTCAGGAGTACTTCGGGATTCTGAGCGTAATAAGAGTCTCACATGGGGTGGATACTTCAGGATCCTGAGTTGGTGAGGTTTGCCTCGTTAAAACCTTTAGCTATGGAAAACCCAGTGGGAGAAACCATAGTTAAGGGAAAAGAGTACAAACGCTCTTTAACTCCCCCTGATTTGTACAAGTGACACTGCTCATGAATACTTCTGGATTCTGAGCGTCACTGAGGGGTGGATACTTCAGGATCCAGAGTTGATGTGATTTGCCTCGTTAAAACCTTTGGCTATGGAAAACCCAGTGGGAAAAACCATAGCTAAGGGAAAAGAGTACAAATTCCCTTAACTCCCCCTGATCTGTAAAAGCTCTTAGGCTTTCAGATCTCTTAGGCTTATCTCATCACTCCTATTTACAACATTCTGAAAATATACACAGATTACAAAGTTATTGCAATTAAGTAGCTGCTGAATCCAGAAACTCTGGAGAGGTGTGCTAAGTATCGTCGCCTCTGATGATGTCTTCAGACTATGTGGTTAGCTTCACAATACCAGCTTCTATCCCAATCGCCATTGGGATGTGATGTACCAGCAGGCGCCCTCAAGTACACCATTGGTGTGGTGAGGATCTCGGAATGATAGGAAGATGTCGCCTTCATAAATTGCTTTGCAGATCTGCAGGGGATGGCCATCCCACTGTGGGTACCCGTTCTGTGATTTCTCAGCATAGGGACTGGACCTGAAACCTGCATTTGCATGAACATTGGAGGATGATACTTCATTTTGTAAGCCCGAATCTTTTGACCCTTGGAGGAAGCGCAGAAGGCTTAACTCCGGTCGAATGGCCCTTTTTAGGTGCCAACTATCTCTGGCTAATGAGTTTACTGCAATTGCTGTATCGGGACGCATGCAGTTAGCTAGGAGTGCCTGATTGCACTTAGGTAAGGGACTTTGGGACCAGTTATATCCTCCCCCTCTTCCAGCGATCGGAAGGGTTCTTTTTGTACATCCATTGAGTATACCACCGTAGGTGTACTTTGGATGACAATGGTCCTTTTAATTTCTCCAACGCACTTCTGGGCGTTTATAACAGGATTCTATGAGCCATGACTTTATATTTGCCTAGGTCTTTTTTTATTTCATGTTTAAAAGTCAGGCTTGTATATTTATTTCGGTTTTCTCTTCAGGAGATCCGATGAGGTGTTAGTTGTCTACAACTAAGATCTCTAATCCTGTTCTTTGCACAGATGCAAAGACAACCTTCAGTAGGAATCATTGACTTGTCAAGTGATTCTCTTGGTTGTACATTTATTTATTATACTTATTGTTTTTCTTGAATAGACGTCCCGAAGTCTATTCAGGCATTTTAAGGAAATGTGGAAATTATCTTTACAAGATATCCACGAAGGTATGCCGTCACAACATCCAATAACAGCATATCCAAAATTTTCCTTCGCCAAATCGTAAGGTATTCGCTTTTGATAACTTAGGGAGACTGATGCATCATTTATGAGACATGCTTATTTGAATTTGTTTGATCCCTAGTTTCAGCGAAATTTTCCTTGGGCTATAGGTTGTACCGTATAACATACGATTTTGTATTTATTTTTCTTATGTTTGCAATACTTTGTTTTATCCACAGGTTTGACACTTTTTGGTGTCTGGACTTCAGGTCCGAACATTTCACGTTTCATAAGTGAGTCCAGCTCATCTTTTATTGCCACGTTCCACGTTTGGCCAATCTCTACGTTTGCCTTCTAGCAACGGAGTGTGGAATGATAATTTATAAACATCATCGCCATTGCGATGTATATGGCAATATGATACGTGAATACATTGTCGACAATTTATGTTCTATCTGTCCAACACCTCCCCAGTACGTACAACATTTACTTAATTTCACTTTTTCCCGGCAATTCCTCTGCATTGGATTCCGGGAAGGGTGATGGTGTGGACAGGAGCTCATTGTCCTGTGGTAGTATTGTCTTAGGGTCTCCAGGAGTTTCTTGTCCTAGGAGCCTGGTGGTCTGCCTCTTTTCTGTTGAGGATCAGCCACTTCTGCTGCTGGTGGATTGCATCCATTCTCGGGGATGTCAATCATAGCTGGAGTTTTTGCAGCAGGGATGTGTGATCTGACAATTTTCTGGTTGTCAATAAATGATTCCGGTAATTGGTAAACAGTGTTCTGTATGTGGAGGATCTTCGGGATCTCATCTACACATTGTATTGTTACCGGATCATAGTGGGTCAAACTTTTTGTATCCCATGTTATAATTTTCTTCGCGCCAGATTTTCTAGTATCTGGGCCTATTTTTGGGAAACTCGTCTCATCGAAATCACAGTCTTCAAGATGTGCCTTAAATGTGTCCCCCGTTTGGGGTTCTAGGTATCTTATAAGTGAGGGTGAGTCAAACCCTGCATGGATACCTAGGCGACGTTGAGTACCGTTTTAGTCCTCTTTGGTGGTGCAATGGGGATTTAAGACTGCGCGACCGAAGATTCTCAGATGAGAAATGTTCGGTGGCATTCCATATGCAAGTTGCATTGGAGACTCTGACCTCCAGAGGGTCTTATTTTCATTTACGATGCAGCATGCAGAGTTTGCATGTCCCCATGCATACATAGGCAATCGGGATTTAATGGACGTTCAGTCCATTGGAGTCTACTTTTCAGTGACTCTGCCAACCCATTTTGGGTATGAACATGCGACACTTGTATGTTCATTTTCAATTCCCGTTGATTGGCAGTACTCTTGAAAAGACTGGGAGGTATATTTCCCAACATTAACCAGACTTATTTACAACATTTTATTGTCTGGGAAATGTGCCCGCAACATTTTTATTTTTGTGCCAATAGCTTTGGAAAAGCTAAGTTGCGGGTCTGTAGTAGACACACGTACGAATATTCTGAGGATGCATTTATCAGTACAGTGAAGTACTGAAATAGCCCATTAGGGGTGGTGGATTTTATCCACATCTATCTCCTTGTATTCTTTTTGAGGAAGCGTGGAGATTCTTTTTCAACTTATCGTGGAGATGGCCTTGCAATTAGTTTTCCCTTATAGTAGGGGATGCGATGGATTTTTTCCCTTCTGAAGAATCTTCTGGTTCTTCAAGTCATACCCATAGGATAAGATGCGATGCATCATCACAAATCTAGGGTGGCCAAGTCCATCATGCCGGAGTAAAAACTCGGCTGATGTCGGGCACTTCAGGTGCTCCGTTTAATTCTGCTTCCTTTCTCCGAATCTTCGTATGGTGGACGCCTATAAGGCTCTCAAAACATTCAAGTGTGGATTTTACTCCTTTTTCTTGAGACGTTGCATACGGTAATAATTTTTTTTTTCATTTACATTTGCTGTTTCCAAGTGGAATCCGTTGAAACGGATGTCCTTGAAACTTATAAAGTTTCTTTTGGAATTCGGAGGGATTAGTGCATCCTTTATTTTTGTGTCGTTTGGGGGCAACAGTGTTACATTCCCTGGATCTTCAATATAGCCCTGATATTGGGCTTTGTATTGAAAGAGATCGTACGTGTTTATTGTCTACTAATTATTTATGAGAGCAGTTTCATCTATTAAAAGATGAATCGTTAGGCACATGCATATTCATATAAACATTTTCATTTATTGTCTACTAAACATTTTCATTCAGGACAAATTTCATAATTAAAATGCTCTTATAAATTATTCTCAAAACAAATTGCTAAGATAAAAATAAAGGCTAATCAAGCAAGTCATCATTTTCGAAGTTGTCAGCTGAAAACTTGACTGGAGCATCAGAGGTCATTAGGTTTGTTTCAGCTTTATTTTTCTTGTTCTCTTTATACAAATCCTGGAGATGCTGCGGAGTTCGGCACACTCTGGACCAGTGGCTTTTCATGCCACAATTATGGCACTGGTCTTCCCATTCCCTCTTGGGTGGGGGTGAATCATTTTTGTCATTTCTGTGCCACGTGAACTTCCGCTTACTTTCATTATTTCGCTGCTGCTGTACATGGCCCTTGGCATTTTTCTGTTGACCCCCCTTCTGTGGTCTTTCTTTTCTTTTATTATCTCTCTTCTTTTTGAAGGAGGAGGAATGGTGAGCTTCTGGTAGGGGGAAAGTGCCGGGAGGGCGCATATTGTGAGTGGCGAGAAGAAGCTCTCTGTTTTGCTCAGCCATGAGTAAACATGACATCAGCTTAGAATACTTGGTGAACCTGTGTTCACGGTATTGCTGCATGAGTATCGCATCTTTTTCATGGAAGGACGTATACGTCTTTTCCAGCATGCGATCTTATGAGACATTCTCACCACACAACTTCAGGCGTGAGGTGATGCTAAAAAGTGCTGAGTTGTACTCAGCAATGGACTTAAAGTCCTGTAGTCTCATGTTCTCCCACTCATATCGTGCCCTTGGGAGTATAACATCTTTCTGATGTTTATACTTGTCCTCAAGGGCAGTCCTTAGCTCAAGTGGATCTTTGACCGTAAGGTATTCAGCCTTTAAGGTCTTGTCCACATGGCGGTGAATATGGGTGATGGCTTGCGCCTTCTCTATATCGCTAACATTTTCTTTTTCAGTCACAGCAGCGATGAGGGACTTTGCCCGCAGGTGAAACTTTACATCTAGCTGCCAGCTTAGATAGTTTCTACCTGATGCTTCCAGTACTTCGAAATTAACGCTTGCAATATTAGCCATTTATCTAGCAGAGCACAAACATGCATGAATTAATAATTAATCAGAGAAAACATTTTCATGCGGAGGCAATATTTAACGAAAAACTAAATGTGTGGATCGGCCAGTCCCACAAGAAAGAGTCCAAAAAAGTCCACAGTCCAAATTATACAAATTTGCAGCTTAAAAAATGAAAATACAACTTTGGAAACCCCGTGGGTCCCATATAATATCTCCATCTTCAAGTGTGGCCTCCGTCTCCATGGAAGTTGGTCTTCTTTCTTTGACATTTACATAAATTCCTCACTACAATTTCTCTCAAAAATAAAAGAAAAGTGCGGGAAATAAACTGTGGGACTAAACGGCCGATCCAAAAACCACATTTAGCAATTCATGTGGAAATATTGTGCTCATCAACATTTTCATCAGACATTTTCATCACAGGCATTTAATATTCGCAGAGATGGATAAATAATTTAAACACTTAATAATTATTGGACCACTGGGCAACGTCATACACCGTTAGGTTAGGTTACTAACGGCAGAGCGGTCGCAGGATCTTCCTAATTATTAAGTTTTAAATACAATGCACAACCACACATATAATATCCAACAGAATATACCAGAGATGCAAAGCATGTAAATATGATTTTTGTAGAAAAAATCATTACAATGCAAAGGTTGTAAAGTAAATGGGTTTAATCAATTAAATTGATTAAGAGCCCAAAATAAACATTTTCTTTGTCAGATGAAAAAGTTTTCCTCATCATCCCAAAAGCCCCCCCAAGAATCCCCAAAAAGTCCTCGTCTGTCCGATATTTGTCCCGTAATTTACCGTGATTTTTCACGAATATTTTGCCCTTAAATCCCCCTTTTAAATTAATTTTTAGGCTAGCAAGTTGCCTTTTAAGGCTTGTTAATAGCCTTTGCCTCCCCCAATTTTTTTTCTTTCAGATAAAACAGCATGCGGGTCTGAAGCCCACAGTCGGCCTATGGGCTTCAGGCCCATAGACTTTTTTTTTCACACCCGTTTTAGGGTTTGATTGGGGGGGCGGCGCCGCCGCCGCCCCTGCAGGGGGGAGCGGCCGCGGAGGCCGCCCCCCTGCAGGGGGGAGCGGCCGGGGCCGCCCCCCTGCAGGGCGGCGCGGCCACGGGGGCCTCCGCACCCTGCAGGAGGGGCGGTGGGGGCCGCCCCCCTGCAGGGGGAGGAGGCCACGGGGGTCGCCGCCCCCTGCAGGGGCGGCGGCGGGGGTCGCCCCCCTGCTGGGGGAGGCGGCCAAGGGGGCCGCCGCCCCCTGCAGGGGCGGCGGCGGGGGCCGCCCCCCTGCTGGGGGAGACGGCCAAGGTGGGGGTGGGGGGTTTCCGGCGAGGTGGGGGGGGTGGGGGGTTTCGGCGACGGCTAGCCGTCGGAAGGATCAAAATTAGGGTTTTGACCCTAAAAATTGAGTTTTTGGGATGAAAAGTCCGTCGTTTTTAAGGCGACAAATAATCCCCATATCGATCTTGCGAGATCTAGGGGAGGGGTAATCATACGTATGATTAAAAATATCGTTTTTAGTGTTTTTACCTCTATATCCGTCCTCCGGATATAGCGACGGTTGCTCGAAGCCCTACGCGGATGACGACCCTTGATGGAGGAAGCCTTGCACCGCGCTCGTGGATCTCCCGTCTCGCCTTTGCCTTCGCCTTCGCAACGAACAGAAAGAAAATTTTGTGGAAAAGAAAATTTTTAGAGTCGTGCTGATAACGTGTTATGAATCAACTACTGGGGGAGGAACCCCCAGCCCTTTATTTATAGGCATGGTAGGAGAGTAGATACATCGAATGCATAGATATGGGCGTATCTCTAAGATACCCGCAATCCTAACCGACTCTGGTTATTTCCATTCACAACAAATTTAATATTAATTTATTTCATATTTACTAGTTATTTAATTATTAATTATTTAACAGTTGGGTTTTCACAAGTAATGTGCCCAAATTCGGTTTGGGGGTAATCTCACCTCAAATAACCATAACCAACTTTCTCACTTTCCTCAACCAACTTTCCCAATACCCATATAACCAAAGAAACACACTACTTTACTATGGGCCCCACATACAAAACTCCTCTCCACTTTCCAACCCAAAGCAACCAAAAGAAACCAAAGAAATACACTACTCCTCTTCTCTCTCTTCACTCATTTCTCCTAGGATTTACTATTCCCAACAGTAAATCATCCATCAAAAGAAACCCAATGGAACAGGCCCTTACTTACTTCAGAAGTTACAAGGTGAATTTAAGATGTGGGTTTTGGTTTTGATTCTTTAGATGTTCATATTAGCACAGAAAAGATAAATATATAATCTTCAAAGTAGAGCATTTCCAAAGGAGGGTTGAACAGTTCGGTCCCAGTAGGAGTGTTGGGGCTGAATCTGGGCCTCAATTTAGTCCATGTGGTCTTCCAATAGAGGGCTGAATCAAGGGCTGAATGGATGCCTCGTCGACCGCACCATCTTATTTTTTTTGCTGAATCTGAATGGATGCCCCGTCGACCGCCTTATTTTTTTTTCAAATTTAACCGTCTTATTTTTTCAAGTAGATCAGACGCCTAGCAGTTACCCAACATGCGTCTGATCTACTGTTGGTGGTTTGATTCTCGGTGTATTAGACGTCTGATGCATGAACACTAGATGTTTGACCTATTCAGTTTTTTGGGAAGAAAAAAAAGATCATGCCAGAATCAAGTGCCAGAACCAAGTGTCTGATGGGTATCAACCAGACGTCTGATCCATTCACTTTTTGAAAAAAGAGGGGTATTACAATAAATGTGGATGGGCATCTTCTGCAACATTCCTTTGGCTTTTATTAATGATTTTGTACCATTTGCAATAAAGAATTTAGATAACCGAGATCTTTATTACGATGATATATGGCTCGTAATGTTTATTATTTTACAACCTGCCCACTCCCATGCTTGATTAATAAAATAAAAAAAAACTAATTAATGCTAACAATAATATGAACAATAAGAAAGAAGAAGCAACACTGAAGTACAAAAGGAAAAAAATGTTTCGGGGTGTTTTCTACCACATGTTGAAGGTACGGTAGTCCGAAGGACTTCGCTGGTTCGGACGGTGATGATGACCTTCGGGATTGGTCGTCCGAGCAAGCGCCGATATACGGATGCTAGGTACCGGGCGATGGGTAGCCGAAGGAAGCTTTGGCCGAGTGGTGTCTCCAGCAATCTACAAAAAGAGAAGCTCGTCAGGGGATCAGATCTGGGTTCCGACCAAATCCCCTCCGATGCTTAAGTCAGATCTTGACAAAAGAGTGCTCGGTGGAATCGATTCCGACTTGCTGGGAGACCGTGCACGAATTTTCGGGCCGAGCTGTGGAGGAAGCAATATACGGTGGACACAGATGTGAGGAGCAGATATACCTGCGTGTTAGATATCCCAGATTCCTCCTTTTGTCTTCCCACTGTTGGGTTATTTATAGGGGATCGCCAAAGAGTTGCCAGGGACTTCCTCCTTACTCACTGTGATCCTAAGAACTACTATCATATTACAGGAGAAGCGGATCCAATGTTACTTGTAATGTAAGGATCCAATCTCACTTATAATGTAAGCCCTTTGTTCAATACTTCTCCACATGTTGGTGGATCGTCATCTGCATTTAAAGCGATGGAACGTAAAATGTTGCAGATGGAACTGTTTCGAGGATGCAGACGGACACCCCTTGGTTCCGTTAGTTTGGGGAGCTCACCCATAACTCCCATGGCTTAATTCGGTGAAAACTAGTTTCTGCACGTTTGGGCACGTTTGGGGGGTTGTATCAGGGTTGTCTTAGGATTAAGCTATTGCCGTGTTCTAGCATTGTTTGTGTTACGACCTGAAGATCGTGATAATCCGACCTTCCGCCACGAACCACCGAAATGCCCCGTAGGCACGCCCCTCCTATACAGATGACCAATCCAATGACGGAGCGTCCCTCGCCCGAGCTTTAGGGGCCTATAGGGTGCCAGCCGACTCGAGCCGGCACGAAGGCCCCAGACTACAGGGGGAGGGGCGCATCTCACCTAGCCCCCCTGACAGAGGCGCTTAACCGCTCTCGCTCGGTCCGCCAGGAACGGTGCGCTCGAGGCACGCCCGGACAGCGCAGCCTCGGATGTTTCTGGAGGCAAACCTGTTTCCCCCCCGGTGATCCAGGATCCCTGCTCAAAAGGGCGCGGCCGGGTCGCACATCTGCTGCCCAGGTCGGCCCAGAGAATCGTCAGGGGGCCCTGCCACTGGGAAGCATTCCGCCGAACCCTTGACTCATTGGACAAGACAGACAACCTAGTACGAGGACATAACTGACACTAACGCCGCCCGACCACCTGACAAAGCATCCCCTGGCTGCCGCGCCCCCTGACACGTAATGCTTTCGGCCCTGACACCCTGACAAAAGCGCCCCTGGCCATTGCGCCGTCTGACAAAATCGTAGCAAACACTCTTGTTCCTGACATCCTCGTCCGAAGCTTCAGCTGACGGTGAGGCCAGCTCAGCACGTCGAGTCAGTACGCCAGGTCAGCCTCATCTACCCACCTACTACCAGGTATAAATACCCCTTCGCCTCTGATAGTGAGGGGGTTGGCAAATTCACTCTAAATCTCATTGTCCACACACGAGAGCAAAGGTCGTCCATATCTTTGTTTTCCCACATATAGCTTGTCACGTACGGTCGACTCACACTCAGTCCGACCGACGTGCCTGGCCCCCACTTTAAGTCCTATAACTGACTTAGGCATCGGAGAGGCTAAGGGTTGGACCCCAACCCGGCCTTTCTGGCGAGTGGTTCCTTGTGTAGGATAGCTCGACCCTCGGCTTGTGCTCGCCTTCAGTTCCAGCCGCCCAATCTTCCACCACCGCATCTTGCCGGATTCAACCCCGTGGTCTGCTTCAACGACAAGCTTAGCCTTATCACCCCTCTAATCACCCGCCAAATAGCCTACCCTAGTCCCTTCATTAACATAACCACCATGCCCTTGGTTCCCCCTAATACAAATTCATTGTGTGCGAGTTCTACCCCGCAACAATTGGCGCCGTCTGTGGGAAACGAAGGGTCACACCCATGTCAGACCCCATACCAATCACCCATAACCCTGACCACGGCAAGGATCCCATGGATCAAGAACCACACTCTCAACCAATGACTCCCGCGACTGACCCTCCTCATGGGGTAGAGGCCGAGACAGTCCAGGCCTCGGCTCGCGCGATACAACAAAGCTTCGAGGCCTTCACTAAGGTAATGGCGGGCTGCGTAGCAACATGGACGGAGGCACCCCCCTGCCCCTCTGAGCCCCCGAACGTGAGACAGAGTCTTCACGCTCAGTTCGAGTAGGAGGGGGAGACCAGGGGCTCGCCAAGGAGATTGCGGCCCAGCGGAAGCTCCTGGAGGAGGAAATGGAGGTCGCGCGGCTGCCGAAGCGCCGGGAGGAGGAGGCCGCTGCACAAAGGCATTTGGGTGAAGCGGCCGAGACCGCCAGGCAGGCCTACCTGGACGACGAGACCGCCCGACGCCAGCTCCGCTTCATTATCACGGAATGCGAATGGCTCTGGAGGGAGAACGAGGAGAACCGGGGAATCCCGGAGGTGTCGGCGACGGGCCATCGACACCTAGACGGGCGCGGCCCACCGCTCGCCAGGTCTCCGCCGGGGGGTGCAAAGTCCACCTCGTCAACATCTCTTCTCCGATCGACCGGACGAGGCAGCCGTTCGTCGACAACTCTGCTTCCTCACTGTCGAACGCGAAAGGCTCCTGAGGGAGAATCAGGAGCGGAGAGAGGTCCGGGGGAGACGACCGGGGGCGGTGGCACTGGGATGACCATAGCCCGTCGTCCGTCGAATCCTCTACCCACGGAAGGAGTCTTCCCAGCTGACCGTTTCGTTACTCCCCGGGGCACGACGACCGTCGGCAGCCGAGGCGTGACCGGAGCCAAACACCGAAATGGCGAAGAGGGCACGCACCCGGGTGCTCTGCCTACCCATAGGAGGCCACGCCGTTGGCGTGGTGGATCATGTCCGTCCCGTGGTCCGTAAGGTTCAAGCACCCCCACCTGGCCACCTACAATGGAAGGGGCGACCCCCTCACGCACGTGTAACAATACCGGGGGCAATGGAGGCGCAGGATGTGGATGAGGCGTTCCTATGCCAGATTTTCTCGCAAAGTCTAAGTGACACAGCGTTGGATTGGTTCTTTGGCCTACCCATGAGATCCATTGGGAGCTTTGGCGAACTATCCCACAAGTTTTGCAAGGAGTTTCGGGCCGGGAGAACGAAGAAGAAGCCCCTGGACTACCTCAGCACGATAGTCCAAGGGGAAGGAGAGACGACAGGGAAGTACATGTGCCATTTCTAGGATGAGAGACGGGTGGTGGTGACATGCGACGATGAGGTGCTCATGCTGGCCTTCAAGACGGGGCTGCGGACTCGGAGCCTCCACAAATCCCTGCTCCGAGATCCGCCGGCCGACTACGAGGCGCTGGCAGAGAGGCATGCATTGGCCGAGGAGACTCTCGGTACGAAGAAATTGTTTCCCCTGGTGAAGCAGCTCCAAGGCGAGCCTCGATCGCACTCACGACCAAGGCAAGCAGACGGGCATCGGGGACGCGACCAGCTGGCCCAACCAAGGCGCGACCCAATGGGGCGTCGCCCGCAAGATCGCCCTGGCCCTACCCAAGCGTTCGCCCCGGCCCAAGAGCCCGCCCGAGCCGTCCCGAGGCTGGAGGGACCCCTGCGGGCCCATTACACACAGCTCAACGCCCCCATGTTAGAGTAGTTGGCCGCGGCGACAAGGGCCGGACTGTTGCCGGAGCCGCCCCGGGAGATGAGGTCGGACCCAGCAAAGCGGGATCTCCGGAAGTACTGCAGGTATCACCGGGACCCCGATCACGACACCGACAATTGCTACACTCTCAGGAGGGAGATCGAGCGGTTGATCCAGGCGGGCCACTTGGGAGGCTTCGTGGGAAACAGGCAGGCGATCCAAGAAGAAAGGGCCCCCTGAGAAACACGGAGGCCAGAGCCACCAACAGACCATAGTCAGGAGGAGCCGCGCCCCTCTAGGGCGATCATGTGCATAGACGTGATAAGCGGGGGGCCGCCTCCAGGTGGGGCGTCGCCCGCGAGCGTGGAGGAGTGTGCCCGGCAGGTGATGGTGGCGGGCGCCAGCAGCAAGTCGAAGCGGAGAAGGGTAAATCGACCCCCATCACTTTCACCGATGAATACCTGGGGGGAGTCGAGTGTCTGCATGATGACGCCATCGTCGTCGAGGCTCAGGTCGGAACAGTCATCATCAGCCGGCTCCTGATCGACACCGGAAGCTCCTGCGACATCCTGTTTTTGTCAACGATCGAGAAGATGGGGCAAAAGCGGGCAGACCTAAGACCTTGCACAGGGCCCATCGTCAGCTTCACTGGCCACACGATCCCCATTGTAGGAGTGATCACCCTGCCCATGACTCTGGGGGAGGAACCGAGGGTCGTCACCCGGGGGACGCAATTTGTCGTCGTCGACATCGCGTCGGCATACAACGGGATCATTGGGTGCCCATACATGATGGCCATAGAGGCACTCCCCAGCCTGCTACACCAGATGGTGAAGTTCCGGACTCCGCGAGGGGTGGGGCTGGTGTGGGGAAACCAGGCGCTATCCAGAAGCTGCAACGAAGGGCTGACCAGGCACCTGAGCCTGAAGCAGGCCTTGTCAGTCCACATTTCCGATGAAAGGGAGGATTTCTACGACCAACGGTCGACCCCTGCCGAGGAGGTCGAAGAGATACCCGTGGCAGTGGAGGAGGGAAAAACTGTCTCCATCGGGACGAAGCTCCCGGCCACTCTAAGTGCGGCCCTCTCAGCTTGCTCCGGGAAAACATGGACATATTCGCTTGGTCGCCTACGGACATGCCTGGGGTCGACCCAACGGTGATCTCGCACAGGTTGAATGTGGACCCAGGAGCTCGACCGGTCCGATAGAAGAAGAGGAGCGCCGGGGGTGAAAAGAAGAGGGCAGCCGAGGAGGAGGTGGAGCGGCTTCTCAAGGCCAAGTTTATCAGGCCGGTGGACTACCCAGTCTGGCTCACCAATGTCGTCTTGGTAAAGAAAGCCAGCGGAAAATGGCGCATGTGCGTCGACTTCACCGACCTTAACAAGGTGTGTCCGAGGACAGTTTCCCCCTCCCGCGGATCGACCACTTGGTAGACCAGGCGTCTGGCTACGAGTTGTTAAGCTTTATGGATGCCTTCTCAGGCTACAACCAGATCCCATTGGCGGAGGAGGACGAAGAGAAACCGTCTTTTGTCACCGATAAAGGCACCTTCTGTTACACAAAGATACCCTTCGGATTGAAGAACGCCGGGGCGACCGATCAGCGGATGGTGGACCAGATATTCAGCCCGCAGGTTGGGCGAAACTTGGAGGTCTACATCGACGACATGATGGTAAAGAGTAGGAGAGCCCCAGACCACATTGTCGACTTACCGGAGACGTTTCGAAGGGTTCGCCAATACGGCTTAAGGCTGAACCCGGCGAAGTGCGTCTTCGGCGTGTAGTCAGGGAAATTCCTAGGCTTCATGATAACGAAGCGAGGGATTGAGGCAAACCCCGATAAGGTAATGGCCCTCGTCAGTATGGAGGAACCACGGACGATCCGGGTTTGCAACGCCTGAATGGCCGGATCGCTGCTCTGGGGCGGTTCCTGTCAAAATCCGTGGAGAGATCGCTCCCCTTCTTTAGGGTCTTGCACACTGCCTTCAGCGAAGCAAAGGACAAAAGAAAGATGAACCCATGGGACGACGACCACGTTCGAGCATTCGCGGAACTGAGGGCCTACCTGCAAAGCCCGCCGCTCCTCGCCAGGCCGGAAGAAGGAGAACCGCTAGGGTTGTACTTGGCGACCAACGAAGAGGCCGTCAGCTCCGTCCTAATCAAAGAGGAAGGGGGCGTGCAGTGCCCTGTATATTACGCCAGCCGGATTCTTCGGGAGGCGGAGACTTGCTACAATCCCATCGAGAGGGCCGCCTACTGCCTGGTCACGACGGCAAGGAAGCTCTGACCATACTTCCAGGCCCATCCTATCGCCATCCACACTGACCTGCCCCTCGAGAAGAACCTGAAGAGGTTGGAGCGGTCGGGAAGGATGCTCAATTAGAGCGTCGAGCTCAGCGAGTTTGACATAACATACAAGGCCCGGACGGCGATCAAGGGCCAGGCATTGGCGGACTTCGTGGTAGAATGCACCACTGAGGACGCCCCGGGGGACCAACTAGATGCACCATCGGCGACCGCATCCACGCAAGTGATGGGGGTGGAGGAACCTTCAGAGCCCTCCCAGGGAGACGTGGATGAATTATGGACCATCCACGTTGATGGTTCTGCGACGGGATCTGGGACGGGGGCAGGTATCGTCATCCGAACCCCCGACAGATGCTCGCTGGAATACGCCTTGCACTTCAACTTCCTGGCGACCAACAATGTCACGGAGTACGAGGCCACGGTCAACGGACTGAAGCTCAGTAGGGCGGTGGGGGTGACAAATGTGTTGCTCCTCAGCGACTCTCGACTCGTCATCCAACAGATCCAAGGGGGCTTCGAGGCCCGAGAAGAAACGATGAAGCGCTACCTTAAGCACATCCAAGCCGAGCTCCGGAAGTTTAAGAAAGCGAAGGTCCGGCACCTGCCCCGTTCCAACAACCTTCAGGCAGATGCCCTGTCCAAGCTAGCCTCTTCCTCTGCGACCGAGATCGGGAAGGCCATCTACGTCGAGAGCTTGCTGACACCCACTATTGACAAAGAAGAAATAATGTGTGTCGGCTCGACGACGACATGGATGACCCCCATTGCGAAGTACCTGGAGACAGGGGCCCTACCCAAGGAGCGGATGCTGGCTAAGAAGGTGGAGAGGCGGGCCCTATCATTCGTACTCCTCGATGGAGTATTATACCGTCGGCACCGCACCAACTTCGACGTCCTGTCGTATCTGAAGTGCCTAGGGCCAGAGCAGGCTGAGCAAGTCATCCACGAAGTGCACGAAGGCTTCTGCGGGAACCACCATGGCGGTCGCACCATCGCCCACAAAATAATGCGCCAGGGGTATTATTGGCCGACAATGATCCAGGACGCGGCTCAGTATGTTAAAAAGTGCGAGGCGTGCCAAAAATTCGGCCGATGTACGGCAGCACCTCCGGCCAACTTGGTGCCCATCGTGAGCCCGATCACGTTCGCCAAATGGGGGCTCGACATCCTTGGGCCTTTCCCAAAGGACTCCGGTGGAAGGAAATATCTAGTCATTGCCGTGGACTATTTCACAAAGTGGGTGGAGGCCGAGCCGTTGGCACGCATCAGTTGGACGGACATGAAGGGTTTTATCTGGCAGTCCGTTATATGTCGCTTCGGGATACCCCGCTCTATAGTCATGGATAACGGAAGACAGTTCGATTGCGAAGGCTTCTGCGACTTCTGTTCGGGCTAGGGGATCAAGCTCTATTTCGCGTCGGTTGCCCACCCGCAGTGCAACGGAATGGCGGAGGCCGCGAACAAATGCATCTTGAGTCCTATGAAGAAGAAGGTAGACGCCGCTCTTGGGGCATGGGTCGACGAGCTACCAAGAATCCTCTGGTCCTACCGTACCACCCATAAGGCCTCGATTGGAGAGAGCCCATTCATGCTGGCGTACAGATCGGAAGCGGTCGTTCCTGTGGAAATCAGAGAAGAAACACTCCGGCTGAAACTCTTCGATGAGGATATCAATGGGGAGGGGCTCGGCCTTAGTCTCGAACTAGTGGACGAGGTAAGGGACCGAGCCCTGACAAACCTCGTCCGACACAGCCAGAGGATGGCCAGACATTACGACTCCCGGGTGAAGAAGCGAACCTTCAGAATCGGTGACCTGGTCCTCAGAGATGCCACCTTCAGACCTGAGACCGCCCGCCGAGGGAAGTTGCCCGCCAAATGGGAAGGGCCCTACAAGGTCATCGACATCGTCGGACCGGCCACATACATCCTGGCGACCCCGGACGGAAGTGAGCTAGCACACCCTTGGAATGCGGAGCACCTGCTAAAGTTTTACCAATAATTGTGAGTCTTTTTAATGAAAAATCTTCATTTACGCACTTTTCCAAACTTTTTTGTCTCCACGTGAGTGTTTCAGTCTGAACTCAGACCTCTGGGGCAGGGCCAACCCTCGCCACCCAAACCAGAGAAGTGCACGGGCCGAGCCACGCACTCGTTCCCCCCTCCAGACCTCTGAGGCAGGGCCAACCCTCGCCACCCAAACCAGAGAAGGGAACGGGCCGAGCTACTCGCTCGCTCCCCCTCCAGACCTCTGGGGCAGGGCCAACCCTCGCCACCCAAACCAGAGAAGGGCACGGGCCGAGCCACGCGCTCGCTCCTCCTTCAGACCTCTGGGGCAGGGCCAACCCTCGCCACCCAAACCAGAGAAGGGCACGGACCGAGCGACGCGCTCGCTCCCCCCCTCTAGACCTCTGGGGCGGGGCCAACCCTCGCCACCCAAACCAGAGAAGGACATGGGCCAGGCCACGCACTCGCTCCCCCCTCCAGACCTCTGGTGCAGGGCCAACCCTCACCACCCAAACCAGAGAAGGGCACGGGCCAAGCCACGCGCTCCCTCCCCCCCTCTAGACCTCTGGAGCAGGGCCAACCCTCGCCACCCAAATCAGAGAAGGGCACGGGCCGAGCCACGTGCTCGCTCCTCCCTCCAGACCTCTTGGGCAGGGCCAACCGTCGCCACCCAAACCAGAGAAGGGCACGGGCCGGGCCACGCGCTCGCTCCCCCATCCAGACCTCTGGGACAGGGCCAACCCTCGCCACCCAAACCAGAGAAGGGCACGGGCCGGGCCACACGCTTGCTCCCCCCTCCAGACCTCTGGGGCAGGGCCAACCCTCACCACCAAGACCAGAGAAGGTCACGGGCCGGGCCACGTGCTCGCTCCCCCCTCTGGACCTCTGGGGCAGGGCCAACCCTCGCCACCCAGACCAGAGAAGGGCACGGGCCGGGCTACGCGCTCGCTCCCCCCTCCGGATCTCTGGGGCATGGCCAACCCTCGCCACCCAGACCAGAGAAGGGCACGGGCCGAGCCACGCGCTCGCTCCCCCCTCCATACCTCTGGGGCAGGGCCAACCCTCACCACCTATACCAGAGAAGGGCACGAGCCGAGCCACACGCTCGCTCCCCCCTCCAAACCTCTGCGGCAGGGCCAACCCTCGCCACCCAGACCAGAGAAGGGAACGGGCCGAGCCACACTCTCGCTCCCCCCTCCAGACCTCTGGGACAGGGCCAACCCTCGCCACCCAGACTAGAGAGGGGCATGGGCCGAGCCACGCGCTCGCTCCCCCATCCAGACCTCTGGGGCAGGGCCAACCCTCGCCACCCATACCAGAGAGGGGCACTGGCCGCGCTACATGCTCGCTCCCCCCTCCAGACATCTGGGACAGGGCCAACCCTCGCCACTCAAATCAGAGAAGGGCACGGGTCGAGCTACGCGCTCGCTCCCCCCTCCCAGACCTCTGGGGCAGGGCCAACCCTCGCCACCCAAACCAAACAAGGGCACGAGGCCGAGCTACACGCTCGCTCCCCCTTCCAGACCTCTGGGGCAGGGCCAACCATCGCCACCCAAACCAGAGAGGGACACGGGCCGAGCTACGCGCTCGCTCCCCCCTTCA
Source organism: Scilla litardierei (assembly GCA_030789695.1). Classification (NCBI taxonomy): domain Eukaryota; kingdom Viridiplantae; phylum Streptophyta; class Magnoliopsida; order Asparagales; family Asparagaceae; genus Scilla; species Scilla litardierei. The sequence continues at coordinate 324,575,954 of CM061141.1, forward strand.
GACCCCTGGGGCAGGGCCCAGCCACGTAGCCACATCCCCGCCCTGTCAGACCCGTGATCCTCAAAGGCTCGAACCTTGGGAAGAGGACAAGGGCACGTAAACCGGGGCAGACCTGGCGCAAACCCAGAACCGCTGAACAATGTTCGCTGGATAAATGCCGGATCCCTATAAAGCAGCCCCCTAGATGCGACTCAACGAAGCGAAAAGACGCTCGGGAAATGCGTCATCAATAAGGGTACGCCCCCGAAGAGACTAGGGCTGACGAGTCGCCACAGGCGCCACCGGGCAAAAGCGGTTTCCAAAGGGCATGATTCTGAGGAGCCCATTAATAATGCTAGCTCATCGCATTAATGAGGGGGGAAAACCGTCAACAAAATCCCCATATAAATGCCCCACTCATCCTCCCGAAGGAGAAAAAGACAAAGATTTAGAAAATATGAGAAACCGGTCCCAGCACCCTTCACCAACTAGGAAAAGGGCCGAGACGCCTTGCCCGAACAAAAGGGAGGCCACTGGCCACCAATGGATCCCACCTCCGCGATCGGCGGTCACTTCCACGCGACAACCACCGATTGGCTATTTCTCTTACAAACGGATCGCCAATAGGCTATTTGTAACGACTGGTTTTCTTGTATCTGGATTTATTATATTATAATATATGTTTTGGTGGATTTTCTCCTCATGTGTGGTTTTCGTCTCCGTAACTTTCATTTTCGATCGTTTCGTCGTGTTTTCTCGTTTCTTCCTTAGGATCGTCGATTTCGAAGTATGTCATTCGTGACGGGCTTCATAACGGTCGTATCTTACTATTAGATCAAGCCTAGGAGTCTTAGGAATCGATCCCGGGGCTCCGCGCTCCGTATCGGAACTTTTGGTGCTTATTAGCCGGTGTAAGAAGGGGCACCGACCGACTAGATGACGATCCAGTCGGTCGGCAATCCTTCTTGGACCGACTAGTTGGCTTTCTAAATTATTCAGAAGTTACTGTTTATCGTTAGTCGGTCTAAGAACGTTGGTTGACCGACTAGGTTGCAAACTAGTCGATCGGCAATGCTTCTTTAACCGACTAACACATCATCTTAATTTTGGTATCAATACTGTTCACTTTTAGTCGGTCTAAGAACGTTCATCGACCGACTAGATGCTAAACTAGTCGGTCAGTAGTTGTTCATCGACTGACTAAATCCAAATCCTATTTTCGTTCAGAAGTTACTGTTTACACTTAATCGGTCTTCGTTGGTCGACCGACCGACTAGTTGCCAAACTAGTCGGTCAGTGGTTGCTCTTTGACCGACTAATCTGTGTTAAAACCCTAATTTCTGGGCAGCCGCCAGCCCATCCTATTTAAACCCTTCCCAAACGTTTTCTTCTTCATCCACTCGACCCAAAACCCTAGTTTCTCCCCCATTGAGCCCCCTTCTTCCCCAAACCCTTATTCCTTCACTCCAAGCCCTAAATCCATCATCCAAACCATCCATCAACTCATTCTACCTCTCATCTTCCCCAAAATCTCACCAAATCCCCAAAATCCCCCCAAAACCCTAGTTCTCCAAACTTCTCCATTGGTTTCCAGATATGGTCCTTAGGTTCTTCGGAGTGTTTCTTCCGCCTCCTCTCGGTAAGAAATCGATCTCTTGATGTTTTCATAACCTATTTGTATTTTTATGAAACCCTAATGAATGAATGTTGTTTTGATGATTGTTTCCCCATAACAGTGATTTCTCGTAGATTAGCATCCGCGAGACGAGCCTTCGTGATCGTCATCCCCGGTGCTAGGCAAGTGAAACTTGCCACTTAGGGTTTAGGCCATGTTTAGGCCATTTGCTTGTTGTAGGCGTAAAAGAGGCTAGGCGACGAAATGATACTCGCCTAGGCGCAAATTTAGGAACTAGCTTGACAACGAAGCTAGTTCCGACACATATCATGTTGCACACTTACCATGTCATGTTTACTTTCCATTAACGGTACGCGAATTAATTATCATGTCATTGCATTCTTCAAGTGATCCCGTGATTGCGTAGCATCGCTGCACTACTTGTGTTTCCTGGCTCGTGACCAGAAGCGAGCATAATGAGTTGCTAACCCCAACGCTCGATATTGAATTGTGAACTTGGAAAACAAGCTCCTGTGTGGGGCAACCCTGGCTCACTTGCTGGGCTCATGTGCAGGGACCCTGGCTTGTTTACGTGTGGGATGGGGTAAGGGTTAAGCGGCAATTCAACTGGGAGTCTGCCTGATCAGCAACTGCAGTTGTAAGGCGTAAACTCTGGGGTGGGGTAGTGTTTAGTGCCGATCAGTGTGAATGTTGTACCATTCAGCTGAAGGGCGTAAACATCTACAAACAATAGTGAAACGTGAATCGTGAATTGATCGAGATTGTTAGTAGCTCGGCTATTCTTGTCTTGTCCCGTTAATTGTTCTCTTGTACTTATTGTTCACCAAGTCTTGCTTGTGCACTCATGTTATAACTTCCATGTCATGCATACTATAACTGCTAGGTTGCTAGTTGCCTTATTTTTAGTTTCCTTGCCCAAGTCTTTTAGATTTGCTGACATGTGCCCCTTTACTCTTTTGGGTGACACATGTTAGATGCTGAGCCTGAGTACCTTGTTGAGGACGAGGTGTTTGCTGACGCCGAGCCCGAGCTTGTGTTTGACGTGGAGTACGTGGACACTGGGGACCAGTCCTAGTGTCTTCGTTGTGTTTTCCTTTTGTTTAGATTGCTGTTTTGTTGTCGGTGCGTGGCACCTATACTTTGTTATGTTGTTGCTTTTGTTGGCCTTGTTCTGGGCCTTTAGACTCTTTCTTTTAGCCTGGTGGCTTTTTTGGATGTTGGACTTATTTTCATGTTGGACAATTTATGAGATATCAGAATTTTATTTCTGTCTCTCCTTTTATTATTATTGTTGCTCCGTTTGTGGTTACAGGGACCTGCTTATGTTTTATTGACGCTTATCGGGTTTGGGGCTTCACAGCTCCACTCTCGTGCGGACCTTTTCACGTCTCGCCTCGATTTTAGGGAAGCGGGTCGTGACACTATTCCCCTTACACAAGTGGAACCTCACCTTCCACCCCTCCGTCTGTCCTAAACTAGATGAAACGGGAGAAGGTTGGCATCCGTTCCCCACCGATCCCCGTCGGCGTGAAAGGCAAAGGCCCCCCGTGCTTGCATGTCTACACCGACGCGCTTCCTACCAACTCGCCCGCTCGCCGCCGACCTTCCCCTCGAACCCAAACCGCGAGGCGTGGCGGGATATGACAAAGCAATGGAGGAGAGTGTAATGCCCTACTAGCTACTGCACAAGTACTAGAGGGGGGGGATGAATAGTACTTTAAAAATAACAAGGAGTATAATTCCTAATTATCGTGCAAACAACTACCAATCAATTTGCGGAAGCTTAAATTGATGACAACAACAAAATTAACAATGCAAACAATTGATATTACTGGGTTCGGATCCACCCAAGTCTCCCCGACTTGTTCCCGATGATCCTACGTCCCAACCACCCGGATCCCCTCTGGATACTTAGGTTAGAAACCCTAACCCAAGATTTCCACTATGATATCTTGTGAAAAACCTTCACAAGATCAAATCATACATGCAATGGCAATAGTGAATCCCACAACCCGGGATCACAACCTTCTCTCACAACCGAGAGAATCAATAAGCAATGAAAATCAGTTTATAATTGAAATAAACAATCTTACCACAAAATCCTATACCTTGAGTTTTCTTACCAAATAGGTGCAAGGAGGGATTTGAGGAAGAGGAAGTCACCAAGACCTAGCACCACTAAAATGAGCAGCAATGGGTGCCTAGGAGTGATTAGGAGACTTGAATCAAGCTAGAGCTTGAATGGCTCACCAAGAACAAACTTCTCTCAAGATGGATTCTAGATCTAGAAAGTGAGAGAATGGATTTCTTGTGAGGGAGAGAGCTTTGGAAATGAGTGAGAATCTCTAACTCTTTCAATCTTAATGAATCTCTGAAATATGGCTCTTCTTAGGGAAGAAGAACCCCAGCTTAGTATTTATACTAAGGGGGGAAATCGTGTTAGGTCATAACCCAATGGTTGGAAATCTGAAGCCATTAGTCGGGCAAAGAACAAACACTGACCGACTAGTTCATCAACTAGTCGGTCGGTCAAACAACATGGACCGACTACGTGATGAACAGTGAACAGATTGAATTTCAGACCTAGAAATCTAGTCGGTCCAAGAAGACTGTCTGACCGACTAGTTTCACAACTAGTCGGTCGGTCAGTGAACTTAGACCGACTAAGAGTTAAAAACAAATAGTCTGAAAACAAATTGAGTTAGTCGGTTCAAGAACAAATGTTGACCGACTAGTTCATCAACTAGTCGATCGATAAACGTTCTTAGACCGACTAAGGATAAACAGTAACTTGGCATGAACAGAGACTGTTCAACTAGTCGGTCTAGGAAGCATCACTGACCGACTAGTTCACCAACTAGTCGGTCGGTGAGTCAACATGGACCGACTAAGTGTGAACAGTAAAGAGCATGAAGTTTAGAAAGCAAACTAGTTGGTCCAAGAAGCTTTGCCGACCGACTAGATCACTATTTAGTCAGTTGGTTCTTCTTCTTGAACCAACTAACATGCACAAGAAGTCCCGAATCGAAGCGCGATGCTTCGGGAAAGATTGTATGGACTTCTACTAAGATCCTAGCTCTAATATAGGAGCGATATGAAGATAGAAATGTAAGATATACTCAAGGCTTAACATTCTATAGATCGAAACTAAAAGACTATAAATAAAACCTTAAGGAACGGTCTTCGAGAGCTTCGATCAAATCTTCATGACTTCCAAAATGGTCCAAAAGCTTCAACGAAGCTTTAGGCATTGAATACAAGCTTTGAGAAGTCTTGCGATGTCGCTTTGAGTGTTCTCGTGAATTTGGCAACGATCTCCATAACTGCGCTCACAAATTGTTAGTTCATGAATTATTTATGTTTGCTCATCATCCAAAACCAAATCCGGGGAGTCCAATACTCAACATTCTCCCCCTTTTTGGTGATGACAAACCAACATAAATAATAATCAAAAATAATGATTCAAATGTAAAATACTTACTCCCCCTGCATTGATGACACGTTAATTTCAAATTGAATAAATAAAGATTGCATCAAGCAGACGAGTGAGATATATAATGAGAATCGATTATTGAAATATCAGATTTGAAAATCCTTATATATATCTTAACTCCCCCTGAATCTAACATATCAAATTAGATTCTTGAAAATTGAGTTAAATTTTCATTTGCCCTAATCATTATCATTATCATTATCTCTTCCCCTTTGGCATTATCCCAAAAATGGGGGGCATACAACGACAACAACAAGGATAAAGAAAATCCAACATCGGGAGTCGTAGAATATGACGATGGACCAAATTGACACCAAGGGAAAATAGATGAAATCAAATCATAGTGTGCCAAATTGTCCATTTTCGAAAAACGAAAATTAAAATCATCAAAATAACAAATATAACTTCACTTATTGAATAAAGAAACGTACTCTTCAATACTCAATATTCTTGGTTAAATTTGTGCATGGAAAACAATTCTATGCAATCATAGAAATAAAATCTATTTAACCAAGTTTATACTCGTCGAGGGACGAAATCACAAATCATAGACATTGAATGAATATTAAATATGCACAACGAAGTAAAAGAGAACATCGATGTATATATATAAGAATATCATGAGTACATGCAAAAATATATCGACTACATCATATAAAGTGCAACATCTATATCACCAACAAAAATACAACATCATCATTGACACACTATCATCAAACATCCAAAATACATCAAATACACCGACATCCATAAAATCAGAAATACATCAAAACACCACCAAACTCTATCCTAACCCAAAACACTCTCAAAAAGATGTATCATCCAATGATCACCGGAGAGTCCTCCAAACTGACGCTCAGGAGGAAGTGGCAGGATCAGCAGTCTCCGTGGGTCCAGTCGAAGGAGTGGACTCAGGCTCTGCTGCAAGGAGTGGTGTGACAACTGAAGGGATCGTCGGGGCTGGAGTGGAAACATCGACAGGCTCAACGGTAGGTGTATCAGCAGGAACGTTAGCAGGCTCAACAGGAGCAGTAACGTCAGCAGGAGCAGCAGCAGCATCAACAAGAGTCTAAACCACTGGGGCAGAAGATTCTGGAGCACCAGAAGAATTGGCAGCTCCAACAGTGGAAGTAGTACCAGCAGCAGCAGTGGCCTCAGCGCCACGAGCTAAAGAGGTGACAAGCTCATCAATCTCCTCGTCATCTATCTCCTCATCCTCAGAAACAGGAGGAGGAAGCTGAATACCCATCAACTCTGCCATACGGCACACAACCTCCTCGATACGAGCCAAACGAGACTCGTGACGACGAAGAAGGCGAGCGATATCATCTAGTGTGGTGGCAGGAGGTGGGGCTGCAGCAGCTGAAGGTGTGTCCTGGAAAGCAGAAGGAGTCGACCGCTGTACGTGACGAAGTGCCGCAAGAGACTTCTTGACGTCCGTCGCGTTCAGGGGTGGACCGAGGGGACGCTCATCATCCGGAGGCAAAGGAACACCAAAGTGACGGAATACCAAAGTCAGAAGACAAGGATATGGGATGTGCGCCGATTTACTAGACTTGCGAATACACTCGAAAGAATCCATCTTGTCGAGTATAATGTGAGCCCAGTTAATCGAGCTTCCCATGAAAAGAGCGTATATCAACTTCAGAAAAGGCTGAGACGGAAGTGAGGAAGATCCATACTTGGGCAATAGGCACGATTTCAGGATGAGATTAATCACCCAAGCATTCGGCTTGAATGATTTGGAGGGAACGCCTATGAAAGCAGGAGGGATAACCTGAAAGATATCAGCGAGGGTCGGCTGATGGAGAGTGGAGATATCATCTACGGAAATATCAGACGGGAGGAGGCCAGATGATGAGCATCCTATCAACTCCCCCAAGATCTCTGCAGTGAGGACTATAGGAGTCCCCAAAACAGATGTCTCGATGGAGTGGGTCTCATCATACTGACCCCGGGTACGGTTAGCGTAGAAAAGCTTGACCAGGAGAGGATAGGAACGTGGGTTCGCCTTAGGGTCATATCTAAGATAGTCCAAAAGTCCACTATAGGATAAAAGATCTGCAAGGCCAAGAAAGTCAGAAAACTGAACGAAATGCTCCAATAGCAGTGGACAGTGCTCTATACGGTTGTAAGCCGCTAGACACGAAGGGTCTTCGCGACACAACGATATATCTACACCGCCTACCGGCATCGGGGCTTTTCCCTTAGCCTTACGGGTCTTAGGAGGAGGGGGTGGAGTAGGTGCCTTCTCGGGATGCTCAGGAGTGTACTCTTCCTAGGAATCATCCTCAGAGTCACTACCTAAACGCTCACCGGGAGGGGTAGGTGCACGGAACTTTTTGGGTTGGGCTTTGTGCTTGGAAGTTTGGCCTTTGGCTTTGGGCTTGGAAGTCCTCTTCCTCTTCAACGGTGGTGAAGACGAAGAGGGGGGATGAGTGGTCTTGGCCCTATGCTTAGGTGGAGTCGAAGTCTCCCTAGGGTGTGATGGCTCTACGGTCATGTGGGAGGCACCGGAGGGAGTAATCAGGATCCTTGTTTTTGCCATGATCGCGGCATAACGAGTACAAGCAAACGACGTATGAGAATGATCAAACACACCTAAGCACAAACCCTAGAGAGCTAAGTGCGAAAAATCAAAATGAGCAAGCCCTAGAAAACGAAACCCTAATTGGAAGAAAATCAAACCCTAGGAGTAGAAAGCAAGCCCTAGAACTGGAAAAGAGACCTAGTAGGAGGAGATATACCTAGGGGAGGGAGATCGATGGCGGCGGATGGACGGAAAAGTGGCCGGAGATCGACGAAAGTCGAAGAGACTCGAGCAGGGTTCGGGGGTTTTCGAGTTGGAGAAACAAAGATAACCGACTAGAATAGGAAATAATCGAATAGATTAGGATATAGTCAGTCGAAATCACAAAAAGACGTGACTACCCCTGATCACTTAGTCGGTCTAAGTTCAAACGCTGACCGACTAGATGACAATCTAGTCGGTCGGTTAACGAGCTTGAACCGACTAAATGGAAACAGAGCCAAAACAAAAATTTCCTGAACGAAAATTAGTCGGTCTATGTTCAACTACAGACCGACTAGAACTCAATTTAGTCGGTCGATAAGTAAACTTGAACCGACTAAAGGAGTTAAGCTGGAGAGGAAACTCAAAATAGCTTGAGTTAGTTGGTCTGAGTTCTTTTACTAACCGACTAGATACGAATCTAGTCGGTTGGTGATTGAACTGATACCGACTAAAGGAGTTCAAAAATTTAGAGAATGAGCTAGTCGGTCTGAGTTCATTAGCTGACCGACTAGATGCAAATCTAGTCGGTTGGTTGATGAACTGAGACCGACTAGATGAGTCCAAAAATTGACAATTAAGTTCTCTCCTCAATACACTTGGACAAAACATCCTAATCCTCTCAAAAATCATCTAAACTACCCTATTAAACATCGAAATCTCAAATACGACATTCAAATATGAATTCGAGCAAAAATTCAAAAATATCACATAAAATCCCGAAAAATCCAATAAATCTAGCATGAAAGAAATATTGCGAAATATAATAGCATGCAAGATTATTGAATGAAACATGAATCCTATATCTCGGATTCACCCATAATCCCCAATTCTTGACGCAACCGTACAAAGGAATCCTCCTTTAGGGGGTTCGTGAAAATATCGGCGATTTGCTTCTGGGTTTCAACGTACACTAATATGATGTCCTTTTTAGCAACATGATCATCTAAGAAATGGTGTCAGACATCTATGTGTTTCGAACGGGAATGGTGTACCGGGTTCTTGGAAAGACATATTGCACTTTGGTTGTCAACCATGATAGGGCAAGTATCACAATTTATACCAAAGTCTTTAAGTGTGTGTCTCATCCAAAGAACTTGAGCACACGCGGCACCGGCGGCAATGTATTCCGCCTCGGTGGTTGAAAGTGATACGGAATTTTGCTTCTTGGAAAACCAAGAGACAAGAGAATTTCCTATAAAATGGCAAGTGCCACTAGTACTTTTCCTGTCGGATTTGCATCCCGCATAATCGGCATCACTATATGAGATTAACTCATATGTGCTAGATTTTGGATAAAGTAATCCAAAATCAAGTGTATAACTTAAATAACGGAAAATACGTTTTACCGCTACTAAGTGTGACTCCTTAGGTTGAGACTGATAACGAGCACATACGCATACGGCAAACATAATATCGGGCCTACTTGCGGTAAGATATAGTAAACTACCAATCATACCTCGATATAGACGAATGTCTACATCCTTACCGCCCGTATCCTTATCAAGATGCATAGTCGTGCTCATTGGAGTCTTTTTCCCTGAGGCACTCTCTATTCCAAATCGCTTTAGCAACTCCACGGTATACTTCGTTTGGTGGATGAAGATTGCATCGTCCATTTGGCGAATTTGGAGACCTAAGAAATACTTGAGCTCACCCATGTGGCTCATCTCAAATTGTTCCTTCATAACATTAGAAAACTCTTCGCAAAGAGCAAAGTTAGTAGCACCGAAAATGATATCATCAACATATATTTGAACTAAAATTATATCATTATTCGAATGCTTAACAAAAAGTGTAGAATCGGCTTCTTCCATTTTAAAATTCAAATCCAAAAGACAATTCTTTAGGCGATCATACCAAGCTCGAGGAGCTTGTCTCAAACCGTAAAGTGCTTTCTTTAGTTTAAAAACATGATTTGGAAATTTTTCATTAATAAAGCCCGGAGGTTGAGAAACATAAACTTCCTCAACAACATCTCCGTTTAAAAATGCACTTTTTACATCCATTTGAAATAATTTGAAATTTTTATGGCATGCAAAAGACAATAATAATCTAATTGATTCTAATCTAGCTACCGGAACGAAGGATTCTTCGAAATCGATACCTTCCTCTTGACGGTAGCCTTGAGCAACTAACCGAGCTTTGTTCCGGACGACGATATGATTTTCGTCAGTTTTGTTCTTGAAGATCCACTTTGTTCCTATTGTTGGATCCTGTGGATGGCAAGCAACACTAGAAGGGGGGGGGGGGTTTGAATAGTGTTGTTCAAATAATAAAACTTTTTCACACAAATAAACTCCTTCTAACGTTGCCTAAGAAACCAAGTAGAGTGATGTACGCTGGGTTCTTAATCAACAATATAATATTTAAAATGCACAAAGAAATTTTACAGCAGGTAGTCGAATCCTTATGAGCAGTAGTCGACTCCCAGAAAATATGTGAGAACAAATAAGATCACAAGTATGAATTTCAGCGAATAGAGATAAAATTGATCTTTGCTGTAAATAGAAGATATAAATGAAAAGATAATCAAACACAGATCAACAATCGCAAACAAAAGGATTTTATCCTGGTTCCCCGCAACCCGGGTACGTCCAGTCCCCGACCAATCCGGTACGAGATTTCCACTATCTGTCTTGGCAAATACAAGCACCTAACTTCACTCGTTAGGATTTCCAACGACCTAGCCTTGACCAGGATTTCCGATCACAACACCTAGACTTGTCTAGGGTTTTACCCTTGCCTCACAAACCGAGGACTTTCCAACTGGCAACAACTAGACTTGTCTAGTGTTCCAACAATCAACACAATAAGAGAATTTATCCAATACTCCACAATAATTGATAGAGATTGGTTAATACACCTGATTCTATAGCTAATCAAAAGATAGACAATTTGTGTAGTGGCTTAATAGAATGATAGTCTAGATCACACAAAGATACGAGATAAGTTCTTTGTGATCTAGAGCTTTTTCAAAAATCCTTCAAATAAAATTAGAGAGAAATAATAGAAAGGATTTTGAAACACAATTTAGCCAATAAAAATAATAATATGATCTTCAAAAAGAATGAGAAAATATTGCAAGATCAAAACTGAAATTAAACTGGCTAGAGAGAAAATTAGAGAGCTTTGATTCACGAGAGCTTTCACGAATTTTGATTTTCAATATTGTTGTTTTCACAAAAGAATTTAGCTCTATTTATTGGGAAAAACTGAGATTTGAATTTCAAATTTCGTTTGACTTTTGTCCCAAATATTTCGGAGTAAATTGCTAAAAAGATTTTAAAATTCAAATTCAAAACGTCTGAAAATTTCCAGCAGGTAGTCGACTCCCTCATATAGGTAGTCGACTCCCAGAGGGATCTAGGAAATTTTCATCCCTGAGAGGTAGTCGACTCCCTACTTTTGGTAGTCGACTCCCAGAGGAGTTTTTCCTGTTGTTCTAGTCAAAAGGGTAGTTAGCTCCAGGGTGCGTGGAGTTTCACTACGAGAATTATGAAGTGACTAGAAAAGCTCTTAAAAACTATTTTAGAAGATAGTTAAAATTTTTTTCGAAATCATTTGTGTGTGTGTGTTGTCTATTTGATATGGCTTTGACAAATACCCTAAAAGACACGACACACTCACACTAGACTCTGAACATGTCTTCGGAAGTTTAGTCAACTTGATGAAGTGAAGGTGAGCTTCTCTTTGAGCTTCTTGTTCTGTTTGAGCTTGAGCTTCATCACTTGAGTTTAACCATGTTCGTCTTTGTCGTGGACCATTGATGCGTGCTTCTTGGAGTATAAGTAGAGCTTCACGAGATCTGCACACTTTTAAGTGTTGTGTAGTTAGTACACTAAGCATTCATTTGGTGTGCTCATCATCAAAATCACTTGGGGTGGAATTCCATTTCCATCACTCTCCCCCTTTTTGATGATGACACCCAAATGAAAAATTTGAAGTAAGACATGAGTATGAATAACATTTCAAGTATACTTACTCCCCCTGCTTTGATGCGGTTCTCCCCCTGCATCGAAGCTATTAGAAATACAATTCATATTTTTGCATTTCATATATTTTTCTCCCCCTTGTCATCAACAAAAAAACATAAGTAATTTCTACAGAACATTAAATAAGAGGAATTCAATTTCATATGCCTGCAAGGGAGATGTTAGTTCATAGGAACAACTAAGTATTGCATAGTAGATAACTTCATAATAGCTATCATCACACAATAAAAGTTATTACAAACCATAGTTTAGAGAATCATTGTTTTAAAAAGAACCATTGTTTTGAAAGAGAAGTTCATGAAGCTAAGGATGACCGATGTTCTTCTTCAGTTCCTTGATCTCTTCAAGGATCATAACAAGCATCTCCTCAGTCATCTTGTTGCTTTTCACGACGATCTCCTTGAGGTCGTCCACCTTTTGATTGATATCTTCAAATCCTTTCTCTTGTGAGATCTTCAATTTTCCAATCTTCTTCAGGAGCATCTGTAATACCCTACAAGCTACTGCACAAGTACTAGAGGGGGGGTGAATAGTACTTTAAAAATAACAAGGAGTATAATTCTAAATTATAGTGCAAACAACTACCAAAACAATTTGCGGAAGCTTAAATTGAATGACAACAACAAAATTAACAATGCTAACAAATGATGTTACTGGGTTCGGATCCACCCAAGTCTCCCCGACTTGTTCCCGGTGATCCTACGTCCCAACCACCCGGATCCCCTCCGGATACTTAGGTTAGAAACCCTAACCCAAGATTTCCACTATGATATCTTGTGAAAAACCTTCACAAGATCAAATCATACAAGCAATGGCAATAGTGAATCCCACAACCCGGGATCACAACCTTTTCTCACAACCGAGAGAATCAACAAGCAATATAAACAAGTTTATAATGAAATAAACAATCTTACCACAAAATCCTATACCTTGAGTTTTCTTACCAAATAGGTGCAAGGAGGGATTTGAGGAAGATGAAGTCACCAAGACCTAGCACCAAGGAAATGACCAGCAATAGGTGCCTAGGAGTGATTTGGAGACTTGATTCAAGCAAAAGCTTGAAGGGCTCACCAAGAACAAGCTTCTCTCAAGATGGATTCTAGATCTAGAAAGTGAGAGAATGGATTTCTTGTGAGGAAGAGAGCTTTAGAAATGAGTGAGAATGGCTATCTCTTTCTATCTCAATGAATCTCTCAATGGCAGCTCTAACCTAGAGAGAAATGACCTAGGTTCGTATTTATAGGGTCCCATAAAAACAAGTTAGGTCAATTTCCAACGGATAGAAATCTGAGGCAACTAGTCGGTCAAAGAACAACCACTGACCGACTAGTTCATCAACTAGTCGGTCAGTCAAACAACATGGACCGACTAAGTGAAGAACTGAGAAGAAATAGAAATTCAGACCTAGAAATCTAGTCGGTCCAAGAAGACTTTCTGAACGACTAGTTTCACAACTAGTCGGTCAGTCAGTGAACGTAGACCGACTAAGAGGCAAAAACAAATAGTCTGAATACAAATTGACTTAGTCGGTCCAAGAACAAAAGTTGACCGACTAGATTGTCAACTAGTCGGTCACCAAACGTTCTGACCGACTAGTTTCACAACTAGTCGGTCAAAGAAGCATCACTGACCGACTAGTTCACAAACTAGTCGGTCGGTGAGTCAACGTAGACCGACTAACTGTAAACAGTACTGAACAAGAAAAGATTAACTCACACTAGTCGGTCCAAGAAGCTCTGCTGACCGACTAGATCACCATCTAGTCGGTCAGTACTTCTTCTTGTACCAACTAACATGCACAAACAAGTCCGAATCGAAGCGCGATGCTTCGAGGAAGTTAGAATGAACTTGTACTAAGATCCTAGAGCTACGATATGAGCGATATGAAGATAGAATCGTAAGATATACTCAAGGCTTAACATTCTATAGATCGAAGCTTAAAAGACTATAAATAAAACCTTAAAGAACGGTCTTCAAGAGCTTCGATTAATTCTTCATGACTTCCAAAACGGCGCAAGAGCTTCAACGAAGCTTTAGGCATGAATACGAGCTTTGAGAAGTGTTGAGATGTCGCTTTGATTGTTCTCGTGAATTTGGCGACGATCTCCAATACTGCGCTCACAAATTGTTAGTTCATGAATTATTTATGTTTGCTCATCATCAAAACCAAATCCGGGGAGTCCAATATTCAACATTCTCCCCCTTTTTGGTGATGACAAACCAACATAAATAATAATAAAAAATAATGATTCAAATGTAAAATACTTACTCCCCCAGTATTGATGACACGTTAATTCCAAAATGAATATATATAAATTGCATCAATCAGACGAGTAAGATATATAACGTGAATCGTTTTTTGAAATATCGGATTTTGAAAAATCCTTATATATATCTTAACTCCCCCTGAATCTAACACATCAAATTAGATTCTTGGAAATTGAGTTAAATTTTCATTTGACCTATTTATTATCATTATCTCTCCCCCTTTGGCATTATCCCAAAAAAAATGGGGGGCATACAACGACAACAATTAGGAAATGGAAAATCCAACATCGGGAGTCGTAGACAATGACGATGGACCTAATTGACACCAAGGGAAAAGTGTTGAAATCAAGTCAAGGTGTGCCAAATTGTCCATTATCAAAAAGCGATAATTAAAATCATCAAAAAATACCAATTTTTATTCATTTCATGAATAAAGAAACATACTCTTCAATATTCAATATTCTTGGTTAAATTGGTGCATGGAAAACAATTCTATACAATTATAGAATTTCAATCTATTTAACTAAGTTTTTCAAGCGACGAATGACGAATTCACATGTCAAAGGCATTGAATGAAAATTAAATGTGCACGACGAAATAATACAAAGAGAAGATCGATGTATATATATAAAAACATCATGAGTACATCCAAAAAGATATCGACTACATCATATGCAACATACCATGTATGTCAACATCAAAAAGAAATACATCATACATCATCGATACACCATCAACAATCATCCAAAGTACATCAAAAAACTACACCGACATCCATAAAACCAAAATACATCAAATCCTACACTCAAACTCCATCCCATCCTAACCCAAAACACTCTCAAAAAGGTGTATCATCCAAAGAGCAGTGGAGAGTCCTCGAAATAGACGATCACGAGGAAGTGGTAGGATCTGCAGTCTCTGGAGGTCCAGTCGAGGGAGTGGACTCAGGCTCTGCAGGGAGGAGAGGCGTGTGAACAGAAGGGATCGTCGGGGCAGGGGTGGAGACATCGACGATAGGCTCAACGGCTGAGGTCTCAACAGGAACAACAGCAGGCAAAACAGGAGCAGGGTCGTCAGCAGGAGCAGCAGCAGCATCAGAAGGCAGATCCACTGGTGCAGAAGTCTCAGAAGCACCGGAAGAGGTGCCAGCATCAGGAGCAGAGGTGGTAGCAGCAGCAGCAGCAGCAGCCTCATCGCCATGAGCCAAGGAGGTGACAAGATCATCAATATCCTCATCGTCCATCTCCTCATCCTCAGAAACGGAAGGAGGAAGCTCAATGCCCATCAAACGAGCCATACGGCAGACGACCTCCTCGGTACGAGCCAAACGCGACTCGTGCCGACGAAGCAACCGGACGACATCATCAAGAGAGGCGGAGGGAGGAGGGACTGAAGCAGCTGAGGGAGGAGGAACTGAAGCAGCTGAGGGAGTGGCCTGACATGCAGAAGGTGTCGACCGCTGCACGTGACGGAGTGCCGCAAGAGATTTCTTAACGGCCGTCGTGTTCAGAGGAGGACCAAGGGGACGCTCATCATCAGGGGGCAAGGGGACACCGAAACGACGAAATACCAAGGTAAGGAGACATGGATATGGGATATGCGCAGATTTAGTGGTCTTGCGAATACACTCGAAAGAATCCATCTTATCGAGTATAATGCGAGCCCAATTAATCTCGCTACCCATAAACAGAGCGTAAATCAATTTCAAAAACGGCTGAGATGGAAGAGATGAAGATCCATACTTGGGAAGAAGGCAGGATTTCAAGATCAGGTTAATCACCCAAGCATTCGGCTTGAATGATTTCGAAGGTACTCCTATGAATGCAGGGGGGATAACCTGGAAGATTTTGCCTAGGGTCCGCTGATCGAGGGAAGAGATATCATCGACAGAGATGTCAGAAGGGAGGAGGCCACACGATGAGCAACCTATCAGCTCCCCCAAGATTTCTGCCGTGAGGACTATAGGAGTCCCCAAAACAGAAGTCTCGATGGAGTGAGACTCATCGTACTGGCCCCGGACACGATTGGCATAGAATAATTTGACTAGGTGAGGATATGGTCTGGGGTTCGCCTTGGGGTCATATCTAAGATAGTCCAATAGGCCACTATAGGAGAGAAGATCCGCAAGGCCAAGAAAATCAGAAAACTGAACGTAATTCTCTAACAGCAGTGGGCAGTGCTCTATACGGTTGTACGCTGCGAGACACTGAGGGTCGTCGCGGCACAACGATATATCTACACCGCCGACTGGCATAGGAGCTTTACCCTTAGCCTTACGGGGCTTAGGAGGAGGTGGAGGAGGGGGTGGAGTAGGTGCCGTCTCGGGATGTTCAGGAGTGTATTCCTCATCGGTATCGTCCTCGGAATCACTATCTGAACGCTCACCGGGAGGTGTGGGAGCACGAAACTTTTTAGGTTTAGGTTTTGGCTTGGACGTTTGGCCGACAGGTTTAGGCTTGGATGTCCTCTTCCTCTTCAACGGAGTTGAAGACGAAGAGGGGGGTCGAGTGGTCTTGGCCCTACGCTTAGGAGGGGTCGAAGCGGTAGCACCCTCTAGGTCATAGGGGATGCCTCAGAAGATGTAATCGGGATTCTCGTTCGTGCCATGATCGCGGCACAACGAGTACAACCAAGCGACGGGATAAGATCAAAGACACCTAAGCTTAAACCCTAAAACTGAAGTCAATCAAGCACAAAGCCCTAAAACAAGAACTTCGAAACCCTAGAACCTTAGAGGTGAAATCGGCCAAGATCGAACCCTAGAATATGAAAACGACCTAGGAGGAGGAGGGAGATACCTAGGGGAGCGATCGGCGGCGGCGGATGGTCGGAAAACTGGCCGGAGATCGAGGGAAGACGAAGAGACACGATCGGGTTTAGGGGGTTTTCGAGTTGGAGAGACTTAGAATACCGACTAAAACAAAAAATAGTCGGATGGAAGTGATGTAAGTCGGTCGAGAATGCGAAAAGACGCGTTTGCCCTAACGCACTTAGTCGGTCACAGTTCAAGCACTGACCGACTAGATTACGATCTAGTCGGTCGGTCAATGAGCTTGAACCGACTAAGTCGAAACAGAGGCAAACAGAAAGTTCTAGGGCTAGAGTTAGTCGGTCACAGTATAATCACTGACCGACTAGTTTTCAATCTAGTCGGTCGGTAAGAGTACTATGACCGACTAAAAGAAGTGAATGACAAAAGAAAGAATAAAGCTTGAACTAGTCGGTCTGAGTTCACTAGCTGACCGACTAGATGAGCATCTAGTCGGTTGACTAATGAACTGAAACCGACTAGAAGAGTCCAAAAGTTGATAAATGAGTTCTCTTCAAAAACCACTTGGATGAAACATCTTAACCCTCTCATTAGTCATCTAAACTACCCTATAAAACATCGAAATCTTAAATACGACATTCAAATAAGAATTCGAGCAATAAGTCAATCATATCACATAAAATCCCCAAAAATCCAATAAATCTAGCATGAACGTAATATCGCGAAATATAATAGCATGCAAGATAATGAGACATGAATCCTATATCTCGGATTCACCCATAATCCCCAATTCTCGACGCAACCGCACAAAGGAGTCCTCCTTTAGGGGTTTCGTGAAAATATCGGCGATTTACTTTTGGGTTTCAACGTACACTAATATGATGTCCTTTTTAGCAACATGATCATCTAAAAAGTGGTGTCAGACATCTATGTGTTTAGATCGGGAATGGTGCACCGGATTCTTTGAAAGACAAATAGCACTTTGGTTATCCACCATGATAGGGCTAGTATCACAATGAATACCAAAATCCTTCAGTGTGTGTCTCATCCAAAGAACCTGGGCACAAGCGGCACCGGCGGCAATGTATTCCGCCTCGGTGGTTGAAAGTGATACGGAATTTTGCTTCTTGGAAAACCAAGAGACAAGGGAATTTCCTAGAAAATGGCAAGTGCCACTAGCACTTTTCCTGTCGGATTTGCATCCCGCATAATCAGCATCACTATATGAGACTAACTCATATGTGCTAGATTTCAGATAAAGTAATCCAAAATCAAGTGTATAACTTAGATAACGGAAAATACGTTTTACCGCTACTAAGTGAGACTCCTTAGGTTGAGACTGATAACGAGCACATACGCATACGGCAAACATAATATCGGGCCTACTTGCGGTAAGATAAAGTAAACTACCTATCATACCTCGATATAGACGAATGTCTACATCCTTACCGCCCGTATCCTTGTCAAGATGCGTAGTCGTGCTCATTGGAGTCTTTTTCCCGGAAGCACTCTCCATTCCAAATCGCTTAAGCAACTCCACCGTATACTTCGTTTGGTGGATGAAGATTGCATCGTCCATTTGGCGAATTTGGAGACCTAAGAAATATTTGAGCTCACCCATGTGGCTCATCTCAAATTGTTCCTTTATAACATTAGAAAACTCTTCGCAAAGAGTGAAGTTAGTAGCACCGAAAATGATATCATCAACATAAATTTGAACTAATAAAATATCACTATTCGCATGCTTTACAAAAAGTGTAGAATCGGCTTCGCCCATTTTAAAATTCAAATCCAAAAGAAAATTCTTTAGGCGATCATACCAAGCTCGAGGAGCTTGTCTCAAACTATAAAGAGCTTTCTTTAGTTTAAAAACATGATTTGGAAATTTTTCATTTATGAAGCCCGGAGGTTGAGAAACGTAAACTTCCTCAACAATATCTCCGTTTAAAAATGCACTTTTAACATCCATTTGAAATAATTTAAAATTTTTATGGCATGCAAAAGACAATAATAGTCTAATTGATTCTAATCTAGCTACCGGAGCGAAGGATTCTTCGAAATCGATACATTCCTCTTGGCGATAGCCTTGAGCAACTAACCGAGCTTTGTTCCGGACGACGACTTGGTTTTCGTCGGTTTTGTTCTTGAAGATCCACTTTGTCCCTATGACGGTGTGGTTCTTCGATGGCAAAGGAACAAGCTCCCATACCTCATTCCTCTCGAATTGAATGAGTTCCTCCTCCATGGCAAGGATCCAAGCATTATCTTCGCAAGCTTCAACTATATTCTTTGGCTCTATTGATGAGGCAAAGGCACTATTGGCGAAGTGGTGGACTTGAGATCTCGTCTTGACACTATCATGAATATTGCCAATGACTTGCTCATGAGGATGATCGCGAACGGTATGAAGCCGCTTGGGAATACCTTGATCACTAGGTACATTCTCAACAACTTCATTAGTCGGGTTAGTATCAATAGAATCAGTTGAATCAATAGACTTAGAATTTTCAAACGAATCACATAAAACATCCATAGAATCATCATCATTTGAAATTCTAGAAGTAGTAAAATTCTCATTAAAAGAGACATGAAGTGATTCCTCGATCGTAGAGGATCTTTTGTTGTATATCCGGTAGGCTTTGCTACATGAGGAATACCCAACAAATATCCCCTCATCCGATCTCGGATCAAACTTGTCCAAATTATCATATGTGTTTTTAATAAAACATTTTGCGCCGAAAACACGAAAATGTTTAACTTGAGGCAATCTACCAAACAACAATTCATAGCAAGTTTGTTTGGTGCCGGGCCTCAAAAGTATTCTATTAAACACATAACAAGCGGTGTGTACCGCTTCCGCCCAAAATTGATAACCAAGTTGACTATCTTCGAGCATAGTGCGAGCACACTCCACAAGCGTTCTATTCTTCCTCTCAACAACACCATTTTGAGGAGGTGCGCGAGGGAAACAAAACGTGTGAGTAATTCCAAGATCATCACAAAAATTTGAGAAAGACTCATTCTCAAATTCACCCCCATGATCACTACGAATAGTGACAATGGTGGTTCCGATGAGATTTTGTACTTTCTTCACAAATATTGTGAAGTTTTCAAAAGCTTCATTTTTATTACATAAGAAAAATACCCATGTAAATCTAGAATAATCATCGACGATGACAAGTCCATATCTTGCATTTCCTAAGGAAGCAACTCTAGTTGGCCCAAATAAATCTAGATGTAATAGCTCTAGTGGCCGTTTAGTAGAAATGCTTTTCTTAGGTTTAAATGAAGATTTAGGAAGCTTGCCACGTTGACAAGAATCACAAAAACTTTTCTTTTCAAAAACGAGCTTCGGAAAACCTTTAATGGAATTTAATTTTGAAAGCTTATAAAGTGTTCCAAAGTTCACATGTCCAAATTGTCGATGCCATAAGTGTTGTTCACTTGTGTTGGCAACGAGACATTGTTCATATGACATGGGAAGATCCAAAATATAAATATCTTTATGGCGCATGCCGGAAAATAATAATTTATTATTATCATTTGAAATATGATATAATCCTTTCGTAAATCTAACTTTGTAACCTTTGTCACGAAGTTGGCTTATTGAAATAAGATTATGATTTAAACCATTAACTAGATAAACATCACTAATTAAGGGTTTAGAAGGGTTACCCACTTTACCAACACCGACGATGGTTCCGCTCTCATTACCTCCAAATACGACGCGGTTTCCATTTGCAATGGGAACTACTCCGGAGAGCAATTGAGCGTCACCCGTCATGTGTTTTGAACACCCGCTATCGAGTATCCAATTCCCTTTGGAGCTAAATTTAAATTTGTTGCTCCTTTTCTTTTTCTTTTCCTTGAGTACCTAAAGATAGGAACTTTCATATCATGGTACCCAAGATCATTGGGTCCTCAAAGGTTAGACCTTTGGAAGCCAAGTCCAATTGGACTTAGACTTCCCCACATAATTTCTACTATGCACAACATCCGAAAAATAAGCATTCATATACACTTGTTTTTCATCCATGCTTGTGTCCTTTGGGCTCCAAATAGTGAAAATCTTGGGAGCCCTCATCCTATTGGGTGCATGCATGCGACGTTGATTTCTACGTGATGCATGTTGTGGATAGGCATAAGGAACATGATGGAATGGTGCACGACGAGAATTATTCATATGATGAGGTGGGTGAACATATGCATGTGTGGGAACACGTGCGTGAGGGTGTCTCACATGGTGTGCACGTGCCCGAGAATGTGTTGCATAAAAATCATCATATGTGTGAGACGGTGGAGTAGGACGTGTGTTCCTACGTGGCATGGTATTGGTGTACATATAAGCATGCCCCTTCTTTGGAGGTCCACCCAAAGTGGGTTTCTTTCCGAAAGAGGGTGTGGACAAGGTGGAAGCACCATTGGTAGATGAACTACCAATAGAGTGTTTGCTACCACTCGTAGAGTCACCGGAAGTTGGCCTAACAAAAGTAGTGACCGACTTGGATGACTTTCCCAAAGTATACCCCAAACCAACATGGTGTTTGGCCGGGAGTAAGACACTTAGGATATTATCCAAATGGCCCTTACCCTTATTGAATTCATTGATTCGGCCTAATGTGTTCTCATATTTCTCGGTGAGAGAACGAAAAGAAGTATCTAAAGTGGATACTTGCGATGTGAGCACATAAACACGAGATTTAAGATTCTCGTTCTCAATACTCAAAGTCGAGTTTTGAGAAGTTAAATCCGCTATCCTATGTTCTTCCGGATCATCAATGCTAACATTTTCAAGTTTAGATTTGAGATTGACAATCTCATTTCTTAACTCTTCAACAACGGTGTCGTTGTTGGTGATGATAGTCTTAGGCGAGGTCTGAATGCTAGCTAGGTCATCTTTTACTTTAGTATATCTATTTACTAATTTAGTGTATTTAGACCATAAATGAGAGTTAGCATCCCTAAGATCATCCATAGTTACCTCATCGCCTTCGTCGTCACTATCATCGGAGGAGGAAGATCCTTGATCATGCTCCTCTCTTGCCATGAAGCACATGTGCGCTTGCTCCACTTTCTCATCGTCCGACTCTCCGCTTGAGGAATCCTCGGAGTCGGTGAATGTTGCTCCGACAAGTCCCTTTTTGTACCCCTTTTTGTACTTCTTCGACTTGTCGAACTTTGGCGCCTTCCACTTCTCCTTTTGCTTGTTTTGAGGACAATCCGCTTTGATGTGTCCTGGCTTATTGCATTTAAAGCACAAAGGTGGATAGGCGTTAGTAGAAGTAAATTTAGATTTTTGTTTGAAGTTACCCTTTCGGAAGAAGCGATTGAACTTCTTTGCCATGAGTGCAATGGATTCCATGTCCATTTCTTCTTCCGAGTCCTCATCATCGGTAGAGGTGGATGAAGACGCCTTGAATGCAATTGCCTTTCTCTTAGGCACGTCTTGGTTCAAATAGGACTTCATCTTTTCTTGTAACTTCACCTTGCTATCTTTGCGTACCTCGTATGACATCAAAGTACCCATCAATTGAACTACAGTATACTTATTCATGTCATTACCTTCCTCGATGGCGAAGGTACGTTTCTCCCAAGAAGAAGGAAGTCCTTCGATAAGCTTTGAGCACTTCTCCTTTTGGGTGTAAGATTTGCCGAGGGCCTCTAACTCATTTATTATGTCAACGAAGCGAGCGTAATATTCATTCATCTTCTCGCCCTGTTGCATATGAAACATTTCGTAATCTTTGTTTACGACTACGAGTTTAGAGTCTCTTACCCTACTCGTCCCTTCATGTAGAATGAGGAGGGAGTTCCAAATTTGATATGCACTCTTACATGTGCATATCTTATTGAAGTCCTCGGGCTCCAATGCGCATTGCAAGGCATTCATTGCCTTGGCATTGCTTACCTCCGCGGCGATCTCCGCGGAAGTCCATTTCTCAAAGTCTTCTTCTTCGGGCTCGATGTATTCCTTCATTGTGGTCCTCCATAAAGATGCACTCCGGAGGAAGGTTTCCATCCGGCATTTCCAGTACCCGTAGTTGGTACAGTTGAAGAATGGAGGCCTCGTAGAGGAATGTCCTTCCATCACTGAAGATGCTCCTTCACGGTTCCTGAAGGTGTCATAGTTGGAAGGTGGACGCACGGTCTTGTTGTCGTTGGTAGACATAGATAAGTATCTGGCTCTGATACCAAATGTAATGCCCTACAAGCTACTGCACAAGTACTAGAGGGGGGGTGAATAGTACTTTAAAAATAACAAGGAGTATAATTCCAAATTATAGTGCAAACAACTACCAAAACAATTTGCGGAAGCTTAAATTGAATGACAACAACAAAATTAACAATGCTAACAAATGATGTTACTGGGTTCGGAACCACCCAAGTCTCCCCGACTTGTTCCCGGTGATCCTACGTCCCAACCACCCGGATCCCCTCCGGATACTTAGGTTAGAAACCCTAACCCAAGATTTCCACTATGATATCTTGTGAAAAACCTTCACAAGATCAAATCATACAAGCAATGGCAATAGTGAATCCCACAACCCGGGATCACAACCTTTTCTCACAACCGAGAGAATCAACAAGCAATATAAACAAGTTTATAATGAAATAAACAATCTTACCACAAAATCCTATACCTTGAGTTTTCTTACCAAATAGGTGCAAGGAGGGATTTGAGGAAGATGAAGTCACCAAGACCTAGCACCAAGGAAATGACCAGCAATAGGTGCCTAGGAGTGATTTGGAGACTTGATTCAAGCAAAAGCTTGAAGGGCTCACCAAGAACAAGCTTCTCTCAAGATGGATTCTAGATCTAGAAAGTGAGAGAATGGATTTCTTGTGAGGAAGAGAGCTTTAGAAATGAGTGAGAATGGCTATCTCTTTCTATCTCAATGAATCTCTCAATGGCAGCTCTAACCTAGAGAGAAATGACCTAGGTTCGTATTTATAGGGTCCCATAAAAACAAGTTAGGTCAATTTCCAACGGATAGAAATCTGAGGCAACTAGTCGGTCAAAGAACAACCACTGACCGACTAGTTCATCAACTAGTCGGTCAGTCAAACAACATGGACCGACTAAGTGAAGAACTGAGAAGAAATAGAAATTCAGACCTAGAAATCTAGTCGGTCCAAGAAGACTTTCTGACCGACTAGTTTCACAACTAGTCGGTCGGTCAGTGAATGTAGACCGACTAAGAGGCAAAAACAAATAGTCTGAATATAAATTGACTTAGTCGGTCCAAGAACAAATGTTGACCGACTAGATTATCAACTAGTCGGTCACCAAACGTTCTTAGACCGACTAACGATAAACAGTAGCTTAGAAGAAATTTGGCATGCACAATAAATCTCAACTAGTCGGTCAAAGAAGCATCACTGACCGACTAGTTCACAAACTAGTCGGTCGGTGAGTCAACGTAGACCGACTAACTGTAAACAGTACTGAACAAGAAAAGATTAACTCACACTAGTCGGTCCAAGAAGCTCTGCTGACCGACTAGATCACCATCTAGTCGGTCAGTACTTCTTCTTGTACCAACTAACATGCACAAACAAGTCCGAATCGAAGCGCGATGCTTCGAGGAAGTTAGAATGAACTTGTACTAAGATCCTAGAGCTACGATATGAGCGATATGAAGATAGAATCGTAAGATATACTCAAGGCTTAACATTCTATAGATCGAAGCTTAAAAGACTATAAATAAAACCTTAAAGAACGGTCTTCGAGAGCTTCGATTAATTCTTCATGACTTCCAAAACGGCGCAAGAGCTTCAACGAAGCTTTAGGCATGAATACGAGCTTTGAGAAGTGTTGAGATGTCGCTTTGATTGTTCTCGTGAATTTGGCGACGATCTCCAATACTGCGCTCACAAATTGTTAGTTCATGAATTATTTATGTTTGCTCATCATCAAAACCAAATCCGGGGAGTCCAATATTCAACAGCATCTCCTGAAGTTCAAGGATGTAAGCTGGAACTTCTTCTTCTTCTATGCCGCTTCCTTTTTCTTCTTCTTCACTTTCTTCATCTGAATCTGAAATGACAACCTTCTTACCTCGCCTTGAGGATGATGATCCTCCTTCGGTAACAATTTGCTCTTCAGGGACATTCTCATCAAGGTCATGATGGAGATTCATTCTCCCAAGAGCGTGAACATCAAAGACACGGGCAGGTTCTAGAATGGTTGTTTCATGATCCAATGGCACGTTAAAGCTAATGAATAGAATGGTCAGATAGTGCCCATGAGAAAGAGTGGAGGAAGGTCTATCAGATGAAGCTGAAAGTAGGATGGAATCCATGATGACTTTAGCCCAATTGACACGAATGTTTCCTAGAATGGCATAGATGCATTTAGCTTGTTTTTTCAGACAGAATAGCATGACTCCCAGATTTTTGAGTTATGTTGTACGACAAAATATTAGCCAAGATTCTTGCCGGATAGCGAAGATGGCTACAAGGAAGTATGGTTTGAAAGTGTTTACCGGGCAGATACATTCTCTCTAGGATATTCTCGTCAGTCATCTCAATTTTGTCAAGGATCATACCGGAGTATGGGATTCCTAGGGCTTCACCTAGGGATTTGACAGTTATTGCAAGTTTGGAATCCAGAACCTTAGTTATGAAACGACTTTTCACGAGATCATAATCCATGTTTGCATAAAAGAGATGAACAAGCCTAGGATAACATAGGTACACATTTTCAGAGGAGAACAAATTTGCTAAGGTTTGGAAATCTAGCAGACTGTCAATACCGTAATTGATAACATCATTAAGTTTGACAAATCTTTCATGCAAGATTGGTTTCTTAGAAACTTTAACAAAATGTTCATAGGTAGTTGATTTGAAGAGATAGGGTAGAATGATTTCTTTCTCAGAATCAACATCAGCAGTAGCAGTTTTTCTCTTCTTAGAGAAAGCTCCTTTGAAAGGCATCTAGATAGAGTAAAAACAACAACAAAAAAGATATATTTTTACACTACTAGATAACCAAGAGAGATGAAATAATAAAGTTCATGGAAGTAAAAATTTTTTACCTTGAGTAATTTTTGAAGGAAGGTGAAAAAAATTGCTCCAAAAGTCCAAGCTTCAAGATGAAAACTCAAGAGAGGAGAGGGGAAAATGAGGTAGTCGGCTACCTCTAGGGTTTTCTTGGGGTTTTGTTTGAAGAAATGAAGAGATGGAGAGAAGTAAGAGCCATTAGATCTAGATTTGGGTGGCTAGGATGAGTTTTAGGCTTAGTGGGTAAGTTGTCTTAACGGATCTTGACCCATCCACTCAATAGAACCCATTAGGAGTTAGTCAAAAAAAATAGTAACCCAGAAATTTACGCACTGGTAGTCGACTCCCTCCTGTAGGTAGTCGACTCCCTACTGGGTTGAGTCGTTTTCTCATCCCGGAGAAGGTTTGGTCCAGGTTGAGCGTCCTCTTTTAACAAGAACTATTTTTAGCGATAAAACACAATCATACATATAAATTAACTTATTTCAACTCATTTAAATAATTATATAAAAAGAATAAAAGCATTTGTTCCGATTCAGCCGTTTGACTTCCTGAATTTTCTTCATTGTTTTCCTCCTTTTTAGAGCACCTGAAAAATAAGCGTTTTATGGTACTCTTTGGTTTTGAGTCCGAGGAGTTAGTCTTTAGGAAACCAAACCCAATATGGTTTAGTTCCTTCATGAACAATATATTTATAATTTTTGTTAAAGTGAATCTGTTAAACAAAGTTAGTCGCGTACCTTTCTTTTTGCTGATCAGATAATCTCTTTGGTACCCAGATGCTTAAAACATTTTCGTTAGCATGATGCATCCTAGTGTGCTTAACCAGTTTCTTAGTATGATGTGAATCATAGCCAAGTCCGGTTTTGCTAGATGAAGCTTTTTGATTGTCTATTATATTATCTAGCTTCCCTTTTCCTTTATTGAAATTCTCAATAATTTTCATCGTAGCGTCGTATTTATCTTTGACGGATACGAGAAGATTATTCAGACTTTCAACTTTTTCATTTACTAGCAAAATATCTTTTTGTAGAAGATCATTTTTCTCTTTAAGAAGACTATTTTCTTTAATGACTTCTTCTTTTTCCTTAGTCTCTCTTTTAACATTTCTACGTGTTTTTCTATGTTCTTTAATGAGCTTTTCATGCATCTTGCATAGCTCCTTATATGCTCCCTTATAATCCAAGTCTTCATCATCGCTTGACGATGACTCATTGTCGCTAGATGAATCATGATGCGAGCTTACCTTGGAGGATGTAGATGCCATGAAGCACATGTGTGCCGTCTCTCTTCTCTCATCATTATCTTCTTCTGATGATTCGTCGGATGAAGAATCGTCGCTCTGGTCGAAGGCTGCATAAGCTTCTTTCTTTGGTCGTCGAAACTTGTTTCTTGTATTGGTTCATCTTTCATTATTCTCTTTGTTCTTCCCACGATCTCTGGAATCACAGTTGTTTCTTTCCAATGGACAGTCTCTCTTGACATGCCCTGGTTTATTACAACCAAAACAAATAATACCGTTAGTGGGTCTAAAAGATCGTTTTCCATACTTACTTGTGATGAACTCTTTAAAGTTCTTTGAGATGAACGCAATGTGATCTTCTTTGTCCGTGTAGTCGGAATCTTCTTCTTGAGCTTTGAATGCAAGATTTTTCTTCTTTGGTTTTTCTTCGATTTTCTTGTCTTCTTCAAGCTCGATCTCATATGCCATGCGATTTCCCATCAGTTCTTCGATGGTGAGATCCTTTACATTATGAGCTTCTCGAATGGCCGTAGTCTTTCCCTTCCATTCGGATCAGAGGGATCTTAGTATCTTCATTACCTGTTCATACTCAGAAAGTTTCTTTCCTAGTCCTGCAAGCTCGTTTGTAATGTTAGTAAAACGAGTATTCACATCGGTGATACTCTCTCCTTCTTCCATTTTAAACGTTTCGAATTTTGAATGTAATACATTTATACGAGATTCTTTTACCTTTTCTGTACCTTCGTGACTTACCTGAAGAGTATGCCAAATTTGATGTGCTGTCTCACATTGGGAGACTCGATTGAACTCATTTCCTGTAACAGCGCAAAACAAGGCATTCATTGCTTTTGCATTGAGGTTAGCTCTCTTCTTGTCGTCGATAGACCATTTTCCAAACTCAATGTCGGTGGGTGCGATGTACGGGACTTTGGTGATAGTCCAGGCTTCAATGTCCAATAACTCTAGGTGAGTCTTCATTCGGATCTTCCAGCTGGCGTAGTTGGTTCCGTTGAATAGAGGTGGTCGCATAGTGTTCAGTCCTTCGGAGTGAAAAGATGTTGACGCCATCACTATTGTAGCCTCGCTCTGATACCAAGTGTTGGATCCTGTGGATGGCAAGCAACACTAGAAGGGGGGTTGAATAGTGTTGTTCAAATAATAAAACTTTTTCACACAAATAAACTCCTTCTAACATTGCCTAAGAAACCAAGTAGAGTGATCTACGCTTGGTTCTTAATCAACAATATAATATTTAAAATGCACAAAGAAATTTTACAGCAGGTAGTCGACTCCTTATGAGCAGTAGTCGACTCCCAGAAAATATGTGAGAACAAATAAGATCACAAGTATGAATTTCAGCGAATAGAGATAAAATTGATCTTTGCTGTAAATAGAAGATATAAATGAAAAGATAATCAAACACAGATCAACAATCGCAAACAAAAGGATTTTATCCTGGTTCCCCGCAACCCGGGTACGTCCAGTCCCCGACCAATCCGGTACGAGATTTCCACTATCTGCCTTGGCAAATACAAGCACCTAACTTCACTCGTTAGGATTTCCAATGACCTAGCCTTGACCAGGATTTCCGATCACAACACCTAGACTTGTCTAGGGTTTTACCCTTGCCTCACAAACCGAGGACTTTCCAACTGGCAACAACTAGACTTGTCTAGTGTTCCAACAATCAACACAATAAGAGAATTTATCCAATACTCCACAATAATTGATAGAGATTGGTTAATACACCCGATTCTATAGCCAATCAAAAGATAGACAATTTGTGTAGTGGCTTAATAGAATGATAGTCTAGATCACACAAAGATACGAGATAAGTTCTTTGTGATCTAGAGCTTTTTCAAAAATCCTTCAAATAAAATTAGAGAGAAATAATAGAAAGGATTTTGAAACACAATTTAGCTATCTTATGTTTTGAGCACATAAACACGAGATTTAAGATTCTCATTCTCAATACTCAACGTCGAGTTTTGAGAAGTCAAATCCGCTATCTTATGTTCTTCCGGATCCTCAATGCTAACATGTTCAAGTTGAGTCTTGAGATTAACAATCTCATTCTTCAACTCTTCAACAACGGTGTCGTTGTTGGTGATGATAGTTTTAGGCGAGGTTTGGATGCTAGCTAAATCATCTTTTACTTTAGTATACTTATTTACTAATTTAGTATACTTAGACCACAATTGAGAATTAGCATTCCTAAGGTCATCCATTGTTACCTCATCGCTTTCGTTGTCGCTATCATCGGAAGAGGAAGATCCTTGATCATGTTCCTCTTACCATGAAGCACATGTACGCTTGCTCCACTTACTCATCGTCCGACTCTCCTCTTGAGGAATCCTCGGAGTCGGTGAATGTTGCTCCGATAAGTCCCTTTTTGTACCCCTTTTTGTACTTCTTGGACTTATCGAATTTCGGTGCCTTCCACTTCTCCTTTTGCTTATTTAGAGGACACTCCACTTTCATGTGTCCTGGCTTATTGCACTTGAAACACAAAGGAGAGGAGGAGGCGTTAGAAGAACTAAATTTAGCTTTGTTCTTATAGTTACCTTTTCGAAAGAAACGGTTGAACTTCTTGGCCATGAGTGCCATGGACTCCAAGTCCAACTCGTTTTCCAAGTCTTCATCATCGGTTGATGTGGATGTGGATGGAGTGGCCTTGAAAGCAATAGCCTTCTTCTTTGGCTCGTCTTGCTTTAGGTAGGACTTCATCTTTTCCTGCAACTTCAACTTGCTATCCTTGTGTACCTCGTAAGACATCAAGGTACCCATTAGTTGAACAACGGTATATTTGTTCATATCGTTACCTTCCTCGATGGCGAAGGTGCGCTTTTCCCAACTAGAAGGAAGTCCTTCTATAAGCTTCGAACATTTCTCTTGTTGGGTGTAGGTTTTGCCAAGAGCCTCTAACTCGTTTATGATGTCGACGAAGCGAGCATAATACTCCTTCATCTTCTCACCCTGTTGCATATGAAACATCTCGTAATCTTTATTGACTACAACGAGTTTAGAGTCTCTTACCCTACTCGTCCCTTCATGTAATATGAGGAGGAAGTTCCATATTTGATATGCACTCTTACATGTGCATATCTTGTTGAAATCCTCGGGCTCCAAAGCACATTGCAAGGCGTTCATTGCCTTGGCATTGCTTACCTCCGCGGCGACCTCCGCGGGAGTCCACTTCTCAAAGTCTTCGTTGGCGGGCTCGACGTATTCCTTCATCGTGGTCCTCCATAGAGATGCACTCCGGAGGAAAGTTTCCATCCGGCATTTCCAGTACCGTAGTTGGTACCATTGAAGAATGGAGGCCTCGTTGAGGAATGTCCTTCCATCACCGAAGATGCTCCTTCACGGTTCCTGAAGGTGCTATAGTCGGAAGGTGGACGCACGGTCTTGTTGTCGTTGGCAGACATAGCGTAGACTTGGCTCTGATACCAAATGTAATGCCCTACAAGCTACTGCACAAGTACTAGAGGGGGGTGAATAGTACTTTAAAAATAACAAGGAGTATAATTCCTAATTATCGTGCAAATAACTACCAATCAATTTGCGGAAGCTTAAATTGATGACAACAACAAAATTAACAATGCAAACAATTGATATTACTGGGTTCAGATCCACCCAAGTCTCCCCGACTTGTTCCCGGTGATCCTACGTCCCAACCACCCGGATCCCCTCCGGATACTTAGGTTAAAAACCCTAACCCAAGATTTCCACTATGATATCTTGTGAAAAACCTTCACAAGATCAAATCATACATGCAATGGCAATAGTGAATTCCACAACCCAGGATCACAACCTTCTCTCACAACCGAGAGAATCAATAAGCAATGAAAATCAGTTTATAATTGAAATAAACAATCTTACCACAAAATCCTATACCTTGAGTTTTCTTACCAAATAGGTGCAAGGAGGGATTTGAGGAAGAGGAAGTCACCAAGACCTAGCACCACTGAAATGAGCAGCAATGGGTGCCTAGGAGTGATTAAGAGACTTGAATCAAGCTAGAGCTTGAATGGCTCACCAAGAACAAACTTCTCTCAAGATGGATTCTAGATCTAGAAAGTGAGAGAATGGATTTCTTGTGAGGGAGAGAGCTTTGGAAATGAGTGAGAATCTCTAACTCTTTCAATCTCAATGAATCTCTGAAATATAGCTCTTCTTAGGGAAGAAGAACCCCAGCTTAGTATTTATACTAAGGGGGAAAATCGTGTTAGGTCATAACCCAACGGTTGGAAATCTGAAGCCACTAGTCGGTCAAAGAACAAACACTGACCGACTAGTTCATCAACTAGTCGGTCGGTCAAACAACATGGACCGACTAAGTGATGAACAGTGAACAAATTGAATTTCAGACCTAGAAATCTAGTCGGTCCAAGAAGACTGTCTGACCGACTAGTTTCACAACTAGTCGGTCGGTCAGTGAACTTAGACCGACTAAGAGTTAAAAACAAATAGTCTGAAAACAAATTGAGTTAGTCGGTTCAAGAACAAATGTTGACCGACTAGTTCATCAACTAGTCGGTCGCTAAACGTTCTTAGACCGACTAAGGATAAACAATAACTTGGCATGAACAGAGACTGTTCAACTAGTCGGTCTAAGAAGCATCACTGACCGACTAGTTCACCAACTAGTCGGTCGGTGAGTCAACATGGACCGACTAAGTGTGAACAGTAAAGAGCATGAAGTTTAGAAAGCAAACTAGTCGGTCCAAGAAGCTTTGCCGACCGACTAGATCACCATCTAGTCGGTTGGTTCTTCTTCTTGAACCAACTAACATGCACAAGAAGTCCCGAATCGAAGCGCGATGCTTCGGGAAAGATTGTATGGACTTCTACTAAGATCCTAGCTCTAAGATAGGAGCGATATGAAGATAGAAATGTAAGATATACTCAAGGCTTAACATTCTATAGATCGAAACTAAAAGACTATAAATAAAACCTTAAGGAACGGTCTTCGAGAGCTTCGATCAAATCTTCATGACTTCCAAAATGGTCCAAAAGCTTCAACGAAGCTTTAGGCATTGAATACGAGCTTTGAGAAGTCTTGAGATGTCGCTTTGAGTGTTCTCGTGAATTTGGCGACTATCTCCATAACTGCGCTCACAAATTGTTAGTTCATGAATTATTTATGTTTGCTCATCATCCAAAACCAAATCCGGGGAGTCCAATACTCAACAGAGAAGGAGGGATGCCCGGTGGATAGGGATTCGCTCACCCGGACAAAGGTCACAGTGAGACATCTTCCCTGGTGAATCCAACCAGCCGAAGAGACCTTGCAACCCATCAGCACGGAGGGCGCGCACTGGGACGTCACGAGCAACGGAAGACAAAGAGGCCCCCTAGATGGTAATCCGTCCGTCCTGATGCAGTTTATAGCAGGAGAGAACAGCTCCACAGCCCGCACACGGATCTGATCATACTCACCGAACTACCCGAAGACCTTGCCTAACACCTCATGTACAAACCAAAGTTGAATTCCTGTAAATTTAAATGAAAAAGACTATCCCAAGCGAATTCACAATAACTATCTGAGCATGCTCTAACTTGGGAATGATCCTCCGACAAATTGCATGGCGAGCTCACGAAACGGAGCCACCCGTCACGGCGGAGAAAAGAGGGGCCACGCGGCGCACTCCCCCCACAGGAATAACTCGGGACGTCACCAAACAAAAGATGGCGCAACCAACAGAAATGACATATACGTAGTTCGAACCCTACGATAATAACAAGGGCCAACGTTTCAAAACGAGACCTCCCTCGAACCAAACCCGTCGTTACCTTTTAACAAAAGGGGGGGGGGGGGTGAGATAAGACCTATCTTGCTGGGCCACTTCCGCCCGAAGCGAAAACTGATCGATACGGAACCCGCGGGGTCGACCTCACTATCGATAGCCCCTATCCCTGCAACGGAGCCCGACACGCTCCGGATTCCGCCCTCTTTTTTATCGAAATGATCGCGCCAAGCCAACACAACTTCACACCCAGCCTCGTCCCCCACCCAGGTCCAAGAAGAACCCCGCCCTCTTCATGGCGGCCAGGGTCATTAGGCTTCACCCGCTCGGGATCGGACTGCGACAACGGCCCCCCCAACCTGACAAGTCATGACAGGGCGACATGCCTCAGCCCAACTGGAACCGGTGATCCCTCGGTCCGCCCGTAGCTCACGCGTCGGCCATCAACATCCCCTCCCCCAGACCTAGCGCTCTCGGACAAGGGAATGTTGGGGGCAATTATACCCTCGCAAGAAGACAAAACAAAGGGGCACGCCCGGTTCGCACCACACATGGACCAGCTACCCAGGGCTAGCTAACCGACCCGCCTCAAGATTCTCCCACTGGTGGCATGCTTTGGGCAGCCCAGCCAAGACCCGCGACTTCACCAGGTCCTCGCCGGTTAGCCCCATCCCCCCGCTCGCCAGAGTGTTCAACGCCCGCCAATCCGACATCAGCACCATGTCGATCGGCATCTCGACGAAGACAAAGATCCTCCATCCACCTACCGACGTCGACATGCACCCCGACGATGGGCTCCCTTTCCACCCAAACCAGAGAAGGGCACGGGCCGAGCTATGTGCTCGCTCCTCCCTTAGACCTTGGGGACAGGGCCTAGCCACGCAGCCACACCCCCGCCCTGTTAGACCCGTGATCCTCGAAAACTCGAACCTTGGGAAGTGGACAAGTGCACGCAAACCGGGGCAGACCTGGCGCAAACCCAGAACCGCCGAACAATGCCCACTGGATAAACTCCGGGTCCCGATAAAGCAGCCCCCCGATGCGAATCGTCGAAACGAAAGGACGCTAGGGAAATACGCCATCAATAATGACACGCCCCCCGAGAGGCCAGGGCTGACGAACCGTGTCAGGCGCCACCTGGCAAAAGCGGTTCCCAAAGAGCTTGATTCTGCAGAGCCCATTAATGGTGCCAGATCATCGCATTAACTAGGGCGTAACCGTCAGCAGAATCCCTCTATAAATACCCCCCCACACCCCTTCGGTGTTTAGGGGGAAGTAAAAATATATGAGAATGAATCACAACCCCTTACACCGAGTATGAAAAAGCCCGGGACGCCCCGTCCAAGTACGATGGAGGCCGATAACCACCGACGGATCGCACTTCCTCTACCAACGATCGCTTCCACTCGACGATCACTGATAGGCTACTCCCCTTACCCAGAGAACAGCCCGACCGCCAATCTCCCACTTCCTTCAGACAACTTGCGGCAGGGGAGTTGGAGCACCTGTGGCGGACCCCGTCCCCCTTTTTGGGTCCCCACGCGGCATGGGAGCCTCGGTCGGATCTCCCCGTTGGACACTCCGACCTCGACACTAGGCATACAAGCCTCCGCCCCGGGCAGACCGGCCTCAGCAGGCCCACCTCCCAACGGCCTGCCACGTCGATAAGGTATTCCCCTTACAAGCGGATCGCCAATAGGGTATTCCCCTTACAGACAGGGAGCCCCGCCTGCCAGTCTTCTACCTGCTCTGAACCAGATGAAGCAGCCGGTTCGGAAGACTCGCAGCGGGCCGCCATACCCAATCAGAATCCGCGCCACCTACCGATCCCCACCGGATGCGAGGGTGGAAGCTTCCGCCGGGCCTCCTAACGACCCACCTGCCCGCCATCGACCTTCCACTCGAGGCCGGCCCGTCGGACATCACCCCGGAGAAGGCGACACCTCCACCTCCACCTCGTCCGTTGCCTCCTCCAGGGTTCCCCTTCGATGTACGGGTTCCCGGAGAGGCCTTGCAACCATCCAGCACGACGAAGGCGAGACGGGATATGACAAAGCAATGGAGGGGAAGGAGGTCCGCCCGACAGATAGAGGATCGATCACCCCGACGCGGATCACAGCAAGGCTGCATCCCCGATGAATCCGAACGACGAGTCATGGCGTGTCAGCTCGCCCACGGACGATCGAGACCAATATCCCACTCCCAACCCTTCGCGGACAAAAAGGCAGAAGGAGTGCAGCGATCAGCAGAAAAGAAGGAAGGCCGCCCTGCAAACAGGGGCCCTCTCATCCCGACGCAACGGGTAACAAGTTAAAACAACTTCCCGACCCGACCAAGGGTTAGGTCACACATGCCCTATTATTGTAAATGTCATCGAGATTTCTTGCAATGGCTAATGAAAAAGATTCCCCCATGCAGACTCCTAATCATAAGCCCAAGTGCACTATGACTAGGCACTTCACCGAACAAAGGACGACAAGAATAAGGCAAAAATAGCAGGAATTCTCACACACGTTCGGTAGGCACATCACAACGAGGACCAGGGCCGTCCTGATAAAACAGGGTTCCCCTCGGTCCAACCCGGCCGCCACATGCAACTGAAGATCGGAGAGTGGCAACGCCCCTCCACAAACCGCCAGGTCATTCCGCCTTGCTTCGCCCCCACGGGGATCGAGGACCCACGGTCCCGTGGCAATGGGCAATACTTCGCGAGACCCACGTCGTCACTCCCGAGCACGGACCAAAGTCCGAACCACCGGTTCGGAGGGAAGCAGCGTTACGTCATCCGAGCCGAATCGGGCCCCCGCCTCGAGCTCGAATGCCAGGGGCAATTCTTACGACCTGAAGATCGTGATAATCCGACCTTCCGCCACGAACCACCGAAATGCCCCGTATGCACGCCCCTCCCGTACGGATGACCAATCCAGTGACGGAGCGTCCCTCGCCCGAGCTTTAGGGGCCTGTAGGGTGCCAGCCGACTCGAGCCGGCACGAAGGCCCCAGACTATAGGGGAGGGGCGCATCTCACCTAGCCCCCCTGACAGAGGCGTTTAACCGCTCTTGCTCGGTCCACTAGGAACGGTGTGCTCAAGGCACACCCGGACAGTGCAGCCTCGGATGTTTCCGGAGGCAGACCCATTTCCCCCCGGTGATCCAAGATCCCTGCCTAAAAGGGCGCGGCCAGGTCGCACATCCGCTGCCCAAGTCGGCCCAGAGAATCGTCAGGAGGGCCTGCCACTGGGAAGCGTTCCGTCGGACCCTTGACTCATCGGACGCGACAAACAACCTAGTACGAGGACATAACTGACACTAACGCCGCCCGACCACCTGACAAAGCACCCCTGCCTACCGCGCCCCCCTGACACGTAATGCTTTAGGCCCTGACACCCTGACAAAATCGCCACTGGCCGCTGCGCCGTCTGACAAAAGCGTAGCAGACACTCCTGGTCCTGACATCCTCGTTCGAAGCTTCCGCTGATGACGAGGCCAGCTCAGCGCGTCGAGTCAGCACGCCAGGTCAGCCTCATCTACCCACCTACTACTAGGTATAAATACCCATTCGCCTCCGATGGTGATGGGGTTGGCAAATTCACTCTCAATCTCATTACCCACACACAAGAGCAAAGGTCGTCCATATCTATGTTCTCCCACATATAGCGTGTCACGTACGGTCGACTCACCCTCAGTCCGACCGGCGTGCCTAGCCCCCGCTTTAAGTCCTATAACTGACTTAGGCATCGGAGAGGCTAGGGGTTGGACCCCAACTCAGCCTTTCTGACGAGTGGTTCCTTGTGCAGGATAGCTCGACCCTCGGCTTGTGCTCGCCTTCAGTTCCAGCCGCCCAATCTTCCACCACCGCATCCTGTCGGATTCAACCCCGTGTTCTGCTTCAACGACAAGCTTAGCCTCATCACCCCTCTAATCACCCGCCAAATAGCCTACCCTAGTCCCTTCATTAACATAACCACCGTGCCCTTGGTTCCCCCTAATACAAATTCATTGTGCGTGAGTTCTACCCCGCAACAGTTTGGATTTAAGATTTCTGTTGTGGGATGACGTCGTGCTTTATAAGTATGGTGAGAGATATGATGAGGTTCTAAAATCAACTGGTTTCGAAAATGTGACCTTTAATGTTACAATGGGTATGTTTTTTTAATGGTTTTCAATGTTATGTTTGCTAGACTCCAGAGTTGAACTAGGAACTACCTTGGATGGGATTCTTGTTACTACTGAGATTTTTAGTTTCAAATGGACGTCTCAAATGGACGTCTCATGTATGTCTCATTTAATGTAATAAAATTGACAGGCAGATCATTCCTACAATAAGCTGTCCATGGGCTGAGGGGAGCGGACAGTCCAGTTTTCCCATGCTTGATTCGGTTGCTTTGGTGGGCGCTCATTTGCCAGCTCATTCTTCGGATTCCATTTTTACGTGGTTCATTAAATGATTTACAAAGAAAATCAATTACATTGTTTTAATGTGAAGAATGGCATTAATTAATGTGACAAATGAACTCTTCTGGATATTCTGGCTTATCAGAATGGGATT
The DNA here is from genome assembly GCA_030789695.1 of Scilla litardierei. Classification (NCBI taxonomy): domain Eukaryota; kingdom Viridiplantae; phylum Streptophyta; class Magnoliopsida; order Asparagales; family Asparagaceae; genus Scilla; species Scilla litardierei. The sequence continues at coordinate 324,613,430 of CM061141.1, forward strand.
GTGTTTTCTTGAATTCAAAAGAGGAGGGACGAAATAGAGGTGAGCTTTTGGCTATGGAGTTGGTGGACAGAGGAGCCCCACATGCATGCATATGCGATGTGTGTATCATCACAACAATATGGTCGTCATCAAGAAATAGAGTAGGGTTGTGAGAGCTGTTATATGTTTCTTTCACTCCATCGAGATGTGAGAGAGCAGGCTGCAGATTGAAGACAGAAGGCAGTGGGGGCGTTTTGATGAGGATGATTGAGATGTGGTATTTGTTGATTTTTTGATAGGTGCTTTGAGTTTTTGGTATCGGATGAGCTTGCAGTTTCTAAAAGCAGGATTTGAGATTTTTTATAGCCGTTGTAAGTTGCTTTCACTGAGACCAGAATAGCAACCGTTCGCTATCATTATCGGCCTCATCCTAAATTTGAAACTGGCCAACATTAATACAAGGCTCATTCATTACACATGCTGTGCTCTGTTGCGACGACTCATTTATCACCAGTTAACCCTAGCCCAAGACCTGCCATGTCCTACTTTATTAGCTGGTTGCTTTAACCTTGCGGGAAGAAAATCGTTTGTAATAAAACCATCAAATTTCCAGAGATTCATTAAATTTTGAGACCATGTTCTTCTGTACTATTCATGTTGGGCCCAAACATCAATCCTATATTCCTAATTATGATCCAAGTTTTGAAAGGCAAATGGGGGCAAACCTTTAATTCTAATGCAGCAAATGAGTGTAAAATTTTCATATTTTGCATGGCATAATATTAAGATATGCTTTAATACTTGTACAACCGTAGGCATAATCTTTATTAGACTTTGTTAACAAAGGTCACAAAGTTAATTGTGTTTGTTTGACGTTGCTGTCATTTGGGATTCTATCTGGCTTTATTATTTACATATGAAATTATTATTTTACTAACCGAGCTACATGCCTCCTTGCTGCCTATAAATAGTAGTTGATTGGTGACTCATAGCTGCTCTTCATAAGCAAGCACGACTAGCATTGATGATCTCAAGGACAAGGGACATGCCAGGAATATGCATATTACTCGGCTAGCGACTAGCCCAACAGTAATACAAAACGAACACGAATTGATTAGCAAAGGTTTGTAAAGCAAGATTAAGCCTTCTCAACTCAAATGAACTTAAGATAGGCACTTCGACGTATTGACTATGGAGAAGAAGAACATGACATAAAATTAATCTGTTTATAAACCTGGTCAAAAAACCCATGCCCTACCGAGCTCTAATCAGATCGGGTTAAGTCAGACTCGCGCTGGGTTTATTCCGATTCTTAACCCTAATTTACCAAGGCATGAGAGCATTTTAATGTCATTATGCAGTAATCGGGTTAGGTCCTTGGCAAAAAGAACAGTTAGCCGTTATCGACGCACGGATCGATGCCATGTGTCACGTGTTTTGAAGATCAATGATTTATAGGGTTGAGATTTAATAAATTTGTTATATTTTCTAAAACATACACAGAGACCAAATCCTAGTATTGAACTCCAAAAAGTAAGGATACATGGGATATACTCATGCATCAAGAACCTAACCCGAATCCCATTCCACATTGTCAAGGTGTCAAAATGGCCCGCCCAGGCCAGCCAGGCCCGGGCCCGGGCCATAGGCCGGGCCGGCCCGGGCTCAAAGTAGACCTTAAGACTGGGGGTGGCTCCCCAAGTCGGCCGATCGACTTGCCGACCGTAAGGATGATGACAACTCCCTAGCAGGCCGACCACACATTGACCGTAAGGCTGGGGGCAACTCCCCCAGCAGGCCGATCGACCATAAGACTGGGGTAGCTCCCCAGCCCGTCGACCGATTTGCCAACCGTAAATCTGGGGGCAACTCCCCCAGCAGGCCGGCCACATATCGGTGGTAAGGCTGGGGACAAATCATCCAGCAGGCTGATCATTCGATCGACCATAAGACTGGAGGTAGCTCACCCACCCGACCGACTGACTCGTAGACCGTAAGGCTGGGGGCAACTCCCCAGCAGGTCGACCACATATCGACCGTAAAGCTTGGGCAACTCCCCAACGGGCCGATAATCCGATCGACCGTAAGGCTGGGGGAAACTGTCCCAGCAGGACGATTAGCTGATCGACCGTAAGGCTGGGGCAACTCCCCCAGCAGGTCGGTCATCCGATCGACCGTAAGACTGACGGTAACTCCCCCAGTAGGTCGATCATTCGATCGACCGTCCATCTGGTCGATCATCTGATCGACCGTAAGGCTGGGAAAAACTCTCCCAGTAGGCCGATCATCCGATCGACCGTAAGGCAGGAGGCAACTCTCCCAGCAGGCCAATCATTCAATCGACAGTAAGGCTGGGGCAACTCTCCCAGTGGGACGATCGTCCGATCGAACATAAGGCTGGGGGTCAACCCCCCCAGCGGGCTGATCGTTCAATGAGCTATAAGGCTGGGGGGTAACCCCCAATAGGCTAACCAAGGCCCCCGATGGCAAGCCTATAGCGAATCAAACACGAGGGCATGTGGCAATTTCCCCGACAGTGCGATTACGCGATTAGACTTGGGCCGATGGATGACCCCATAGGTGAGCTGATCGCACCCTAGGTGAGCTGATCGCACCATCGGTGAGCTGATCGCACCCTCGGTGAGCTGATCGCACCCTCCGTACTAACCAATCAAGAAGCGTCCACAAGAAACCCTTCCCGCCAGTCGAGCCACCGATCGACCTCAACACGAACAGTGGGAAGAGGGGGGCAAGGCCGAAGACAAAGACTACAACGAACACACCAAGAAAAAGAGAGAAAACCAAAAGGGCAAAAACTTCTATTATCTATCCGATTTTGTTACAAATAAAAAGGGAAATCAAGAAGAAGATCGCTACGACTGCCTACGGTACGGGAGCCCGGGAAGAACTCTCCCACGTTGCTTTAGCAACGTCCCTCAACCCGGTGAGCTAGTCAGGGCAGTGGAGGGGCGAAAAAGCGAATGCCGAACCCGCTCCTCGTACGCCAAGAATCCCTCCAGGAAGGACTGAGCAATCTGTGGGGGCCAGGACGTCGTTGTAGCACCTCACAACTTCACTAACAAGCCGCTGGGGATCCGCCCACCGCAGGAAACCGATCTCGGAACAAAGCTCGGCCCTTTACTTCCTGTGTTCTTCTTGGGCGAGGGACAATGCCCCCTTTGCCTCCTCGACGGACCCCTCGGCAGCAACCTGAGAGGCATCTGTGACCGACAGCTCTCCTTCAACTTCTCCACCTCCGATGTAAGCTGGATGTAACTCCTTGCAGACCCCTTCGGTCGCTTGCTCGGCCACCTCCGCCCTTAGACGCTCCCGTCGAGGGTCGCCTCGAGCTCGGCAACCCGCTCCGCATGCCTCTGCACCCCCACAGCCATCGAGGACGCCAGCGATACGAAAAGGATGAGGGTCGAGCTTAACAAGATGGGAGCGAGTGAAGGGAGAAGACTCACATGCTGAATCTGCCATACCATGCAGTCCACCAGGCTTTTAGACTGGACCCTCTCGAGGAGAGAGTAATCCCCGTAGGGCAGAGCTCTATGCCAACCGGACAGCTACGTCGAGGTCGATAAAAACCGACCACCCAGATAGAACCTCGAGCCAGGCCAGAACAAAGACAGCGCACACCTTGCCATGACCAGAGTATCCTTGGCCTGGAGGGTAGGAGAAGCCTTCCCCACGGCCTGGGGGCTCCCCTGGAAAGCGACCAACGCGAGACGTGCCTCTGGAAGGCACCGTTCCCTTTCTTCTTCTTCTTCTTCTTCTTCTTCTTCTCGGGCCTCTCAGAACCCGAGCAAGAATGCTCCCCATCGGCCCCTGACCCCCGGTCGATGCAACGGGGTCCGGCCCAAGGCCAGTCGAGGCCACCTCGACGGGGCCAGATCGACGAGATTGTCAACCAGGCTCACCGTGATGAGGGAAGAGCCCGCAGCAGTCGGGATCGAAGCCTGACATGGGGGATCACTGATCGGACCCACTGCGGCGGGACAAGAACCTGCAGTGGCCGAGACCGGAGCCGAGCTCAATGGAGCATTGACCGGACCTGTCACCATGGGGGAAGAGCCTGTAGTCGAGGGCTCATCCACCCTCCTTAGCATCCCAACTGGTAGCTCAGCCTCCCGAGCTGCCTCCTCCTCCGTACGACACAGCGCATGGCCAGAGGAGCTTCCCCGAGAGCCCTGAGCACCCCAATGGATGAGTTGATGCAAGTCATAAGGACGGTTGAACTCCTGGCTTGCCATTCCTGCAAAAGAAAGGAGAATCAGGGTAAGATAAATGGGATGACGAAGTTTAAAAAGTGCCTTTACCGGGGGACCACAAGACGCTTTTGAGGAGGAGTGATCACTCCATATTTTACACCTTTTTTCCGCATGTTTTCATGACGTTTTGATCGCCCATATTGCGTTTTTCACGATTATTCGACAATATCACGATGCTTTTCACTATTTCTTATTTTTGTCGTATTTTAGGAAATATGGAGCGATTTGGAGCGAAAACGAGATCGAAGGAGTTTCACGCACTTCGGAGTCACTTACGGCTTATTTGAGGACTTATCAGCGATAGAGGATGAGCAGAAGAATAAGGAATCTCACAGGAGCGATGAGGAGGCGAAAAGGAGAAGAAAGGAGCTCAAGAGCACATCACTCGGCCGAGCAAGACTGCTCATTCGGCCAAGTGAAGAATCACCCTCGCCCGAGTGAAACGGATACGCACTGAAGATTTTCCATGTTTCCTCGGCCGAGTGAGAAAGCCCACTCGCCCGAGTGGTACAGAGAATTCGTCCAGAGAAGCTGCCAAGTTACTGGAATTTCTGAGGTAGCCAACTCGGCCGAGTATGATTGCTCACTCGGTCGAACGAAGAAGACTACTCGGCCGAGTCACCCCGAGAGACAGACCCCTGAAAACCCCGAAGTTACTAAAAACCCCAAATGTTTTCTATAAAGTGACTTCCTCCGTCGCTTATCAAAGTACTGGGCACCCCAAAGCGCGGGAAAATATTCTGCTTAAAAAACTTTAAGACAACCCTTGCGTCATTGGTGGGGGGGTGGCGATGGCTTCTACCCATTTGGAGACGTAGTCCACGGCCAACAAGATATACTTGTTACCCTTGCTTGACGGAAATGGTCCCATGAAGTCCACTCCCCAACAATCAAAGAGCTCAATCTCAAGAATGGGCTTCATTGGCATCTCATTTCGTTTCGAAATATTCCCGGTTCGTTGGCATCTATCGCACGCCTTGACGAAGTCGTACGTGTCTCTGAACATGGTTGGCCAAAAGAATCCACTCTGTAATATCTTAGCGGTAGTCTTTGAAGCGGCGTGATGACCCCCGCATGGCATACCATGACAATGCAAGATGATGGAGGTGGCCTCCTCCTTAGCGATACATCTCCGGATAACCCCATCCTTGCATATTTTAAAGAGGTAAGGGTCTTCCCAGAAATAGCTACGGACCTCATGCATAAACCTCCTCTTTTGCTTCGTCGTCATCCCGCTAGGTTTAATCACACAAGCCAAGTAATTGACATAGTCCGCATACTAAGGAACTTCCCCGGGCCTTATAGCGTATAGCCTCTTATCAACAAAGGAGTCATCGATGGGCAAACTTTCGTCCTCCTTGTCACGAATAAGTCTAGACAAATGGTCTGCCACAACGTTGTCCGTGCCCTTCTTATCTCTGATTTCCAAATCGAACTCTTGCAATAGAAGTATCCACCTAATCAACCTAGGTTTTGCCTCTTTCTTGTTCAGGAGATACTTCAATGCCGCATGGTCGGTGTGGACAATTACCTTGGATCCAAGGAGATATGAGCGGAACTTTTCAATGGAGTACACGACTGCTAGAAGCTCTTTCTCCGTAGTTGTGTAGTTTTTCTGTGCGTCATCCAACGTCTTGCTTGCATAGAATATTGCATGGAGCTTCCTATCTTTCCTTTGCCCCAAAACCGCTCCAATTGCTTGGTCACTTGCATCACACATGAGTTCAAAGGGAAGGCTCCAATCCGGTGGCTAGAAGATGGGCACAGAAATTAGTGCCTCCTTCAATGTATTGAAGGCTTGCAAGCATTCACCTGAAAAAACAAACGGAGCATCTTTAGCAAGCAAGGAAGTAAGAGGTCGGGCAATCAAGGCAAAATCCTTGATAAAGCGGCGGTAAAACGCCGCATGACCAAGAAAGCCTCTAATGCCCTTGATATTAATAGGAGGAGGGAGTTTCTCGATTACCTCAATCTTTGCCTTATCTACCTCAATTCCTCTCGAGGAGACAAGGTGCCCAAGAACTATACCTTCCGTGACCATGAAGTGACATTTCTCCCAATTTAGAGTTAGATTATTTTGTTGGCACCTTTTAAGGACTTTAGTAAGATTAGCCAAACAAGAATCAAACTCGCTTCCATAAACCGAAAAATCGTCCATAAAAACTTCCATAATATTTTCAAAGTAATCGGAAAATATGGATTTCATACATCTCTGAAAGGTGGCGGGAGCATTACAAAGACCAAAGGGCATCCTACGGTAGGCATAGGTACCATAGGGACAAGTAAAAGTGGTCTTTTCTTGGTCATCTTCGTGCAAAGGGATTTGGAAAAACCCCGAATACCCATCCAAATAACAAAAGTATTTATGTTTAGCTAGGCGTTCAAGCATTTGATCAATGAAGGGCAATGGGTAATGGTCTTTTCGGGTGGCTTTATTTAATTTCCTATAATCAATGCACATTCGCCATCCCGTGACAGTGCGTGTAGAAATGGGCTCTCCTTTATCATTTTTTACAACAATCATCCCCCCTTTCTTGGGGACGACGTGAACAGGGCTAACCCACCTACTGTCAGAGATATGATAAATAATACCGGCCTCAAGCAATTTTAGGATTTCCTTTTTCACTACCTCTTTCATATTCGGGTTCAACCGCCTTTGGGGCTCAATAGAAGAGGCTTCAGTGTTTTCCAAGTGGATCCTATGCGTGCATAGCCTAGGGCTTATTCCCTTAAGATCAGAGATAGTGTAGCCAAGGACATCCTTGTGATCCCTAAGGACTTCTAATAATTTTTCAAGTTGGTCTTGGCCAAGGTGGGCATTTACAATCACCGAGAAGGTCAATTTACTACCCAAGAAAGCAAACCTTAGATTCGGCGGTAATTGTTTAAGCTCTACCTCAAAGGGTGTCGTACCCTCTGCTTCGTCACCTTGTGTCAATTTGGCTTCTCCTTCGACATCTGAGTTTAGCTCACTCTCGAATGGAGGCTCAGATTCACTTCCTAGTGAGGACGGTGCATCAGAATAGACGCTCTCCGATTCTGCGCTTGCATCGATAGGACAACCACCTTGCTCCGGTTCATTCCTGAGATCAAGAAATACGTCAGCAGATTCATAAACGCAAGAGTGGGGATCATAGAGTGTATCTCCCTGAATATCGGGTTGTTCGAAGTGTTCCTCGGGAGTGTAGTACTCTTCGACACATGTTCTATCGCCTTCAAAATATAGCTTGTTGTCCCTCACATCAACTCTGATATCGCCCCTAATAGTCCCATCCGGGGAGATTTGATCCATCACGAAGCTAGCAAACAGTTGTTCGACGGGGTCCTCGATATTAATAGCAAAAGCTCCGGTAGAGTAGACCTCATCAATAAGTTCCTTGAGGAGCTCCACAAAAGATTCATCATCTCCCTGGCTAGACTCAGTCATTGGAATTGCATCCCCCATTTTACATGTTAAGATTTCGTGGAAAATTTCGGGAGGGATTGCAAAATGGGGCTGTAAACAGAGTTAGAAGAATGAAGTAATAAAGAAAGAAATTGAAGAGAAATAACCGGGTGATCTAAATCAAACTCCGTCAAAATGCGGTCCCCGGCAACGGCGCCAAAGACTTGATCGCACCCCGGATACACGTCCCGGAGCGGCGACGATCGTAGTCTTACCGCAAGCGCATGGTGTAGCGGAGAGCGGGTATCGAACATAGGGAGGCCTAATAACAGTGTCTTCTTCGAATCACCTGGCTATAGGGGAAGTAGGGAAAATGTTCGCAAATGTGCGGTCACAGTCGTTCAAATGTATAGAAGGATTAACAAATTAATAAAGGCGCTTAGGGGATAGGGAATCCCCGCTACTTGCCGTATCTCGTCATTGTGACTCGTTGGTTTTACAATTGCTAGACTTGAAAATTGGGTGAACTAGTTGCAACAAAATGTGGAACCAAGCTCACGCTCTCGCGCTATTGCCGGTCTATAGCAAACCTATGGTAGGGTCTAATCTCTTGCAAACCCTAACCTAGGCAAACTAGCGTGAAGAACAACATCATCGTTCAATCGTATCTCAAGCCCACTCTCGTGCAAACTCGAGACATGACCTAGGTTGGGATAGTTCCTACCCGTCCAATCTCTTGCAAACTGGTATCGGTATAGAATTGCAATTGAAAAACCCTAGTTTCGGTCCAATCTCTTGCAAACCGATTCCGGAGAAATTCAATTGCAACCCAATTCGAATATCTAGGGCTTCCTATCGAATTGGGATCCAATCTCTTGCAAATCCCAATCGATATGAATCCCTAGCTATTCGTATTATGGCAATCCCAAACTAACCCTAATCAATCCTAGCAATAGTTTCACCAATTCATCACAAATTCGAAATTGGGCTCGTAGGGTTCATCCCTACGCCCTAAGACGATGAACTACTCACAATTCATAATAGAATGCAATAGAAATTCACAATTAAAATCAATGGAATTCATAGCAATATTCAAAATATCAATAAAAATTGGGTTTTTGAGGGAGAGAGAGACAAACCAATGAAGAACAAGCTAGCATCCAACAAAATCTCACTTTTCTCTCCTCCCTTAAAGCTTAATCTAATCCCTAAAAAGTTAATCTAAAAGCTGCAAAATTTCTGAAAAAGGCTCTCCAAACTAGGTTAAAAACTGGGGTTAAATACCCCCAAAATCGCCCAAAAAACCCTGACGAAAATGCCCATGCGCAGCCTCAAATCCGCAGTTTTCGCAACAGGCAGCGCGGCTCACTCGGCCGAGTGACAAATGTCACTCGGCCGAGTGACGAACCCTGTACAAAAACAGAGAGTTAGGGGTCTCGGGGGGCGTCTCCTCGGAGGTCACTCGGGCAGACGGCCTTCTGTCACTCGGGCGGACGTCGATTGTCACTCGGGCGGACTGTCTTTCTCCACTCGGCCGAGTCGGTCATCGGGACTGACAGACGAAAAGAACAGAGAGTTCGGTCTCTTTTATGGGCGTCGTCTTGGCTCCACTCAAGCGATGGGTGACTCGGTGCTCGGCCGAGTGGTATGGCGATGCTCGGCTGAGTGCACGCTGTATTTGGCTCTGTTACGTGTCCGATCTGGCCGGCCGAGCAGGCTTCCTATGGTCGGCCGAGTGACTCCTTCACTCGGCCGAGTGGCATGCTGAAAATGCCCAAACTTGATTTTCTTGCCTCCACGTCGCTCCTACGACGTTCTTTCTTCTTCCACTCCTCTCCAATAGCAAAATACCCCTCAAGGGAGTCGTCGGTGACACTCCGGAGTGGGTGTATCTCAGAATCACTCCAAATCGCTCCAAATCTCCTGAAATACGGCAAAAACAACAAATCATGAAAAGCATCGCAATATTGCTGAATAAACGTGAAAAACACCATTTGAGCGATCTAAATGGCATGCAAACATGCAGAAAAAAGGTGTAAAATACGGAGTGATCAAAATCCCCCAAGCTTACCTCTTACTCGTCCTCGAGGAAGATAAGTAAAAAAGCGAACCCGATGGATAAAGATAAAGAAAATGGTGGAAAGGTGGAAAATGGAAAACGAAAAACAAAACAGAAAACGAAGAGGGAAGTTGCTAGATCATTTTTCTCAGGACGTGGGTTTTGCTTACTCATATAGCATGCATCGAATATAGAACACATGTCAAAGTCTTTTATTTTGATATCATAGTATAATGGCGCATTTGGAATAGAAAACCCAAGAATCTCAATGTAGCATGAAAAATGGAATAATTCTAAGATTAACATCGTCTGAAGCATCTAAAGCGGTATACAATACCGTAGATCACACACTTTTCAATTGAATGCTTTCCATAAGGAGTATAAGAGATATCACACGATAGAGTAGAAAGAATAGAAAAGGCGTGGTTTTCATGAAATGAATGCTAAGCGTAGATTTCTGGATTTCGTGAAACTTTAGCAATCTCACCGAGTATAAAATATTACTTAGCCTAGGTCGTCATGCACCGTCAAGTAGTCACTCTCTCACACATCATTGGATTCTCTCCCCCAAGCTTATCTATAAGCGTGGTGGCATATATAAAACGATATTTACATCCCCATTTTTATGAAGCTCCAAACGTCAAAAATAAAACAAAAGAGGGAAGAAAGAGACACAGTATATGAGATGGGATCGTTTTCGAACTACTTTTCTCTTTTCTTTTCTTATTCTCAAATCTTTTTCTTTTTCTCTTTTTTTTCTCTTTTTTTTTCAATAGCATATACACAATGATCCCAAATCAAAGAGAAGGATATACAAGTATTTTTATTCTTTGAATTTTGGGGAATTTGGAGCATGTGATTTCAATAACGGGGGAATGCCAATAATAGAATCGCTAAGGGGAGATTCACCAATGAATTTAAAATAGAGAAATAATGTTCAAGATATGTGGAGAAAGAAATAAATGTATCTCTCAGTTCACTCTATAGGACGTGCATGACAACTTCAGCAGGGTAATATAATCTACTCAGTTTAATCTCAAAAAGTAAACTAATCCAGATTTATCATTGCTAGCAAAAATTCAATCAACCCGAAGTGAAAAGTACAGGTCATGCAATAAGAAGTGATACGAGAGAAAGGAAAGCAGTACTCCAGATATAAGCATCAATGCGTGAATCTTGGTACGTTTTCTACGATAGCATACATATAAATCATCAGACATCAGCTAATAATATAATTTCATCCATTTTCATACACTAAAAGAGAGTTGGTTACTATTTCTAAATGCAAAGCAGAACATAGCATATGATATCAGAAATAAAAAGGCTATGACATGACAAGTATAGCATGCATATAGAGAAAAGCTAACACCACGTTATCATCATCACAGAAAGTCATCTCTAGCAAAAGATGAAAGAAATAAAGATAAACGAAAATAAAAACTATTTACAATGCGGCACACAAGAAAAATAAGAAAAACGTGATGCATGGTAAAAAATGAAAAAGTGATGAAAAAGTGATGAAAAAGCGAGTGATAAAGTGGAAAAATGTGGGAAAACTAAAAATAAAGGGTGACAAAAGCAAAAAGCGTGAGAACTCACTCCCCCAAGCTAAAGTGCACAGTGTCCTCAATGTGCGAAGTGTGGCACACCGAGAGACGGGTAATGGGGGGGTGGGTATGCATGCATGATAAAAAGAAATAAAAAATAACAAAATGAAAAATATGATGCGAATGTGATGTATGCAAGGATAAGAGTGATGCAAGAATGTGTGTGTCACCAAAAATACTCTCCTTCACTCCCGAAATAAGATCTAGAATGATATGATCAAAATGTGGACAAAAATAGTGAGGGGAGGGGGGGTGGGCAAAAGGCATTAGGACCAAGCAGAGAATGGGCATCATATCGACAAAAAATCAGAGGCATCAAGGGTGTGCCTAAGCTGGTGGTGCTGCGCCATCTCTGTCCCGAGGCGGAGGTGGGGGGGGTGGTGGTGGTGGACGTGGAACAGTCTGCTGGGTGGGTGGTGGTCGTGGCAGTCGCTCGAGAATCTGGGTCAAGCAATAGTGAATGATGGGAAGTAGCTCGAGGCGGTGCTGCATGGCGGTGACTGTGGAAGACAAAGCCCTAAAATCGCCCCGGAGTCTCAACCCCCCCTCAAGAGCACGAACGCTCTGAACTAAGGCGTCAGGGGGTGGTGGAGCAGAGGGACGGACAGGTCTAGGCTGAGCTGGTCGGGGCTGTCTAATACGGGCGGTGTAGGTGATCGGGACAACAGGCATGGGTGGTAAGGGTGCTATGCTCAACAGTGGATGCCCAGCCTCAGTGCGAGGCTGGGATGCAGGCTGGTGTGAGGTGGAAACAGCAGCAGTGGGAGTGGAAGACAAAATCGGCGACGAGGCGGCTAGAGAGGCCAGTGACACAGACGTGGGTACAGACGTCACGACGCTCTCAGATAGAACAGCTACGGTGGAGACAGAAGGGTCGACCGCTGGGGAGGAAGTGTGGGGTCCAAAAGGTGAAATCCTAGCAGAGATCATACTGGCCATGGTCTCCACGACAGCAGTGAAAGAAGGCTCTTCGCTCTCAACTATGGTGGGTGGACGCTCGGGTAGCAGAGAAGTGAGTGGCTCAACCGACAAGGGTACAATAGTGGTGGTGGCAGTGGTAGACGTGGTGGGTGTAGGCTCAGCAAGTGTACTCCCGACACTGGAAGAAGTGGGGACAGAAGTGTCGGGAGTAGCAGAAAGTGCAGGCTCAGGCTGAGGGAACACAGGGTCAGCTGGCTGTGCAGGGTGTGCAGGTGGTGCAGGCTCAGCTCCCTCGGCCTCTAGCACGTAGGCGGCGGGGATCAGGAGATCCATCGCCGGAAGCCAGTCGTCGTGTGCTGGTCCTAAGTGTGTCCGAGCGGGGCTCGGAAGGATCATGTAGTCAGCACCGTACAGACCGTGCAACCATACCCAGTGCCGCTGGCTGTGCGGACGAAGCATCTTCATCCAGGCCATGACGTCTATCGATAGTGCAGTGGGACCCGGGGCTCGTCGCAGGTCAGCCGGAAGGTCCTCGCCGGTCATCAGGGCTAGCAAGGTGATCAGGCTGCCGCAACATATCGGAAAGCAAGCACCCACTGATACGATGATGCGGTCCAAAAACCAGCTCGCGACATCAATCTCAACGGCGGGGACCAACGTGACACCATCCCTATCAAGAACTCTGGGGCGAGTCATCGCGTAGAGCATATAGAGCTCAGGCGTAGACATCGTCCCAGGCTCGTACCTCGCCAGAAAGGTGGTCGCCATAAGGCGTTGTGCTATGCAGAGGCAGGGGGTGTACTATGGCCGAGGCCTTGGCCCTACTAGGGTCAAAGGCCGGTGGTAAACCTGTGATCCGGGCCCAGAAGGCGTGTGAATCGAAGGATGGGGGAGGGATGTGTGTGGGGGCGTAGGCTCGGTCGGATGTGGGGACAGCGGGCCACTGAAAGAATGCTCGTAGCATATCGAGAGTGATCTGACACTCTTGATCCATAAGTCAGAAGGAGCATCCCTCAGTGGTCCGGGCGATCGAGCTGAGCACCTCGAGTGTCAGACAGACGTAGGTGTCCGCCGACACGGAAAGAAAATCTTGCCAACCCTCGTTGTCGTACAATGTGAGCATCCCCTCAAGTACCCCCAGGCGGTCTAGGTCAGCAAGGTGTGCGAACCTAGAGGGCACTATCGAGCGCTGGGCAATACGCTCAAAAGCGACACGATGTGCATCGTTTCGAAACGTAATACCCAGCGGCCCGACGATAGGAGCCGGTGGTGGCTGTGGGTGGATGAGCTCGGCTGGGAGTGGCTGTGGGTGGACTGGGTCGGCAGGCTGTGGCTGTGTGGGGTGAGGTGGTGTAGGCGGGGGAGAATCCTCCACCTCGTGGGAGGGACTGGGCTCATCCAGCCGCTTCCGCTTGGCGGAAGCTCCCCGAGTGCGTGGTCGTGTGCGGGGCGGCATGTGCGCCCCGAGTGCTCACCCAACAAGTAAAACGCGGCGTGACAAAATAAATAGAACGATGGTACCTGAACACGCCGCGAGAGTAAAACAGCGGATGCGTGCGAAGACGCCTCCTCCTCTAAGCCAAAAGCGCGTCCTGGAAGCTCCCCAAGGCTCCCCTAAGCTCCCCAAGATTGCCTACACATCAAAAAACGATATCAGCATGTAAAATTCAAAATACATGGGGGGTTAGGGGTATAATAGATAGATAAAGAAATTAATTTGATTTAGGGGCTCGATTAGTGCACGAATCGTCGAAAATACGAGAACATGGAGAAAACGGTTGAAAAGGGGTTACCGGAGGTCGGCCGGCAGCGAGGGAGTCACCGACGGTCAGGGTACTCGGGCGGTCGATGGTCGGCGCTCGGCCGCCGGTGGTCGGGTGGTCGAGGCGGCGGTCGGGCGAGTGGACGGCGACAGCGGGCGAGCGAGGGTCGAACGGGCGCGGGTTCGGGCGATCGAAGAAATTTGACGCTTCGTATTCCGGGTCGAGCCCACGTCCGCTTATATAGGATTAGTTACGACTCGGCCGAGTGGCTATGTCACTCGGCCGAGTGATCGTAACGAAATTATTTTTAAAACTCCTCGCTGTTGGTAGCAACGATCTGTGAACTTCGTGTTTGATTATAACAAACCTGTGTGAACGTTTTAACGTGTGTGTTAAGTGTTTCAGGAACGGAAAACGTGCGACTAATTCCTGGAAGGACTTTATCAAGATCAAAATCAAACCATTAATGAATTACAACCCTTTTGAAATCCTCACAAAATTGTTTTTTCAAGGGCAAAGGACCACTCACGCATGAAGACCATACAGGCCATGCCATTTTATTTTCCCAAGGCCCAAATTAAGAGGAGCATCATTTTGTCTTGATCACTTCATGAAAAAAAAATACAAGGCCTCTTCACAACTTGGGAGCAAGGCTTCTTCACAACAAGGCCTCTTGAGGCCTCTTCACAGCAAGATATTTCAATTAATATCTTCACAACAAGGCCTCTTCACGCATGAAGCTCTTCATAGAAATTTTCTATATATAAAAGAAAACCCCTTGAAAGACACAGCTGCCGGCCGAATTCATGTGGAAGCAGCCGCCCTTGGAAAGAAATTCCCCAGGCCAAAAATTTAAACTCTCAAGCTTTTCTCTTCATCTAATCCTAGGTCTGCCGAAATCTTAAAGGGGCTTCATCTTTCCTCCAGGCACATCAAACAGGTGAGTGGCTTATTTAATTAAAAACTTTTTAATCTTTGGTTTTACGTGTGCAGGTGCAGCAACAAAATTTTTAAAGAGCCGCAATGTTTGACTCAAAAGCTTGATTGTTGCCTCATGCCGCAATTGTTGACCTTGCTCTACAAGCCGCAATCTTGCTGACCGAAGGAGCTGCTGCCGCATCGACCCAATTTGCAAACTGCCGCATGCACTTGCCGACCGAGGGAATCAGCCACCCATTCTCCTGTCGATCTCATTGCTCCCGCATCAAAGGAGACGCAGACACCCTTTTTTAAATCAAGATTTTATTCATACTTCTGTGACCTTTTCTTTTGCAGGCTTGACTCACGAGGCAACAAAATTTGTGGGCTGTTGTTGTTTTTTTGTTTTTTTAATTATTCCTTAACAACCGCATTCTATTACCCCAAGCACAGTATCCTCTCAAAGATTTGTCTTGCTGCATCAAAAGAATAGTCCGCATGCTTTCAAATAAAAAGAAACGCACCTCTCTCTCTTTGAGGAAAATATCTCCAGGACGTATGAGGTCTTTTGCGTGACAATTTTTGTTGCAGGCCTTTTAATTGGAGACAAGAGCACAGGCAGTCGCAAACTCGAAGAGCACAGAATTTGAATCCTTAAGTCAAAGAAAAACACAGGGAGCACTTCTTATTCAATTAATATATTTGTTAATGATTCATTGCTTTGATTATCCACTTGCTTCTAAGACTTGATTCTGTGCTCCTCTTTTTCCTTGCAGTTCTTATTAATTGGAGAGAATCAATCAAACGAGAAGAAGAGAACTCTTCATCAAAAATCATAAAGGGCAGTGCGTGACTTGCTTGCCTCGGACATTGGATAAAGCTGTGGTTGAGGCGAGACGACTACTACTTGCCAGACGACATCTGGCCCATGCTGATTGACGAAGACAACACCGCTACACGATCTGAGCATTCTAAACTCTCTTGGTTATTATATTGTGTAGTATTTGTGTTAGTTCTTCGTAGGGGAAACTTTTACCTTATGTGTTACTTTTTGGGGACCTGACGACTTGGGAGTCGTCACGGAGGGAGAGCATCTGACTAGATTGATAGTGTAGAGCACGTGGTGTGCGTACGAGCTAGGTGAGAGTAGATTTGGGATCTTGACTCATTGTAGCTGTACAGGTTTACATATCTATCTAGTATTTGCTTTCGGGGGCTGGAGTAGGTCGTGGGGACGACCGAACCAGGGTATATCTGTGCGTATTCTGTGATTGTTTTTTTATTGTCCTGTCTGTGCCTATAACTGCGTGCGATTGTTCGTGGGTTGCACGAATATTTTTATTAGCATATTCACCCCCCTCTAGGCTACGATCTAGATCCAACACTTGCTTCTTATGACTCGGTCGAGTGGCTTTGTCACCCTCGGCCGAGTGGAAATAGTCCATTCGGCCGAGTGGCACAAGCTACTCGGCAATTTTCGCCCTAGGAGCATATCAGTTTCACTCGGCCGAGTGAAGATATATACTCGACCGAGTGGCAATTTATTCTGAAATCGAAAAATGAACAGAGAGTTGGGTGCATCAGACTTCCCTCGTTGGTGTGCCACTCGGGCGGACTACGTTGGTGGCTCGGCCGAGTGGCTATGGTACTCGGCCGAGTGAGGCTCTGTTGTCTGCTGTGATGCTCCGTTTTGGCTCTAATCTCTGTTTTTCTTTCTCCAGTTGATTTCTTCCTTCTCCTAAGCCTCGAGCGCATTCCTGGAGCGCTCTTCTTCGCCTTAGTCATCCTCCATATGATAGATATCCCGTTCTCCTCTCCTGTCAAAGAAAATAGGACCCGTTGTCAGAATTTTTTGGGCAAACGACTCAAAAACACTAACTAAATCTAAAACAAAAATAAAAACCAAAGTAGAAAAAAAATGCGATAACCGTCGGGTTGCCTCCCGACAAGCGATCGTTTTAGGTCTTGAGCTCGACCCCTATTGATTTTCAATTAGCGCTTGATGTTGGGTGCATACGAGATGCACCCGTCGAACTTGCTTGGAAGACCACTCGGATTTGGATCATGGTGGGGTGTGGTCTTCCTCAGCGCCCCTTCGTCATGGGCGATGTTGGGGGGTGGCTCCCCCAAGCTAGAGCTTGCTCCGGTCTTTCTCTTCGCCGGTGACACCGATTTTCGTATCGGTGGAGCTTTCTTTGGAGTCCTCAACTTCGAGAGCTTGCAGAGCTCCCGTATTCTTGCGACATCAGCGTCGCCATCATCAATTGCCATGGAGATATCGGGGGAGTGCTCCGTCTTCTCTTCTTCGGCCAAGTCTAGGCCTTCTTCGAAGCTATCTTCGTGGGGTGCACCGATGGAATGGGGTATCGCCTCTTCAATGACCTCATCAAGGAGGTATGAAAGGTCGTTCGGCCGTCCCTTGAGTAGATATATTCTATTTACCTCGCCCATGGGGACTCCTTCGGAATATTGCTTTAGACGTTGCCCATTCACCTTGAAAGTGGCTCCGTCTTTCCCTTCAAATTCAAATGCTCCTCCCGGTTGTATGCGCTTGATGGTGAAAGGTCCGGACCACCGTGACCTCAACTTCCCGGGGAATAGTCGGAGTCGAGAATTATATAGCAAGACCTTGTCTCCGACCTTGAAGTCTGTGACAGTTATGCGGGCGTCGTGGAGGATCTTGGTCCTCTCTTTGTAAATTCTTGAGCTCTCGTAGGCATCTCTTCTAATTTCGTCAAGCTCATTGATGTCCAAGAGTCGCCTCACCGTCGCACTCTTATAGTCATAATTGAGGGTCTTGATGGCCCAATACGCACGGTGCTCCAACTCTACCGGTAGATGACAAGCCTTCCCATAGACGAGTCGGAATGGTGTGGTAACAATAGGAGTTCGAAAGGCCGTGCGATACGCCCATAGGGCGTCGTTTAGCTTCATGGACCAATCTTTTCTAGATCGATCTATGGTCTTTTCAAGAATTTGCTTGATTTCTCTATTTGAAACTTCCACTTGTCCGCTCGTTTGAGGGTGGTAGGCCATTCCAATCCTATGGTTTACCCCGTACTTCTTCAACATGGCTTCAAATTTGTTCTCTATAAAGTGACTTCCTCCGTCGCTTATCAAAGTACGGGGCACCCCAAAGCGCGGGAAAATATTATGCTTAAAAAACTTTGAGACAACCCTTGCGTCATTGGTGGGATGGCGATGGCTTCTACCCATTTGGAGACGTAGTCCACGGCCAACAAGATATACTTGTTACCCTTGCTTGACGGAAATGGTCCCATGAAGTCCACTCCCCAACAATCAAAGAGCTCAATCTCAAGAATAGGCTTCATTGGCATCTCATTTCGTTTCGAAATATTCCCGGTTCGTTGGCATCTATCGCACGCCTTGACGAAGTCGTGCGTGTCTCTGAACATGGTTAGCCAAAAGAATCCACTCTGCAATATCATAGCGGTAGTCTTTGAAGCGGTGTGATGACCCCCGCATGGCATACCATGGCAATGCAAGATGATGGAGGTGGCCTCCTCCTTAGCGATACATCTCCGGATAACCCCATCCTTGCATATTTTAAAGAGGTACGGGTCTTCCCAGAAATAGCTACGGACCTCATGCATAAACCTCCTCTTTTGCTACGTCGGCATCCCGCTAGGTTTAATCCCACAAGCCAAGTAATTGACATAGTCCGCATACCAAGGAACTTCCCCGGGCCTTATGGTGTATAGCCTCTCATCAACAAAGGAGTCATCGATGGGCAAACTTTCGTCCTCCTTGTCACGAATGAGTCTAGACAAATGGTCTGCCACAACGTTGTCCGTGCCCTTCTTATCTCTGATTTCCAAATCGAACTCTTGCAATAGAAGTATCCACCTAATCAACCTAGGTTTTGCCTCTTTCTTGTTCAGGAGATACTTCAATGCCGCATGGTCGGTGTGGACAATTACCTTGGATCCAAGGAGATATGAGCGGAACTTTTCAATGGAGTACACGACTGCTAGAAGCTCTTTCTCCGTAGTTGTGTACTTTTTCTGTGCGTCATCCAACGTCTTGATTGCATAGAATATTGCATGGAGCTTCCTATCTTTCCTTTGCCCCAAAACCGCTCCAATTGCTTGGTCACTTGCATCACACATGAGTTCAAAGGGAAGGCTCCAATCCGGTGGCTAGAAGATGGGCACAGAAATTAGTGCCTCCTTCAATGTATTGAAGGCTTGCAAGCATTCACCTGAAAAAACAAACGGAGCATCTTTAGCAAGCAAGGAAGTAAGAGGTCGGGCAATCAAGGCAAAATCCTTGATAAAGCGGCGGTAAAACGCCGCATGACCAAGAAATCCTCTAATGCCCTTGACATTAATAGGAGGAGGGAGTTTCTCGATTACCTCAATCTTTGCCTTATCTACCTCAATTCCTCTCGAGGAGACAAGGTGCCCAAGAACTATACCTTCTGTGACCATGAAGTGACATTTCTCCCAATTTAGAGTTAGATTATTTTGTTGGCACCTTTTAAGGACTTTAGTAAGATTAGCCAAACAAGAATCAAACTCGCTTCCATAAACCGAAAAATCGTCCATAAAAACTTCCATAATATTTTCAAAGTAATCGGAAAATATGGATTTCATACATCTCTGAAAGGTGGCGGGAGCATTACAAAGACCAAAGGGCATCCTACGGTAGGCATAGGTACCATAGGGACAAGTAAAAGTGGTCTTTTGTTGGTCATCTTCGTGCAAAGGGATTTGGAAAAACCCCGAATACCCATCCAAATAACAAAAGTATTTATGTTTAGCTAGGCGTTCAAGCATTTGATCAATGAAGGGCAATGGGTAATGGTCTTTTCGGGTGGCTTTATTTAATTTCCTATAATCAATGCACATTCGCCATCCCGTGACAGTGCGTGTAGAAATGGGCTCTCCTTTAACATTTTTTACAACAGTCATCCCCCTTTCTTGGGGACGACATGAACAGGGCTAACCCTCCTACTGTCAGAGATAGGATAAATAATACCGGCCTCAAGCAATTTTAGGATTTCCTTTTTCACTACCTCTTTCATATTCGGGTTCAACCGCCTTTGGGGCTCAATAGAAGAGGCTTCAGTGTTTTCCAAGTGGATCCTATGCGTGCATAGCCTAGGGCTTATTCCCTTAATATCAGAGATAGTGTAGCCAAGGACATCCTTGTGATCCCTAAGGACTTCTAATAATTTTTCAAGTTGGTCTTGGCCAAGGTGGGCATTTACAATCACCGGGAAGGTCAATTTACTACCCAAGAAAGCATACCTTAGATTCGGCGGTAATTGTTTAAGCTCTACCTCAAAGGGTGCCGTACCCTCTGCTTCGTCACCTTGTGTGAATTTGGCTTCTCCTTCGACATCTGAGTTTAGCTCACTCTCGAATGGAGGCTCAGATTCGCTTCCTAGTGAGGACGGTGCATCGGAATAGACGCTCTCGGATTCTGCGCTTGCATCGATAGGACCACCACCTTGCTCCGGTTCATTCCTGAGATCAAGAAATACGTCAGCAGATTCATAAACGCAAGAGTGGGGGTCATAGAATGTATCTCCCTGAATATCGGTTTGTTCGAAGTGTTCCTCGGGAGTGTAGTACTCTTCGACACATGCTCTATCGCCTTCAAAATATAGCTTGTCATCCCTCACATCAACTCTGATATCGCCCTCAATAGTCCCATCCGGGGAGATTTGATCCATCACGAAGCTAGTAAACAGTTGTTCGACGGGGTCCTCGATATTAATAGCAAAAGCTCCGGTAGCGTAGACCTCATCAATAAGTTCCTTGAGGAGCTCCACAAAAGATTCATCATCTCCCTGGCTAGACTCAGTCATTGGAATTGCATCCCCCATTTTACCTGTTAAGATTTCGTGGAAAATTTCGGGAGGGATTGCAAAATGGGGCTGTAAACAGAGTTAGAAGAATGAAGTAATAAAGAAAGAAATTGAAGAGAAATAACCGGGTGATCTAAATCAAACTCCGTCAAAATGCGGTCCCCGGCAACGGCGCCAAAGACTTGATCGCACCCCGAATACACGTCCCGGAGCGGCGACGATCGTAGTCTTACCGCAAGCGCACGGTGTAGCGGAGAGCGGGTATCGAACACAGGGAGGCCTAATAACAGTGTCTTCTTCGAATCACCTGGCTATATGGGAAGTAGGGAAAATGTTCGCAAATGTGCGGTCACAGTCGTTCAAATGTATAGAAGGATTAACAAATTAATAAAGGCGCTTAGGGGATAGGGAATCCCCGCTACTTGCCGTATCTCGTCATTGTGACTCGTTGGTTTTACAATTGCTAGACTTGAAAATTGGGTGAACTAGTTGCAACAAAATGTGGAACCAAGCTCACGCTCTCGCGCTATTACCGGTCTATAGCAAACCTATGGTACGGTCTAATCTCTTGCAAACCCTAACCTAGGCAAACTAGCGTGAAGAACAACATCATCGTTCAATCGTATCTCGAGCCCACTCTCGTGCAAACTCGAGACATGACCTAGGTTGGGATAGTTCCTACCCGTCCAATCTCTTGCAAACGGGTATCGGTATAGAATTGCAATTGAAAAACCCTAGTTTCGGTCCAATCTCTTGCAAACCGATTCCGGAGAAATTCAATTGCAACCCAATTCGAATATCTAGGGCTTCCTATCGAATTGGGATCCAATCTCTTGCAAATCCCAATCGATATGAATCCCTAGCTATTCGTATTATGGCAATCCCAAACTAACCCTAATCAATCCTAGCAATAGTTTCACCAATTCATCACAAATTCGAAATTGGGCTCGTAGGGTTCATCCCTACGCCTAAGACGATGAACTACTCACAATTCATAATAGAATGCAATAGAAATTCACAATTAAAATCAATGGAATTCATAGCAATATTCAAAATATCAATAAAAATTGGGTTTTTGAGGAAGAGAGACAAACCAATGAAGAACAAGCTAGCATCCAACAAAATCTCACTTTTCTCTCCTCCCTTAAAGCTTAATCTAATCCCTAAAAAGTTAATCTAAAAGCTGCAAAATTTCTGAAAAAGGCTCTCCAAACTAGGTTAAAAACTGGGGTTAAATACCCCCCAAAATCGCCCAAAAACCCCTGACGAAAATGCCCCTGCGCAGCCTCAAATCCACAGTTTTCGCTACAGGCAGCGCGGCTCACTCGGCCGAGTGACAAATGTCACTCGGTCGAGTGACGAACCCTGTACAAAAACAGAGAGTTAGGGGTCTCGGGGGGCGTCTCCTCGGAGGTCACTCGGGCAGACGGCCTTCTGTCACTCGGGCGGACGTCGATTGTCACTCGGGCGGACTGTCTTTCTCCACTCGACCGAGTCGGTCATCGGGACTGACAGACGAAAAGAACAGAGAGTTCGGTCTCTTTTATGGGCGTCGTCTTGGCTCCACTCAGGCGATGGGTGACTCGGTGCTCGGCCGAGTGGTATGGCGATGCTCGACTGAGTGCACGCTGTATTTGGCTCTGTTACGTGTCCGATCTGGCCGGCCGAGCAGGCTTCCTATGGTCGGCCGAGTGACTCCTTCACTCGGCCGAGTGGCATGCTGAAAATGCCCAAACTTGATTTTCTTGCCTCCACGTCGCTCCTACGACGTTCTTTCTTCTTCCACTCCTCTCCAATAGCAAAATACCCCTCAAGGGAGTCTTCGGTGACACTCCGGAGTGGGTGTATCTCAGAATCACTCCAAATCGCTCCAAATCTCCTGAAATACGGCAAAAACAACAAATCGTGAAAAGCATCGCAATATTGCCGAATAAACGTGAAAAACACGATTTGAGCGATCTAAATGGCATGCAAACATGCAGAAAAAAGGTGCAAAATACGGAGTGATCAATTTCCTATCCCTATACGCTTTATTATATTGATATTTCTTGCTATTGGAACGATTGTGACTATTACATCAAAACTATTCTTATTCTCTCGATAACTAGGTAATCAAAGTAAGATACTGTCATTTGTCCTCCCTGTGTTCGATACCTGCTCGTCACTACACTGTGCACTTGCGGTAAGACTACAAGTTGTTTTTCGGGTGTATATCCGGACGCGATCAAGTTTTTCGCGCCGTTGCCGGGGAGGCGACGATAATTTATTTTCTTACTTAGTTATTTCTTTTTCTTTTTATTTTTTATTCCTCTATCGTGCTAACAATTCCATCGAAGCTCTATTTTTCTGTGCATGTACACGAGATCGACGGAGCATCAAGAAGATCTATTATTTGATCCGGAGATCGAGCGTACCGCAAGGAGGCTTACTGCCGAGAGAAGACTTGCTATAGAGGACGATTGTATCAACTGACGGGAGACACCGGAGGAGTTAGCGGCACGCATGGCTAGGCTAATATCTATCAGAGATAGGCTTCGGCCTAAGACTACTTCTACTACTTTATCCATTGTGTAACACCCCGCTCCCCGGGATACCCGGGAAGTACAAATCCGTCCCATGTACTCCCAGAGCAGCGAGTGTTACGAAGGGAGAAGGGAAGAAAAGGACAAAAGAAACCGACAGGTCTACTGCGCACTGCTGGGATAGCACCTGTAATGTCCAAAATATAAACCAACAACACAGCGCAGAAAACACAGAGAGAACCATAGAAACTACCCAATAACTCAGAGACAACAACTAAACCAAAGGGTAACCATAATCTTTATACATCACCAATCCATTATACATCCATTATAGGCAATACATCTCTCTACCCAAGGCAAAACCCCAAAAGTACAAGTCTCTCTCCTCTCTCCTCTCCACCCAAACCTACACTCAACTCCTCGACCATTACTCCCAAACTCCACCCCAGCCACCAACTCCAATACCTGAAACCATAAATTGGAGCACGTCAAAGCGTGTCCAAGTAGGAAACCCAACTCGTGCCAAAACTAAGTATTAATTTGGGAGTGTTATTCATTAGTCACAGTGTAGTTTAAGACATGAAAGAAACAATAGGTACATATAAGGCATGAAAGAAACAACGTGTGCATATAAGACATAAAAGAAACAACAGGTACATCAGACATAGAACATGAGAATTAAATATTCCATTCTTAAAAGCACTTAAGTATGTAATTGAATTTATTTGGAAACCTGGGTAACGAGTAAACATACGGGCATGGACCTCACCCGGTAAGGTGGTTGGAATGCTACGACTTCCCGAGACAAGCTCTTACAAAAGAAGCCGTTCACCAACACAACCAACTCAACCAAAACCGCACCAACTCCCCGCCTCTGTGGGCTCGTCAGGAGTGGCCTACAAACTCAGCAGTCCATCCCATATGCCTACCTGGTACTCAAGTTTTCCCCAACCCCATTTTAGGGTGCTCACCTGCCATATGGCAGAACGAGGCATCCCTATACTTTATTAGCATTTAAATCAAGAAGGCTAGCATACATTAATGTGACATAAAGGAAAAACATTGTTAGCATATGAGAATTGCATTTAAACTACACTAAGGCAGCATAAAAATGACATAATGGAAACGACAAGGCTAACGTATTAGAAGTGTATTTAAACAACAAGCTAACATATTCCAATTGCATTTAAACTGAGTATGCAATACTAAAGTGACATAAAAAGCTCCATGAATAAAAAGAACAACCACATCTCCCTTCAATATCACAACCGGCCCTTGACCACATTGAAACAATCATTATCTCTCATTCACTTAGCCAATTCATATGGAACAACTTGCCTTAGCAAATCATTTCCACCAAAATGCAACCTTTTAAAAGGGGCCAATTAGGGTTCCTTTGTACATTGCCACAAACATACTCCATAACATGACTTCCATGACGTAATTTAAACCATATACAATTTTCATAAGCCACCAAGCTAGTAAAACACAAACAAGTTCCACCACTTGAATTAAAATGCACCCACGAAGTGAACCCAAAATGCAAGTTGGATTAAAATGCAACAAGAATGCAACTTGAATTAAAGTGCAAGTTTAAGATATGAACTAAAAATGCATTTTGAATAAAATGCAAGCTTAAGAAATGAACTAAAATGCAACTTGAATTAAAATGCAAGCTTTTAACAAATTTCATTAAGGAAATTGAATGAAGATGCAAGCCTTAGTAGTTACATGCAACTTGAGAGGAATTTCTTAAGGTCTACCATGAAAAATTCATCCATGTAAGGACTAATTATGGCACTAGCTTAATAATGCTAACTTTAGTTAAGATAACCATAAAAGATCCCATCTTTGGCTCAAATATGGCATGTTACATAATAAAGATGTTAACTTTATAAGAGATAATGGTAATTCTAAGTTTAAAAATGTCACCTTTAATAATAATACTTAAAAGTTTAACTTGAATATGCAAGCTTTGGCATAAACATGACATATTGTTTAAGAAAGATACTAACTTTTACTTGGATTTCAACTAAAAATTACACCTTTCTTACTAATTCAACCACTACAACAAACCCTAATTAATATTTAGAGCACAAAGTTAGGAATCCTACCTTGCTAAATGGATGAAATCAAGCTTTCCTTCCTTTTCCTCCTCCTTTCTCTTCTTTCCCTTTTGATCCTTCCCTTTCTTTTCTTTCTTCTTCTTCTTCTTCTTTCTTTCTTTTTTTTCTTTTCTTTCCTTTTTTTCTTTCCTTTTTTGGTTCGGCCATATGAGGAAGGTGAGGGGGAGAGAGAGAGTATGACAAATTAAAACAAAAGAAAAGGAAAGAAGTAGAAGAGTGTAAAAAAATGAAAGAATAAATTAAAGAAAGAAAAGAATAATTTAAATAAAAGACCTCTCTTCTAGAAAATCACTTATTTACTAGTTTGCCATTCCTTACACTTTTCATCTTTCTTTGCACACACACCTATACCTAATTACAAGTATGTCATTACCTTATACTCCTTCTACTATACACACACACTCTCTCCACTAATTACAAAAATACCACTAACTACAACTCTTTTCACACTAAGCCCCCTACACTAACTCGCTTCCTAATACATAGCCTTTTCTAATTACAACCATAAATTCCAACTTGCCATTACACATAAAATGTAAAAATACTAATAAATAATGATAGTGATAATCATAATCATAATCATAATACTACTATTACCATACTACAATACCATCAACACACTACACTACATATCAAAGAAATCCAATAATACTAATAATAATATCTAACCCTACTACGACTACTAATAGCACATCTTTATTACAAACCACATCATCACCGCTAATATACAATGCACCCATAGTAATACATCAATACACACACTACATGCCCCATATAAGCATACAAGGGTATACACACTACTACAAACATACGTCAAGCAATCATGTGCCCTCCATTAGCCATCCATATATCAATACCTTTATCATATCAAGACAACATATTAATATAATACAGGACATACCGATATGACAACCAATAGGCACTACCATTATTATGCATACTACACACGTATTCAAACACACATACACTATATATCGCACAAAAGATATGCCCTAACGTATATGGCACTCTGGGCCATTACATTCTACCCACCTAAAAATCAAGTCCGTCCTCGGACTTTCTTGACTAAGGGCCAACTTAAGGATAGGCAGACCTAGACATCAATGGTCTCTCTACCCCAGACATAGATATATTATACAATAAGCCAAGACATACTCATATACACACCTAATTATTCTTACGAGGATATACACCAATATACAGGCAAGTATACATACGGATACATTCATACATACACTTAGACATACACATATACTCATACACACTCATCCAGCTGCACAACTTATCCAAGTATACTCCTAAATACCCAAGTAGACAACAGACACGCGTAGGTACACATATAAGCTTAGTATACCATTAGACTCCTAGTGCATATACATACACATGTACCAAAATATACACATATGCTCAAATGGACATATATAAGGTACACTCAAATATATACACACACGTACATATGTACCCACCAATATAGCTAGTTATACGATACACACTATATTCTCGATACAACATAGTCAACAATATTCATACACTACATTGGACACATCTCACTCACTGCTATGCACTATGTCAAACAACAAGAGACACACCAAGATATGGACAATGTAAGACAAGATCAATCCAATACACACATTGTTATCTATAATACACATCTATAGATGATGCACACATATACAAAATACACATATTCATCGAGTAACACACCCATATACCTAGGCACAATACAATAGACTACCCGCACATATATATCTGATATATGTAGACATACACATTCACATAGCACACCTATAACGTATGCAAATATTTGATGTGTAGATGCACTTACACACGTACATCTGCACATCAATTATCTATACATCAACTATCTATGCAATCTACACACATACAAGTAGTCATGCAAGAATTCATACAAGTAGTATATCTACATCCATTCATATATCCATACACATAGTCCAAACATAGTCTATATAAGTACACCATCATATGTAAATATTCATCCCATATGCATACACTTAGACACGAGGTACACATACATAGATACATAAGTCTACACCCCATACACATACATGGGATAGCCAATACAAAGGTGCACTAGCACTTAGATACATACATGCATACATATATCCACATTCACCAAGACACACATACCAATATATAGGGACCTAATCTAATCTATACACTGGAAACATATGACTATACACATATCATATCCATTGCTATACAAATGCAAATACACTTCACACGTACTATCATAGGTACATACATTATCATGGTGTATATGCTCCACACATGCACCCATATACGCATAAACACACCACAATATACTCTAAATACATATAGACACACAAGTATTCATGTACACACAACACTCATAAACATATCCTTCCATTTATACATCCAAATATATTCATCCCAATAACCATCCATAGTCATATAGATATACCAGGTAAATAGACATGTCACAACTATACATACATATATAGCTATATATACATATATGCATTCATACTCACATGACCATATAGCCAAATAGATTCACACACTCGTATGTTCATACTCATCTGCCCCATAGTACACATACATAGAGGACCTAGGCTGAGGATGGAGTATACTATTCATCAAAGGCCATCTACCCACCTTAGGACTCGACTACCGTCTACGGAAACATTACACGCACTATCCGTATGCAGCCGCAGTGCGGTGACCTGCATGGGCCACCAAATGTAACGCCCCGCTCCCCGGGATACCCGGGAAGTACAAATCCGTCCCAGGTACTCCCAGAGCATGGAGTGTTACGAAGGGAGAAGGGAAGAAAAGCACAAAAGAAACCGGCAGGTCTACTGCGCACTGCTAGGATAGCACCTGTAATGTCCAAAATATAAACCAACAACACAGCGCAGAAAACACAGAGAGAACCATAGAAACTACCCAATAACTCAGAGACAACAACTAAACCAAAGGGTAACCATAATCTTTATACATCACCAATATCCATTATACATCCATTATAGGCAATACATCTCTCTACCCAAGGCAAAACCCCAAAAGTACACGTCTCTCTCCTCTCTCCTCTCCACCCAAACCTACACTCAACACCTTGACCATTACTCCCAAACTCCACCCCTGCCACCAACTCCAATACCTGAAACCACAAATTGGAGCACGTCAAAGCGTGTCCAAGTAGGAAACCCAACTCGTGCCAAAACTAAGTATTAATTTGGGAGTGTTATTCATTAGTCACAGTGTAGTTTAAGACATGAAAGAAACAACAGGTACATATAAGGCATGAAAGAAACAACGTGTGCATATAAGACATAAAAGAAACAACAGGTACATCAGACATAGAACATGAGAATTAAATATTCCATTCTTAAAAGCACTTAAGTATGTAATTGAATTTATTTGGAAACCTGGGTAACGAGTAAACATACGGGCATGGACCTCACCCGGTAAGGTGGTTGGAATGCTACGACTTCCCGAGACAAGCTCTTACAAAAGAAGCCGTTCACCAACACAACCAACTCAACCAAAACCGCACCTACTCCCCGCCTCTATGGGCTCGTCAGGAGTGGCCTACAAACTCAGCAGTCCATCCCATATGCCTACCTGGTACTCAAGTTTTCCCCAACCCCATTTTAGGGTGCTCACCTGCCATATGGCAGAACGAGGCATCCCTATACTTTATTAGCATTTAAATCAAGAAGGCTAGCATACATTAATGTGACATAAAGGAAAAACATTGTTAGCATATGAGAATTGCATTTAAACTACACTAAGGCAGCATAAAAATGACATAATGGAAACGACAAGGCTAACGTATTAGAAGTGTATTTAAACAACAAGCTAACATATTCCAATTGCATTTAAACTGAGTATGCAATACTAAAGTGACATAAAAAGCTCCATGAATAAAAAGAACAACCACATCTCCATTCAATATCACAACCGGCCCTTGACCACATTGAAACAATCATTATCTCTCATTCACTTAGCCAATTCATATGGAACAACTTGCCTTAGCAAATCATTTCCACCAAAATGCAACCTTTTAAAAGGGGCCAATTAGGGTTCCTTTGTACATTGCCACAAACATACTCCATAACATGACTTCCATGACGTAATTTAAACCACATACAATTTTCATAAGCCACCAAGCTAGTAAAACATAAACAAGTTCCACCACTTGAATTAAAATGCACCCACGAAGTGAACCCAAAATGCAAGTTGGATTAAAATGCAACAAGAATGCAACTTGAATTAAAGTGCAAGTTTAAGATATGAACTAAAATGCATTTTGAATAAAATGCAAGCTTAAGAAATGAACTAAAATGCAACTTGAATTAAAATGCAAGCTTTTAACAAATTTCATTAAGGAAATTGAATGAAGATGCAAGCCTTAGTAGTTACATGCAACTTGAGAGGAATTTCTTAAGGTCTACCATGAAAAATTCATCCATGCAAGGACTAATTATGGCACTAGCTTAATAATGCTAACTTTAGTTAAGATAACCATAAAAGATCCCATCTTTGGTTCAAATATGGCATGTTACCTAATAAAGATGTTAACTTTATAAGAGATAATGGTAATTCTAAGTTTAAAAATGTCACCTTTAATAATAATACTTAAAATTTTAACTTGAATATGCAAGCTTTGGCATAAACATGACATATTGTTTAAGAAAGATACTAACTTTTACTTGGATTTCAACTAAAAATTACACCTTTCTTACTAATTCAACCACTACAACAAACCCTAATTAATATTTAGAGCACAAAGTTAGGAATCCTACCTTGTTAAATGGATGAAATCAAGCTTTCCTTCCTTTTCCTCCTCCTTTCTCTTCTTTCCCTTTTGATCCTTCCCTTTCTTTTCTTTCTTCTTCTTCTTCTTTCTTTCTTTTTTTTCTTTTCTTTCCTTTTTTTCTTTCCTTTTTTGGTTCGGCCATATGAGGAAGGTGAGGGGGAGAGAGAGAGTATGACAAATTAAAACAAAAGAAAAGGAAAGAAGTAGAAGAGTGTAAAAAAATGAAAGAATAAATTAAAGAAAGAAAAGAATAATTTAAATAAAAGACCTCTCTTCTAGAAAATCACTTATTTACTAGTTTGCCATTCCTTACACTTTTCATCTTACTTTGCACACACACCTATACCTAATTACAAGTATGCCATTACCTTATACTCCTTCTACTATACACACACACTCTCTCCACTAATTACAAAAATGCCACTAACTACAACTCTTTTCACACTAAGCCCCCTACACTAACTCACTTCCTAATACATAGCCTTTTCTAGTTACAACCATAAATTCCAACTTGCCATTACACATAAAATGTAAAAATACTAATAAATAATGATAGTGATAATCATAATCATAATCATAATACTACTATTACCATACTACAATACCATCAACACACTACACTACATATCAAAGAAATCCAATAATACTAATAATAATATCTAACCCTACTACGACTACTAATAGCACATCTTTATTACAAACCACATCATCACCGCTAATATACAATGCACCCATAGTAATACATCAATACACACACTACATGCCCCATATACGCATACAAGGGTATACACACTACTACAAACATACGTCAAGCAATCATGTGCCCTCCATTAGCCATCCATATATCAATACCTTTATCATATCAAGACAACATATTAATATAATACAGGACATACCGATATGACAACCAATAGGCACTACCATTATTATGCATACTACACACGTATTCAAACACACATACACTATATATCGCACAAAAGATATGCCCTAACGTATATGGCACTCTGGGCCATTACACATTGCGATGCCAGAGTTAGCGGCGGACAAGAATTTCGAGCTCAAAACCGGACTTGTGGTTCTAATGCAACAAGACCCATTTCATGGGAACGCCCACGAGAATCCACATTACCACCTACAGTTGTTCTTGTCCAAGTGTGCCACCTTTCAGATGCCCGGTGTACCAGTCGATGCAATCCGACTACGCCTCTTCCCATTCACTCTCAGAGACAAAGCTTTGTATTGGTTGAGGACGCAAGCGAAGGGGATCTTTACTACATGGGATGAGTTGGCGAGTGATTTTGTGAACAAATTCTACCCACCATCCAAGACCGTCAAGATAAGGAGCGCACTCATATCCTTCAAGCAAGGACCACGGTAGACTCTATTTGAGTCAGGGAGCACTTTAAAGATCTCCAACACCAATGCCCCCATCATAGCATTGAAGCATGGGAGCTAGTACCTAGCTTTTACAATGGACTCCAACCGGGCACCAAGCAAATCATAGATGCAACCGCCAATGGAGCCATTCTATCTAAGACGCCAGATGAAGCTACGGCCCTACTCGAGGAGATGGCCTCGAACAACCAACAATGGGGCGACGAGAGAGGACATTCTTCATCCTCCTTGAAGCCAACAAGCATTTATGAGGCCAAGGCCGTAGCAGAGCTTTCTACGAAGTTTGACTCTCTCCACAAGGTTGTGGAGAGATTGGAGAAATTGATCACCGAGCTGCATGAAACTCCCGCCACATCTACCCTGGGAGGAAATATGAGCTATTGGCAAGACCAATCTCAAGCTATGTTTGTTGGAGGAGAGCAAGGAGAGGGTGCAATAGAGCAAGTCCAATATGTTGCAGGGAACACAGGTTATTGGGCCAACCTGGCCACGAGAAATCATCCGGGCTTTTCATATGCTAATAATGATGGAGCTTTAAACCCACCACTGCAACAACCCCAAGCTCTGCCTCCACCTCCACAACCTCATATCAACCGAGAGGGCCACCACAATAAAGCTACCCGCCTAGGCAACAAGCTGGACCATATAAGCCACCGGGCTACAATCAAGGGTGGAGAGCTCCAAACCCACCACAAGCGCCACCGAGGTCAGACCATGAAGCGAGGGTAGAAGAATTCATGGTGGAGCAAAAGAAGATAAATGCTAGATTGACGGCTCAACAAGACTCTCTCAATACCGTTGTGGCACAACTAGCGGAGCAACTTACGTTGCTTAACAAAAACACTCAACAATTACCGGCTCAACTGGAGCAAAATCCAGGGGAAAATACCGGCCACATCAATGCGGTGGTGGCGGTTACTACTAGGGGCGGGAAGGACACTACTCCCGCCATGGTTCAAACCAATGAGCCCGTGGAAGAAATTTTGGCTGACAAGGAGACGGCAATTGAGGATGAGTGCCCAAAAGAGCTGCAAGAAGGTGAAAATTCTGAAATTGTGAAGCCACGCGAGGAGCGCACCTATATGCCACCGGTGCCCTTCCCACAAAGGTTGAAGAGAGTAAAGATTGAGAAGCCGCTAGCCAAATTTCTTGAGTACTTGCGAGGAGTGAGCCTCAATATCCCTTTCTTGGATGCTATTGTAGAGATCCCGTCATATGTCAAGTTCTTGAAAGACTTGATTTCGGGAAAGAAGAGAAAGAAGAAGATAATGCTCGCCGAGCAAAGTACATGGTTCATCCGAAAGGAGAAGGAGCCCACAAAATTCAGAGATCCTGGAAGCTTTCGCATTCCATGCACACTTGGAGGAGTCCCGCTACAAAAGGCTTTGGTAGATTTGGGAGCAAGTGTGAACCTAATGCCCCTAAGTATGTTTAAGAAATTGAATAAGGTGACCGACTTGAAGCCTACGGATATGAGAATACAACTAGCGGATGGTCGGGTTACTAGGCCGGTGGGAATTGTGGAGAACATTCCGCTCCAAGTAGCGGGAGGAATTTTCTTGTCGTGCGACTTCGTAATTATGGACATCAATGAGGAGGGCGACACATCGCTAATACTTGGACGCCCCTTCTTAGCCACCACCGGCGTGATAGTTGACGTGAGAGAGGGCACCTTATCTTTGAATGTTAGAAACATCGAGGTGGAGCTCCATATCCCTAAAGCAATGAAGCATATGCCCTACCAAGAGGAAGTGGACTACGTGGACCTCCTCGATGAGGTAATCGATGAAGCTATGCCACATTCTATTGGTGCCTTACACGATGATGGCCTTGAAGAAGGCCAATCTTCTAGCAATGGAGAAAAGTTGGAAGACCCTCCGGATGACTCTATGGGTGATGACAAAGAAGACGACACTGATGTCGCGAGAATTAGGGAGCTATGCAAGCTCTCCACGGCCTACAATTTGAAGAAAGCTCCGCCGGGCAAGAAAGTATCATCACCGGTGAAGAAAAAGAATTGTACAAGATCAAGCTTGGGGGACCTATCCCCCAACACTACCGATGATGAGGGGAAGCCGAGGAATGCCCACGAGCATCAACAATTGAATCCAAGTGGCCTTTCCGGTAAGTTTGACGGGCGCATCTCATATGTGCCAAATATCGAGCACTAAATGAATATCTTAAGGGGTCGAGCTCAAGAACTTAAACGAGCGCTTCTCGGGAGGCAACCCGACGGTTTTATATTATTTTCAGTTGAATTTTATTTTTGTTTTAGATTTTTCTTAGTGTTTAGAGTCTAGAGTCAATAAAAATCGTGACAACTGGCTCTATTTTACATGACAGGAGATGGAGAACGAGAAATCAATCATATGGAGTATGACCATGGCAAGGGAGAGCGCTCCAGGAACATGCTCAGGCCCCAGGAGGAGGAAGAAACTGACGGGGATGAGAAAAATAGAAAGTGGCGCAAAAACAGTGAGTATGTGCATAAAACAGCTAGCCACTCGGTCGAGTGATCTTTTCATTCAGCCGAGTGAAGACCCTACTCGGCCGAGTAGGGTACTGATCAGGAAAGATCCTACAGACCCACTCTATGTTATTTTCTGTAGTTTACAGTATTTATTTTCCATTCGGCCGAGTGACTATGTTACTCGGCTGAGTGAATCTGATACCCTACACACTTCATAATCACTGAGTGGCCTTGCCACTCGGCCGAATGGAACTTTTCCATCCAGGCGAATGTGAAAAGATACTCGGCCGAGTCATAGGTATAGGGAGATTTTGAAAAAATTTTAAATGCCGAGCCGTTCGACCGAGCGGACGTGTCACTCGGCCAAGTGACTCAACTTTATATAACCCTGTGGATGAGGCTCGAATCCCGAGCACGCAAAATTTCCCAATTCTTCCCAGAGCCGCTTCGAATTCCCAGCGCTTCGACTCCCTCGCCCGAACCCCGCCTCCCATTCGCCCGAGCCGCGCTCATTGCCATCGCCGACTGCCGCCGTCGGTCGCCGACGTCCCGCCGCCGCCTGCACCCGCCGGCGCCGCCCCCCGCTGTCGTACTTCCTCCATTCAGCCCAAACTTCCTATTTCTTCTCCATTTCTCCAATCAGTATGTCCTTTAAACCCAAAATTTAAATTAAATCGTATATAAATCTATTATCCACAATCTTCCCCATGTATATTGATTATTCATTGCGATTTGTCTTCTTGCGTTTCAGGTTAGCTTGGGGGAGCTTGGCGGAGATTCTGGACGCTTTAGAGCTCCGCGGAGGAGGCGATTCTTCGCACACTACACTATTTGCTCTCGCGTCGTGCTCAAGTATACTCGTTCCATTTTTTTAGCACTTCGCATATCATTTGGGCGGGCATGCCTCACGGGCTTCATGCCCCCATGTCTTAGGCCACGCACTCAGGAGCTCGCTTCCAAGCGGAAGAGGTCAGGCAATCCAGGCTCCTCTTCCACTAGGGCAGACTCCCCTCCACCTAGCCCACTACCACCTACACAGCCACCTCCTGCTGCACCCATTCCACCACAGGCACAGCCCGCCCCCGCGTTCGATGCGATGGAATCACGTTCAGAGATGATGCTCAGCGTGCCAGATTTGAGCGTATCTCCCATCGCTCGATCGTACCGACTAGGTTCGCACACCATACTGACTTAGAGTGCCTAGGGGTACTAGAGCGGTTACTCCAGTTGTATGACAACGTAGGGTGGCGTGATTTCTTGTCGATGTCAGTGGACACTTACATCCGCCCGACACTAGAGGTCCTTAGTTCTATTGACCGGATCCCTAGGGGATGCTCATTTCGTCTGATGGATCGAGAGTGCGAGGTTACTCTCGACCTGCTTAGAGCATTCTTTCAGTGGCCCCCTGTCCTGGACCCTGACCGAGCCTACAGTCCCACGCACATCCCCCCGCTGTCATTCGACGCGCACGCTTCTTGGACACGTATCACGGGTTCTCCCCTCGCCTTTGACCCTAGTCGGGCCAAGGCCTCCGCCATCCTCCACCCATGCCTCCGCATTGCACAGCACCTTATGGCGACCACTTTTCTTGCGAGGTACGAGCCGGGGACGATGTCGACGCCAGAGCTCTACATGCTCTACGTGATGACACGATCGCGGGCCTTCGACCGAGGAGGAGACATTTTGGTCCCCGCCATCGAGATTGACATTACCAGTTGGTACATCGACCGCATCATTATTTCTGTCAGTGCTAGGACGCCTATCTGCTGCGGCGGTCTGATTACCATCTTGGCCCTTTTATGCGGAGTTGACCTCCCTGCTGGCTTGCTGAGACCACCGGGCCCCACTTCTCTTTCCATAGATGTTATGGCCCGGATGAGGATTATTCGTCCTCATGGTCAGCACCACTGGGTGTGGCTGCACGGTCCCCACAGTGCCGATTATATAATTCTGCCGAGCCCTGCTCAGACGCATATTGGACCTGCTGGCGGAGAGTGGATTCCAGCGATGGATCTCCTCATCCCCGCCGCGTACGTGCTTGAGCCTGAGGGTGCTCAGTAGGAGCCCCTCCTTCCACCCCTTGACCCCGTGATACCCCAGCATGTACCTGACCCATCTGCACCTCCCGACACCTCTGTCCACACGTCTGTTAGTGTCGGAAGCACTTTAGCTGGGTCCACCCACACCACCACCACCACTGTGCCCATGTCCATAGATCCTATTTCTACGGCGAGCCCCGAGCGTCCCCCCACCATAGTTGAGAGCGGCGAGCCTTCTTTTGCCTCCGCAGTAGATACCCTTTCTTCTTTCATGTTCTCGACCCCTGGAGAGTCTTTTCTTTCGCACTTCACAACCTCCCCGGTCGTCGACCTTACTGTCTCCACTTCCATTGTATTCTCTGAGAGGGTCGTGCGTCTGTCCCCACATCTGTGTCACTGACCTATCTGCCCGCCTCGTCATCTGTCACCACTTCTGCTTCTGCTTCTGCTCCATCCTCTTCGACCTTACCTGCGTCTTGGCCTCCCACAGAGGCTGAGCGTCACTTAGTGAGCACAACACCACCGCACTAAAGGGTTTTGGGGAACCCTTAGGGCACAAAAAATCTATTCCCGTCCTAAGTCGAACGAAACATAGACATAAAAATAACAGCGAAAGAATAAACAAGCTAATCTAATTAACATGCAGTTAAACAATTTAACTTAGCCCTAAGGTACAATACCCTTAGCCATGATCTATGCCGACTCGGGATGGATCTGACCATCCCAAGAAGGATCTAACCTACTGCGATTAAATTAAACTAATGCTAATAAAACACATACCCGGAATCTCAACCCTGAGGCAGGCGAGATGTTCCGTACCGTCTTCTGAGCCCCTCCACATCCCATGTCGAGCTGCTCCTCGAACCGTTCCTCAAACTGCTTCGCATCCCGAGGCGATAAATCCTTGTGTCACCGAGCCAACCACGCGCAGAAGAAAGTTTCACGCTAGTGAAACCTTCGCCAAGATTTCGGATCTGAATCTGAACTCCTTCGTAGCTTTGCTAGAGCCCTCAGGAGTAAGGCAGAAATATTAGGGAGAAGAGAAATAGTAATTTAAGCCTAGATCCGAGCGTGCTCCAACATTTATGAGAGCAGCTCAGATCTAGAGCTTGGGACGAGTTTTGAGGAGGGGAGCAGACCCCTATTTATATAGGTGGCTGACTGCTCCCCTTTACTCAAAATCCGATATGGGACTAAAGTTGGAGTTAATTAAATCAAGTTAGTTTGCCTTTCACAAAGGGCAAACTTCCGTGAATTTTAACTCACTAACCGTTGAACTTCATGATTGATGCAACCTATCAATACGAAGGGCGTTCAATGGTGAGCACATAGGAAAAAACGGCTCGTCAATCCGAGTCTGTTTGACCCCTCAATCGTATGTCCAAAGTTCAGGCCAAACATGATTTTCGCTTACAAGTCCACCCGTTTTGAGGGCTTTACCTGCGTCAGCGAGCCCCCTTTTGGGCCTGGGCTTATATTTGACAGCCCCCTCTAAATGGGGTTTATCTCTGTTTTGAGCTTTCTATTTAAACGTCGTTAAATAGACTTATTGGACTCGTTTGGACTCCGTTTTTGATGCGGTTTGAACCTGTGTTTAGACAGGGACGATTCCATCATCCAGGTAACCTTTTCCATGCATTTATAATATTAAATATGGTCTTAAACAATTTAAGACACATTTAATCTCTTTTGCATCATATGCAAATTAGTCCCTATCTAAGCTTAAATTTATGATTTGCATCAAATTCAAATGATCTGAGGGCACATTCCTCTACATCTCCCACTTGCACTCAGGATCATTTATCCCGAATGCAGGAGATCATTGCAAACATCTTTTGCAATATTTTATCCCTTGCATCAAATGCAAATTATTCTCCCTAACTAATTTCTACCTATTACTAGACGAAGGTCGCACTCTGTGTGAGACCCTACAGCCCGACCCTTACAACAGGTTGGGCTCGAAGCCCTATACGGCAGTGATCATGAGCAGTGGTTACCGTCCCTGCTTCAGGAATCATCATTATGTGGTTGATTCATTGACATGAGTATTGTCGGAACCACCCTGACTGTTTCGTGATGAATTCCACAGCTATAGTCTCTTCATCTAAACTATGTCGTGTAGATCAAGTCTAGGGTACGGTCAAACTGTCAACCCCAATAACTTGACTCCGGTTAGTTTCTATCGATCTTTAGTCAATTAATGTTGGACTTCTTCCAACATACTCTGATCAGAGATTTTACTAAAGACCGAACTAACCCTACGACACTAACTCCCATTGACCGGGAGAGACGAATCCTCTCTTGGTCATTACTCGCCTCGTACGCTTCAAGTGACACCCAATCAAAGACCTTTCGACATGCCTTGCCTCGAATCTAGTTCAGTTGATCTAAGTGCCACCGTTCATGCACAGGTTCATAAAATGACCTCAAGTCAAAAGACCAACTAGCCTATCATCACTGAGAGTTTATCATTGACAGATTGGTTAATATAACCATATGATAACTCTTGTTGATCATTCAGTGAACTCATTCTCTAATGAGCACCTGTGTCTCGTCTTCGACTTCGCCAAGTCAAGCGATTATGAGATCATCGCCACCGCTAAACGGTGAAGACTAAGACACAATGGTCTATCCGATGTTTCGATATCCTTGTCTCGAGACATCTATGACCACGAACCCTTTTAGACTTATGCTACAGACGGTCAAACATTTCTACATGATCGAGATACTTATCTCGATACATGTTTGACCTTGCATAAAGTCTCAGGACTTTACCTAAGTTAATATCTAATGTTTACTACATTATAATAACTTAGATAAATTAGTACCAAACAGCTTACTGTTATATCGAACAAGATGTTTGTACTATTCACACACAGAGGTTGATTGCCTCGAGGGTATCATCTCTCACCATCTCCCACTTGCACTCAGGCCCATTTATCTCGGTATCTTATACCATTTTTACACATAAGTTTTCTTGACTTCATGTGGTAGAGCCTTCATGAGTGGATCTGCTAAAACCGTTTACACTATAGACTTAAGGGGTTTCTATGTTCATATTATACCAATCATTTGAATCTCATTCAAATAATTCATTTGGTTTGTCAGAATCCATAATAGTTTATTTCCTTGGATCTTATCCAGTTCATCGTACCTTACGATAATAATTTAAATTTTTTAATGGTCATTTCAAATGGCTCATATCTATTTCTGATAAAGTATAAACTTTTTGATTACTTTGTCAAAATATATGTTCCATTCCTTTGATACCTCGCATGTAATTTATACGCTCCCATTGACCTTGAAAACTTTCTGGCTAATTCATATAAGTTGGTCCGTCTAAATCATATTTAGAAAAATGAACTTATAAGTGAATGCTCCAATTTTCATGGTCAATTTAAGCATTTACATCGAGTTTGGTCCGAGTAGATCTGTACACATCTGCTGGCGAAAAACAGTTTCATTCTAAACCGTTTTATAGGAATTAGGATAAAAAACCGTTCTCGACCAACATGATTGTACTTCACTATTTTCTTTCTGCACCAATCTTTCAACTTAAAGATTTACTTGCAGAAAGTGAGGAAACATTTTCCTTGGGCACGTAAACTAAATTCCAAAATTTATTTACACACACGGATATGTTCTGATTGCATCAAGTTATAAATCGGAGTTACTACTCCGAATTTCATCATATAAGTTGACTAAGTCATCATCAGTTATGATGTCTAACTCGACTCTTCGTCTCACGAAATTCGAGTAATTATACAACTTCCTAATGATCAATTTAATGAATATCTTATTGATAATGTCCTCATAGAACATTATTAAACCTAGGCATTACTATCTGGGACTTAACCCAGAGGGAGGACTTAACCCAGAGACATTTACAATGGATCGCACCAAGTCTAACTAAGTGTGATTCATTCCTTTTATCACACGGATGTGTTAACAGACTTGACCTGGGAGAAAATCATATTTTCTTTTAATTACACAAGATTTTATATAGCAAGTATTTGACCATTCGATCTAATCGAATCAGTTTAAATACTTTTGTCATTTCGTTCTTTATTTTATCAGACTTGTGTTTCATCAAGAACACGTGTCTTAATAAAATATATGAATAACTTATTTTGGTTAATCTAGACTCGGGTACATCAGTATGTACGAGACTGAGTTCGACAACTCATTCTCCCACTGTCTTATAGATGGGTTTCGGCCATTGTATCTAAGAGGGTAAAATTCACAAGTGTCCTCAGACTTCATAATACGAGAGGTCAGACCCCTCTTTATGTGACTTGTGACGCTTAGTCTCTCGATACGGCCTAGTCTATTTTGCCATATATGTTTGATACTATCTTGTGTATTTACATATTAACATTTAATATATTATAATTATTACAAATTACTAACAAAATACATTGCTTCAGAAGCAAGGTGACGACATTCGTCAAATTGAGTTAGACGTCTTTTGTATAACAATTATTCTGAAATCGTGACATTAAAATATGTCACATTTTCATTTCCTCCTACTTATGCCTTTACTAATGATATAACTAACTTTCTCAATTGACTTTCCGGAGTGCCTTATTCCCTTTTCTAAATCACATTTAGATATTAAATAGCCCAACATAAATGAATAGCTACGCAAGCATCTTATGTATCCAAACGCTTGAGCTTTGCAACCTTGGGTGTAGCTCAACAAGTTGCTTGTCTCAAGATCCGGTTGGGATACATAGCCTTGCACCGCTTATGCACTCATATTCGACTCAAAAAGTTTGATCGAATTCTCGAACTTTGCGGATCAAAATTGTTTGTCCATACAACCTTAAGCGTAGCTTTACAAGTTGTAGAGGGAAACATACTTCGAATTTCCTATATGTTCAAGTTGCCCCATATAGAGGCGAGTGACATGTAGCGTGAATTTATTTGTTGGATGATCACTCCATATTTTACACCTTTTTTCTGCATGTTTTCATGACGTTTCGATCGCCCATATTGTGTTATTCATGATTATTCGACAATATTACGATGCTTTTCACTATTTCTTGTTTTTGTCGTATTTCAGGAAATATGGAGAGATTGGGAGTGAAAACGAGATCAGAGGATTTTCACGCACTTCGGAGTGTCACCCACAGCTTATTCGAGGAGTTATCAACGATAGAGGATGAGCAGAAGAAGAAGGAAATCGATAGGAGCGACGAGGAGGCGAAAAGGAGAAGAAATGAGATCAGGAGTACCTCACTCGGCCGACCAAGACCGGTCATTTGACCGAGTAAACGATCAGGCTCACCCGAGTGAAATGGATACACACCGAAGATTTTCAGCGTTTCCTCGGCTGAGTAAGGAAGTCTACTCGGCCGAGTAAGAAAGCTCACTCGCCTGAATGGTACAGGGAATTCAGACAGAGAAGAGCCGAAGTTACTGGAAAATCTGAGAAAGCTCACTCGGCCGAACGAAGAAGACTACTCGGTCGAGCCACCCCGAGAGATGGACCCCTGAAACCCCCGAAGTTACTGTTTTTTAAGGGTTTGTCACTCGGGCGAGTGACAAGGGTCACTCGGACGAGTGACCCTCTCCGACTGCTGCTAGGAATGCGAATTCTGAGCTGCGTATAGGCAGTTTTGTCACAATTTTTTGGACGATTTTGGCTTGTATTTAAGCCCTGTTTTTACCCTAGTTTTAGGAGAGACTTGAATTATTTTTTAGAGACTTCTTTTAGGTTTTAGACGGCGATTCTTTGGAGAAATCTCAGCTGGAGATCATTGTCTACATTATTGGTTTGTTCTTTCTTATTAAAAATCTCATTTTTATGAATTGTTTCTTATTTGCAATGAATTGTGCCATGATTATAATTGTTATTTCTGATATTTTCATGATGATTAGTGAGTAGTGCCGTCTTTCTTGGGCGTAGGGATGAACCCTATGGACCCGATCTTTGAATTGTGATGAATTTATGGATTTGTTGCTAGAATTGATAATGGTTAGGTTGTGATTGATTTATTCCGAGTAGCTAGGAATTCATATCGATTGGGATTTGCAAGAGATTGGATCCCAATTGATAGGAAGGCCTAGATATTCGATTTAGATTGATAATTGAATTTATCTAAACTTGGTTTGCAAGAGAATGGACCAAAGCTAGGATTTTTAATTAGAAATCTATACTAATATTCGTTTGCAAGAGATTGGACGAATACGAACTATCATAACCTATATCGTAGCTCGAGTTTGCACGAGAGTGGGCTCGAGATGCGATTGGACAATGATGTCGATCTTCACGCTAGCGGCTTAGGGTAGAGTTTGCATGAGAGTGGGCTCTATTCTAGATTTGCTATAGATCGGCAATAGCGCGAGAGCGTGAGCTTGGTTCTACATTTAGTTGCGACTAGTTCACCTATATT
This sequence comes from Scilla litardierei, assembly GCA_030789695.1. Taxonomy (NCBI): domain Eukaryota; kingdom Viridiplantae; phylum Streptophyta; class Magnoliopsida; order Asparagales; family Asparagaceae; genus Scilla; species Scilla litardierei. The sequence goes on from CM061141.1 coordinate 324,655,926, forward strand.
CAAGCTTAGCATCAATGAAATTTATGATTCACAAGGATTAGAGCTGGTCCGTAGTGGAGATTTCCTATCCCTAGACGCTTTATTATATTGATATTTCTTGCTATTGAATGATTGTGACCATCACATCGAAACTATTCTTATTCTCTTGATAGCTAGGTAATCAAAGTAAGATACGGTCATTTGTCCTCCCTGTGTTCGATACCCGCTCGCCACTACACCGTGCGCTTGCGGTAAGACTACAAGTCGTTTTTCGGGTGTATATCTGGACGCGATCAAGTTTTTGGCGCCGTTACCGGGGAGGCGACGGTATTTTATTTTTCTTACTTAGATATTTCTTTTTTCTTTTTATTATTTTATCTTTTTATTCCTCTATCGTGCTAACAATTCCATCGAAGCTCTATTTTCCTGTGCATGTACACGAGTTCTACAGAGCATCAAGAAGATCTATTATTTGATCCGGAGATCGAGCGTACCAAAAGGAGGCTTAGAGCCGAGAAGAGACTAGTTATAGAGGACGATTGTATGAACCGACGGGAGACACGGAGGAGTTAGCGACATGCATGGCTAGGCTAATATCTATCAAATATAGGCTTCGGCCTAAGACTACTTCTACTACTTCATCCATTGCGATGCCAGAGTTGGCGACGGACAAGAATTTCGAGCTCAAAATGGGACTAGTGGGTCTAATGCAACAAGACCCATTTCATGGGAATGCCCACGAGAATCCACACTACCATCTTAAATTATTCTTGTCCAAGTGCGCCACCTTTCAGATGCCCGGTGTACCGGTCGATGCTATCCGACTGCGCCTCTTTCCATTCACACGCAGAGACAAAGCATTATATTGGTTGAGGACGCAAGCGGAGGGGATCTTTACTACATGGGATGAGTTGGCGAGTGCATTTGTGAACAAATTCTACCCACCATCCAAGACCGTCAAGATAAGGAGCGCACTCATGTCATTCAAGCAAGGACTACAGGAGACTTTATTCGAGGCATGGGAGCACTTTAAGGATCTCCAACACCAATGCCCCCATCATATCATTGAAGCATGAGAGCTAGTATATAGCTTTTACAATGGACTCCAACCGTGCACCAAGCAAATCATAGATGCAACCGCTAATGGAGCCATTCTATCCAAGACACCGGATGAAGCTACGACCCTACTAGAAGAGATGGCCTCTAACAACCAACAATGGGGCGACGACAGAGGACACTCTTCATCCTCCTTGACGCCAACAAGCATATATGAGGCCAAGGCCGTAGCGGAACTTTCTACGAAGTTTGACTCTTTCCACAAGGTCGTGGAGAGATTGGAGAAGCTAATCACCGAGCCGCATGGAACTTCCGCCACATCTACATCGGGAGGCAATATGAGCGATTGGCAAGACCAATCTCAAGCTATGTTCGTTGGAGGAGAGCAAGGAGCGAGTGCTATAGAGCAAATCCAATATGTTGCTGGAAACACCGGTTATTGGGCCAACCCGGCCGCGAGAAATCATCCGGGCTTCTGATGTGCAAATAATGATCGAGCTTTGAACCCACCGCCACCACAACAACCTCAAGCTCGGCCTCCACCTCCACAACCTCAATATCAACTGAGAGGCCACCACAACAAAGCTACCTGCCTAAACAACAAGCGGGACCATATAGGCCACCGAGTTACAATCAAGGGTGGAGAGCTCCAAACCCACCACAAGCGCCACCTATATCGGATCATAAGGCGAGGGTGGAAGAATTCATGCTGGAGCAAAAGAAAATAAATGCTAGAATGACGGCTCAACAAGACTCCCTTAATACCGTCGTGGCACAACTAGAGGAGCAACTTGCGTTGCTTAACAAAAATACTCAACAATTACCAGCTCAACCGGAGCAAAACCCACAGGGAAATACCGGCCACATCAATGCGGTGGTGGTGGTTACTACTAGGGGCGGGAAGGACACTACCCCTGCCATGGTTCAAACCAACGAGACCACGGAAGTAATTTTGGATGACAAGGAGCCGGCAATTAAGGAGGAGCGCCCAAAAGAGCCGCAAGAAGGTGAAAATTCTGAAATTGTGAAGCCACGCGAGGAGCGCACCTATATGCCACCGGTACCCTTTCCATAAAGGTTGGCAAGAGCTAAGATTGAGAAGCAGCTAGCCAAGTTTCTTGAGTACTTGCGAGGAGTAAGCCTCAAAATACCTTTCTTGGATGCTATTGTAGAGATCCTGTCATATGCCAAGTTCTTGAAAGACTTGATTTCGGGAAAGAAGAGAAAGGAGAAGATAATGCTTGCCGAGCAAGGCACATGGTTCACCCAGAAGGAGAAGAAGCCCACAAAATTCAAAGATCCCGGAAGCTTCCGCATTCCTTGCACAGTTGGAGGAGTCTCGCTACAAAAGGCTTTGGTAGATTTGGGAGCAAGTGTGAGCCTAATGCCCCTAAGTATGTTTGAGAAATTGAATACGGGGACCGACTTGAAGCCGATGGATATAAGAATACAACTAGCGGATGGTCGGGTTACTAGGCCGGTGGGAATTGCTAAGAACATACCGCTCCAAGTACCGGGAGGAATTTGCTTGCCGTGCGACTTCGTAATTATGGACATCAAGGAGGAGGGCGATACATCGCTAATACTTGGACGCCCATTCTTAGCCACCGTCGGCGTGATAGTTGACGTGAGAGAGGGGACCTTGTCTTTGAATGTTGGAAACATCGAGGTGGAGCTCCATATCCCTAAAGCAATGAAGCACATGCCCTACCAAGAGGAAGTGGACTACGTGGACCTCCTTGATGAGGTGATCGATGAACCTATACCACACTCTATTGGCGCCTTACACGATGATGGCCTTGAAGAAGGCCAATCTTCTAGCAATGGAGAAAAGTTGGAGGACCCTCCGGATGACTGGTTGACTCAGAATACGCGCACGGGGCACACCTTCCACTCCCAAGCGTAGGAGTGTCAATGCAATATATAAATAACCGGTGAGTACCGGGTCAGATCACATGGACAAGTCGTTCTACGTTCACAAATTTGATCGATAAAGAAAAATAAAAGTGTTTTACAACTAACTCAACTAACGGTGGATGAAAGTGTGGGAAAAGTGTGAAGAAACCAAAAAAACCTATCCTAAGTGGGTAGGGTTGGAGAGCCAAAGTAGGAGTTCGGATGGATAGGAGAAGAGCATCGATTGCGGGTTCACTAATGATGGAGTTAATCGAGCCCAAATCACCCACATATAACTCAATTGATTTACCGGCTAAGGAAACTCAATCGGAATATTTAGCATTCAAGAACACGACAATTAGCAATAAGCATGGATATATTATCATGTCACTAATCAAATTAAGAACATGGATTTTCTCAAATTGCCCTCTCGGGACTTAGCCAATAAAGTTGTGCCCTAATTACACATCCAAGATTAACATTCAAAATGAGCAAGAGGTAATTAGGGCTAAGATTAACAACCCACATCAAGAATCACAACCCACACCAAATCAACACTACACAATCATAGCAAACAAAAGGAAAATTGCATTCAAAATTAACCAAAGTTCAATACAAATTGAGATGTCAAAATACAAAGAGAAAGAGGAAAAATTTCACTCAAGCTTTCACCCAAATGAGCCCTAGCCTCTTCCAATTTGCCTTTCTCCAAGCTTCTCCAAGCTCCACCAAGCTTCCTCAAGCTCCCATGGCCTCCTCCCCTAGCCCTAGCCCTAGCCCTAATGGGGAAGAAGAAGCTCCAAAAAACAGCAAAAACGAAGAAAAACCCTCAGAAATTTCACACAGGCCAAAAATAGCCCAATTTCGCACTTCTGGGCTTGCGGGTCGGGCTGAATCGCGGGCTTGCGGGTCGGGCTGAATCGCGCCCGACCCGCGGGCGCTTTTCGCCCGCCCGCCCGAAGGCGGGCTCCTCTCTCGCAAAAGAAGCGAGCGGGCCGGCGCTGGGCCGGCCCGCTCGAAATAAAAAAAACTTATTTTTTTAGAATTCGCAGCGGCCCGCCTGGATCTGCGGCCAGATCTGGCGCCACGTGGCGCCGTGGGATCGCGCCACATGGCGCCCCTTTAAAATCATTTTTCCTGCTTTTTAAGCCCCTTTCTCGTCAAAAAAATCACCAAAAATATCTAGGAAGCTCAGAAAAATCCCAAAAAATTCTGTAAAATCTCTAAGACTCCCAAGAGTACCTGAAAAATAGAAAGAGCAAAAATTAGTCCATTTGATTATGAAATGAATATAATGACTATTATAAAACAATATTGACTTCCCAAAATCCATAAAAAATAACCTATTGCTCAAATAATTCTCAAAATTTGACAATATAATCACAATAATACCAGAAGCATATGAAAAATATCAGGAAGCCAATAAGGACGATAAAATCCGTATTTTGTGCCAAGAATGAGAATAAGCCCCGAAAATGACATAAAGTGAAAATATACTCAAAAAGAGCACAATTAAGCCTAATCTTTAGCACAAAATGGGGATAGTTAGGGGGTAAAATATGCAATTTATATCCCGAATCACATCCCCCAACTAGCTTTTTGCTAGTCCCTAGCAAAATATGCGATAAATTAGGATTAAATTGAAAAACATGCATCAAATCCACAATATCTTCATGGCACACCCAAAATGGTATTTCCAATTGATTCCAAAGCCAATATACCCAAAGTATGAAAGCAAACAACAAATGATACTCTCTTCAATCCAATTCAAAGAAAAGTAAGGAAATAAGCACCGTATCACACGTATCGGGAAATTATCACGATGTCAAAATTTCCAATTTTCATGAAAATGGCCAAAACAAAAGAAATTTCATCAAAGTTGTGGGAGATGAGATTGCATCACTCATGTGGCTTATTCTTTCATTTTTTTCATTCATTTTTCTTTTCTTTTCTTTTCTTTTCTTTTTTTCCCTTTTTTTGTGTTTGATGTTTATGTTTTGCATTCACGCGATAACGCTATAAATGCAAACACGACCACATTTACATACACGCGATGACGCTATATATGCAAATGGATGGAATGATCTTCTAAATCTCATCTTTGGCGTCCTCCCCAATGTTTCGTGGGGCACCGGCTACTCGATTCGATTAGAAAGAAACATTCACTTATACTAACTCTCTTTTTCTCTTTCCAACACAAATTATCAACTCATCCACACATTCCTTAGAAGAAAACAAAACATAGCAAATTGGCCAAATACAATCCAATTAAAAACTACACCGTTCGTCCCAACACATGCGATCACTTACACCAAACTTTTCCAAAATTATTTCAAAGAGATATCACGACGTATAAAATAGATTCATACATGGCATATTAGCATTTGACTCCAAAATGGAAAAGAAATGAAAACGTGCCAATCAAAAATCGATGAATTGATACCAAAATATTAATCCAAAAAAATTGCATGGCATTAAAGCATGTAGGGACTACATAAAGCAAGTGGCGTAGGAACGAGGATGCCAAAATATGATATGCAATGAAATTTATGGAATGATGGAAGCATGGAGGGATCTCAAAAAAAAATTTAGGCCAAAATCCTAAAAACCTTAAAGATTCTAACACTCTCCCCCCAACTTAAAATAAGCATTGTCCTCAATGTTGGAAGAGTATCAGATCTTGGCAAAAGATCCTAGAAAAGAGAAAAAAATACGAAAGCAAACAAAATAAAAAAAATTATTTATTTACACTATTGGAAAGAACACACCGTGGCAAATGGCGGATCCAAAATTTCCATTGGCGGTGGCAATTGTTCCAACGCTCCTTTCATTTCCTCCGCCAATGCTCCTCGGCTAAACATGGCAATGGCGGCCACGTACACAACCCCAAGCATCTCCTCAAAGTGTGTACCTATATAAGGAAGGAGACGGGTTGTGTAAGAGAGAGATGGGGACACATTCCCAAAAAATGAATTCCACACATAATCATCAATAAAAAATACGGAATGAAAGGTATGATGAATGTGTGAGAAAACTCCCTGGATGGTAGAAAGTGATGTGGTTTGAAGTTCATCCACGCGGCATTCAATATCAATTGGGGGAGGAAGAGATATCTCCATAGAAACCACCGAAGGAGAGGGAAGCTCGGGATCCATGATAGCATGTGGTATAAACTCATCCTCGCTTGCCTCTTCTTCGGGGTCATCAATACAAGAACAATCCCCCTCGCCCACTTCACTCCCAAGTGTGCACGCGATCGGCTCCTCTATCTCCACCATGTCAACAACCAATTCTTCAACAACTATTTGACATGGCCCAGCAGAAATAGTAGGTGCCAACAAGACAATTTTCTCCACCCGCTCAACCAACTCTTCCATGCCAACACTTGGTTCCTCAACTACTACTTGGCAGGGGCACTCAATTCTTCAATTACCGGTGGGGTGAGATCCAAAAGATCTTCTTCATTCGGGGCTTGGTGGACCAAAACTTCATGTCTTGGCTCATTTGGAGTCGCAACCAATATGTGATCTTCCTCCTTATAGGACTCCAAATAACGCCAAGCCGCATTCTCATCCATGTCCAAAAAGTGACCGTTGTCCAACAAATCCACAAAATCATGCGTCTCCGGAAATAGACCCTCCAAGAAGAACCCAAGAAGACGCACCCTGTCAAATCCATGATGTGGACAACCGTTCACCAACTCTGAAAATCGCGTTCAAGCCTGAAAAAATGTCTCACCGATGCGCTGACCAAAGTTCACAATTCTTCCTTGCCATGTTTTGGTCCTGTAAGATGGAAAAAACTTCAGACAAAATTTGTGCTTTAGTACAGGCCAAGATGGAATAAGATGTGGGAGATAAACTTTAAACCATTTTAATGCACTGCCATCCAAAGAATATGGAAATAATTTAAGATAAAACTTTTCATCACATGTGTTCCCATCAAAATGAAGCTTGCAAGCACTCTCAAACTTCTTAATATGTAGGTAAGGGCTCTCCGCATCCTTACCAAGGAATCTCGGTAGGGATTTGGTCACCCGCATGTCAAACCCAAGAGAGTTTGAAGTACTTGCCAGGTTTGAAAAAAAAATCAAAAAGACTCAAAAAGCGTAAAATAAATAAAGATGAACAATAAGTGAAAGATGAAGAATCGAAAAGACTCACACTAAGAGATAGAAGTATCACACTAAACTTTCAAGATCAATCAGAAATTGCTAATAATAGAAACCGTTGTCCCCGGCAACGGCGCCAATTGGTTGACTCAGAATACGCGCACGGGGCACGCCTTCCACTCCCAAGCGTAGGAGTGTCAATACAATATATAAATAACCGGTGAGTACAGGGTCGGATCACAGGGACAAGTCGTTCTACGTTCACAAATTTGATCGATAAAGAAAAATAAAAGTGTTTTACAACTAACTCAACTAACGGTGGATGAAAGTGTGGGAAAAGTGTGAAGAAACCAAAAAAAACCTATCCTAAGTGGGTAGGGTTGGAGAGCCAAAGTAGGAGTTCGGATGGCTAGGAGAAGAGCATGGATTGCGGGTTCACTAATGATGGAGTTAATCGAGCCCAAATCACCCACATATAACTCAATTGATTTACCGGCTAAGGAAACTCAATCGGAATATTTAGCATTCAAGAACACGACAATTAGCAATAAGCATGGATATATTATCATGTCACTAATGAAATTAAGAACATGGATTTTCTCAAATTGCCCTCTCGGGACTTAGCCAATAAAGTTGTGCCCTAATTACACATCCAAGATTAACATTCAAAGAGCAAGAGGCAATTAGGGCTAAGATTAACAACCCACATCAAGAATCACAACCCACACCAAATCAACACTACACAATCATAGCAAACAAAAGGAAAATTGCATTCAAAATTAACCAAAGTTCAATACAAATTGAGATGTCAAAATACAAAGAGAAAGAGGAAAAATTTCACCCAAGCTTTCACCCAAATGAGCCCTAGCCTCTTCCAATTTGCCTTCCTCCAAGCTTCTCCAAGCTCCACCAAGCTTCCTCAAGCTCCCATGGCCTCCTCCCCTAGCCCTAGCCCTAATGGGGAAGAAGAAGCTCCAAAAAACAGCAAAAACGAAGAAAAACCCTCAGAAATTTCGCACAGGCCAAAAATAGCCCAATTTCGCACTTCTGGGCTTGCGGGTCGGGCTGAATCGCGCCCGACCCGCGGGCACTTTTCGCCCGCCCGCCCGAAGGCGGGCTCCTCTCTCGCAAAAGAAGCGAGCGGGCCGGCGCTGGGCCGGCCCGCTCGAAATAAAAAAAACTTATTTTTTTTAGAATTCCCAGCGGCCCGCCTGGATCTGCGGCCAGATCTGGCGCCACGTGGCACCGTGGGATCGCGCCACGTGGCGCCCCTTTAAAATCATTTTTCCTGCTTTTTAAGCCCCTTTCTCGTCAAAAAAATCACCAAAAATATCTAGGAAGCTCAGAAAAATCCCAAAAATTTCTGGAAAATCTCTAAGACTCCTAAGAGTACCTTAAAAATAGAAGGAGCAAAAATTAGTCCATTTGATTATGAAATGAATATAATGACTATTATAAAACAATATTGACTTCCTAAAATCCATAAAAAATAACCTATTGCTCAAATAATTCTCAAAATTTGACAATATATAATCACAATAATACCAGAAGCATATGAAAAATATCAGGAAGCCAATAAGGACGATAAAATCCGTATTTTGTGCCAAGAATGAGAATAAGCCCCGAAAATGACATAAAGTGAAAATATACTCAAAAGAGCACAATTAAGCCTAATCTTTAGCACAAAATGGGGATAGTTAGGGGGTAAAATATGCAATTTATATCCCGAATCAATGACTCTATGGTCGATGACAAAGAAGACGATGCTGATGTCGCAAGCATTAGGGAGCTATGCAAGCTCTCCACAGCCAACAATTTGAAGAAAGCTCCGCCGGATAAGAAAGCATCATCACCGGTGAAGAAAAAGAATGGTACAAGCTCTAGCTTGGGGGACTTATCCCCCACCACAACCCATGATGAGAGGAAGCCGAGGAATGCCCACGAGCATCAACAATTGAATCCAAGTGTGCTTCCCGGTAAGTTTGACGGGCACATCTCACATGCGCCGAAAATCAAGCACTAAACGAATATCTTAAGGGGTCGAGCTCAAAACCTTAAACGAGCGCTTGTCGGGAGGCAACCCGATGGTTTTATATTATTTTTAGTTGAATCTATCTTTATTTTAGATTTTTCTTAGTGTTTAGAGTCTAGAGTCAATAAAAATCCTGACAACTGGCTCTATTTTTCATGACAGGAGATGGAGAACGAGAAATCATTCATATGGAGGATGACCATGGCAAGGGAGAGTGCTCCAGGAACGTGCTCAGGCCTTAGGAAGAGGAAGAAACTGACAGGGACGAGAAAAACAGAAAGTGGCACAAAAACAGAAAGCCGAGGCTGAAAACAGCTAGCCACTCGACCGAATGAACTTTTCATTCGGCCGAGTGAAGACTCTACTTGGCCGAGTAGAGTACAGATCAGGGAAGATCCTACAGACCCACTCTCTGTTATTTTCTGTGATTTACAGTGTTTATTGCCACTCGATCGAATGGCTATGTTACTCGGCCGAGTGAATCTGATACCCTACACGCTTCATTATCGCTGAGTGGCCTTGCTACTCGGCCGAGTGGAACTTGTCCATTCACCCGAATGGGAATAGCTACTCGATCGAGTCGTAAGTATTGGGAGATTTCGAAATTTTTTCAATGTTGTGCCACTCGGCCGAGTGAACGCGTCACTCGGCCAAGTCGCCCATCCTTATATATGCCATCGGGCGCAGCGCAATTTTCGAAACCGCAAAATTCCCAAATTCTACTCGTAGCGCCCGAGCCGCTTCACCTCATCTTCCCGAATCCCCGTCATTTCTCACCCGAACCACCACCCATCGCCATCGCCAACCGCTCCCAACCGGTCGCCGTCGCTCCTCACCGTCGGTCGCCGCCAGCGCCGCCGCCCGTCCACCGTTTATCCCCTGTTTCGCCCCAAAAATCCCATTTCTCCTCCATTTCTCCAATCCGTATGCCCCTACGCCCCAAATTCAAAATTAATTCCTATATATATCTATTATACCACATATCCCCCATATATATTGATATACATCGCTGATTTGATTGTTTGTGTTTCAGGTTAGCTTGGGGGAGCTTGGGGGAGTTCTAGGACGCTTCAGAGCCCCACAGAGGAGGCGATACTTTGCACACTTCACTTCTTGCTCTCGCGTCGTGCTCAGGTATACTCGTTCCATCTTGTAGCACTTCGCATTTCATTTAGGTGGGCACGACTCACGGGTTACATGCCCCCACGTCTTAGGCCATGCACTCGGGAGCCTGCTTCCAAGCAGAAGAGGTCAGGTGATCCTGGCTCCTCTTCTGATAGGGCGGACTCCCCTCCACCTATCCCACCACCACCTACACAGCCACCTCCTGCCGCACCCATTCCACCACCAGCACAGCCTGCCCCCACGTTCGATGCGATGGGGATCACGTTCAGAGACGACGTCCAGCGTGCCAGATTTGAGCGTATCTCCCATCGCTCGATCGTACCGACTAGGTTCACACACCTTACTGACCTTGAGCGCCTAGGGGTCCTAGAGGGGCTACTCCAGTTGTATGACAACGTGGGGTGGCGTGATTTCTTGTCGGTGTCGGCGAACACTTATATTCGCCCGACACTAGAGGTCCTTAGCCCTATTGACCGGACCCCTGGAGGATGCTCCTTTTGTCTGATGGATCGAGAGTATGAGGTCACTCTCGACATGCTTAAAGCATTCTTCTAGTGGCCCCCTATCCCGGACCCTGACCTTGCTTACAGCCCCACGCACATCCCACCCCCGTCATTTGACACTCATGCTTTTTGGACTCGTATCACGGTCTCTCCCCTCGCCTTTGACCCTAGTCGGGCCAAGGCCTCCGCGATCCTCCACCCATGCCTCCGCATTGCACAGCGCCTTATGGCGACCACTTTTCTTGCGCAGTATGAGACGGGGACGAAGTCGACGCCAGAGCTCTACATGCTCTACGCGATGACACAATCGCGGGCGTTCGACCGAGGAGGAAACGTTGTGGTCCCCGCTGTAGAGATTGATATTGCCAGTTGGTACATCGACTGCATCATTATTTCTATCGACGCTAGGATGCCTATCTGCTGTGGCAGTCTGATTACCCTCTTGGCCCTTTTATGCGGAGTTGACCTCCCTGCTGGTTTGTTGAGACCCCCGGGCCCCACCTCACTTTCCATAGATATCATGGCCCGAATTAGGATGCTTCGTCCTCATGGTCAGCACCACTGGGTGTGGCTACACGGTCCCCACAGCGCCGATTATATGATTTTGCCGAGCCATGCTCGGACGCATATTGGACCCGTGGGCGGGGAGTGGATTCCAGCGATGGATCTCCTCATCCCTGCCGCATACGTGCTTGAGCCTGAGGGTGCTCTGCAGGAGCCCCTCCTTCCACCCCTTGACCCCGTGATACCCCAACCTGCACCTGCCTCGTCTGCACCTCCCGATGTCTCTGTCCACACGTCTGTTAGCATCGGGAGCACTTTAGCTGAGTCCACCCACACCACCACCACTGTGCCCATGTCCATAGATTCCATTTCTGCGGCTAGCCCCGAGCGTCCCCCCACCATAATTGAGAGCGGCGAGCCTTCTTTTGCTTTCGCGGTTGAGACTTTCCTCATTTTTGTTCTCGACCCCTGGGGAGTCATTTCCTTTACACTTCACGACCTCCCCAGTCGTCGACCTTACTGTCTCCACCGCCGCTGTATTCTCTGAGAGCGTCGTGACGTCTGTCCCCACGTCTGTGTCACTGACCTCTCTGCTCGCCTCGTCGTTTGCCACCACTTCTGCTTCTTCTGCTGCTCCATCCTCTTTGACCTTTGCTGCGTCTCGGCCTCCCCCTGAGGCTGAGCATCACTTAGTGAGTACAGCACCCCCGCACCACCCCACTGTCGCACCTATCCTTTACGGTAGCCGTGCGAGACAGCCACACGCTTCATCTGTTCGTCCCTATGCTCCACCTCCCTCTGACACCCCAGTTCTGCACCTCCGTGCTCTAGGGGGGCCGTTAGTGGACTTAGAGGAGATTTTAGGGCTCTCTCCGCTACTGTTAGCACTGTCCAGTCCCGCGTCGCCTTACTGCTCGGTATTCTGGCTTGCCTGAGCCAGATTCTGGCGTGACTGCCTCAGCCACCCAGACCCACCCAGCAGCCACCTCGACCACCACCTCCGCCACAGGACGGTGCTGGTGCACCCCCACCCACCTAAGCAAACACTGGATGCCTTCCATATTTTTGCTGTTGTTATGCTGGATATTTTGCACCCCTCCTCCACACACGTTTTTGATCGCTTTTTGTTCATATCTGTCTATATCCTTTGGGAGAGAGGGAGTACTTTTGGGGGCACTTACATAGCACTATTTTGACCTCTGCATGCACCACCTGCATATTTACATTCATCACTTGCATACCTGCCTCATATTTTTCATTTTATTTTCATCATGCATGCATCCTCACCCCCTCCCATATCTTGTCTCTCAGTGTGCCACACTTTGCACATTGAGGACACTGTGCACTTTAGCTTGGGGGAGTGAGTTCTCACGCACTTTTTATTTTTGTCGCCTTTTATTTTTATTTTCCCACCTTTTCTTTGCTGTTCACGCGTACTTTCACCCACTTTTTCATTTTTTTTTCCATGCATCATGTTTTCTTACTTTTTGAGTGTGATGCATATGTACAGTAGTTTTTATTTATCCTTATTTCTTTTATCCTTTTTGCTAGAGATGAATTTTATGTGATGATGATGACGTGGTATTAGCTTATCTCTATATGCATATTATCTTGTCATGCCATACTTTTTATTTCAGATATCATATGCTATGTCTTGCTGTGCATTTGAGATAGTAACCCGCACCTTCATGTATGAATATGGATGAAATCCTTTTATTAGCTGAGTCTGATGATTTTTACTGTATACTCTTCATAGAAAACACACCAAGCTTCACGTATTGATTGCTTATATCTGGAGTACTGCTTTCTTATTCTTATATCACTTCTTATTGTATGAAAATTGTACGCTTCACTTTCAGGTTGATTGAATGTATGCTAGGTTGATATAACTGGATTAGTTTACTTTCTGAGATTAAACTGAGTAGATTACATTACTCTGCTGAAAGTTGTCGGGCACATTCTATAGAGTGAACCGAGTGTTACATATATTTCTTTCTCCACATATCTTGAGCATTATTTCTATACTTAAAATCATTGGTGAATCTCCCTTTAGCGAATCTTATATTGGCATTTTCCCCCGCTGCAAAAATCTATGCTCCAATATCCCCAAAATCAAAAAGAAAAAATATTCTTGTATATCTTTCTATCTTTTGATTTGGGATCACAGTTGTGTATATATAAAAAAAGAAAAAAAAGAAAAAAAAGAGAGGAAAAAAAGAAAAAAGAAAAGAAGTTCATATATGATCCCATCTCATACTCTTTCTCTCTTTCCCCCCTCTTTTATTTTTATTTTTTTTTGAGCTTCAAAAATGGGGAATAAGCTTATTGATTTATCTTTTGCCACCACGCTTATAAATAAGCTTGGGGGAGAGGATCCAATGATGTGTGAGAGAGTGACTACTTGATTGTGCATGACAACCTAAGCTAGGTAATTTTCTATACTCAGTGAGATTACTAAAAGTTTTACGAAATCCAGGAATTGAACCTTAGCATGCATTTCATGAAAGCCATACCCTTCTATTCTTATTGATCCATATTGTGTGATATCTCTTATACTCCAAATAGAAAGCATTCAATTGAAAAGTGTGTGGTCTATGATTATGTATACCGCTTTAGATGCCTCAGACGATGTTAATTCTAGAATGATTCCATATTTCATACTATTTTGATATTCTTGGGTTTCTATTTTGAATGCATCCATATGATTATGATATCGAGATAAAAATCTTTGGCATGTGTTTTATATTCGCTGTATGCTATATGAGTAAGCAACCCCCACGTCCTGAGAAAATGATCTAGCGCCCCCTCTTTGTTTTCTTTCCTTGTCCATTTTCTATTCCTTTTTCCTTTTTCCCTTTTTCTTTATTTTTTTCCATCGGGTTCGCCTTTTACTTGTCTTCCTCGAGGATGAGTAAGAGGTAAGCTTGGGGGATTTTGATCACTCCATATTTTACACCTTTTTTCTGCATGTTTTCATGACGTTTTGATCGCCCATATTGCGTTATTCATGATTATTCGACAATATTGCGATGCTTTTCATTATTTCTTGTTTTTGTCGTACTTCATGAAATATGGAGCGATTTGGAGCGAAAACGAGATCAAAGGATTTTCACGCACTTTGGAATGTCAACCACGGCTTATTCGAGGAGTTATCAGCGATAGATGATGAGCGGAAGAAGAAGGAAATCGATATGAGCGACGAGGAGGCGAAAAAGAGAAGAAATGAGCTCAGGAGTACCTCACTCGGCCGACCAAGACTGGTCATTCGGCCGAGTAAAGGATCAGACTCGCCCGAGTGAAACGGATACGCACCGAAGATTTTTAGCGTTTCCTCGGCCGAGTAAGGAAGTCTACTTGGCCAAGTAAGAAAGCTCACTCGCCCGAGTGGTACAGGGAATTCAGATAGAGAAGAGCCAAAGTTACTGGAAAATCTGAGAAAGCTCACTCGGCCGAACGAAGAAGACTATTTGGCAGAACGAAGAAGCCTACTCGGCCAAGCCACCCCAAGAGACGGACCCCTGAAAACCCCGAAGTTACTGTTTTATTACAGGGTTTGTCACTCGGGCGAGTGACAAGGGTCACTCGGCCGAGTGACCCTCTCCGACTGCTGCTAGGAATGCGAATTCTGGGCTGCGCAGGGGCAGTTTTGTCACGATTTTTTGGACGATTTTGGCTTGTATTTAAGACCTGTTTTTACCCTAGTTTTAGGAGAGACTTAAATTATTTTTAGAGACTTTTTTTAGGTTTTAGACAGTAATTCTTTAGAGAAATCTCAGCTGGAGATCATTGGCTACATTATTGGTTTGTTCTTTCTTATTAAAAATCTCATTTTTATGAATTGTTTCTTATTTGCAATGAATTGTGCCATGATTATAATTGTTATTTCTGAGATTTTCATGATGATTAGTGAGTAGTACCATCGTTCTAGGGCGTAGGGATGAACCCTCTGGACCCGATCTTTGAATTGTGATGAATTTATGGATTCGTTGCTAGAATTGATAATGGTTAGGTTGTGATTGATTTATTCCGAGTAGCTAGGAATTCATATCGATTGGGATTTGCAAGAGATTGGATCCCAATTGATAGGAAGGCCTAGATATTCGATTTAGATTGATAATTGAATTTCTCTAGACTTGGTTTGCAAGAGATTGGACCAAAGCTAGGATTTTTAATTATAAATATATATTAATATTCGTTTGCAAGAGATTGGACGAATACAAACTATCATAACCTAGATCGTAGCTCGAGTTTGCACGAGAGTGGGCTCGAGATGCGATTGGACAATGATGTCGATCTTCACGCTAGCGGCTTATGGTAGAGTTTGCACGACAGTGGGCTCTATTCTAGGTTTGCTATAGACCGGCAATAGCGCGAGAGCGTGAGCTTGGTTCTACATTTAGTTGCGACTAGTTCACCTATATTCAAGCTTAGCAACAATGAAATTTATGATTACAAGGATGAGAGCCGGTCCGTAGTGGGGATTTCCTATCCCTAGACGCTTTATTATATTGATATTTCTTGCTATTGAACGATTGTGACCATTACATCGAAACTATTCTTATTCTCTTGATAGCTAGGTAATCAAAGTAAGATACTGTCATTTGTCCTCCCTGTGTTCGATACCCGCTCGACACTACACCGTGCGCTTGCGGTAAGACTACAAGTCGTTTTTCGGGTGTATATCTGGACGCTATCATTGGACCCAGAACTTAAATGAAATCATATTTCTTAAGTCTGTTCTTTAGAAGGTCATTTTAATATCAACGAGAATATAGTTTAATTCTATTAATTAGAATTTAACTTGACATTCAATTAATCAACCTATTTGACCGGTTAACATATTCCATTAAAATATTACATTTGATTCCTTCGGTAAACATAGTCTTGCCCTAGTTTAGCATATGTTCAATATTAAATATAGGTAGAATGGCTTTTATCTATCTATATCCTCCCACTATTTTTACGATCATTTAAAGTCTAAACAATGAACGATTTAATTGAATTAAATTAATGGGTAAGAGGTCCAATCACCCTGAGCCTAACAACCTTGAGTGTAGCTCAACAAGTTGCTAGACTCTGTAATCGAAAGATGACTCTTCATCGATCATATCAGATATGACCCACTTAATCGGTTTTTACCCCTAGTCATTTGTGATCATGAGTGTGCTCATCAAAATCACAATGCCTAGTCTAGTCGGACCCTTGTTTTTGTGTCTAGTCTGACTTGCCCCGGTGCTCGGTGTATTCACGACACGTCGGGTTGGGTCAGATATTTAGACTACATCTTCTCGGACTACATCATTGACTTAACTTACGCCGGTGCTTGGTGTACGACATGACGGTTTGGGTCAGTCAAGATTTCATCTTATGTATTTAAGGAATTGGTTTCTACAAGGTTGCCATGTCACAGCTTGAGTGTAGCTTAACAACTGTAACACGGGTCCTATAGTTACCAACCTCTAAAACAAGGAGGGTTACGGCTAATCTTGAAAAAGATTATTAACGTATTTGACTTAGATATAGTCTAGGATGTCATATAATCATGGTTCGCGACATTGCGGTCCAGCGGAACACAGCCAGGGAATTGACTAAGCCAGAATTACTATCCCTTATAGTGTGATCCAACAAACTTAGCCAAGCACATTGACTGGATCATGGTCTATTGAATGAAGCTTGTCATTTTTATATGTGTGCCATAGACTAAAAGGCTTTTACTAACAACTAATTAATCATATCAACTAGTAGAATCCTTAAATTCAAAATTTTAGGATTTGTTTAATAACTTTTATTAAATCTTTATCAAATATAAGGTTCACGTGCTATCCTAATCGTTATTAGGATTTTAATAAATTTATTAACCAACGCTAAAAGCGAAGTCCTTCAATGAGAATTAATAATAACAATTAGAATTAAAATTTTCACTAAAGGGACTACCCTAATCAGGAATTAGGTCTTGGAGTGTTGTTAATGGTTTATTAAACCATAGCATGTCATTAGAATTTATCTCATAAATTTTAACGAGTTCTTTAATGGCTAACCTAAGAGGTTGTCTTGTGTTATCAAATAAGGGACAAGCTGACATAGCCATTAACATAAAAGTTACACTAATTTTAACGAATAAAAAGTGTACAACTATATAACAATTAAATAGAATACCGTATATCAAATAAACTATTTTAGCATGCATACTTAAAAAAATTTTAAACTTTTAAAATCAGTTTTGAAATTATCTCATAAATTTTAAAACATCATTTTAAAAAATTTCATGTTCAAAAATTTATCATATAGAATTTTTAAACGTCTAAAACATTTTAAACTTATCGCATAAATTTAAAGAAATATTTTCAAAAGGGCTTCTAAAACATATTTGAAAATCATCTCCTAACTTTAAAACATTTTATAACGCATCTAAAAATGTTTTAAAATTATCTCATAACTTTAAAACATTTTAAAAGTATTTTAAAAAGCATTTCAATGTTTAATAAAATCGCAGTGCTAGATCGTTACGCATACCTAAGCTCTGATACCACTGAAGGGTTTTGGGGAACCCTTAGGGCACAAAAACTCTATTTCCGTCCTAAGTCGGACGAAACATAAATATAAAAATAACAGCGGAAGAATAAACAAGCTAATCTAATTAACATGCAGTTAAACAATTTAACTTAGCCCTAAGGTACAAGACCCTTAGCCAAGATCTATGCCGACTCGGGATGGATCTGTGATTCGGAGTGAAAATTGTATATTTATAACCCCTAACTATCCCCATTTTGTGCCAAGAATTATACTTAATATTGCTCTTTTTGGGTATATTTTCATTTCATATCATTTTAGGAGCTTACTCTCATTCTTAGCACAAAATACGGTTTTTATCGTTCTTATTGGCTTCCTATTATTTTTCATATGCTCCTGCTATTATTGTGATCATATAGCCATTTTTGGGAATTATTTGAGCATGTGAATAATTTATATGGATTATTGGAGGTCAATAATGATTTATAATAGTCATTATATTAATTTTCTCATCAAATGGACTAATTTCTCCTTCTCCTATTTTTCAGACACTCTTGAAAGTCTTGGGGATTTTCCAGAATTTTTTGGGATTTTTCTGGAATTTCTAGGTATTTTTGGTGGATTTTTGGAGGAGAAATGGGGGTTTAAAAGCAAAAAAGGGTTTTAATCTGAGGGTGCCACATGGCGCAACCAGGCGGTGCCACGTGACGCCAGGCCGCTTTCTCTTCTCAGCGCAGCGGGCCGCAGCTTCGATTTAAAAAAAAGACGCAGACGTTTTTTGCGAGCCGGCCCAGCGCCGGCCCGCTCGCAATTATTAAAGTGCAGCGAGCGCTTTGGGCCCGCTGGCCGGCCCGCGACAGCAGGCCCCGCTGTCGATCAGCACCCTCTCCCAGCAGAGCGGGCGGGCGCCTGGGGCCGGATCCGACCCGATCCGGCCCCGTTATTGCTGTAAGCGCGCGCCGCGGCTTTTGTGCGGGTCAGGTGCCTTAAAACCCAACCCGCAAGCCCGTTTTAATGAGATTTTTCGCCTGTAGCGAAATTAGAGAGGCTCTCTCGGCTGTTGGGACTTCCAGCTTGTTGTTTTGTGTTTTTTTTTGGGGTTTGGGGGTTTTTCTTCTTCCCCAAAGCTAGGGATAGGGTTGTAGGCCATTAGAGCTTGTGTAAAGCTTGGTGGAGGAGCAAATTGGAGGAGGCTAGGGCTCATTTGGGGAAATCTTGGTGAAATCTTCCCTCTTCCCCTTTGTAATTTTGATATCTCTCTTTGTATTGAACCTTGATGAATTTGTGTATGAATATCATTTTGGTTAGTATGATTGAGTAGTATTGATTGGCTTGGATTGTGAATCATGATGATTGGTTGCTAATTGTAGTCCTAATTTACTCTTGCCTATTATCATGCTAATCTTGGATGAATTGTTAGGGCACACTTTAATTGGTTAAGTCCTGAGAGGGCACAATTCGAGATGAATCCATGCGCCTAATTTAATTAGTGCTATGATGATGCATCCATGCTTATTGCAAATTATTGTATGCTTGAATGTTAAATTTTCCGATTGGGCTTCCTTAGCCGGATGACCGATTGAGTTATATGCGGTAATTAGAACTTGATTAACACCAATTTTAATGATCCTACAACACATGCTCTCTCGCCTTGCTATCCTAACTCCTACTTTGGTTCTCTACCCATTTAGGTTAGGATTTTTGTTTTCACCACACTTTTTCCCACTCATCCACCGTTAGTGAGGTTGTTGTTTCACGCTATTTCCTTTCTTTATCGACCAAACTTGTGAATATAGAACGACTTGTCCCTGTGATCTGACCCGGTACTCACCGGTTATTTATAAATATATTGCATTGACACTCCTACGCTTGGGAGTGGAATGCGTGCACTTGCGCGTCCTTCCGCAGTCAATCAATCTGACCATCCCAAGAAGGATCTAACATACTGCGATTAAATTAAACTAATGCTAATAAAACACATACCCGGAATCTCAACCCTGGAACAGGCGAGATGTTCTGCACCGTCTTCCAAGCCGCTCCACATCCCACGTCGAGCTGCTCATCGAACCGCTCCCCGAACTGCTCCTCAAACTGCTCCGCATCCTGAGGTGATCAATCCTCATGTCGCCGAGCCAACCACGCGCGGAAGAAAGTTTCACGTGAGTGAAACCTTTGCCAAGATTTCGGATCCGAATCCAAACTCCTTCGCAGCTTTGCTAGAGCCCTCAGGAGTAAGGCAGAAATATTAGGGAGAGGAGAAATATTAATTTAAGCCTAGATCCGAGCGTGCTCCAAAATTTACGAGAGCCGCTCAGATCTAGAGCTTGGGACGAGTTTTGAGGAGGGGAGCAGACCCCTATTTATATAGGCGGCTGACTGCTCACATTTACTCAAAATCCGATGTGGGACTAAAGTTGGAGTTAATTAAATCAAGTTAGTTTGCCTTTCACAAAGGGCAAACTTCCGTGAATTTTAACTCACTAATCGTTGAACTTCATGATTGATACAACCTATCAATACGAAGGGCGTTCAACTGTGAATGCATAGGAAAAAAACGGCTCATCAATCCAAGTCTGTTTGACCCCTCAATCATATGGCCAAAGTTCAGCCCAAACATGATTTTCGCTTACAAGTCCATCCTAAAAAAACCCACGCTCTTTTGGGTTCAGAACCCTAGCTGTGGGGCCCACAAAGTGGGCCCCACGTGCGCGCGCACTATAGCACGCTGGTGCCCCCGCTTCTCTCAGAAGTAGCCACGTGGCACGCTTGACGTGTGCCACGTCGACCGCCGAAGCGGGCCGCTGCTTCTCGAGAGAAGCGGGCGGGCCCATTAAATGGGCCCGCTTTTTTGCCCATGATGCCCGCTAATGCGGGCGGCCTTGTGTTTAACAAGGGTCGGGCCCGCATCAAATGCGGGCCCGTTTGGAGGGCTTTGCCCGCGTTGGCGGGTGGGCCCGTTGACACTGGCGTCAGCCTACGTCAGCAGGCTGACACACGCGTCAGTGGGCCCCCCTTTGGGCCTGGGCTTATATTTGACAGCCCCCTCTAAATGGGGTTTTTCTCTCTTTTGGGCTTTCTATTTAAACGTCTTTAAATAGACTTATTGGACTCGTTTGGACTCCGTTTTTGACGCGGTTTGAACCTGTGTTTAGACCGGGACGATCCCGTCATCCAGGTAACCTTTTCCATGTGTTTATAATATTAAATATGGTCTTAAACAATTTAAGACACATTTAATCTCTTTTGCATCATATGCAAATTAGTCCATATCTAAGCTTAAATCTATCATTTGCATCAAATACAAATGATCCGAAGGCAAATTCCTCTACACACACCACCCCACAGTCGCACTTATCCTTTATGGTAGCCGTGCGAGACAGCCACGTTCTTCACCAGTACGGCCCTCTGCTCCACCTCCCCCCGACACCCTAGTTCAGCACCTCCGTGCTCTAAAGGGGGCAGTTAGTGGACTTAGAGGAGATTTTTGAGCTCTCTCTGCTACTGTTAGCACTGTCCAGTCTCACGTAGCTTTACTTATTAGTTTTCAGGCTTGCCTGAGCCAGATCCTAGCGTGACTGCATCAGCAACCCACACCTACCCAGCAGCCGCCTCCACGACCACCACCTCCACCACAAGACGGTGCTGGTGCACCCCCACACCCTTAGGCACACAATGGATGCCTTCCCTATTTTTGCTGTTGATATACTAGATATTTTGAGCCTGCTGATTTTGTCACCCTCCTCCACACACTTTTTGGTCACATGTTGCTCATATCTGTTTATATCATTCTGGGAGAGAGGGAGTATTTTTGGGGACACTTACATAGCACCATTTTGATCTCTGCATGCACCACCTGCATATCTGCATTCACCACCCGCATTCCCATCACATTTTTTATTTCTAATTTTTATTTTATTTTCATCATGCATGCATCCTCACCCACCCCACCCATATCTTGTCTCTCAGTGTGCCACACTTTGCACATTGAGGACACTGTGCACTTTATCTTGGGGAGTGATTTCTCACGCACTTTTATTTTTGTCGCCTTTTATTTTTATTTTTCCACATATCTTTGCTTTTACGCTTATTTTCACCCACCTTTTCATTTTTTTTTCATGCATCACGTTTTCTTACTTTTTGAGTGTGTTGCATGTGTACAATAGTTTTTACTTTCCTTTATCCTTATTTCTTTTATTCTTTTTTGCTAGAGATGAATTTCTGTGATGATGATGACGTGGTATTAGCTTATCTCTATATGTATATTATCTTGTCATGCCATAGTTTTTATTTCAGATATCATATGCTATGTCTTGCCATGCATTTGAGATAGTAACCCGCACTTTCATGTATGAATATGGATGAAATTCTTTTATTAGCTGAGTCTGATGATTTTTACTTTATACTCTTCATAGAAAACACACCAAGCTTCACGCATTGATTGCTTAAATTTGGAGTACTTCTTTCTTGTCTTATATCACTTCTTTTTGCATAAAAATTGTACGCTTCATTTTCAGGTTGATTGAATGTATGCTAGGTTGATATAACTGGATTAGTTTACTTTCTGAGATTAAAGTGAGTAGATTACATTACTCTGCTGAAAGTTGTCGTGCACATTTTATAGAGTGAACCGAGTGTTACATATATTTCTTTATCCACATATCTTGAGCATTATTTCTATACTTAAAATCATTGATGAGTCTCCCTATAGCGATTCTTATATTGGCATTTTCCCCCGCTACAAAAATCCTTGCTCCAACCCCCCAAAATCAAAAAGAAAAAAAATAATACATGTATATCTTTCTATCTTTTTATTTGGGATCGCAGTTGTATATATATGATCGACGAAAAAAAAGAACAAACAAAAAAAGAGAGAAGAAAAAAGGGGAAAAGAAAAGAGAAAAGAAGTTCTTATATGATCCCATCTCATACTCTTTCTCTCTTTCTCCCCTCTTTTATTTTTTATTTTTTGGAGCTTCAAAAATGGGGAATAAGCTTATTGATTTATCTTATGCCACCACGCTTAGAGATAAGCTTGGGGGATGAGATCCAATGATGTGTGAGAGAGTGACTACTTGATTGTGCATGACAACCTAAGCTAGGTAATTTTCTATACTCGGTGAGATTACTAAAAGTTTTATGAAATCCAGGAATTGAGGCTTAGCATGCATCTCATGAAAGCCACTCCTTTCTATTCTTATTGCTTTATATTGTGTGATATCTCTTATACTCCAAATAGAAAACATTCATTTGAAAAGTGTGTGGTCTATGATTATGTATACCGCTTTAGATGCTTCAGACGATGTTAATTCTAGAATGATTCCATATTTCATACTATTTTGATATTCTTGGGTTTCTATGTTGAATGCATCCTTATGTTATGATATCGAGATAAAAATCTTTGGCATGTGTTTTATATTCACCGTATGCTATTAGAGTAAGCAAGTCCACGTCCTGAGGAGATGATCTAGCACCTCCCTATTTGTTTTCTTATCTATTTTCTATTTCTTTTTCCTTTTCCTTATTTTTTCCCACCGGGTTCGCCTTTTACTTGTCTTCCTCGAGGACGAGTAAGAGGTAAGCTTGGAAGATTTTGATCACTCCATATTCTACACCTTTTTTCAGCATGTTTTCATGACGTTTTGCTCGCCCATATTGCGTTTTTCACGATTATTCGACAATATCGCGATGCTTTTCACTATTTCTTGTTTTAGTCATATTTCAGGAAATATGGAGCGATTTGGAGCGAAAACGAGATCGAATGAGTTTCACGCACTTCGGAGTGTCACCCACGCTTATTTGAGGACTTATCAGCGATAGAGGATGAGCAGAAGAAGAAGGAATTTCACAGGAGCGATGAGGAGGCGAAAAGGAGAAGAAAGGAGCTCAGGAGCACATCACTCGGCCGAGCAAGACTGCTCATTCGGCCGAGTGAAGAATCACCCTCGCCCGAGTGAAACGGATACGCACTGAAGATTTTCCACGTTTCCTCGGCCGAGTAAGGAAGTCCACTCGGCCGAGTGAGAAAGCTCACTCGCCCGAGTGGTACAGAGAATTCGTCCAGAGAAGCTACCAAGTTACTGGAATTTTTGAGGAAGCCCACTCGGCCGAGCATGATTGCTCACTCGGCCGAACGAAGAAGACTACTCGACCGAGTCACCCCGAGAGACAGACCCCTGAAAACCCCGAAGTTACTGTTATTTTACAGGGTTTGTCACTCGGGCGAGTGACAAGGGTCACTCGGCCGAGTGACCCTCTCCGACTGCTGCTAGGACTGCGGATTCTGTGCTGCGCAGGGGCAGTTTTGTCACGATTTTTTGGACGATTTTGGCTTGTATTTAAGCCTAGTTTTTACCCTAGTTTTAGGAGGGACTTGAATTAATTTTTAGAGACTTCTATTAGGTTTTTGACGGCTATTCTTTTGTGAAATCTCAGCTGGTGATCATTGGCGACATTATTGGTTTGTTCTTTCTTGTTAAAAACTCATTTTTATGAATTGTTTCTTCTTTGCAATGAATTGTGTTATGATTCCATCTATTATTTCTGAGATTTTCATGATGATTAGTGAGTAGTTCCGTCGTTCTAGGGCATGGGGATGAACCCTATGGACCCGATCTTTGAATTGTGATGAATTTATAGATTTGTTGCTAGAATTGATAATGGTTAGGTTGTGATCGATTTATTACGAGTAACTAGGAATTCATATCGATTAGGGTTTGCAAGAGATTGGATCCCAATTGATAGGAAGGCCTAGATATTTGATTTAGATTAATAATTGAAATTCTCTAGATTTGGTTTGCAAGAAATTGGATCAAAGCTAGGATTTCTAATTATAAATCTATATTAATATTCGTTTGCAAGAGATTGGATGAATACGAACTATCATAACCTAGATCGTAGCTCGAGTTTGCATGAGAGTGGGCTCGAGATGCGATTGGACGATGATGTCGATCTTCACGCTAGCGTCTTAGTGTAGAGTTTGCACGAGAGTGGGCTCTATTCTAGGTTTGCTATAGACCGGCAATAGCACGAGAGCGTGAGCTTGGTTCTACATTAAGTTGCGACTAGTTCACCTATATTCAAGCTTAGCAACAATGAAATTTATGATTCACAAGGATAAGAGACGGTCCGTAGTGTGGATTTCCTATCCCTAGACGCTTTATTATATTGATATTTCTTGCTATTGGAACGATTGTGACTATTACATCAAAACTATTCTTATTCTCTCGATAGCTAGGTAATCAAAGTAAGATACTGTCATTTGTCCTCCCTGTGTTCGATACCCGCTCACCACTACACCGTGCGCTTGCGGTAAGACTACAAGTCGTTTTTCGGGTGTATATCCGGACGCGATCAAGGAGACCATCCAACAAGGGCCAGACCAGTCTCTCCTCCCTGGGCAAGGCCGACAAGTGAGTAACTGCGGCTCGATCAACCTCTGACAGGTACAGCACCAACTCGCAGGTGCCCAAGCTCCCCAAGCAGTCAGAATTGTGGCGTCCGTGGAGAAAGTGACAAAAACAAAATTGTTTCTCACAGTGGCCGACCCAGCGAGGCAGGCCCAACAGACAATTTTTTCCCCACATGATGTCGATATGAAGCCACCGAGGCAACAGGCCTGATCTTGTAGAAGTGAAAGAAGAACGGCAAAGTCGGCTCCAACCCGTGCAGATGATAGACCACGACGAAGCCAACCAAGACCGAAACCGAATTCGGGGTCAGTTTACACATAGACAATTGCAGAAACTCTAACACCCGGATGATGAAGGGGTGAAGAGGGAAGCAAAATCCCATCCGGAACATCTCGACATATACCCTTACCTCACGATCCCTCGGAAAGCAAATTCTCTCATCTAGAAATAGGACCGGAACCCCATACGGGCGAGGGAGATATTCCGCCATGATTCTCTCGGCGGTGGAATACGAGACGGTGGATGCATCTTCGAGAATCACGGGTGGAACCTCAAATCCCCCAGCTCCAGAAGGGTTCTCTCATTGGATCAAATCCCCCAATAGCAAACTTGTGCCCTTCTCACGGGACAAGGATGCCCCGGCGGCCGCATCGAGATCATCGTAATCAGGTGGAAAAGCTCCTATTCTCAGTGCCCTCACTATTACAGAAGACGAAAGACTGAAGTAAGAAAGATGGGGGTTACCTTGCAAGAACCGAAGAAGGGAATGCCGAAGAGGAATGAGAGAGGAACTCAGCAACAATAAAAAGAATCAAAAGCGAAATCGTGAGAAGCACGGAAGGAACTCAAAACCATGAGTTTTAATACGGGGGGCAACACCAAATACAGGCCGTCCAAGGAAGGACACGCATCAACATCTTCCTGAAGACGGCCCTCCAAATCCCCCTTCCAAAAAGCGGGAGAATAGCGCCATGATGGCCTTTATTTAATGCGACGCCTCAACTGACGTGCCTATCAAATCTACATGAATCACATCGCTCGGACCAAACCGTCAATGGCCGAACGGCCCAAGTGATGGGGGGCAATTGATACAACCTCCAGAACGGAGCAGGCCGAGCCCACAGCCCAGGTGGAGGTTGGGCCTAAACCCTAAGACCCCACAAGCGTATCGAATCGGAGTGGCCCAAGACCTGCGACGGGGAACCGTTGACCCTCCACGATTGAGGTAACCGCTTCCCAGATTACGTTTTCCTTGAACACCAGTCAATGCACCATCACAACCGTCTTCAAGCCCCATGAAGAGACCATCAATGCGGACGAGCAGGAAGAGCGAAAGGACGGGGCGCCATAAAGGCGTTGACATGCAAACTCCTATAAGGGGCCGGAAATACGAAACGTCAAAGGATCGAATCCTAAATACTCACAACTGTGGTATTCTACCTCTAAAAACCTTGTCTTCCACCTTTGATATTTCTCCTCCATAGCTCGGCTCGAGAACTCGCACTTGGTCTCTCTGTGAACCAAGTCCGATTCCACCGCGCACTTCTCAGTCACCATTTTACTTAGGCATCGGATGGGACTTGGTCAGAACCAAGATCCGACCCCCCTGACGAGCTCTATTGTCTGTGCAGATCAAGAAGACACCAACCCATCGAGGCTATCCTTCGACAGACCTGTTGGATCCTGCCAAAACAGAGTTAGGATCGATAATTAAAGTGGAGACTTACGCTTGCGTATGCGGAACGGTAGTCTCGAAACTTTGCCTTCGGGTTCGCCACGACGGATCGAGTCTTCTCACGAACGGAGTAAGGCTACTAATCCACGATCTAAATCTCTATTTTAGATTAAGAACTTGGAAAGAGGAAGAGAAAGGATTTCTGCAGAGCTTCGCTAGGATGAAGTTGCATGCATGAATTTCATGCAAAAGGTGTAAGAAATGGCTTACCCTTGGGTCTTATTTATAGCCCCCAAGGTAGTTATTTTAGGGTAAGTTGTTCCTTTGGAACAACTTAATTAAGGTGTACCATGATACATGGCACATTATAAGCTTAAGTTGTACCATATGCATGGTACAACATAAGCTTAAGATATTCCCCCTTTATTAGCCATATGTCGCATGCACTTATGCATATATAATGCGACTTTCCCACTCATCCAGAGATCCTTTCCGCAAGGGAACAGATTCCCTTTGTACACGACTTCGTGTACGCAACGTTCGAGGTCCGTATTCCCTCGTACATCCCCCACAAGGGTGTACAAACGTCTTCCATATCCAACATCTCCCACTCACACTTGAGGGGATTGTAAGAGAACGTATTTCCCTTAGTTCTTTCATCTATCATACCGAGAAATAGACCGTGCGACCGTCATGCGCGTAGAGTCTGTTGTTGTGCACTTGTTAGAGATACACAACGACCTCGAAGGTGCAAAGTTGAGTAGTTCAACGCATGCTTTACCCTAGATTATTTCTTCACATTTCTTATACTTTATATTCAACAATTGAATCCCATCTGGATTACAATTGGCTGGCCAGCTTTGAATCATTAAAGTCCAAATGCGAATATGAAATCAATCTTCCTCTTCTTGCGAACCTTCTGATCTTGACTAGACTCGCTTTTCTAACGTGCCCCGCCGAGCCGAATTATCATAGCCCATAAGTAACACGCTAAGATAGCGATCATCTCGTCAAATCTAAAGGAACCAATTGGAGTCCTTGAGGGTAAGAGTTAAGACCCGTATGGCCTTTGAGTCTCACATAATAGCAAACACTATTGCTACTAACTCAGTGGTCGAAATGCATACGTGGTATGAACACGTATTACAACATCACTCCTTTCCCAGGGAGAGTATGTCTTAATGATGTTGTACGGATGAAAAGATCAGACACCACAGTGCCTATCTTTTTTAGTCCCCTTACTACTCGTGAAATATTCACGGACTCTCATCCTGCATAAGACAGATAGGATTAAAAAATCCTATGAGATCTCTTTCAAATATCCTTGTGATACAGATCTCAGATCTTTTGTAAGCATCCATATGATGCAGATCTTTCATTCGACTATCTTGTTTAAGTCATGACTCTAAATCATTTGTCTAATAATTTTGACTTTAAACTAGTCTCATCTCTATCTTATCCTTCTGATAAGATAAGGCGGTTGCTCATGTGAGAGAGCCAACCTTAATCTGTCCGACATACACACACAATAAAATAGCTGAGACTTAAACACAAATGTATAAAATCATTTGTAAGAAACTTGTATGCAAATTAAACTTTGATCTTCTATATACATGGAAATATTACATGATACAGCTCAGCACCTACGCATTCCCATAGATGATAAGTGTTTGAAAAACACATCTCTGGGGATCGCCTTAGTAAGGGGATCCGCTATCATCTCATGCGTGGATATGTATCCTATGTCTACTTCCTTCCGTTTGTCATAGTCCTTTGCAAACTTGAATCGAATGTCAATGTGTTTGGTCTTACAATGAAATTTAGGATCTTTGACGTAGGCGATCGAAGCTTGACTATCACTGTATATAGGAACAGTGCTTGAGTCAGTGGCATTCGTCAGCCTGTCTAAGAATTTCCTAAGCCAAACAGCTTCTTGGACCGCCATGCTGAATGCTACGAACTCGGCTTCCATAGTTGATAGAGCGATGCAGGTTTGTTTCTTGCTGCTCCAGGATATTGCACCATTCCCGAGTAAGAAAACAAAGCCTGAGGTAGATCTTCGCTCGTCGAGATCACCTGCCCAATCAGCATCGGTATAGCCTTCGAGTCTCAAGGTATTGCCTTGATAGCATAACGCATAGTCCGCAGTCCCTTTGAGGTATCTTAATATCCTCTTCACCGCTTTCCAGTGTGCCTGCCCTGGGTTGGATTGGTAACGGCTTACCATACCAACAGCATAGCAAATGTCGGGTCTGGTACACATCATGGCGTACATCAGACCCCCGACAGCACTGGAGTATGGAACCTTTTCCATATCTTTCTTTTCTTTTGGATCTTTGGGACACATTTCCAAACATAGACCCTCGCCTTTGCTTATTGGAGTATCAATTGGCTTGCAGTCCTGCATATTAAACCGTTCTAAAACTTTCTTTATATATGTCTCTTGAGAGAGAGAGAGAGAAGTTTCTTGGAACGATTCCTTGAGATCTTAACCCCAAGGATATATGCAGCTTCACCCATGTCCTTCATCTCAAAGACGGATGAAAGCCAAGCTTTGATATCCAATATAAGACGCTTATCATTTCCGGCTATAAGTATGTCATCTACATAAAGAGACATAATTACATACTTGTTTTTAATCCTCTTAATATATACGCAGTTGTCTTCGTCGAGCATGGAGAAACCATACGACAAAACGACTTCTTGAAAGCGCATATACCACTGCCTTGAGGATTGTTTAAGACCATATATGGATTTATGAAGTTTACAAACCTTATGTTTGTTTTCTTCTTGTACGAACCCGTTTGGTTGTTCCATGTAGATCTCCTCATCTAGTTCTCCGTTAAGAAAAGCAGTCTTTACATCCATCTGATGTAACTCGAGGTCCAAACAAGCCACCATTGCCAGAATTAAGCGAATGGAGGTAAAACGCACGACAGGAGAGAAAGTCTCTTCGTAGTCTATTCCTTCCTGTTGCGTGAAACCTTTCGCAACAAGGCGAGCTTTATATTTCTCGATAGAGCCATCAGCCTTATGCTTGATTTTGAGAACCCACTTGTTCCCAATGGCTCTACGTCCCTTAGGTAAATCAACCAAGTCCCAGACTTGGTTTGTTTTCATGGATTGAAGTTCTTCTTCCATTGCCGCTATCCATTTATCTTTAGCAGGGCATGTGACGGCCTGTTTGAAATTTGCAGGTTCGTCATCATCTTGTAGTAATGTCATGAATGTTTGAGGAAATTCATCCTCAAATCTCAGAGGTGTTAGCCTCGTTCGATTACTACGTCTTGTTTGAGTTTGATCACTCCCACTTGGAATGACATCACTCCCACTTGGAATAACATCACTCCCACTCGGAATAGGATTGGTATCGTTCGTATCATCCATTGGTGAAGTTTGAAACGTATTTTCTTCTTCACCAAGAATTCTCCCACTCGAACGTTCCGATCCTTCTTGATCCCAAGTCTCAAACAAGGATAAGTCTTGACTTATCTCACCCTGTCTTGGAAACTCTTTTTCCAAGAAGACAACATCCCTCGATTCGAATTCTATTAGACCCCCATTGTCCTCTTGACCGACGAAAACATATCCTTTGGAGTTTTCAGCGTATCGGATGAAGATACACTTCCTCCCACGTGGCCCAAGTTTGCCATATTTGTGAGAGGATAAATGTGCGTAAGAGGCACAACCCCAAGGTTTTAGAATGTTTAAGTCTGGAGTTCTATTGTTCCACAACTCATAAGGAGTAGAACTTACCGACTTCGAGGGTACACGGTTTAAGATGAATGCTGCCGTCAATAATGCGTCACCCCAAAAGGTGATAGGCAAATTTGCCTGAGACATCATTGATCGGATCATTTCCATCAATGTCCTATTCCTTCTTTTCGCAACACCGTTTTGTTGCGGAGTGTAAGGCATAGTTACCTGATGTACTATGCCTTTTTCATCACAAAGTTCCTTAAAACTTATTGATTGATATTCACCGCCCCTATCGGTTCGCAAAACCTTAATCTTGCGATCTAATTGATTCTCCACTAAACTCATATAGTTTTTAAAGCAAGCCAAAGCTTCACTTTTGTGGGATATCAAATAGATATGTCCGAAACGGGTGAAGTCATCAATGAATGTGATGAAATAGGAATTCCCGCGTCTTGTCTTAACATTCATTGGACCGCAAATGTCCGAATGGAAAAGCTGTAATGGAACTTCGGCCCTTGTGCCAGTTCCAAACGGCTTGCGACAAGTTTTCCCTACAAGACAATGTTCGCAAGTTGACATTTCAACTTTTGAAACATTAGATAGCAAGCCACTTTTGGCAAGTCTATCCATTCTAGTTGGTCCAATATGACCAAGTCTTGCATGCCAACAAATGATCTCAGACTCAGAGTTAGAAGCATTTGTCAAATGGAAACTTTCATTAATGGAAGAAGAATCATCATACATTGTATTTAAAACAATTAATCCATTACAAACATTACCAGAACCAATCAAAGAATTATTACAGACAAGGTCAACATATTGTTTATAGAACCTCCACTCATAATCTAAAGACATTAACATGACCACGGAAACGATATTCCTTCTAATATCTGGAGCAAAGAGGACGTCGTGCAATAATAAAGTCCGGCCGTTGTCGAGAACTAGCTTGCATGTTCCGACGCCTTTGACTTCAATACGAGTGTTGTTGCCGACATATATCCACTTTGTTCCTTGAGTTATCCTTCGATACTCTACGAAGAACCTTCTGTCCTTCGCTACGTGGTCTGTGGCCCCTGAATCAATCAACCAAAAATAGTTAGATTCAGCAAGAAACATGGAACTAGAAACACATATGTAACTAGCCCTACAAGTTACCTTATCACTTCCATCCGTACATGTACGGGCGAAGTGACCGTACTTGTTGCACTTAAAGCACTTGATCTTCTTCAAGTTTTTCTTCTTTGAGTGCACATTCTTTTGCCACTTTTTGTTCTTTGTCTTCTTTGAGGTTTCCGGTTCTTGCTTTCGTTCGTTCACAAACCTTAAGCGTTTATTCTTCCGCTTATTTCCTCCATGTGAGGAACTAGCGGCCACGTGCACTTC
Organism: Scilla litardierei; assembly: GCA_030789695.1. Lineage (NCBI taxonomy): Eukaryota > Viridiplantae > Streptophyta > Magnoliopsida > Asparagales > Asparagaceae > Scilla > Scilla litardierei. Next base: position 324,687,808 of record CM061141.1, read on the forward strand.
TGCACTTGGTTTTGCGGCTTGAATCCGCTCTTCCTCGAGTTCGAGGTGTTTCGATACATCGCTTAAAGTTTTAATGCACTCATTATGAGTGAGATGCATTTTCATGTTATCCCAGCTATCTGGGAGTGAACGAATGACTGCTTGGATCTGCTGTTCGTCAGACAGCGTAACACCCGCATCCTTTAATTCAGATATAAGATTCGCCATGTGGCGGAGATGCTTTTTCATAGAATGATCTCGCCGCATCTTGTACGAATCAAATTGAATGTTTAAGGAGCGGAGTTTGGTAACCGAAGTTCCACCAAACTTTATCTCTAGCTCAGACCATATGTCTTTGGCTAGGTCGAATTCCTGAAATAGACGCATTATGTCATTGTCCATTGCGGACAATAACGTAATACGTGCTATTTTGTTCTTTCGAGTCCAAGTATCATAAGCTTCCCGGTCCCTCTTGTGTTGGGCCGTATTGCCCAACTCAGGTTCTTCCATTATGTTTAGGAGTGTTTCGAGCACATCTTGCTCCTCCAAAACATATTGGATTTTAATTGACCAAAGTTTATAATTGTCGACGTTGAGCTTTTCACCTTTGTTAAGCTCTGCGACAATGTTCTTAGAAGCGGTAGACATATTCGATTCAAAAAACTGCAAGGAGAATGAAAAACACGATCAAAATTCTATGCATAAAGTTTCGATTCTTTAAACACTTGATAAGTTCCTTGGATGCGTTGAAATGTTACTCTAGAATCGAGAAGTTCACTACGTTCCCAACTACCATCTAGAAGTAACTTTCAAAGTATCCCTCTTACTTATCTCAAGTAAAAAGAAATCAGAAATAATACCCGTATGGTATTAGCAGCGGAAAAATATTTTGAAAAACATATCTTTCAAAATGGAATAGGTGAGAATTTGCGCAAAGAATTTTAGCGCAACAATTGCCAAGCCACGAGACCTGTTCTACACACCCATGGGTTAGATAACCATGGCCGGATCGTGGTAGGACTTGGAATTCTAAATTGCGCTATCCCGATTAAGGACGGGACATAACCTATTTGAAAACATCTTTTCCAAAAAATTTGAAAGCACGTTGGCTAATCTCTGTAGAGTAGAGCACAACGTCACAAGTACATTGGCTAATCTCCGTAGAGTAGAGCACAATGACATGGCTAATCTCGCATGAAGTAGAGCACTATGGCTAATCTTCAAGGAGTAGAGCCCAATGAAAAACTTCATTAAAATGTTAGTCCCGTATGAACTAGTCGGCACTGTGGTTAGCCCCGTATGGGCTAATTGACACATTCGAGTTTGACCAATGCCTTTTGTCACCCCGTATGGGTCAGTTGACAAATTTTCAGTCGACCCAGACCTTCTGCCAGATTGGTCGACCAAAAACACAAAATTGGTCGACCAATTTTCCGGACTGCAACTTCTTCCCGGCCAGGGCCTCTGCCCTGGCCGGGGCTTGGCCAAGGGCCGGCCAGGGCCTCTGCCCTGGCTGGCCAGGGGCCCTGGCCCCTCGGCCAGGGTCTCTGCCCTGGCCGAGGCCGGCCAGGGGCCGGCCATGCCCTGGCCGAGGCCAGGGCATTGGCCCTGGCCTCTGCCAGGGCTGGCCAGGCCGGCCCTGGCCTCTGCCAGGGCCGGCCAGGCCCTGGCCGAGGCCAGGGCGCCGGCCCTGGCAGTGGCCAGGGCGCTGGCCCTGGCAATGGCCAGGGCGCCGGCCCTGGCCACTGCCAGGGCCGGCCTAGCCGGCCTGGCCTTGGCCGGCCTCTGCCGGCCTGGCCATGGCCGGCCATGGCTTGGCCATGGCCGGTCATGGCCAAGGCCATTTTGGGCATTGGTCGGCCATGGCCCCTTTGGCCATGGCCGGCCACCCCCTTGAATGGGGTTGCCGCACACTCTCCTCCCCCTTGATGGGGTGGTCGCCGGTGGTTATTGGCCGTAGCCAACCCCCTCCGCTCGGGGAGGGGGGATGCATGGCATTCATAGCCCATTTGGCCACGGTGCACATCCACCAAATTTCCTCTTACCCGATGGAAATAACTTCCATCATCTTCCTCGATGAAGCACCCGTTCGTCGATGAAGCACCCGTTCGTCGAGAAATTAGTTATTTCCTAATGGCCGTGTGCCAAAAATGAATAACGTACTACGTGAACGGTCGGTTCTTCCCGTCACGGAGAGTTCCTACCATATCCGTAATGATAGGAGACCCTAACGTGAAAAGAACAACCGTTGCGTTCTCTCCGTCACGAAGCGTTCCTACCATATCCGTAATGGTAGGAGACCCATTCGTGAAAAAGACAACGACTCGTTCGTAGTTTCGACGGGGCGGTGGTTTGACCGGGGCGAACCCATATGGCTCTGATACCAATGTTGGATCCTGCCAAAACAGAGTTAGGATCGATAATTAAAGTGGAGACTTACGCTTGCGTATGCGGAACGGTAGTCTCGGAACTTTGCCTTCGGGTTCGCCACGACGGATCGAGTCTTCTCACGAACGGAGTAAGGCTACTAATCCACGATCTAAATCTCTATTTTAGATTAAGAACTTGGAAAGAGGAAGAGAAAGGATTTCTGCAGAGCTTCGCTAGGATGAAGTTGCATGCATGAATTTCATGCAAAAGGTGTAAGAAATGGCTTACCCTTGGGTCTTATTTATAGCCCCCAAGGTAGTTATTTTAGGGTAAGTTGTTCCTTTGGAACAACTTAATTAAGGTGTACCATGATACATGGCACATTATAAGCTTAAGTTGTACCATATGCATGGTACAACATAAGCTTAAGATATTCCCCCTTTATTAGCCATATGTCACATGCACTTATGCATATATAATGCGACTTTCCCACTCATCCAGAGATCCTTTCCGCAAGGGAACAGATTCCCTTTGTACACGACTTCGTGTACGCGACGTTCGAGGTCCGTATTCCCTCGTACATCCCCCACAAGGGTGTACAAACGTCTTCCATATCCAACAAGACCACCGACCGGATTCCAACATCCTCAACTCCGAGCCCGTTCAACCGATCGTTCGAGGAAGCTGTCGCTCCGCCGAAGCTACTCTTTGACCCACCAGCTCTCGGGTCAGCAACAATAAAAAGAATAAAAAGCAAAATCGAGAAGCACGAAAGGAACTCAAAACCATGAGTTTTAATACGGGGGGGGCAACACCAAATACAGGTCGTCCAATGAAGGACACGCATCAACATCTTCCTGAAGACGGCCCTCCAAATCCCTCTTCCAAAAAGCGGGAGAATAGAGCCATGATGGCCTTTATTTAATGCAACTCCACGATTGACGTGCCTGTCAAATCCACATGAATCACATACCTCGGACCAAACCGTCAATGGTCGAACGGCCCGAGCGATGGAGGGCAATTGATACAACCTCTAGAACAGAGCTGGCCGAGCCCACAGCCCAGGTGAGGGTTGGGCCCAAACCCTAATACCCCACAAGCGTATCGAATCGGAGCAGCCCAAGACACACGACAGGGAATCGTTGACCCTCTACGATTGAGGAAACTGCTCCCCAGATCACGTTCGCCTTGAACACCAGTCAATGCGTCCTCACGACTGTCTTTAAGCCCCCATGAAGAGACTGTAACGGCCTGTTTTCATCAAGACAACTATTTACATATTTGACCTATTTTCAAATTTTTTTAAACTATTTTATAACTGTTTGTTAGGAGTTTTACGATTTCAAAAATTTCTTATAAAAATATTCTGAAGTATCAGGCTAGTTATGAAGTATTTTAGTAATATCGGGTTTCATCAAATACCTCTAAAAGATATGATAAAAATTCATTTTCAGTTATTACCGTTTTGGCGTAATGAATTTATTTTCTATTCAAACATCTTCAAAATGTTTTCAAACTTTTACGGTAACATTCTACGACCATTTAGGGCTCACCACATTAATTTCGTAATTTTCGGAAGACGAATCAATAGAGAACCCGCAAACCCGCTTTCTAAACGTTTTGGACTAAAACACTTGTAGCTCAAAACCTGAAATGGATCTCGTGTTCGCGATTCTCGCGACGATACGAACCCGTGGGTATGTTTTCGTAATTTTTCGGACACGTTTAATCTCAGGGGCAAGATCGTAATTTTCAATATTCTGCCAATTACCTTTTACTAATTACATTACTAATTATCTTTTAACATTAACCTAACCCTAAATGTATCATCCTAAACAATAAACGTGGATACACGTTTATCTTTCCTTGCCAGATTCTTTCCCCCAACCCCATATTCAACACTTAGTCTAAACCTGATGCCATTTTTTCAACACCTAACACCTAACATACTTAATAACTTGACTAAGTATTAATGAGTTTTACTGTTTAATTAATTTAATTAAACCTATCTATTAGCTCTAAAACTTCCCCATTTTTCATCTTCCCCAGGCTCTCGAACCCAGCCCAAACGAAACAACCCGTACCCTCCCTCTCTTCTCCAAGCAAAGCCCCATTCATTTTTTTGTTTGAGCGTTCGTTCTCTCAACACCCCCACACATAGGATCTCACTCTCTCTCAGTTCTCTCTCCCGCTCTCTTTCCGTTCACAGCGAACCCCATGAGCCCGCCACCGCCTTCCTCCGGCATCCCTCAACGACGAAGTAGCTCGCCTCGTCGCCCCGCTGTCCGACGAAGTCCTTCTCCGACTGATCCGCCCTCCACTCCGAAGCCCACCACGCCGTCGCCGCTGCGAAGCGCCGCTTTGCCGCTCGAACGCCTCCGGAGACGACGCCGTCGTCCTCCGCTTCGAAACACCCCCGAGAGCCCGAGAGCCCGAGGCCCTCCGTCCTCGCTTCCGTCGCAGCCTCCGCCTGCCCATGCCCAGACGACACCACGAAGCCACCCACGTCGTCGCCCTCCGACGAACGACGCCTCGCTGCACCCCCGCTCACCCCGAGGCTGCTGCTCCCCTCTCCCGTCGCCGGTGCACAGTCCCCCTCCACTCGAGCTCTACTCCGTCTCCGCCGTGCTTCGAGCCATCGCCGTCTGCTCCGACCGCGTGCAGCCTCGCCGTGAGCCCACGCCCTCAACGTCGCCGCCGTCGACGGGAACGCACGGCACCCCCCTCACATGCAACAGTGAAGGTGAAAACGTATAAAAACGTATATTTTTAACGTATTTTGTAATAATACGTATAAATATGTATTTAGGTAATTAGATAAAATGAGTTATTTGATAAATAATTCATAACTAATTATATAGGGATCCGAAAAATACAAAACTAGGCCCAGAAAATCAGAAATGACATTCAGGACCCAATGGCGCTAGTTTCATCCCAATCGGACGCTTAGTTTGTCCAGAATAAATTTTTATGCCTAAAAGTTAAATATGTTATTTTCGTTCAAAAATTCGTAACTTGATATTTTCACGTATACTAATATGTGAGAAAAATATATGTTAAAGTACTCTCCGAGACGGCCATTTTGACAGTTCATTTGCAACTTTCCGATACCGATTGCACCCAGAAGGAATGTTTGAATAATTACATCACAAATTGAAAAATAGTTTTTAAATTATTTTTGAGCTTTTAAAAATTATAAAAATTCCTACAAGCTTCAGAAAAAATATTTTCTCCGACAGTAAAATTATTTTCATCATACTAGCTTATATAAAAATTTAGAACGGTTTTCGACAACGTTTCAACCAGTTTAGAAAATCAGAATGATCGAATTATTTAAGTAGAAATGTCGCGTTCTTTAACTGAATATTTTTGTTATTGTAGGTACCAATCCTCGTGCACCAGCTCCTCTAGCTCTAACCTCGTCTTGCTACAACGACCCCGAATTTTGTAAGTCACGACTAATTCTAAAATTAGAAAATTAGTAAGTGTCCTCGCATGAACTTAGGACATCACATATAGCCTCAGAACGCCTACTTGACTTGATCCGAACTAGAGACCTAATCTATTAGGAAAGTAATCAACAACAGATTACTTTGCCAACTTTCAACTTTGGTGGTTGTAGCACACAACCATCAACTTGGGTAAATTGTGTGCTAAACAATACTAGACACCCCGAAATGTTGGACTTGTCTTTATCCTCACTTCGCTTGGCCAGCTTGCTTTGGAAAGAATGTCTGGCTTTCTGGTTTTCAATAAGAAAGTCAACCAGTTGTCTTGGTTTGACTAGCAACATGTGGAACATCTTGTGGAATATCTTATGGAATATCGTGTGGAACATCTCGTGAAACAATGAAAGAAACATGTACATAGAACACTTGACACTTCACTGGGTTTTGGGGTAACTCATAGTTTGAGAGAGTGCGGGAGTTACTGGAGTTCGATCTTCCTGTCCTGTTGCCTGAGTTTCGGCATCCTGTCCTGCTGCCTGGGTTTTGGCAAAATACATGTCCTGCTACCTGTGTTTTCGGCATTCGTCTGGGTCACGCCCAGGCAAGAGATGGACTTGATGGTCACATATTGTACTCTCCGACTTGAGGCACATAGTTCTAATATAGCTTGCATGATCATTTTTACTTTACGCACCACAGTCACCTTTACTTTACACGTTCCATGCACGTTACTTACTACACCTGTACAGTGACCAGTTCTTTACCTGTCGTACTTTTAGCTACAGAAGTAGTACATTTCACTTAGCCTGCTTTACACTTGCACTACCATCGTACAGTTGTTCTTTTCTTTCAGTTCTGTTTACTTTTACTACCCAGTTGTGTACAGTTGTTGTTCAGTACTTTACTTTTCACTCTGATCTGTTTGTACTTAGTTACTTTTTTTCATACTTGTGCACTGCTTCTTTTCTATATTTAGAATTGTTGTGACTTACCTACGGTTCCATCTCCGTGCCAACGCAGACGACGTACATATGGAGGTAGATGCTCTTGAGCTAATAGCGCCAGAATTCGACCGCAGCTTCCAGATTTATTTTCACTTATGTACTTTTTTTCTTTCATGTATATTTGTTGGGACATCTTGTATAGTATGGATTGTAATAATTGGACACTATTTGAGTATTTTTGTACATCTCTGCATCGTGGCTATTTTGGTTTCACTGGTAACCTGCAGGACCTGCGCAAATATCAGATAAGTAACGGGCCCCTGGGAGCGGGTCGTTACAAGTTTGGTGGCCCATGCAGGTCCGCGCTAACTACCTCATGAACAATATAGCAAGATCAGGATGTACAATATAAAATACTCAAATTGAACCCTCGAGTACGGGATGTCTCGAGTGTTCACCTGTATTGAATATACGGGTGAAGCGTCCTTATTACCATCTTCATTAAGTCTTCCTTGATCCTCATCACTTCCTTTGAACTCTTAACCCTTGCTTAGGAACTCGTGTTCCATTCTTTGGATATACCCTCCCTAGTAACCTCTTTTTCTAGCAGTTATAGTGACTTTTCATAGGTTGAACTATCTACCCACTTCATCACCTTTCCTTCAGTTGATGATGGCACACGTATAAATGATAAACTTCCTTCAATGGACCATGATCCGGTCAATGTGCTTGGCTAAGTTTGTTGGATCACCCTTGTTAGACTTGGGGTAAGTGATCCTGGCTTAGTCACTTCCCTGGCCGAGTTCCGCTGGACCGCAAGGACGTGAATCATGATTATGTAACGCCAACAATCTTCTTCACTATCAACCTTCATTTAGCTTGATGACCTTTCGATTGACCTTCTTAGAATCTTTCTATTTCTAGTTTGCTTGCACTCTAGCTACGTTTATTTTAAGGAGGGTAGCGTTCGAATTTTCGATCACCAAAAGTTCGAGTTCGACAACGGAAGCAAATCAAAGAACACTCAGAAGTATTTGAGGATGATACTGGAGATTTTGAGACGAGCCCAACCCGACGTGCAAGTGTAGGTTGTTTGCGTCTTTTGAGCTCGCGTTTCTCTTCTAGCCCCTACTTTCTATCTTGTGCCCAATTCTCCATGAGTTAAACCTCCTTTTCCACCTACCACTCCCCCCTCTTTATTTCATTTGTCCGCTTCCTCACCTCGAGCCATGTTCCTGCCTAACCGTCTACCCTACCGAAGACTTTCGGTGCCCCCTTTTTTATAAAACCCTTTCTCTCCTTCCTCATCAAGCCACCCCGTGGTTTCCTATACGCCTCGGCGACACCCACTCCTTCCCCTGGCCTCTTCCCCAAGCGAACTCGACCCATCTCGCCTCAAGCTCCTCCGACCTCACCCGAAGCTCCACCACCCCACCCTACTCCGGTGACACCCGCCACGTCAAGCAGTCGCAGCCACCATAGATCGACAACCACCGATGGCCCTCCGACGATATGTTTTGGGATTTTTGGCCTTGGCCACAACCCTCGCCGCCACCCTCGCCGTAGCCGTATGGTTGATATCTTGGGAAGCCGTGATCCTTGGGCTTCTCTTGAGCTCTCTGCCCTGGATCTCACCCAGGATGAGCTCCCGTCTAGGCTTCCTCTTGCGTTTACTCCTTTTGGTGTGCTGGAAAGCGTGTTTTTGGTTGTTCATTTATTGGGTGATGTTGGGTGTTGCGAATGTCAAGTATTGGTCTACGAAAGGAGTGATGGCGATGATTATTGGCATGATATTGGCCCTGGGTGTTGAAGTTGGATGTAGGCCTTGTGCTTGGCTCTGGATGAGAGCTTGGATCTTGCCTTATTGTGGGATATTATGGAGGTTGACGGAAGAAATTCTAGCAGTGAATACTGACTTTGGGTGTTGGCCTTGTACTTACCTTTGGGTGTTGATTTGGACGTTAGCATGTGGTTGGGCATTACGGAGATTGATGTTGTTAGTACCCGTGGATTAGTCGATACATGCTATACATCTTTGGCTAGACCCAGTTAGTCACCAATAGCACGAATAAACTTTATGGCCTTCCGTTTTTATAGCTTGCTACTGGCTTATCACCTCGGGTTCCAAGTTTGAACAGATGTTGTCATCATAATAGCCCTCATTTTCATGTGATGTTATTATCTCATGTTAATTTTGGAAAGTCAGAGTAACTATTGTGATGATACTAGGTTTCAAAACTAGTTATGGAAGCTATGGTGATGTCAATAGTATTTATTCACATATAACATCTCTTGTTTTCTTGATGCTATGATATCACATTATATTTCATGCTATTAACAACTTATTTTTCCTATATCGTGATCGTTCATCAAGCCTTCCTTTCGATCGTTTAAATTGCTTAGGCAATGATCGGTCTTCTTAATTCCGAGGACGGAATTATTTTAAGGAGGGTAGAATGTAACAGCCTGTTTTCATCAAGACAACTATTTACATATTTGACCTATTTTCAAATTTTCTTTAAACTATTTTATAACGGTTTGTTAGGAGTATTACGATTTTAAAAATTTCTTATAAAAATATTCTAAAGTATCAGGCTAGTTATGAAGTATTTTAGTAATATCGGGTTTCATCAAATACCTCTAAAAGATATGATAAAAATTCATTTTCAGTTATTACCGTTATGGCTTAATAAATTTATTTTCTATTCAAACATCTTCAAAACGTTTTCAAACTTTTACGGTAACATTCTACGACCATTTAGGGCTCACCACATTAATTTCGTAATTTTCGGAAGACGAATCAATAGAGAACCCGCAAACCCGCTTTCTAAACGTTTTGAACTAAAACACGTATCTCCGTAGCTCAAAACCTAAAATGGATCTCGTGTTCGTGATCCTCGCGACGATACGAACCCATGTGTATGTTTTCGTAATTTTTTAGACACGTTAAATCTCAGGGGCAAAATCGTAATTTTCAATATTCTGCCAATTACCTTTTACTAATTACATTACTAATTATCTTTTAACATTAACCTAACCCTAAACGTGTCATCCTAAACAATAAACGTTGATACACGTTTATCTTTCCTTGTCAGATTCTTTCCCCCAACCCCATATTCAACACTTAGTCTAAACCTGATGCCATTTTTTCAACACCTAACACCTAACATACTTAATAACTTGACTAAGTATTAATGAGTTTTACTGTTTAATTAATTTAATTAAACCTATCTATTAGCTCTAAAACTTCCCCATTTTTCATCTTCCCCAGGCTCTCGAACCCAGCCCAAACGAAACAACCCGTACCCTCTCTCTCTTCTCCAAGCAAAGCCCCATTCATTTTTTTGTTTGAGCTTTTGTTCTCTCAACACCCCCACACATAGGAGCTCACTCTCTCTCAGTTCTCTCTCCCGCTCTCTTTCCGTTCACAGCAAACCCATGAGCCTGCCACCGCCTTCCTCCGGCATCCCTCGATGGCGAAGTAGCTCGCCTCGTCGCTCCGCTGTCCGACGGAGTCCTTCTCCGACTGATCCGCCCTCCACTCCGAAGCCCACCATGCCGTCGCCGCTGCGAAGCGCCGCTTTGCCGCTCGAACGCCTCCGGAGACGACGCCGTCGTCCTCTGCTTCGAAACACCCCCGAGAGCCCGAGATCCCGAGGCCCTCCATCCTTGCTTCCGTCGCAGCCTCCGCCTGCCCACGCCCAGACGACACCACGGAGCCACCCACGTCGCCGCCCTCCGACGAACGACGCCTCGCTGCACCCCCGCTCACCCCGAGGCTGCTGCTCCCCTCTCCCGTTGCTGGTGCACAGTCCCCCTCCGCTCGAGCTCTACTCCGTCGTCACCGTGCTTCGAGCCATCGCCGTCTGCTCCGACCGCGTGCAGCCTCGCCGTGAGCCCACGCCCTCAACGTCGCGACCGTCGACGGGAACGCACGGCACCCCCCTCACATGCAACAGTGAAAGTGAAAACGTATAAAAACGTATATTTTTAACGTATTTTGTAATAATACGTATAAATACGTATTTAGGTAATTAGATAAAATGAGTTATTTGATAAATAATTCATAACTAATTATATAGGGATCCGAAAAATACAAAACTAGGCCCAGAAAATCAGAAATGACATTCCGGACCCAATGGCGCTAGTTTCATCCCAATCGGACGCTTAGTTTGTCCAGAATAAATTTTTAAGCCTAAAAGTTAAATATGTTATTTTCGTTCAAAAATTCGTAACTTGATATTTTCAGGTACACTAATATGTGAGAAAAATATATGTTAAAGTACTCTCCGAGATGGCCATTTTGACAGTTCATTTGCAACTTTCCGATACCGATTGCACCCAGAAGGAATGTTTGAATAATTACATCACAAATTGAAAAATAGTTTTTAAATTATTTTTGAGCGTTTAAAAATTATAAAAATTCCTACAAGCTTCAGAAAAATATTTTCCCCGACAGTAAAATTATTTTCATCATACTAGCTTATATAAAAATTTAGAACGGTTTTCGACAACGTTTCAACCAGTTTAGAAAATCAGAATGATCGAATTATTTAAGTAGAAATGTCGCGTTCTTTAACTGAATATTTTTGTTATTGTAGGTACCAATCCTCGTGCACCATCTCCTCTAGCTCCAACCTCGTCTTGCTACAACGACCCCGAATTTTGTAAGTCACGACTAATTCTAAAATTAGAAAATTAGTAAGTGTCCTCGCATGAACTTAGGACATCACATATATCCTCAGAACGCCTACTTGACTTGATCCGAACTAGAGACCTAATCTATTAGGAAAGTAATCAACAATAAATTACTTTGCCAACTTTCAACTTTGGTGGTTGTAGCACACAACCATCAACTTGGGTAAATTGTGTGCTAAACAATACTAGACACCCCGAAATGTTGGACTTGTCTTTATCCTCACTTCGCTTGGCCAGCTTGCTTTGGAAAGAATGTCTGGCTTTCTGGTTTTCAATAAGAAAGTCAACCAGTTGTCTTGGTTTGACTAGCAACATGTGGAACATCTTGTGGAATATCTTATGGAATATCGTGTGGAACATCTCGTGAAACAATGAAAGAAACATGTACATAGAACACTTGACACTTCACTGGGTTTTGGGGTAACTCATAGTTTGAGAGAGTGCGGGAGTTACTGGAGTTCGATCTTCCTGTCCTGTTGCCTGAGTTTCGGCATCCCGTCCTGCTGCCTGGGTTTTGGCAAAATACATGTCCTGCTACCTGTGTTTTCGGCATTCGTCTGGGTCACGCCCAGGCAAGAGATGGACTTGATGGTCACATATTGTACTCTCCGACTTGAGGCACATAGTTCTAATATAGCTTGCATGATCATTTTTACTTTACGCACCACAGTCACCTTTACTTTACACGTTCCATGCACGTTACTTACTACACCTGTACAGTGACCAGTTCTTTACCTGTCGTACTTTTAGCTACAGAAGTAGTACATTTCACTTACTTAGCCTGCTTTACACTTGCACTACCATCGTACAGTTGTTCTTTCCTTTCAGTTCTGTTTACTTTTACTACCCAGTTGTGTACAGTTGTTGTTCAGTACTTTACTTTTCACTCTGATCTGTTTGTACTTAGTTACTTTTTTCATACTTGTGCACTGCTTCTTTTCTATATTTAGAATTGTTGTGACTTACCTACGGTTCCATCTCCGTGCCACCGCAGACGACGTACATATGGAGGTAGATGCTCTTGAGCTAATAGCGCCAGAATTCGACCGCAGCTTCCAGATTTATTTTCACTTATGTACTTTTCTTCTTTCATGTATATTTGTTGGGACATCTTGTATAGTATGGATTGTAATAATTGGACACTATTTGAGTATTTTTGTACATCTCTGCATCGTGGCTATTTTGGTTTCACTGGTAACCTGCAGGACCTGTGCAAATATCAAATAAGTAACGGGCCCCTGGGAGCGGGTCGTTACAGAGACCATCAATGCGGGCGGGCAGGAAGAGCAAAAGGACGTGACGCCATAAAGGCGTTGACATGCAAACTCATATAAGGGATCGGAAAGACGAAACATCAAAGGATCGAATCTTGTATACTCACAACTCTAGTATTCTACCTCTAAAAACCTTGTCTTCCACCTTTGATATTTCTCCTCCATAGCTCGGCTCGAGAACTCGCACTTGGTCTCTCTGCGAACCAAGTCTGATTCCACGAGCACTTCTTAGTGACCATTTGACTTAGGCATCGGAGGGGACTTGGTCGGAACCAAGTTCCGACCCCCTGACGAGCCTCTCATCTGTGCAGATCAAGAAGACACCAACCCGTCTAGGCTACCCTTCGACGGACCACCGACCGAATCCGAAGGTCCTCAACTCCAAGCCCGTTCGACCGATCGTTCGAGGAAGCCGTCTCTCCTCTGAAGCTACCCTTCGGCCCACTGACGCTCGGGTTTGCACGTTCTCAACCACACAGACGATCGGTATACCGACCCCGAAGGTCGAACACGTCTCAGCATAATAGCGGCGACCCCCGGACATCCAAACTACCAACCAACGGTGAGAAAACACCCTGAAACAGGTGGCATGATTGTCGCTTTGGGCGTGAGAGGTCTTTAGTTCGAATCTAGGAATGCCCTTTAAAAAATTTGTATTTGATTTTGGATTAATTCATACCACCATATTCCTCATGTATGAACTAATCCTCAACCATATCATGATCCTCATTTGGTCTAGTGGTATGATTCTCTCTTTGAGTGAGAGAGGTCCCAATAATTCAATCCATAACCATGTTATGACGATTTTTTTTCATTTTTGTTTTTTGGATTAAATTTTGTGATTTGTACAAAATTATAACAGCAGGATTATGATTTGCACCCGCTTTAAATGATTTTTTGATTTTTGATTTTTGGCTAAATTATGTGATCAAGCAGTGACAATTTTATAATCCATCTGTTATATCATAATCATCATGTATAAATTAACCCATATCCCGAAAAAATTATAACAGAGGGATTATGATTTGTATCCCCTTAAATGATTTTTTTTGTTGAGGTGGGACTTAATTGGTCAATTTTAACAAAATATTGACCAAAAGTTGAGGTGTCAAAAGTTGGTAGCTTTTACAAAATATTTTTAAAATTGGTTAATTTTTTGAATTCTTTTTAATTTTTTAATTTTTAAAAAAATCTAATGGTCCCTTTTTCTTTGCATTTTTGTGCCCGGCAAGAGGTCAAGAGAAGTGGTCACGCACCTAGAGGGCTAGAATGCAACAACCGAGAGGAGGGGACTTAATTATAAACCAAAATAGGATAGCTTCAACTATGTAGAAGTCTGTTCTTTAGGTGGGTCTTACGTTCACATATAAAAATGGAAGGAAAAAATTCAATGCTAGACTGATGGGTTGGAGAATAGCTGCACTTGCAAGTTTTGGTGTTATTTGGGGAACAGCTTCGGCTATTCTGGGATGACTTGGGCGTTTGAACAAGCTCTGACGACGAGTGCTTCACGTTATCTCTCTTCTGCATTGAAGAATGAGTTGCTTTTTAGTATAAGGGCCTGTTCTTTTGAGTGTAAACGAGGGGAATCCCACTTTTTTCACTGTTGTGAACAGTGTTTTGGGGGAAAACCGATTGGGATTCCTCAAACCCGTTCTTTTGTTTTCCCAGCGTAAAGGGATTCCCAAAACCTCTTTCCCCTCTCTATTCTCCTCTATAAAGAAACTAAAATGAGGGATTTCATGAGGAATTCATCTCTCCTCTACTTTCTCCTTCCACTTTCTCATCCAAAAGAACACAAAACAAAAATTTTCTCTCTCTTGATTCCTTTATTCCCCCCACTTTCCCCAACCCCATTCCACTCAAAAGAACAGGCCCTAAGGCTATATGATAGAGTTGTGTGTGTGTGTGGGGGGAGAGAGAGAGAGAGAGAGAGCTATGTACATAATGAGGTTGTAAATTAAATTCAATAGGATAATAAAATGATTCTTGCACCATTGATCATCTGACCACTCTTGGGCCCGCGTGACATGGCGCCATGCAATTGGACGAGGTCATTGGGGTTGTAATAACAATGGGGAATACAACAAACCCTGAGCCCGTCAATTCAATTTTTTGGAGAGGATCCATGGGAGAAGAAGTTTGTATGTTTGACTTAGTCCAGGAAGGGGATTACCTCGAACTAAAAATGAGTGTTCCTTTTGATATCCATGGTCAAAAGACCAGGCTATGTCTACAGCTCAATTTGTGTAGGGTTTGGGTCAAGGGCGGAGCCACTCTTAGGCTCATGTGGGCTACAGTAGGTTTTTGGGCCAATGTTTGTGTGTGTGTGTGTACTAAGTTCAAGTGGAAATCGCAAATTCCCAATTCCCAATTCCCATTGGTCTCGTAGCTCGGTTGGTTTGAGAGTTGGTCTTATGAGCCGAAGGTCGCGGGTGTCGATCCCCGCGGGGACTAATTTTCACTCTAATTAAATTTGGTTGTTCTGCATCTTACATTTTGAATGATTTTACTATATTTAATCTCCTTAATTTTTGGTTCTTTTTCAGGTTGGTCCCTCGAGTCGCATCACGTCAATATAATTTAAAAGTAATCTTTGCTAGAGGTTACCATTTAATTGTTGGCTGTGGTCTATTCAGTTTAGTTTTTATGTTTAAATTTGTAATTGAATTCAAATTGAATTGTTTTGCATTGCACATCTTAAATGATTTTATCATCTTTAACCTTGTTGTGAAGGTGACGCTTACTGAACTCGTAGCCCTATGTTTATATAGAAGGTTATAATTGGGTGGATACTCTAGCCCTACATGGGCCCTACATGTGCATACAAAAGCTCATTCATAACTGTTACGACCTGTAGGCCCGGCCCATGAAATTGAGGCCCGTGTGCACTGCGGGCCTGAGCGAACACCTCACCGACCCTCCTGATGGGACGTAGTCGAGCTGAAGATCGCCTCCATTCAGGGAAGCTCGCCCTGCCCGCCGCAAGCTCACCTCCAAGGCCAATCAAGAAGCTCGCCCATCCGACCTACAAGCTCGTCATGCCAAGGACGAGCTCGCCTACCCTCAACAAGAAGCATCGTCTGGAGGAGCCGAGCTTAATCTCTGATCTGTGGCTCACCCCCAAGGGTGACCAAGAATGAATATCTCTGACAGGGTGACGTAGGCTCATCTTATCACCATTAATGACAGAGGTTAAGGGCAAGAACTTATGGCCGTCACTCGCGTCTCATTAATGCACCTAACACCGTCTGACACCATTAATGCGAAAAATATCACTGACACAGCTCGCCGACCCATCGCTTCATCACTCGAGTGCCAGCAGTGTTGATTAGATAGCTGACGTGATGGCGAACAACCGCCTCTTAGCCCAATAAATACCCCCTCATGCCTCCATAGAGGGGTTGGTCAGTTAAATCTTCTAACTCACTTCAATACATAAGGTCATATATCTTCCACATATCTGTGCCTTTCTCATAAGCCCGCCACACTTTGCCAATCTGTCTTAAAATCGCCAAGCGTGCCCGGCGCCTGCATTTTACGTCACCAGCTGACTTAGGCATCGAAGAGGCTACGGGCTGATAGCCAGCCCCGCCTTTCTGACAAGTTGTTGATTCTCGCAGAAAGCTCGCCTCAGTTACTGGGAGATGGCGACTTTCAGGCGACCATGGATCCTTCACCTCTGAAGTGAGTTCCAAGTCGTGCAAACCTCACCATCATCCAAAAACTTGTAAATCATTGTACACGTGATTCCCACTTTAAACAAATTTCATTGTGTGTGGATCTGACCCGCAACAGTTGGTGCCGTCTGTGAGATCGAGGGTTACACCCATGTCAGGATCCACACATCCTCAACACAATCCTCGCCACGGCAAGTCACCCGACGTCACACACCCTCCGCCTATGAGGAGGCCGGGTCGACTTGAGACCATGATCGACGATGCCCTGAGGCCATCATGGCCGAAGAGCCCCGTTCTCCGAGAAGAATTTCCTCGCTGAATCAACCCCTTGAGGGGTCGGCCGTGGCCATTCAGGATGTGGCCCTTGGCATCTGCAAGAGCTTCCAAAGCTTCACCAGGATGATGGAGGAATGGACTGTTGCCCAGCAAGCAGGACCATCTCGAGCAGAAGGCCCCTCCGAGCCCCGTAATGTGAGGAGGGACCACCTCCCCCAATTTGATGAGGAAGCAGCAGCACGGCAGGGGCAGTTCGAGGAAGCAGAGGTAGCCGCTCTGCAGAGGGAGATCTATAGAGAGGAGGAGTCCGCTCAGCAGAGGCAACTACAGGACGAAGCGTCCCTTCGACGGCTTCGCCTCCTCGATGCTGAAAGGGAGAGTCTTCAAGAGGGGAGCCGAGGAGTACTTCCCCTGGCATCGGCCTCGATGGAGCGGAGGAACACCCTGCTGGACCATCCTGTGGAAAGCTATCGTCGTGGGAGATCACCTTACCCGAGGCACAGGGGGCATGAATTTCATAGCAGGAGCCCCTGGCGAGATCATCGCTCTCCTAGACATGGAGACGGTCGGAGGAGGAGCCGCGACCGCAGTCATATCCCTCAGGAGAGAGGGAGGAACACCTCTGAGCACCGAGGTGGCTCATCCGACGATTCCAACTGGCGGGATGGAGAGCCAGCACCTCCCCCGGCCCCGAAGAAGCCAATCCGCTGACTCACAGGGTGATCTCAACCCCAGTATCCCATAGGTTCAAGCTACCTCAGGTTGAAATTTATAACGGTTCGGGCGATCCCCTGGAGCACGTACAGCTATACCAAGGAGTTATGGAGATCCATGGGACAAGTGATGTCCTTCTTTGCCGAGATTTTCGGACCACCTTGAAGAAGGCGTCGATGGAGTGGTATAACGGCTTGCCTGGTGGCTCGGTTGATTCGTTTGGCGACCTCTCTCGGAAGTTTTGCCATCGATTCCTGGCGGGGCGAAGGAAGAAGAAGGCGTCGGACTATCTGTTTACGGTGGTCCAGAAGGAGAGGGAGACCATCCGTAACTTCTTGCAACGCTTCAACGAAGAGCGACTCAGCATGACGAGCTGCAGAGACAAGCTCCTCATGACAGCCTTCAAGAAGGGACTGACAAACGGAAGTCTTCACAAGTCACTGCTTCGAGAACCGCCCATCGATCTCCCTGCCCTCTTGGCTCAGGCAGAGACGTTTATGTTGAGCGAGGAGGCCCTGGGGACGGTGCAGAAGGCCCTAACCATCGTAGCTCCCCGTGCTGAAGCTAGGCCCAATGAGCAGCCAAGGTGGGATGAACGCCCCCAAGGGTGCGACCAGGACCGCAACAGGGGTCATGACCAAGACCGCCCCCGAGGGTGCGACCAGGGGGCCCCGATCGCAAGATAGCCCAGGACCTCTGAGGGGGTTATTCGCTCCCAGAAACCCTGCTCCGAGAGGCGGGCCAGAGAGAGCGCTGGAGGTGGAACACTACACCAGGCTCAACGCCCTCCTGACCGAAGTGATGGCGATGGCCATGTGTAGCGGGCTTCTCAAATACCCGCCCCCGGAGATAAGAATAAGAGCTGACGGGAAGAACATGTAGAAATATTGTCGGTACCACTACGACAATGGCCACGACACCGATGACTACTTCTCCCTAAAGAGAGATATTGAGCGGCTGATCCAGGGCGGGCATCTCTGGAGATTTGTCGACCCAGAAAGACTCGACCGCGGGAGAAGAGGAGCTGCAGGGCCTAATCAACTGTTCCACGATGTCGAGCAAGTGGCCCACACAGGCCCGAGCCGATCATGCATGTGGATGTAATATGCGAGGGGTCGGCTCAGGGGGGCATATCAACGTCGGCAAGGAAGGCATATGCTCGACAAGTCCTGACGGCGGACGCCGGCGCGGGGGCAAAGCGGAGAAGAGTGGCTCGTCCCCTATCTCCTTCTCTAATGATGACCTAGAGGGGGTCGAGCTGTCCAATGAGGATGCCATCGTCATTGAAGCTCTTGTCAGGCCGGCGATTGTGAGCAGGCTCCTGGTTGATACAGGCAGCTCGTGCGACATCCTGTTCTTGTCTATGATTTTGAAGATGGGGCTGGACCGGGCGGAGCTAAAGCCATGCTTAGGCTCGATTGTCAGCTTCACCAGACATTCGATGTCCATTGTTGGGGTTATCATGTTGCCGGTCACATTGGGGGAGAGGCCCAAGGTCGTCACTCAAATGACGCAGTTTGTTGTCGTCGACGTCACCTCGGCATACAATGGCTTCATAGGGCGATCTTACATGACAGCTGTCAAAGCTCTCCACTCAATCCTACATCAGATGGTGAAGTTCCAGACTTGGCATGGGGTTGGATTGATGCGGGGATCACTGAAGCTCTTCCGAAGCTGCTACGTTGGCTCCACCAAGCACAAGGGGTCCGAGCAAGCCTTATCGATCGACCTACTCGACGATTGGAAGGACTTTGCTCATCAATGACTTACTCTAGTGGAGGATGTAAAGGAGGTATCGATGGCGGAGGAAGCAGACAAGACAGTGCCGATCAGCACGAAGCTTGCCACAGAGCTGAGGGCGAGTCTAATTGACCTCCTCAGGGCAAGTGTAGACATCTTCACATGGTCGCCCTCAGACATGCACGGAGTCAACCCAGAGGTGATCGCCCATGAGCTACATGTCGACCCAAAAACACACCCCATCCGGTAGAAGAAGAGAGGGACAGGAGGTGAGAAGAAGCAGGCAACGAGCGAGGAAGTGGAGCGACTCTTGAAGGCCAAATTCATTAGAGAGGTGAGCTACCCTGAGTGGCTTGCCAATGTGGTCATGGTGAAGAAGCACAGTGGCAAATGGCAGATGTGCATGGACTTCACTGATCTCAACAAGGCATGCCCAAAAGATAGCTTCCCACTGCCCAGGATCGACCATTTGGTGGACAGCGCCTCCGATTATGAGTTATTGACCTTCATGGACACCTTCTTCGGCTACAATCAAATCCAAATGGTGCCTCATGACGAGGAGAAGACGTCGTTCATCACTGATCGATGGACATTCTGCTACACCAAGATGCCTTTTGGCTTGAAGAGCGTCGGGGCGACCTATCAGCGGATGGTGAGCAAGATCTTTCACCACCAGGTCGATATGAACCTGGAGGTCTACATTGATGATATGATGGTGAAATCAAAGAAGTCCAAGGACCATCTCATCGATCTTGAGGAGACCATCCAGAAAGTACGACGCTACAATCTTGACTCAACCCGGCAAAGTGCATCTTCGATCTTCTGTCTAGGAAGTTCCTCGGCTTCATGATCACGAAGCGAGGGATCGATGCTAACCCCGACAAGATATCTGCCCTCATCGACATGAGCGAGCTAAAGACGATCAGATATTTGCATTAGTTGAATGGACGGATCGTCGCACTGGGAAGATTTTTGTCAAAGTCTGCCGAGAGGTCACTCCCCTTCTTTAAAATCTTGCGAAAGGCCCTCGACGTCCAGAAGGCCATGAGGAAGGAAGTTGAATGGGATGACAGCTGTGCTCAAGCCTTCGACGAGCTTAAAGCCTATCTATAGAGCCCGCTACTACTCGCCAAGCCGGAGGAAGGAGAGCAGCTCGGTCTCTATCTCGTCGCCACCGAAGAAGTTGTTAGCTTGGTCCTAATTAAAGAGGAAGGGAGGATTCAGCGACCGATCTACTATGCAAGCCGGGTGCTCTAGGAGGCAGAGACCCGATATATCCCAATTGAGAAGTTCGCGTATTGCCTAATACTCACAGCAAGGAAGCTTCGGCCATATTTCCAAGCACATTCCATCATTGTCTACACCAACTTGCCACTTGAGAAGAACCTGAGAAGGCTGGTGAGGTCGGGCATAATGCTGAACTGGAGTATCGAGCTCAACGAGATCGACATCATCTACAAGCCCATGACAGCGATCAAGGGTCAAGCATTGGCAGACTTCGTGGCAGAGTGCACCATCAAAGAGATTGGCGGTGCAACGCCCGACACCCAACCGGACACACAACAACCACAGCTCGTCGACGAGAATCCTCCATCTACTTCTGCACAGAATGGATGCGAGCTATGAATCGTCAATTTCGATGGGTCGGTAACGGCGATGAGAAGCAGAGCCAGCATAGTGATCGAGACCCCAGAGGAAAGCCTGCTGGAGTACGCCCTCTGCTTCAACTTCACAACTACTAATAATGTCGCAGAATATGAGGCCGCCATCAATAGGCTGAAGCTATGCAGGGTGCTGGGGGCAATGAATGTGTTGTTGATCAGCGACTCAAGGCTCATCGTCCAGCAGATTGAAGGCAGCTTCGAAGCAAGGGAAGATCTGATGAAGCTATATTTAAAGTGCGCCCATGCCGAGCTACTTAAATTCAAGATGGCTGTAGTACAGCACCTCCCGAGGTCGAACAACCTCCGTGCCGATTCCCTCTCAAAACTGGCATCCTCTTCTCTGACCAAGATCTGTAAAGCCATCTACATCGAGAATCTACTCACACCAAGTCTCGGGGAGGGAGAGCTTCTATGCGTCGATGGAAAGCTGTCATGGATGAGCCTGAACATTGCCTACCTGGAGAGCAGAACCTTCCAGAGGACAGACTGGAGGCACAAAAAATTGAGCGGCGGGCCTTGACGTTCGTGATCTTCGGCAGCGTGCTCTATCGGAAGCGCCGCGCGAGATACGACGTCTTGCCCTATCTGAATTGCCTTGGACCACGGAGGGTGGAGGAGGTCGTCTGTGAGATTCATGAAGGGCTTTGCAGGAATCACTACGGAGGCAGCATACTGGCGTACAAGGCAATCCGACAAGGCTATTACTGGCCAACCATAGTGAAGGATGCCACCAACTATGTCAAGCGGTGCAGGGAGTGTCAAAAATTCTTCAAATATACAACGGCCCTGTCGGCTGATTTGATCCCGATCCTCGGCCCAGCCCCATTTACCAAATGGGGGCTCGACATCCTCGGCACATTTCCCATGGCAGCAAGGGGAGGAATTTTTTCGTCGTCGCCGTCGACTATTTCATAAAGTGGATCGAGGCAGAGCCGCTAGCGTGCATCACCTGGGTGGACATGAAGAACTTCATCTGGAAGTCAATTACATGCCGCTTCGGGATACCTCGCTCCATAGTGACGGACAACCGGAAGCAATTCGACTCCGTGGACTTCAGGAGCTTCTGCTCAGATTGGGGCATCAACCTTCATTTCGCCTCCATGGCGCATCCGTAATGCAACGACCTCGCCAAAGTAGCGAACAAGTGCATCTTGGAGCCGTTGAAGAAGATCGACAGCGCCCCTGGGTCCTGGCATGCCGAACTGTCCGGCATCCTTTGGTCCTACTGCACAACCTACAAAGCATCAACTGGCGAGATCCCCTTCATGCTAGCTTATGGAGTGGAGGTCAGTGAGGAGTCTCTTCGGCTCCAGTACTTCAACAAAGAAGCCAATGAAGAGGGTCTTGACATCAATATTGAGCTCATCGACGAGGTAAGGGATCGTACGCTAACATATTTGATCAAGCACAGCCAAAGGATGGCGAGGTACTACAACTCCTGATTCAGGAAGCGAAGCTTCAGAGTCGACGACCTCGTCCTCTGGGACGCCACTTTTAGGCCAGAAATCGACCGACGAGGCAAGATTTCTGCATAGTGGGAAGGCCCCTACACCATAACAGACGTCGTGGGACCGGCGACGTATATTTTGGCAAACATGGAGGGCGAGGAGCTAGCCCATCCTTTGAATGCTGAGCACTTTCTCAAAAAAAATCAATAAATGCACTTGTACATTCAGTCAATATTTTTCATTAAATCGCTGCGTTTGTACACTCAGTGAGTTGTACGAATGTGCATTTCATCTCTACCTTACTCAATGAAGGTTGGCTATATGTCTGCAACCCCAAGCCTTCGCAACACACACCTCCGGGGCAGCTCGTTCACCAACAGAGGCCGCGGGATCGGCTCCTCCCTATCGCCCGCCCTCTCGACAGCTCACCTCTCAAAGAACTCTGGGACAGCTCGCCCACCAACAGAGGCTGTGGGGTCGGCTCCTCCCTATTGTCCCCCTCTTGACAGCTCGCCTTCATATTCGGAGTGGTCTTACGGGGTCAGCGACGGTCCAATACCCGCCCGAATTGAGGTTACGGGGTCG
This sequence comes from Scilla litardierei, assembly GCA_030789695.1. Classification (NCBI taxonomy): domain Eukaryota; kingdom Viridiplantae; phylum Streptophyta; class Magnoliopsida; order Asparagales; family Asparagaceae; genus Scilla; species Scilla litardierei. Next base: position 324,710,629 of record CM061141.1, read on the forward strand.
GCGACCGCCCAATACCTACCCTCTCAAAGAACTTCGGGACAGCTCGCCCACCAACAGAGGCCACGGGGTCGGCTCCTCCCTATCGCCCCCTCTCTGCAGCTTGCATTCAGATCCGGAGTGGTCATGCGGGGTCAGCGACGGCCCAATACCCGTCCGAATTGAGGTTGCAGGGTCGGCGACAGCTCAATACCCTTCCTCTCAAAGAACTCCAGGGCAGCTCGCCTACCAACAGAGGCTGCAGGGTCGGCTCCTCCCTATCGCCCCCTCTCGATAGCTCGACTTCAGATCTGGAGTGGTCATGCAGGGTCGGCGACGGTCCAATACCCGCCTGAATTAAAGTTGTGGGATCGACGACAACCCAATACACGCCCTCTCAAAGAACTTTGGGGCAGCTCACCCACCAATAAAGGCCACGGGGTCGGCTCCTCCATATTGCCCCCCTCTCGACAACTCGCCTTCAGATCCAGAGTGGTCATGCGGGGTCGACGACAGCCCAATACCCGCCCGAATTGAGGTTGTGGGGTCGGCGACGGCCCAATACCCGCCCTCTCAAAGAACTCCAGGATAGCTCGCCCACCAACAGAGGCCACAGGGTCGGCTCCTCCCTATCGCCCCTCTTGGCAGCTCGCCTTCAGATCCGGAGTGGTCACACGGGGTCGGCGACGGCCCAATACCCGCTCGAATTGAGGTTGCGAGGTCGGTGACGGCCCAATACCTGCACTCTTAAAGAACTCCGAGGCAGCTCGCCCACCAACAGAGGCCGCGTGAACGGCTCCTCTCTATCACCCCCCTCTCGGTAGCTCGCCTTCAGATCCAGAGTGGTTATGCAGGGTCGGCGACGGCCTAATACCCGCCCGAATTGAGGTTGCGGGGTCGACGACGGCCCAATACCTGCCCTCTCAAAGAACTCTGGGGCAGCTCGCCCACCAACAGAGGCTACAGGGTCGGATCCTCCCTATCGTCCCCCCTCTCGACAACTCGCCTTCAGATCCAAAGTGGTCATGCGGGGTCGGCGACAACCCAATACCCGCCCGAATTGAGGTTGCGGGGTCGGCGACGGCCCAATACCCGCCCTCACAAAGAACTTCGAGGCAGCTCACCCACCAACAGAGGCTGCGGGGTCGGCTCCTCCCTATCGCCCCCCTCTCAGTAGCTCACTTCAGACCCGAAGTGTTCATGCGGGGTCATCGATAGCCCAATACCCGCCCTCTCAAAGAACTTCGGGGCAGCTAACCCACCAACAGAGGCCACTGGATCGGCTCCTCCCTATTGCCTCCCCTCTCGGTAGCTCACCTTCGGATCTGGAGTGGTCATGCAAGGTTGGCGACGGCCCAATACTCACCCGAATTGAGGTTACGGGGTCGGTGACGATCCAATACATACCCTCTCAAAGAACTCCGGGGCAGCTCGCCCACCAACAGAGGCCGCGGGGTCGGCTCCTCCCTATCGCAACATTCTCCTTCTCCTCAGCCTTGGGCTCATCAATAGCAGAATGTTGGGGACATACACATAAAAAGCACAGTTCGCACAACGGACAAACCAAACAACAACGATAGTGAGAAAAATTTCAAATTTTATTTCATATTAACTCTTTACATCTCAGGGTCAAAACAAAAAACAAAACTCTAGGCTTGTCCCCAGGACCGGCCATACATTCTCACCTTGGCATATGGCGCCTCGTCTTGGCTGCCACTCCCTTGATTACTGCCCTCCGGGGCCTGGCAGTCTGCCTGGTCGCCTCCGTGGTCGCCACCGGTCGGAATCTCCGACACTTCGGCATCAGAAGTGGTAGAAGCTTCCTCTTCTTCATCGGACACCGCTGATAGCTGGATGAAGTCGATCTCCATGCTGGGATAGATCTTCTCCAACCTCGCCTTTGCCCTCTCGAAGTCAGCCTCCAGACCGTCATCGAAGCCCTTTGCCCTCATGGCCATCAGGGCGGGGATGAACTCGATGTTCTGGTACTGAAGAATGGCCTGGACCCTGACCATGTACAGGTTAACCTTCACCAGCTCAGCATTCTGCTTCTCTACCTCGGGAATATTCCCCGCGGCTGCCTCTTTCTCCGAAGCCAACAGCTTATCGTCGGCGACCTTTCGGACCTCTTCCTCGCGGATCCTCTCCTGCAGCACCCCGGGGCCTTGTCCAACCTGGCGTCCTCGTCCTTCTGGGTCTGATAATCCCCCTGGACCTTTGCCAACCTCTCGGTGGCATCCTTCAGCTTCGCATCGACGCCCTTGAGGGCGACTGCCTTCCTCCTGAGTGCCGCCTCGAGCCGATTTACCTCCGACGTGTGTCGTTGGAGAGACACCAGAGCGGTGACCACCTGCAACGAGGATCAAAAGTCATTAGTGTGTCAAAGAAAGAAGAAGTTCGGCATCTTGGGCAAAGGACAATGAATCTGCATGTTATGCCAGATGGCCGTATCACAGAGGCGTTCAGTACCGACATCCTGCAGGGCCTCTCGGTCCCTCGACAGCACACTATTCTCTGCCAGGCGGGCTGCCACACCAGCCTCGTCGAAGACAGACTCCTGGGCCCTACCGGGTAGCATGGCACGGCGATCGACTCCAGTGGGATGGCGAGAACCGCCTCCTTTGTCGACTTGAAGGTGGCCAGTACGGCCTCGTAGCTCGGATGGCCCGGCTTCTTCATCCCATATAATAGGCATCTGTAGGGCCAGGTCGTCGCCACAGGACGGCTGGTAGTGGTTGACGCCGTCGGAGGTCTCAGCGGGGCGACCGAACTTGTGGAGACAGTGGTAGGGGCGCTGATCGGCGGGCCCTGGCACTCAGCGGTCACGGGGCTGACCGTGGGCCCCTCCGGATTGAGATTGACTACTCTACCAGCTGCCACCATGCTCGAGCGGGATAGAGGAGATGTGGTCATGATCGACCTGGAACTAACTCCGAAACGATGTCGTCTAACCGCAAGCACATGTTATAGTGGCAAGCGAGTATCGAACATGAGGAAGAGGTGCTATACTACCTATCTACTCCTAGGTTGAGTTAAATTTGTGGATTTAATGGTGGATGTGGATTGTGGAGTGTCGTAATGGTGATGGATGCGAAAGTCGTGTCACTCGATGTCGTAAACAAAGGACTCCACACAAAGAAAGAAAGAAAAGACTAGGGCTTTAGGACTCACCACTAAGATCGTCGGATATCGATGCTAGGTTAGAAATTCTACGTTGCATTGGTTTCATTGGGGGTTGTAGCATCTAGGAAGTGAATTCATGCGTCTGGGCATCATGAATCTAACATACAGAATTAACCTCGCTCTCACGATAGATGCAAACGGTACGTGCATTAATGATCTACAATAATTTCACCACTCTCGTGGTTCGAATGCTCTCAACTCGTACCACTCTCGTGGGTTAGAGCTTCGAGGTATTTTGGTGGCTCTTATTGACGTAATGGCGGTAGCCAACAGTTAGTGATATAGTTCATCGGTGGATCCCATCAAGTTGCGAGCCGGGCATGGTCACGAGCCTTGGTTGAATCCACCAACTCTCTAATTAAATCCGTTGGATACTCCTTAAGCTAATTGATTCCACCGACAATGGGCACGATCTCAGTACGAGTTCTCCTAGGGATTTTGCTAGATCAACCAAAATACAACCCCTTTATATCCAATGCAACCTAAAAATCCCAACTTCGCATCTAAATCCTAAAATCCTAACGCTAATCCATTAGCCCTAGAAAAGACTACTCATGCATCATAGTTATAGATATAAGAATGATAGAAACCTTTATTGCATGCATCAAAGAGATATTCGATAAGCAATCGATAAGAAGAACTAAAATAGAATTAAAGATAACAAAAATACTTATCTTGATACAAGGGAGGGGCCTAGGGCATAGCCTAACTCCCAAAAGATCATCTCCAAAACTCTCTAAAAAGGTCTAAGCCCTCTCTCTAATGACGGCTACCATTCATATATATAGTCCCCTTAAACCCCTAGTAAATAATCTAAGAAACCCTCTAAAATTCGTGCCCAAAACCAATTATGGCCGCAACTTAATTTTCGGGTCCGCTCTGACTAGGTCAAGTAGCCCATGCAGCTCGGTCGAGTAGCGATTTCAGCACTGCAGCGTCAACTTGCAGAAATTCTCCAGATTTCATCCGACTTCCAATTGTCACATCTTTGGTGGCGTGGGAACTGTCATGAAGTCAAATATCCATAAAAATATGAGAAAAATAATTTGCTCGGTAGAATGATAGAAGATTTGAAAAGAGTTAGTCTATCTAAAAATCTGGGTGCTTGCCTTACTCGACCAAGTAGCCTTCGTGCTCGGTCGAGTAGCCCGCCTACTCGATCGAGTCGTCAGGAAGTTTGGAGTCTTTGTCCAAAACCTTGCTCTGCCTACTCGGGTCGAGTAGGGCCTGATCGGTCGAGTCGTCAGTCTGCTCGGGTCGAGTAGGTCCTGCTCGGTCGAGTCGAATGCCTGATGGAGGAAGCTTGAAGTTAGGTTGACTTGGTCGAGTCACCTCTCTGCTCGATTGAGTGGCCCGTGCACATTGGCTAAGTCTGTGTCAGCTCGACCGAGCAGCAAAATGCTGCTCGGGCCGAGTCGCCTGGGGAAGTGGCTTGGGCCTTGGCTGTTGATCCTTTCTCTTTCTCTTCCTCCTTTCTTCCTCTGGTCTTCTTCTTTGACACCTCAAGCATGTCATCATGAGTCTCCTTGGTGCCCTCACATCGCCGATCATCTTATTGACTCCAAATTGCTCCAATATCGCTCAAAGTCCCTAAAATTGGCATAAATGCTCCGAAAGTCATATTGTTTCAAATAATAGCGTAAAAGTGTATAAAATGGGGGTTTGGAGGGTAAAACGTGTCATGAAAATATGCGATAAAACATATAAAATATGAGCATATCAAAATCCTCCAAGCTTACCTCTTACTCGTCCTCGAGGAAGACGAATACGAAGCTCACCGAGAGGTAAAAATAAGAAAATGAAAAAGAATACGAAGAAAAAAGGGTCGCTACATTATTCTCTCAGATCTCACGAAGTTCACCACATGACACAACGACTCAGAAAGTAAATCACACACTACCACAGAGATTTCATATCTTATATAAACGAAGTATTTGAGAGTTAAGAATGAATGAAAGGGGTCTCTCTGGTATTCAAACATTTAGTCTATATCAACATCCTATGTTTCATAGCATCGAATATGCATAACATTGTCGACACACTTTTCAATCGGAAGATATAACTGAAGCGTGGAAATTCACACAAGGCATGCATTAAAGAATACAATAAAAATCAAGACATACACATCCTCATATCAAATCATAAGAAATTCACATAACTAAATTGTTTCATTAAGTTTCAACATTATCAAACTTTCCCGTTCGTGCACAACTCCACTCTAATGTCGTGCTCACTCATGTGGTCAAAAGACTTTCTCCCCCAAGCTTGAATTGAGGCATCGCATCCAAAGAAGTATTTGTGGATTTGGAATTTTGTTTTGGTTTTTCCAATTGTATATGTATTGCTCCAAGTAATAAAAATTAAGCTCTTCTTTGAATTTTGAGTTTTGTTTCTTTTTTTTCTTTTTGGATTTTTGTAGGAGCAATAGTATTTGGATTTTTGGGTTTTTGGCTCCTTTTTGGCTTTTTGGACTTTTTGGAGCAAGATTTTCGTTTGTTGGTAATTTTTGGGAATGGATGCGGTAGAAATAGCTTTGGGGAGTGAAATCGAGTGACATGTAGAGAATATAAGATATAAGTGGAGAATGAATAGATATAATGCTTGGTTCACTCAAAAGTGTGCAACAAACGGTTCTGTAAAATAATACATCAACTAAACTCGTATAATAGCAGGGGTATCCTTAATTATATCAATGAGTAGTGAAGTCAAGCAGTAATATTTTCAATTATATCAAGTAAAAGTGACAACTGATTGGACGACGACCAACCGATATTCTCCATTACAAATACCCCCTCCATCCTTGGAGAGAGGGGGAGGTAGGTCTATGGGTAAATTTCCTGCCACCCAAACTCTAGCTGGCCGAACGTTGGCCCGGTCTCCTTCTAGATCGACCTCGTCCCTTTGGGCCATTTCTGAAGTCCTTGCTGATTTGAGCATCAGAGGGGATTAGGTCGGACCTTCGCCAAAGTTAACTATTCGACTCTCGTAGCTCGTCCCTCAAGGTCGTCGCCTCAAGGCCCAAAGGTCGTCCGGCTCTCGTAGCTCGTCCGGCTCCCATAGCTCGTCCCACAAGGTCGTCACCTCAAGGCATGAAGGTCGTCCAACTCACATAGCTCGTCCCTCAAGGTCGTCCAGCTCCTGTAGCTCGCCCCTTAAGGTCGTCGCCTCAAGGCCCGAAGGTCGTCCGGCTCACCGCCCGTAGCTCGTCCGGTCCGACGAGAGCTCCTAGCCCAGCCAATGCGACGACCTAGGCATCTTTATCACAAAATCCCTCTCCGTGACGAGTAAACACCCTCTAATCATTGAACCCGTGATTCCCTAATATACAAATTCATTGTTAGGCGGACTTGACCCATAACAATATGAAACATATCATAGCATGCAAAAACATCATACATGCATCAAAATAAATCATGTTATCATATATCATGCCATTAAATTTTATTTAAATTGATGTATCAAAATTTCTATTTAATAACTTCCACGATATATAAGGCGCAACGAACACGGCGGTCCTGCTAGCCAGTTAACGGGCGGGGTTAAGGGGCAGCGCCACTTCATCATTCATTATAATAATGAATCTTATGATCATATCAGCGTTTGTTTAATCATATTAAACATGCATTCAACAAATATCGAATACCACCAGAAACTATCTTGTTAATCATGTTAACAGTAATCATTAACTAACTCGTGAATTGCATTAACAATAATAAACAACTAACTCGTTAATCATATTAACAACAGAGTAATAATAAAGCACATATGTTAATCGTATTAACAGTAATTAATTTCGTGGCCATATGCCAATCATGTATATTATCGAAAGTTGATTCTATTCATATCTTATACAAATAGATTGTCCTTTATAATTAATAACATGTAATCATTTTCATGCATCAACATACATACAGGTCATAAATCATGCCAACGAATTTATAGACATCACATACATATAACACATGGCATATTCAGATCAATTGAATCCACAAGTGGATCTAATACCATTGTTGGGTTTCAATAAGCATAACAAAACTTAAACGCAGCAGAAAAATAGAAACCAACTAAAGATTCATGCATTTCAATTGATTCGATCGTGATTACTAACCTTTGTTGACTATTAGAATGAATCGGACTGCTGGTGCTACACAATGAACGACCACCCTCTACTAGTATCTACACACGAACGTCACAGACAGAATTGCAATGGTCTAGCTCCTTATCCGCAACTAAGGATTATCTTTCGCTGTGTATTTTTCTTAAAAACAGTAGAGATAGATTAATCACATTACATTCTGAAAATCCTCTCTATAATATATATATAGTCCAATGTTAACCCTAACTTAATTTGATGGGTGGTTAACGTGTTTCAGTTACAAAGAGATATCTTAGGGATAATACATTACCAAGATATAATATCTGACAGTGTAATACCCCGTATTTTCATATATGGGTATTATATACGTATTATTGCTTGTACTCTGTTAAGGCCAAAATTGACTGGTACAGTTGTCAAGCTGACGAATACTCGGAGCATTGAGCTGAAGCCTTGTCAGCAGTTGAGGTTGGACCCTTGGTTGGAAGAACCAGGGTCGGATGATTGTAGTCGAGGGTGATACGACCTTCGATCGACCCACAAGCGACCGTTGCATCGATCGTTCGAGGTTGAAGGGCCAAGCATCGACCTTCGATGTTAGATAGCGATCACCAGTCTACACCACAGGGAGTCGTTAGGGGGTCGGATCTGGGTTCCGACCCAAATTCCCTCTGATGCTTAAGTTAGTAGTGAACTTAAGGAAGAGATGGAACTCGATATAGCTGAGATCGACCAACGGAGGTTCGTCTCTAGACTAACGACGCAAGCTCGAATGTAGGAATGGTAAAAGCAAGAAGATAGAGTTCTATGTATTAGCTCTCGTACCTTTGAGATGGACCTCTTTACCTTCACTTGTCGGCTTCTTTATAGGTATCTCCTTCTTGATGATGTGTAACCATCCCCCATTAATCGGGGCACTATCTCCTCCGGGATTCGAGCTAACGGTTGCCCATTTACTCGGCCCCATTAACTCTTCCTTGAATGCAGGTGCCAGTCCAACGGTCGTCTGATTTGTTCGCCCGACTAAGTTGTAGCCCGCTTAGAGTGTGGGGGTAGCCTGTCGCAGATGATAAACGGGTCAGGTATGTGGATACCCAAATCGAGTTCGTATCCGGGCACTAACATACTCATACGAATAATATTGTAATGTATTTTTCAGAATTTTCTTTAAGTTTAAATAGTAAAATTTATTTTACTTATATATATGGTGTGTGGATTTAAGTGGGAGTATATTTTGGATAGTATACTTAATAATTGTAATAAGTAAATGGTATTACTTTGGGTATTTCCATTAATTAGAATTAACCCAAACTCTTAATTAAAGGACACCTACTTGTGAGGTGTGAATATTTCATTAATCCCCACCAACTCATTTTACACATGGCATGCTAGGAGGATAGAAGGGAGTGATGCGGATTGATTAGATAACTTGGGAAAGAAGGAAAAGAAAGAAACAGAAAGAAGAGGAAGCCCGTAACCCACTCTATCTTCTCCCCTTCTTCCCTCTCATGCAACCAAAAAAAGGGGAACCCATTCCTTCTTCTCCTTCCACTCCCTCAAGTAACCACCAAGAGCTTCACCTCTTCCTTCTTTACTCTGTCGTTCTCCCAAGCCACTGCCAAGCAAAACCAAATGAGCCACAAACCCTAACATCTTGAACTCTTGGAGAAGAAAGAGCTAGCATCAGATGGTCTACAAGGAGAAGAAGGGCCCCAGATTAATTGGAGGACTGAGTTATGTAAGATCATAACTTGGTTAGATAGGTTCTAGTTTGAATCGCGTACGATTTTATCCTTCGTCACTGTCAAACTTGACAGCAGATGAATATACGGCCGTATAGGCCCTTTCTACATGACCGTATGATGGTCGTTAGCTCCTAGAGTAGTACCACGACCATAAAACGACCGCGTATAGAAAATTTAGAACCATACGACCGTATGGCCAAAACCATACGGCCATGTCATTCTTGAATCTCTAAGTTCTAGGTACGACCATATGGTCAAACCACCAACTTCACATAGCCATATCATAAAACTTTATACGGCCATGTGGAAACTTCACTTCCCCACCCAAATCCATACGGCCATATAGATTTCGCCATATGGTCGTGTGGATTATTCCCTAGCCTATCCACACGGCCGTATTTCATACGACCGTGTGACTTAAACTTCATACGGCCATGTAACCCTAGTTTCTTGGTTTTGACAGTACCTGAAATTACTTGTTTTACTTTACTGCTATGCTCTTTATTTAACGGTCATAATATGAATGCTAAGTGTATGATAAATCATGATTCAGTTCCTTTAGTTTATATATCAGCAATGTTAGTTATGAGCAAGAAATGCATGATGTTGTGATTTTGGATACCATGCTATGAATGTTGATTACATATTAACAAATCCAAGTTGAAGCAACAAATACTTGTAATTATTTCGTTATTATATGAAACTCTTACCTGCAATTAAAAAAAGGAAAGAAAGTATATGATGATGATGATAAATGTGATGAAGAGCTACATTAATGCAAAGATCTGAATAATGAAAGAGTGAGATGAGAAGGATTGAATCTGGAGTCTTCAGTCCATTCTATAATGGGTGAAACTCTAGATGTGGGTTTGGGGGCACGTGTAAAGAGTAGGCCTTAAGGAGCGGACACAGCTGAGGTGTCCACTTGCACTCCTGAGCGAGGGAGTGATCGCGCCCGGATGTACTCCGAAAACAATGTAGATTTACTACAAGTGCACGGTTAAGTGTGAGTAGGAATCGAATCACGGGGAGGAACTATTGGTATCTATATTAATTACTAAGCAGAGATGGAGTAACAATATAGAATCCTTTGGTGTCACAAGTGCGCAAAGTATCATTTGTAAATGTAATTAATAAAAGTGCCTAGGGCTTGGGAATCCCCATTATAGATCTCAAGCATCAATGTGAAATGTGAATCTCCATATTACTACTCTTGGGTTAGGGTGAACTTGTTGCAACCTAGTTGTGAACCAATGCATGCTCTCGCGCTACGCAAGTCTATAATAATCTAAACTAGAACCTCGCTCTCGTGCAAGCCTAGTTCAAACTACTAGCATTAAGATCGACAATATAATTCAACTCCAACTCAAGTTCACTTTCGCACAACGTGAGTTCGAATCTAGATTGTAATGGTTCGTATTCGTCTTACAGTTATACAAATGAATATAATTATAGAAATATAATAAAGATGATAGCTTTAGTCGCTCTCGTGCACCAACTCGAGGGAATCTCGATTATAGATCTAAATCGAATAACTAATGCTTCCCATAGATCAAGATCCTCTCTCGAGCTCTCAATATCCAATGAAAATACCCTCGCTATCTGTAGTAAATTAATCACAATCTAACCCTTTAACAAGTTTAGCAACATGTGTTTTCAATAATTTCACATATCAAACTCTAAATCCATAGGGTTCATCCCTTTGCCCTAGAGCAAAGAGACTACTCACAATTCATCATAGTAAAAGCAATAGAATTAAGATATGCAAGAGAATTCATCACAAAAGATAGATCTAAACAAAAAATATATCATAAAAATTAGAACTTGCAAAAGTTTAGACAAACCAATGATGTTTAAGCTTCAAATCACAAGAAAATTAAGATTTGCACTTCAATCCTTTCGCCAAAAGAAAAATAAAATAAAACTATTCCTAAGATTTTTAGCCATAATGTCTCCCTTTTGATGGCACTCAAAACTGGGTATTTATACTCTCTTAAAAATCTAGAAAATCCTGACAGAAATACCCCCAGAAAGCTGCAAAACACTAGTTTCAAAGCTGGGCTGTCGGCACAATTGGCCGAGACTGTCACTCGATCGAGTGGCAGCTCTGCAGAAAATCTTGGAATTTCATCCTTCTGTACTGTTTAGGCCACTCGGTCGAGTGGTCTGCTTACTCGATCGAGTGGGGTTTTCTGCAGATTTCTCCAAAAAACAGCATTCTGTCAATAAATTTCCTATCTCCACTAAATCGAGTGGGCTTCTCACTCGATCGAGTGGAAATTCCACTCGGCCGAGCACATTGTTTGCGCTTCACAGTCAGGATTTGAGATGCGTCTGCTTCACTCGGTCGAGTGAGCTGTCTCACTCGGCTGAGTAACCTATTTCTTCTTCATTTTCTCCTTCTTCTTGCTTCCTTCTCCATTCTCTCGTCTTTAAGTACAGTGAGTTCTTCGATATCATCATCATTGATGCTCTGGCATGCGTATAGGTGCTCATAGCTCCAAATTGCTACCGATTGCTCATATTTCCTGAAAATCCAACGAAACATAGAAATAGTAAAACTTATCGTAAAATCGTCGTTTAACCGTTAAATTCGTGATATGAGCAATCGTTATGGCATGGAAAGATGCAGAAATAAAGTATAAAATATAAGCATATCAGGGAGTTGGCTAAGTGCGAACATAGCTTGAGTCTCACTTGCGCTCCCGCCTACCGGTAAGAGGAGTGGGCAGAGTTAGAGAGGCCGATGGTGTACTCGTGATTAGGGCTGTTGACGAATAGAACGTTTGACGAACTACTCGTGAACAAGCTCGGTACATGTTCGTTTACGTTCGTTTAGGAAGCTTAATGAACAAGCTTGAACCGATTTTTAGAGCTCGGCTAGTAAACGAACAGAGCTTGAACATAACCGTGTTCGTTCATTTATGTTAATGAATAAGCTCGTTAAGTGTTCATGAACAAGCTCGTTAAGTGATGTTCATGAACAAGCTCGTTAAGTGTTCGTGAACAAGCTCGTTAAGTGATGTTCATGAACAAGCTCATTAAGTGTTCGTGAACGAACATGTACTGAAAATAGTAAATTTAGACAAATACTATATTTTTATTATGCTTGTAATGGATGCTTGTAATGGTATATATTGAGCTATTATGCTGGATTTGTTTGTTTTTTGTCCTGCAAATATTTAATCCTTTTATTTAATTGATTTAGTCATTGTCAATAATGTTTAAATATTATTATTCCTAATTAAAAAATTAACGTTCGTTTGTTCGTTTGAAAATCTGTTCATGAACAAGATTGATTTGTGTTCACGAATATGTTCCTGAACATGTTCATGAACAAGCTCGATAAGACTTGTTAACGAACAGAACGTTCGATTAACTACTCGTGAACAAGCTCGGTAAATGTTCGTTTACGTTCATTTACGTTCGTTCGGTAAGCTTAACGAACAAGCTTGAACATGTTTTTAGAGCTCGGTTACTAAACGAACAGAGCTTGAACAAGGATTTTGTTCATGAACAAAACCAAGCTCACTGTTCAAGCTCGTTCAAGCTCGTTCGTCAACAGCCCTACTCGTGATGCAACATGAAGATAAATGATGGTTTGCTCCGTTTTCCACAGAAAAATTGAGATTTCTCACTCCTGACAGAGGAGTTACGAGAGGCCCCTCTAGTGCTCATGTCGCTGGTTGAGGTACCACTTTTCACCCACACTGGGTGAAGTCCAGCTCCTTAAGTGTCCTACGATTTACACGGGTTCCCAAACATGTAAATTATTAACTTAAAGTATTTGTCTTTTAAATTATAAATGTTGTTACAGCATGTTTACTTGTTCCTCTGTTTACTTTAATGCTGCTACCCCAAGTTAACATGTTCATATCCTTACTTTCCGCACTTGCATGTCATGTTATGGCTACTTATGCATATTCTTCAAGTTCTCTTTTCAGTACCTGCATGTTAAGATGTAAATACTTTCATAAACTCTGTGACCTTACCTTTGTAGACCACCCTTCCTATATAGGTAGTCCGGTTCTAAATTAGGTCCTATCTTGCTTAGTTAGGAGTCCTTCTGGGTCACACGTTGACGTGCCCCATTTACTTTTCCAGGTCTATAAGCAGAATTGTGAAAGCAAGGCTAGACTCAGGAGCTACTCAGAGATGGAGCCCACAGAGGGCAGTCTTGTACATATGATTCCCATGGGTAGTTAGGAAGTGAGTTGTACCTTGTACATTGTGTGAGTGTTTTCCTTTGGGGTTCTTTGGGGGATTTTCTTGTTCACTTCGTTTGTACACAAATCAGAGATAACATATGTAAAAGATGTATCATTGTTTAATAAAATGAAATGTTGGTACTTTTGTTTAGTTCTCTGTGTTATTTCAGTAATGGAACTTTACTTGTACTTCCTAGCACGTGCGCAGTGACCTACAAATTTCTCTTTACTCTCTTCCTTTCTCTCTTTCTACGTAACACTCGTTGATCTGGGAATACCTGGGACGGATTTGTACTTCCTGGGTATCCTGGAGAGCGGGTCGTTACAAACAGTTAAGATATATCGCCTTATTTCGAATTTCAAATCATATTTTAAATTCAAAATCTCATTTAAAACCTATCACATTCAGTATGTTCTATATGTGTGACCCAATAGACTCATATCAAATTGGCAGTATGCCTAATCCCATTATAAGCACACAAGTCATAAGTGGTAGCTGGCAAGACATTATGACTACCCAATTAATATGAATATCGTTAATCTGATATTAACCTAACGAATAGAACATGTCATAATTATTTTGTCACACGATATCTAATTTGAACATAAGTCATGGACAATGCCATACTTATATTGTTCAAACATTCAATTTCTGGATTAGTAAGTGTATTGATAAAATATAAAGACAATGATCATGTATCAATTCATCTAAACACGGCCATGCATTTCTCAGTCCTACTTATCGAGGGCCCCATAAGATATCTCCCACACAAGAAATGGACAAATTTCATCTAGTTCATTCGCTTTCCTCTGCATAATTCTCAGCATGTTCAATCATATCTGTTGTGCATATGGGCCGGCCCTTAATCGACATCGCCCGACTGAACGAATGAAGCCCGCTAAGCCCAAGGCAAAAGCCACAAATTGACCAAGTCAGGGCCCATTAGCCTTCAGTCCGTTGTCCTTCCATTAAATGGACGTGGGATTGAAGGTAGCTCCTAAATAGGAGGACGTGGCCGACGGTTATCCCGACTAAAGGGGGAAGGACCGTGGTGCCTTAATTGGTGACCGTTGGGCTCCTAATGTCATTAAGTTTTCTCCCGACATCTATATGATAGATGAGGGATGAACATGAAAGAGGGACGAGCTATCACATACTCTGACTTCCTGCTTCTTACTTATATTTCTTTCTCCATATTTAGACTTGCGGAGCCTGATTCAAGACGGGCATCCGTGGCACGATCTTGACAGCCCCAAGTCCAACTTCAAGTTCCTATCTAACTATAACATCGGATGGGAATTGGGTCGAAACCCAGATTCGACCCCCATGATGCTATTCTGTGGTGCAGGTTTTACGAGTACAATATAGCCAGAGATACAGTCGATCATTCTACGATCGACAGACGTTCATCTCTTCTGACATCAAGGTCGTTCGGCTTCTCGTATCATCCATAGGGAGTGGATAAATCAATTTAAAGGTCGAATGAGCTTCATCAAGTCATCTCCAATTCACCAATGACACTGGTTCTACTAACTACGGGTCCCCTTCATCCAACTGACGAGGTCCATACTCACCGTCAGAGTCCACGTCAGCCCAATTGTTGTTTTAGTCATTTTTGGCTGTAACAATTGGCTCCGTCTGTGGGAAACATCAGTCGACATCCCTACAATGCTCCTAAATAGCTATGCCGACTAGACCCAGCAACAACGAACCGAACTTCGGTCCAAACGAAGGTTGGAATGTTGAAAACGTTCTAATCGATGATATCGCCAACTCTCCATCCTCGCCAAAGGGACCACATAGGAAACCCTAAGTTCCAAAGGTGTCCTGGGAGTATTTTGACAAGTTTGCCTAACGGGTCGAGAGAAGCATCAGTGCTTTGGCAGCCGTAGTTCAGCACAACATGGGAGGCCTACTCCCATCAAATGAACAACCACCACGTCCGAATCCAATTCAGGCATCGATGAGGGAGGCTGCCATGACAAGGGATCCAAGAGATCCAAGAGACAATCTATTAGGGGATGTATGTCCTTAGTTCATTTGTATTGGATGCAAATGGATTTTATAAGTGAAAAATGTTGGATCTGGATCGTAGCCTAAGGGGGGGTGAATATGCTAATAAAAATATTCGTGCAACCCACAAACAATCCCACGCAGTTATAGGCACAGACAGGGCAATAAAATAGTAATCACAGAATACGCACAGATATACCCTGGTTCGGTCGTCCCCACGACCTACTCCAGCCCCCGAAAGCAACTACTAGATAGATATGTAAACAAGTACGGCTACAATGAGTCAAGATCCCAAATCTACTCTCACCTAGCTCGTACGCACACCACGTGCTCTACACTATCAATCTAGTCAGATACTCTCCCTCCGTGACGACTCCCAAGTCGTCAGGTCCCCAAAAATAACAAGTAACGGTAAAAGTTTCCCCTAATAGAGATCACCACTACTACACAAATAAATAATACTAGAGTTCAGAAATGCTCAGTTTGTGTATCGTAGTCGTCTCTGTCAATAGGCGCAGGTCAGATCTGTATCTGACGTGATGTAGTCGTCTCCGTAAATCGTGCAACTCAAGTTGCGGATCTCCTCTCTCTCCCTCTTGAATGCTCCTCTGAAAGTCACGGCCTGGTCTTGGTTGCCAACGTAATTGTGCCTTTAAATATATTGGCTGCTAAGAAATCTTTATGTGGCTTGGTGATAATTTTTAATGGACACTTCTCCTTGTCCCTGAGATAAAAAAAACAAAACCCCACAAAAATCAAATTCGGCAGGCCCTATTGTTTTAAAACAATGTGCACAAAAAAAAACTTCAGAACAAAAGGCATGGAGACATTTTATGTAGAAGCACAGGGCCGGCTGCAAGTGGGGTCTTGTTCCTTGAGATTCTCCCCGTGCTCTTGCAGGACCTATGGAATTGACGCAGGCACAAGACACCAAGCAAAAAGAATGCACATGGATTTGATAATTTCTCCCTGGAAAAATCTTGCACTAACAGTTAAAAAGGCAAACACAAAAAAAAATCACAAGAATAATCTTGAAGCCTCTCAAATGCCCACGTGATGGGATGTTGACCAAACACAAACATGTGCATGACCTGCAAAGAGAGGAGCAAAGAATTATTGCAAGAGGCAAAAAATATTAGAGAAACAAACCTCTGTGCTTTTTCAAGTTCCCTTTTTTGTGAAAACTTGCGGCTTCTCCTATCAAAGATGCGGCTCCTTAAAAAAAACAAAAACTCCTTCTTAAAACATTGTCACAGCCGGCCTTCCCAAAATTCGGCCGAAAGAAAAAAAACGAAGACCCCTTAAAATATTGATGCTTATAAAAACAATGATCAAAAGAAAGTCGGTTGCTTGGGATTATTTTTGTGGCTGGGAGATGCAAAAAATAATTCGGCCTGGGGGATTGATACTGGCGGCTGAAGCTTTGCCTAGTATTTTTGTTGGCCGCCATCCTCTCTCTTTGGAGGAGGGGTTTAAATAGGAGAGGGAATGAGAAGTTGGCTATAGGAGAATCCCTCAATCAAAGGAGCTTGAGATATTTGTAATGGGATTTGAATTGATCTCTAATTGATTTGAATCAATCACCATTGATATGAATTGAAATTCTCTCCTTATCCCTCCATATTTGACCAAGTCCAATTTGCTTTGTGTATAGCCCTTTGACCAAGTCCCATTGCTTTGTGCCTAGCAATTTCTCCATCTTGTATGTGTATAGCAATTTGTCCAACACATTAATTTACGTTCTCGCCATTCCTGCACGAACTTAACACACACATCAAATCGTTAACAAATGTTTGTCATCATCAAAAAATAAGTCATAGATCGTTGTATCCAACAAAAAAGAGTTTGCGATATAAGTTCAGAACATTAAGGATGTGGGAATATTGCATATAATGCAAAAGGGAGAATTAAATGTGTCGTACAACGTTTACACATATTTAAATGCATTGAAATGGTTACTTGGATGATGGGATCGTCCCGTTCTAAACGCAGGTTCAAACCACGTCAAAAACGGACTCCAAATGTGAAAGATATAGCCAAAACAGTCTGGAAAGGCCCATAAAGGTGTTTATGGCAGATCCGGCCTATTGGGCCGGCCATGTGCCCAATGGGGTAGTCAACGGGTGCGAGGCGCAGCCCGGGCCCGGGTTTCCAACTAGCGCCCCTTTTGAGGGGCGCCAGACCTTCTGCGGGCCCGGGTGCTGCCCGAGCCGGGGCGCATCCCACGCTCGTGTCCGGGCGCTGCACGCGCCCGTGCAAGGCACATGCACGGTGCACGCGCCATCCTAGCAGCACATGCACTGCTAGCTTGGCGCGTGGGTGGGTGGGGTCCACGGGGTCTTAGGGTTACGTGTAGAGTTAAGCTGTCACGCCCCACTTCCCATGTACGGGAGTGAGAACATGAGCGGGTCCGCATGTGCTTAAAGCAAGGAAAGAGTACTTTTTTTCTTCCGTCCTTGACTTAAGCACAATAAGCGTTATTTAGTAAGTAGGTCCCTGCACGCGAATTTTTTCAGAAACAGCACAAATATTTATTACAAATTTATTCCAGCGTTTTTTAGCAAAGTACACAAAGTGACTTAGGCCTAGCATGGTCGTACAATCTGCTGAAAGCAAACACACCTGAAAATAGCAAATACAACTAAATAGATAAAGACTGCAACAATTTTCTAGTCTTCAGCGGGTTAAGACCTCAGCGTCCTCGTAACTCTGATCAGCAGGGTCCACTTCCAAGGTAGGATCCTCAAAAGCGGGGCCTGCAAAGTAATCGGTCTCTAAACCTAACATATATTTCACAAACACATGAAATATATGTCAGCGAGAAGCTCGGCAAGGTATTTAAAGTAAAAGATTTAAGAACAGCTTGCAAAGGGACAAAAAAGGTGTTAGTACACATTTATAAATAATAAGTGCAGAAAGGAAAGTATGAGCATATTTAAATTTTGCAGTTCAAAAGTAAAGCAGTTGTATGTTTATTGAATATTTCATTATTTGTGCTAGTGATAAGTCCATGTCCGGGTTGGTAGTATGTACTTGATGCACCCTATCATCGGGGGTTTACCATGACGTCTTCTTGCTTGCCTCCATTGGTGTGGTTATGGAGGGAGCCGTAAGGGGGTCAAGCTACATCTACGAACCCTACTACTAAGGACCAACCCCACCCAAGTGTCATAACCAGTCATCGACTAGTTTCCTTCTCCATCTGTAATCGATGGGTTCTCATTATATTTCGAGGGTTGTGTCCTACCCTCTGTCCCATTTTGGTTCTATTGATAATATGCAGAGAAAATTGTTCTTTTATCAAGGGACTATTAACAAGAAAAGTCCGTTTTTAGTCAGCTACAACAGATAAAATATGAGCATATTAAAATGATGATTGTGTTAGTTTTTAGCAGTTGTCCCAAATTCAAATACAATAAATACCTGCCTGGAGGCGATGGTGGGAGTCCAGGTGATTGTAGCGTGCAGTGTGTTGTATCTGCATCACGGATTTGGTATTAAACGGAAATTTATAACTAAGTAACCTATACCAGAGTGCATATAATATACTGCTATTACTAACCTTAATATATTACTAACTTATATGAAAAAACTGAGGTACTGATTTATATAGGCTAACATTACTGTAACAACACTAATATTATAAACATAAACTAGTATTCTTACATACTGATGTTAACAGAATTTATTAACAACTAATGTTATCTACATTTATATAAAAAAACTAACTAATCTCTTTACTAACATCATAAACTTACTGATTTAATATTATTAGAACTTAAATATACTGAACTGCATATGGAGACAAGAGAGGTTGCAAGTGAAATTAGTGTTTCAACTTAATTATACTGGACTGCGTATGCTCCTCTTCATATTTATTAACAATAATCGTAATACGTATTCGTTTAGTCATGTCTAACTCATGCTCTTGCCTTAAGTTTGATGCCTATTGTGAAGCTCTGTTATTGATATAAAATTTTGATTCTTGTGATCTGTAGCATGGGAAATCTTTGTGCCTCGTATGGTTGATGTGAACTGTAGTGAACTATAGTTATGCTAATAACTTGTAGATTAATTCATCTGGTTGCAAACTGTGTTTTAAAACTCACCGTGTTTTCATTTTCCTTCGCCGTTACTTGCCGTTCGAAGATGGCGGCGACGGCGGCGTCTGGAAATGGTGGCTGGCGGGTGGTCCTCAGGCGATCGGAGGCGAGGCGTAGGGTGACGACCGGTGGTGCAACAAGGCGGCATTGCGGGTTGTCGTTGAGCGGGGGCGGCAGTCGGTGGGAGAGAGAGATGGAAGATGAGAGATGGGATGCTTGGGATTTGGGTTTATTGTCGTTTGATGAAGAAAGGAGATGAATGAGGGAGTAGAAATGAAGGGCTCTGTCTTTTGTTTCCCTCGAGCTTCTGATATGAATAGGTGAGTTTTATAATATATAAAAATGTGGAAGTAAATGAGGTGGGGGTGTTAATTAATGACGGTTGGTGAGTTGGTTTAACAAATTGAGAGAATGCGTCCGGGTTTAAGAATTATTAGGAGGTTAGTCAAAGGTTTAACAAATACTTAGTCTTTCCTCTTAATTAAGTTAGGTGAGAAACTTTGAAAAATGGGTGAGATGTTTTGAAACTGAGCTCCCACGTTTTCACGTGGCTGACTCAGTTTGTATATATTTTTTATTATTAAATATTATTTTATAGGAATGTCTCCGAAAAATTACGAAAGAAAAAAATGGCCCCGCGTTCATATCGTCGCGACGATCACGAATACGAAGTACGTTTTCTGATTTGAGTTACGAACAAAAATATAAAAAATAATTTACTCATTTTGAATCCGATTGAAATCGTCTTTGATACGAAAATACGTGTACGATGAAATCAGGTTGTTACATTCTGCCCTCCTTATAAAAATTCCGTCCTCGGAATTTAGACAAAGCGACCTAGTAAACTAAGTTGTAAATAGCATGAAATATATAATGTGATATCAGCATTCAAGAAAACCAGAGATTATGGTTAAGAATACTTACTATTAACTTCACCTTACTAGCTGAATAAATAAGGGTAGCGTTCTTGCATATCGTCTTCCCGCTCCCATGTAGATTCTCCAGGTGAGTCATGACGCCACATCACTCTCACGAGGTCAACGACTCTATTCCTAAGAGTCTTCTGACGTCGATCTAGAATCTGTACTGGTTGCTGCTCATAGGTCATATCTGGTCGCACCGTGATCTCTGAGTGGTCAACTACATGAGCAGGATCACCGATATAACGACGCAGCTGGGAGACATGAAACACATCATGCACTCCCTCCAGTAAAGGTGATAACGCCAGACGATATGCTACTTCTCCAACTCGTTCCAATACATCGAAGGGTCCAATGAATCTCGGACTGAGCTTTCCTCTTCTTCCAAATCTTATCAATCCTCGATTATGAGATATCTTCAGGAATACATGATCTCCAAGTTGAAACTCTAGATGACGACGCTTCGCGTCGGCCCAATGCTTGTACCGGTCTTGCACAATGTGAAGTTTGTCTCTGATGGTTCGCACTACGTCAACGGCTTCTACGATCATTTCAGGACCCAAAACTTCTCGATCGCCAATGTCATACCAGCTCAGCGAGGGTCGACATTTTCTTCCATAGAGTGCTGCAAATGGGGCCATGCCAATGCTGGCTTGGTAGCTATTGTTATAGGCAAACTCTACCAGGTGTAGATGATCTTCCCACGAGCCCTTGAAATCCAACATACAGGCTTGTAACATATCTTCCAAAATCTGGATGGTACGCTCTGATTGGCCATCCGTCTACGGGTGATACGCGGTGCTGAAACTAAGACTGGTACCCAAATTGGATTGCAGACTCTTCCAAAATTGAGATGTGAATCTAGTGTCCCGATCAGAGACAATGCTCACTGGAACTCCATGCAATCGAACAATCTCCTGCACGATTATCGATTACATCACAACGTATACTAGAAAGAAGTTTTAAAGGTATAGGATAAATCATTACCTCCATATACTTCTTAGCAAGTATTTCCGTAGATTGTCCCACTCGGAAAGGTGTGAAATGTGCTGATTTGGTTAATCGGTCAACGGTCACCCACATCACATCATTCTGCATAGTACTCCGAGGTAGTCCAGTCATGAAATCCATAGTTATGCGTTGCCACTTCCATTCTGGAATAGGCAGAGGTTGAAGCAATCCAGCAGTGTGGTGATGCTCAGCCTTTACTTGTTGACAGACAAGGCACTTGGCGACGCTTCGAGCTACGCTCCTATTCATACCATGCCACCAAAAATTCAAATGAAGATCTTTGTACATCTTAGTTCCACCAGGATGAATAGAGTATGGAGAGCTATGTGCTTCATTCATGAGCTCTTCTCGGATATCGCCTGAAGGCACACAGATTCTGCTGGCATATCTCAAAGATCCGTCTTCATGGATAAGAAAATCCATTCGAAGACCTGATTCCACTTGCGCCTTGATTTTCTGTAATTTTGCATCTCCTGACTGAGCAGCTTTAATACGATCCACGATAGTAGATTGGATTTGCACATTCATCCATATTGCCGATGTCCCGGGCAAAATAACTTCAATTTCCAACTCTCTCATTGCTTGCTGAAGTCACCATTGAGCTGTGAGAGTCATAATCACTGGTAATCGGCTTAATGCATCTGGTACCACATTCACCTTTCCAGGATGATATTGAAGATCAATATCATAATCAGCCATGAGCTCTAACCATCTACGTTGCCTCATATTGAGCTCCTTTTGGGTGAAGATGTACTTCAAACTTTTATGGTCTGTGAAGATCTTGACTTGCTCTCCCAATAGAAAATGTCTCCAAATCTTCAGAGCAAATATAACTGCAGCTAAATCCAGATCATGAGTTGGCTAATTCTTCTCATGAGTCTTCAGTTGTCGGGAAGCATACGCTACAACATGACTATATTGATGTAGAACACATCCGAGACCCTTGCCAGATGCGTCACAATATACTTCAAATCCTCCAGTCCTGTCTGGTATAGCCAGAACTGGTGCAGTTGTCAGCTTCGCCTTCAATTCTTCAAATGCTTTCTCACATGCCTCAGACCAGATGAACTTGATATCTTTCCTCGTCAGACGAGTCATAGGCTCGGTAATCTTTGAAAAGTCCTTGATGAATCGACGGTAATAACCCGCCAATCCTAGGAAACTCCTGATTTCTGATGCTGATCGAGGAGTTGGCCAATTCCTAACTGAGGTAAATTTCTCCGGGTCGACAGAGATACCGTCGCCCGATACCACATGCCCGAGGAATGCAATTCGGTCTAGCCAAAATTCACACTTGCTGTACTTGGCATACAACCGATGATGTCGCAAGGTCTGCAATACAATCGCAGATGCTTGGCATGCTCTTCTTCATTCTTTGAGTAAACCAAGATGTTGTCGATGAAGATCACAACGAACTTATCCAAGTACTCATAGAAAATCAAGTTCATAAGATTCATGAATACAGCTAGGATGTTAGTCACACCGAATGGCATGACTATGAATTCATAATGCCCATACTTGGTCCGAAATGTCGTCATTGGGATGTCTTCACTTCTGACCTTCACTTGATGATAACCACTTCGAAGATCCAGTTTCGAGAATACTCACGATCCGCCGAGTTGATCGAAGATGTCGTCAATGCACGGAAGCGGGTACTTGTTCTTATGGTTACCTTATTCAGTTGTCGGTAATCCACACACATCCTTCTTGACCCATCTTTCTTCTTGACCAATAGAACTGGCGCACCCCAAGGAGATACAATGTGATGTATCAATCCCTTCTGCAACAGGTCGTCGAGTTGTTTCCGAAGTTCTTCCATTTCAGCAGGAGCCATTCGATAAGGTGCCTTCGAAATTGGTTGAGTGTTCGGCAGAAGGTCGATGGTGAATTCCAAAGCTCGATCAGGTGATAATCCTGAAATATCTTCAGGGAATACATCCTTAAAATCTCGAACCACTTTAGGCTTCTCGGGTTCGACTAACATTGATGCAATGATCATTTCGTTCGGCTTGGCCCGAAACTTGATAGGTCCAAGTGAACGGTTTTCGCTTGCGAATTCAAACACCGGATGGTCAGGGATTTCAAAAACTACCTTCTTCTTGTGACAATCGATGGTAGCATAGAAATTTCCTAACCATTCCATGCCGGATATTGCATCGAAGTTTGGCATGTCGACTACCATAAAATCTGCAAACAACTCGTGTCCACAGATCACTATAGGGCAAGAATTACAGCCACTAGAAGTTTTCACTACTCCACTCCCGGTAGTGATGTTCCAGCAATTTGGTAGATGGTCAATATGAATAGAATGTTTCTCTACAAATCCTCGGGATATGAAGCAGTGAGAGGCTCCAGAATCAAATAAGGATAGATCCGGATGAGAGGCTACTAAGATAACACCTAGAATATAGGAAAACACCTTAGCTAAGGCAAATAAATCAAACACACATATGTAAACATACCATAAGCATATACAAAGAATAGTTTAGGTAATACCTGAGATCACTTGTTCATCAGTCTCGGCCTCAGCGACAGTCATGGTAAATGCCTGTCGCTTCGGCTGGTTCTGCTTCGCTTGATCATAAACTCTCTGCTGTGGAGCTAGAGGTGGTTCGCGTTGATTTGGTCCTGGAGCTCCATGCTGAACAGGTCCAGAAGGTCCAGCAGTCATTGGATTATTGGTGCGGCGAGGGTAGTCCCTGGCGGCATGTGCAGATGATCCGCATATCAGGCATTGGTTTAGCATCTCTCTGCCGTCCTTCTTGAGATGTCCAGTCCGCTTGCAGTGAAAGCAGACCATCTGAGGTCGATTGTTGATAGGAGCAGCATGCCTCTTGAATTGTACAGTCTGAGTAGGCCTGAAATTGCCCCTGGGTGGCTCCGGTGGACGTCTACTTCCTCCGATCTGAAGCGCCTTCTTACGCCTCTGAACATGCTCATAATCCCTGGCAGCGTCCAACACTCCCTGAAGTGTGGTTGGGTTTATCGAAGACATCGAACCCTGAATATCCTAGTCCAGCCCCTGGAGAAATTGATTCGCGCAGTCTTCGGGATCCTCCATCAGGTGTGGAGCAAATCGACTGAGCATAGAGAACTCCGCCTCGTATTCATCAAATGTCCGATTGCCTTGCTTCAGATTGACAAAGTGTTGATGCAGTTCCCTCTTAGCTACTCGAGGAAAATATTGAGCGTTGAAACGCTCTCGAAACATGGCCCAGTTGATGGGCTTAACTAGATGGGCTTCTTCCCTGTCCCACCAGTTTCGTGCATTTCCCGTCAGTTGCTTATTGGCCACTTTAACCCATCCAGCTTGATCAATACGTGAAAGACTCAGATCGTCTTCCGTACTGCAGGCCCATTCTTCAGCTGCTATCAGCCCTTCTGTTCCCGAGAAGCTCTTCGGGTTCAGCTCCCGAAATTGCTCGACTCCTGGTATGGCTTGAGGAGGAGGCAGTGGTGCAGGTGGCACAGCTTGTCCTTGCTGAATCAGCTGCTGCTGGATCTCCAACATGCCTCTCATAACACCTAGGAGTTCATTTAAGTCGGGATTACCGTTCCCATTGACTCCATTTCCATTGCGAGTGTTATGCCTTCCTGCCATGCTGTAAACAAAAAAGGTAAACATTTGTGTACAACTTTATTTAAACGAGCTGGTTAGTAATAATATCAATACTGTTTTTGAAGTGTCTCGCAGAGTGTCAGATGAGGATGAGACCTGCATGGGCCACCACTAAAACCTGTCACGCCCCACTTCCCATGTACGGGAGCGAGAACGTGAGCGGGTCCGCATGTGCTTAAAGCAAGGAAAGAGTACTTTTTTCTTCCTTTCTTGACTTAAGCACAATAAGTGTTATTTAGTAAGCAGGTCCCTGCACGCGAATTTTTTCAGAAACATCACAAATATGTATTACAAATTTATTCCAGCATTTTTTTAGCAAAGTACACAAAGTGACTTAGGCCTAGCATGGTCGTACAATCTGCTGAAAGCAAACACACCTGAAAATAGCAAATACAACTAAATAGATAAAGACTGCAACAATTTTCTAGTCTTCAGCGGATAAGACCTCAGCGTCCTCGTAACTCTGATCAGCAGGATCCACTTCCAAGGTAGGATCCTCAAAAGCGGGGTCTGCAAAGTAATCAGTCTCTGAACCTAACATATATTTCACAAACACATGAAATATATGTCAGCGAGAAGCTCGGCAAGGTATTTAAAGTAAAAGAATTAAGAACAGCTTGCAAAGGGACAAAAAGGCGTTAGTACACATTTATAAATAATAAGTGTAGAAAGGAAAGTATGAGCATATTTAAATTTTGCAGTTCAAAAGTAAAGCAGTTGTATGTTTATTGAATATTTCATTATTTGTGCTAGTGATAAGTCCATGTCCGGGTTGGTAGTATGTACTTGATGCACCCTATCATCGGGGGTTTACTGTGATGCCTTCTTGCTTGCCTCCATTGGTGTGGTTATGGAGGGAGCCGTAAGGGGGTCAAGCTACATCTACGAACCCTACTACTAAGGACCAACCCCACCCAAGTGTCATAACCAGTCACCGACTAGTTTCCTTCTCCATCTGTAATCGATGGGTTCTCATTATGTTTCGAGGGTTGTGTCCTACCCTTTGTCCCATTTTGGTTCTATTGATAATATGCAGAGAAAATTGTTCTTTTATCAAGGGATTATTAACATGAAAAGTCCGTTTTTAGTCAGCTACAACAGATAAAATATGAGCATATTAAAATAATGATTGTGTTAGTTTTTAGCAGTTATCCCAAATTCAAATACAATAAATACTTGCCTGGAGGCGATGGTAGGAGTCCCGGTGATTGTAGCGTGCGGTGTGTTGTATCTGCATCACGGATTTGGTATTAAACGGAAATTTATAACTAAGTAACCTATACCAGAGTGTATATAATATACTGATATTATTAACCTTAATATATTACTAACTTATATGAAAAAACTGAGGTACTGATTTATATAGGCTAACATTACTGTCAGAACACTAATATTATAAACATAAACTAGTATTCTTACATACTGTTGTTAACAGAATTTATTAACAACTAATGTTATCTGCACTTATTAAAAAAAACTAATGTTATTATAACTAATCTCTTTACTAACATCATAAACTTACTGATTTAATATTATTAGAACTTAAATATACTGAACTGCATATGGAGCCATGATAGGTTGCAAGTGAAATTAGTGTTACAACTTAATTATACTGGACTGCATATGCTCCTCTTCATATTTATTAACAACAATCGTAATACGTATTCGTTTAGTCATGTCTAACTCATGCTTTTGCCTTAAGTTTGATGCCTATTGTGAAGCTCTGTTATTGCTATAAAATTTTGATTCTTGTGATCTGTAGCATGGGAAATCTGGAATACCCTGTTTTGAACTATACGTGTATTCTACTGTATACGCGTGGTATTTCTACCTACGATGCATACATAGGCATGAAATAAACAAGGATATCGATGTATGTGACGTAGTGCAAGGGGGATTGGGCCGTAATACATGGCTAAGAGAGGAGGAAGCGAGATTGGGTGCGGGAGAAGTGCGAAGGACGTCGTTGGTGCAAAACAACAGGGATGTGTTGGACGTGCGTGTGTAATGCATGAATGCACGGATGGATGTGCATGGATGTATGTAAGGGGAGCTATGCTAGTGTGAAAGGGGTTGGGGCTCAATGGCAATCCTCGTAAATTTTTAGAAAGGTCAGGGGCAAAACGGTCTTTTTGACTGAAGCTGCTGTGCGTACATCCTAAAGTTGTGTGTGCATAAAGTAATGGCTAACTTGTAAATACCTAGAATATGGAGGGGTATCTTGGTCATTTCTACATGGAATATTCCTTTCTTGGAAGAGAAGAAAGGAATAAGAAAAGATGAGAAAGAAAGAGAGAAATCTAGATTTCTCTCTCTTTCTCTCATTCTTTCCTTCCATTTCTCATTTCCCCTCTCTCTCCCTCACCATGGCCGGCCACCCCCCTAACCATGGCCGAAATTCTTCAAAAAAAAGAAAAGAAAAAAAGGGAGGAAGAAGAAGAGGAGGAGGAGGAAGAGAAAGAGAAGAGAAAATTGAGCTTCTTGAGGTAGGAATCCTCTTGGACTTGGAATCCATTAAATTGATTGTTGTTATTATGTTTTTATAGCATGTTTTACTTAATTTGAATTAGGGATGTGGAAAATTCATGAGCTATGGTTCAATTTCACTAATTTACCCCTTGAAATTCCTAGTAAAAACAACCCCTTTGAAATCCTGAAATTTTGATGTGTGTTGTTTCTGCAATTATGGTTACTGTAGATAGAATTAGGTTTCGAAAAAATATGCACATGTAGATCTTGAAGTTCTACCCCAAAATCATATAAATTTTGATATATGTTCAATTCAGAAATTAGGAGTAAAAATTCCAACTTTACAGCATGTCTGTTTGATATCTAGCTTTGACACATTTCAGTAGAAATGGCCTAAACACCTGAACACATAATGGAATTTTATGATTCTGGTCTTGTTGGAAAGTTAACAAGTTTTTCTAAACTTTAACCAGAGTGTTTATATGTGGAAATTCTGGCTGCAACATGCCCAAAATCGACTTTCAATACAGACCCTGAAATCTGTCTGAAAAACAGAATTGACACACTTCACTAATTATTTTACCATAAATCATATAGTTCATATTTTAACATGAAATTTTATCTGTGAATCCAAAACTTCCATATCTTCAACTTTCATTTATATTATTTTGTTTAATTCCCAAGGGAAATGAATATAATATGTTGATATTTACTGCTGTTCTGCAAATTCCTGCATGCTGAATGGTTAAGTGATGTGTTAAAATTGTGTATTGTTGTAATTCTATCCACTATAGTACATGATTATTGTTCTTGCATGTAAATTAGATTAATGATATGTCTTGTCAATTGATTTTCTAATGTCCTTATGGACATGCACGTCACGCTCACCATGTGTTTGTGAAAATGCCTGAATGAAGGCAAATGCCAGATATGCGAGGGATTCTCAATCATATGGATACGAAATGAAATTTGATATGAACTTGTAATGTTGGGAGCATGAAATGCATGGTACCATATGTGATGTGATGATGGGTTGATATGAATACGATGGAGGGCATGACACTTCGGTGCATGACCCATGTTGATGTGAATATGGAATGTGATACCGTGCAACATGACTCCTTCATTACTAGAATGATGAAATGGAATTCTTGAATGTCTCAATCCTCTCTAAGGAGGGTGAGTTAGCAAAACCCGGGTTTAGGTGGGATTTGAGTAAATTGTGGATATGAGGCCTGGACTGTGAAGTTGGGAGATGATTATGTGATGTGAGGAGTTTATACCCACTCGCCTTTACCGGGAGTGGAGGGGTAAGGAGGTGGAGAGCCTCACTCCTGCCAGGGATGGGGGAGCTGAGAGGCCCGGCGTACAGTGCCCGTGTCCACTGCGTCGTGTGCTATATTCAACCCAAATTTGGGGTGAAGTCCAGGTCCTGGTATTACACAGTTTACCCAAGTTCCAATTAATTCAATTATAAAATAATAATAAAATAAGAATTTGCGTGTTACTCCTTTTGTTGGCAATACTTCCCTTTTTTCCTTTACTTGCTTCACAGGTGAAACCGTGTTATGCTTCTGACACTTATGATTCCCTTTCAAATTGTGATTGCATGAATATTTGTATCGTTATTCGCGCTGACCCCTTTCTTGCAGCAGCTCGACATTGGACCGCAGGTATGATCCCTTACTTAGCTATTTATTTTTCATTACGACACTTAGTTTGCATGCCTTATTTCTCTTACCTTGTCTTGTGGATTAATAAACTTAAAATGGAGTTCCAAATCCAAGTTGGTTCCTACTGGGGCACACATTAACGTGCTCCTGTCTATTTTTCAGGTAGCAGAGGTAGCGTGGTTGGAGGTGACTTGGAGTTGGGTTTCAGGGGTAGCACTTGGTGTGAGATGTAGTTTGCGTTGTGACATTGGTTGTTCTTGGAGGTGGAGAGTGGCTGTGTATATGTATTGATACATTTGGACTATGTGTATAAATGAAACATGTTTTAGATAAAATGTTGTCGTTGTTTCATGAGGCTGTTGATATTATAACGGAGTTTCACTTGTACTATCCCAGCATGTGTGTAGTGGCCTGCATATTCAGCTTCGCCTTTCGCTCTCTTTTTCCTCTCACATCACCCTCTTTCTTTAGGATACTTGGAAAAAAAATTTAAATATCGGGTATTCTGGGGAACGGGGCGTGACAAAATCTATGTGCCTCGTATGGTTGATGTGAACTGTAGTGACCTATAGTTATGCTAATAACTTGTAGATTAATTCATCTGGTTGCAAACTGTGTTTTAAAACTCACCGTGTTTTCGTTTTCCTTCGCCGTTACTTGCAGTTCGAAAATGGCGACGGCAGTGGTGGCGGCGTCTGGAAATGGTGGCTGGCGGGTGGTCCTCAGGCGGTCGGAGGCGAGGCGTAGGGCGGCGACCGGTGGTGAAGCAAGGCGGCAGGGCAGGTTGTCGTTGAGCGGGGGCGGCGGTCGGTGGGAGAGAGAGATGGAAGACGAGAAAGGGGATGCTTGGGATTTAGGTTTATAGTTATTTGATGAAGAAAGGAGATGAATGAGGGAGTAGAAATGAAGGGCTCTGTCTTTTGTTTCCCCCGAGCTTCTGATATGAATAGGTGAGTTTTATAATATAAAAAAATGTGGAAGTAAATGAGGTGGGGGTGTTAATTAATGACGGTGGGTGAGTTGGTTTAACAAATTGAGAGAATGCATCTGGGTTTAAGAATTATTAGGACGATTAGTCAAAGGTTTAACAAATACTTAGTCTTTCCTCCTAATTAAGTTAGGTGAGAAGCTTTGTAAAATGGGTGAGATGTTTTGAAACGAAGCTTCCATGTTTTCACGTGGTTAACTCAGTTTGTATATATTTTTTTATTATTAAATATTATTTTATAGGAATGTCTCCAAAAAATTACGAAAGAAAAAAAATGGCCCCGCGTTCGTATCGTCGCGACGATCATGAATACGAAGTCCGTTTTCTGATTTGAGTTACGAACAAAAATATAAAATCATTTACTCATTTTGAATCCGGTTGAAATCGTCTTTGATACGAAAATACGTGTACGACGAAATCAGGTCGTTACATAAGCGGCTGTGTTTTTGCGAAAAACCATGTTTTGGGTGATCTTTAGAACCTCGTTTGAGGGGTCAAACGGACTCGGAATGGAGTGTCGTTTCTTCCTACGATTTCACCATTCAACCCTCTTTGATTTGATAGGTTGTATCACTTATGAAGGCCAACAGTGAGGGATGAAAAATTCTCTAAAGTTTGGCCTTTGTGAAAGGCAAACTTTGATCAATTTTTATCCCAAATCTTTTAGTCCCACATCGGATATGGAGTAAAGGGGTGGGGTCAGCCGCCTATATAAATTGGGGCATATTCCCCTCCTTAAAACTCGTCACAAGCTCCAGATCTGAGTAGTTCCATTAAACATGAGCAAGCCCAAATCTGAGCTTAAATTAAATATTCTCCTTCTTTCTAAATTTTTGCCTTGCTCCTGTTCGGGCTCTAGCAAAGCTACGAAGGAGCTCGGATCGGATCCAAAGTCTTGACGGAGGATCCACTCAAAGTGAAATCTTCTTCGGCACGTGGTTGGCTCAGCGACAAGGGTGTTGCTCATCTCGGGATGCAGTGCGGTTCGGGAAGCGGTTCGACTCAGGACAAGGTGCGGCTCGGGACGCGGTTCGGCTCGGGAGAAGAGACGTGGGGCCAAAGAAATGTTGCTAAAACGACACTTCGTTTTCTGTGGAAACGAAGTGAAAGGTATGTAGTTTAAATAACATCCTTGTTACAATTGAGGGAGGTTTTTGAATTTTTCCCATGTGGCAATATCACATCGCCACATGGGACAACCTTCTTAAACCCAAAACCAAAAAAACCCAAAAACCCACCGAACCCCCCAGCACACACCCAAACCCAAAATACCAAAAATCACATCCCCAATAAAAAAACCAAAAACCCCCAAGACAATACACACACTCAAACCCACTCTTCTCATTTTCAACTGTTTTTGCACTAATCGAAACACCCGTGTGGGTCCCACGTCCTGATTGTGTGGGTTGGTTTTTGGTGTGTCTGTGCACTTTGTGCACGGGTTATTTCTAGTGCGTTTATAAATTGCAACCATTAGATAGACCTATCCTTAGGGGTTGGTCGGACCCAACACCGAGATAGTAGAGATCTTGGCAAGAGTTTGTTTCCTTTAGGGCTTAACTTAAAACTGTTTTAAGTTTATTTGCTGCTGCTGTTTTGATAACTTCGTCCGACCGACTTAGGCCGGACGTCGTATTTATGGCCATAAGGACCCAGAAAATCCTACAGTAGCATCAGAGCTATAGTCTACATTGATATATAGATTTGCAATTTATAAATTGTATGTGATACAACATGCTTCTCCATAAGATGGAGGTTTTATTTAAACTTTAAAAATGTCGTTTTTAATGAAATGTTTTATGTTCAAAAATTGGTTTTGAAAATTAGATTTAAAATTAAAGCTTTAAAAAATTATGTGATAATTTTGATGTAGCCTAAAATTATGAAATAATATTTAAGTTGCATGTTTAGCAAGAAATTTTATGAGATAATTTTTTATAGCTTTGTTATGTCATGCTAAATTGTTTAGTTACTGTTTTAATGGTTAAATTAGTTTATTTTGATTTTGTGATAATTCAAGAAAGACTATTAGGATAGCCATTAAAAATTTCAAGAAAAATTATGAGATAATTTTTTGGATGTACTATGATTTTAAAAACTGTTGCAACAAATTAAATTCATGTTTAGGGTAGCCCTCTCTAAATTATTATTTTAATTGTTTTAATAATAATTTCGAACAAAAGGCTATGATTTAAAATTGTTGCAACTTGAATTTTTAAAATGCCTAATACATGATCAGGATAGCAACCTTAAAAATCCTTATATTTGATAAGGACATTAATAAAAGGTATTAACCAATCCTAATAATTTCGAATGTTAGGATTCAACTAGTTGATAGGATTAACTAGTTACGGGACACATATGAATAATAAGTTTCCTTCAATGGACCATGATCAGGTCTAGTGTGTTTTGACTAGTGTTGAAGATCACCCTAGCTTGACTGGTGATAGTGATCCTGGCCTAGCCAAATCCCTAACCGCGTTCTGCTGGACCGCAAGGATGCGAATTATGATTATGTGACATCGTCGATTATATATAATCAATTACGTTAAAAATCTTCTTCAAGGTTAGTGGTAGCCCTCCTTGTTTTTTGGATTAGGGAACTAAAAGACGCATGTCATAGTTATTGAGTCTCCTCAAGCTGTGACATGGTCTCTTTTAGAAATCGACTCCATCATACATGAGATGTAGTCTGATATTAACCCAAACCGCTGTGTTGGGTCTCCTCAACATCATAAGTGACTAGGGGTAAAAACCAATAGGGAGTCACATGTGATGTGATTGATAATGAGATCATCAACCAACTACAGAGTTGATCAACTTGTTGAGTCTCCTCAAGGTTGTGAAGCTCAGGGTGGTTGGATCCATATCCTATTAAATAAATATATTCGTTCATCTGTATGGCTAAAGATGATCGCAAAAATAGTGAGAGGATATAGTTGAATAAAAACCATTTTAACTATATTTAAAAAATCATGAACAAATGCTAAACTAGGGAAATTCTATGTTTTACCGGGTGGAATCCAAAATTAAAAATATCCTTAAAAGAAATAAGTCAAATGGACAGAATGATTAGTTAAGGAATATTTAATAAACCAAACTATATTCTCATTGATATCAAATGTCTTCCCTAGTACTGAGTTAAGGACACAGATTTCCTTAAGCTCTAAAATCTAACACAATAAAAGCACGCTACGTAACACTCGCCCATATGAACATGGGCAGCTTGAATTTACTGATGTTTAAAGCATGTTTCTCTTACAACTTGTTGAGTCTCATCAAGGTTGTACGGAAAACAGTTTCAACCCGCAAGGCTTGAAACTTCGATCAAACTGTTTGACTCGAAGAAGAGTGCAAGAGCGGTGCAAGACAATGTATCCAAATTAGATCTTGAGAAGAGCAACTTGTTGAGTCTCTTCAAGGTTGTAAAGCTCAAGTTTTGGATGCATGTGATGCTTGCATAGCATTAGGACATGAAATGTCTAAATGCGATTTAGAAAGGGGAAGGCACTAAGAAAAATTCATTGAGCAAGAATATTTGGTTTAAGGCATAATATGAGGAACTGAAAATGGGACATGGTTGATGTCTAAAATTTCAAAATAATTGTTATACAAAGGAAGATAGTATCACATATTGGCTAATGAACAAAAGTTGTCTTTAGGCCATATGGAACTTATATCACACTTGGTGAATGTCGTCACATTACTTTAGAAGAGATGTTTTAATGTGACTATAATTTTTAACAATGTTTTATTAAGAGTTAATACATAACTACGCAAGTTAGTAGCAAACATTATACGGCAAAATAAAACTAGACCGTACCAAAGAGACTAAGCTTCACAAGTCACATAAAGAGGGGTCTGACCTATCGTATTATGAGTCGAAAGACACTTGTGAATCTTGTCGCAAAGGTATGATGGCCGAAATTTCCTCTGTAAGACAGTGGGAGAATGAGTTGGTGAACTCGTAGTCTCGTACATACAGATGTATAAGCGGCCAGATGCACTTTTGTCAGACTTTGTCTGTGGTGAAACTAGCAGTGGTGTTAGTGGCGTGCCGTCTTCCTCCTTGGGCGAACTGGTAGCGAGCGTCGTCTGGGCGAGCTTCCTGTGGGGCGAGCTAAGTAGATTTGTGCGATCTGCTGGAGGACTCATCCGATTCTGGTGGCAAGCTTGACAAGCTTTTGTGAACCTCGGCGAGCTTCTCCTTGCTTCGACGAACTATGCTTCATTATGGAGATTCGACGGGCCAAGACTTGGGCTTTGAATCAGCGGGCCTACATCGACCGAGCCGATCTTGAGGTCGTAACAACCAATATGATCAATGAGTTAGGTTTATTGATTCATGCAATTGATGGATCTTGCATCTAAATTAATGTTTCTTTTAGTTGAGTTCTTTGTTGATTAATTACTGTGTTAATAAAAGTTTTCATGCCATGGAGGCAGAACGTGGTGGGTGATGATGAAAAGAAGATAATTGCAGAAGAGATGTGGAGGGAGGTGGGATATGGTTGGGCTGCAAAAAACTTGGGAGGTTTGGAGTGATGTAGGATGTGGAAGTAAGCACATTGCTTGGAATGATGCCAAGTTACTGGTGGAAATATTGACATTCAACAACAAATATTTTCACTGCTACAAAGACCCAACTTATATTTCAATGTAGGCGAGAATATACTGTTATGCTATTCATTTATCCAGGATGCTGAGATTTATTGGTTCAAAGACTCGCTTGGGCCATGGAAATTAATTTGTACCCACTAAACTTCAACATGTTCTTTCTCTATTTCTTTTATTGAAGAGGAATAATCACTATGATACAGAATTTCAATTGTCCTTCTCTCTTTACTTCTTTCTGTTACACTTAAAATTTTGATTTCTCCATGCAGACATTGATTCTATTAATAATTTTTTTTATAATTCTGTAAAGGGTTTAAGAGTTTACTAATGGGTTATAATCCTGCAAAGGTTAAATGTCATGGTGCTGCCAATATATATTTCCTTCTCAGTTGCAGCCTATGCAATTCTTAGTCGTAATGTATTTTATTCAATTCATTGTATGTATTTCCTTCAAGAATGATCCAAAATTGAATGAAATGATTGTAACGGCTGGTTTCTGTATGACGATATTTATTTATAAAAATATATTTCTTTTCTTTTTCGTATATTTTTTTCCCTATCTGGAGCTGAGCGTACTTCGAAACGTGCTTATCTTAGAATCAGACTCATCTTAGGAACTCCTAGAACCCATCCCGAGGCTTCACGCTTCTTTTGGAGACTTGGTGTGCATGTTAGTCGGTACAAGAGCAAGGACCGACCGACTAGATGTCAATCTAGTCGGTCAACAACTCCTCATGGACCGACTAGTTTCCGTCAGGCTTTTCCTTTGAGTTATTGTTTATTCTTAGTCGGTCTAAGTTCATTCTCCGACCGACTAGTTACCAAACTAGTCGGTCAACACTTCTTCGCAGACCGACTAAAACTGATCAGTTTTCTACAGCCGAGTTACTGTTTACTTTTAGTCGGTTAAAGAACGAATACCGACCGACTAGTTGACGAACTAGTCGGTTAAGTTTTCTTCTCTGACCGATTAGATTTCAAAACCCCTTGACGACCACTTTTATCCTTTAGTCGGTCTATGAACACTGGCCGTCCGACTAGGTTGCAAACTAGTCGGTCGACGAGCCTTCACAGACCGACTAAATCTAGAAACCCTGTACAGACAATGTTCTCTGTTTTCTTTTAGTCGGTCAACGTTATACGACCGACCGACTAATTCTCGAACTAGTCGGTCAACAACCCTTCACTGACCGACTAATCGCTTCTGTAAACCTAGGTTTTGACCTAGCCGCAGTTCTGTTTTCTTATTTAAACGCACGGTTGTCTCTCTTTTCTTCTCATTGTTTTGAGTTGCTTTCTTCCCCAACCTCTCTCCTTCCCCTCTCCAAGCCTTTCCCTCCTCCCGTGCGCCCTCCACCTTCACGAGATCAATCCGATCTCCCCTCTCCCATTCTCCTTTCTCCTTTCCTTTCTTTTTCTCACGTTTCTTCTTCTCCTTCCTGTTTTCCCAAAAACAGCCGGCCACCCTCTCAGATCTGAGATCCACGGCCAAGCACCGGCCGCCGTCTCTTCGCGTGGCGATCCAAACTTCAGTTCTAGCGACGACGACCCCGAGAGACACCGAGATCCTTTGGAGGCCGACGACACCACCAACGATCGACGTTCCTCGCTGCGCTACCCGCGGCCTAGGAACTTCCGGACGACACAAGCTTCCACCTTTCCAGATCTAACGCCGGATCTTCGTGCAATCGTCAATTTCGGGTTGGTCCTCTAAATTCGTAGTAACCCACACGATAGATAATCAAACCCTAATTAAAATCAACAACCTAATCAAATTAAATTTACTTTCCGTTGATCTTTAATACGTTGTACAAACCATAGAAATCGACGAATGGACTTTATGCCTGTGCACATAGGATAGATCGTCGATTAGGTTAAATACATTAAAGATGTGATTTTTGATTAATAGGGTAGTCCCGATAACCTAGACACAACCCTAATAGGAATTCTGAATCGTGAACTGACACCGTCGCCGTGTCACGATTTTCAGACGCTCTTCTGCCGACGAGACGGTTGGACGAGATGTACCAGGGAGACGACGCACTCGCCAACACAGGCAAGTGTACAACTTGAGTTCTTGGCCATGTTAGGCCTTAGTTTTGCTAGAACTGATAGTTGGAACAATAGGAACCGGACGTGAAATGATAGCGTCCGGGATGCCCTTGATGGCTCAGACTTGACAACGAAGTCTGAGTCCAACAACAACAATTTTGACATCATAGGATTGACATGCGTGTGCGTGAGTTGTGGACACCCTAGTATAACCCCTCCTGTTCTGTCGTGTCTCGTCCCGTTCCGTCCGCACAGCCCGCTGGGCAATAGGGCACTCGCCAAGCCAGAGCGAGTGATCCCTTGTACTAGTTCACAGCCCGATGGGCAATTGGGCACCTGTCAAGCTAGAGCAGGTGATCCCATGTATTGATACACAGCTCAGAGAGCAATTGGGCACTTGTCAAGCTAGAGCACGTGATCCCATGTCTTGTCACGATTCTTGGGGTTATGGGGTAGGGTTGAGCGTGCAAGCGGCAAGAGGGTCTGATCCCCCTCGAACCGAACAAGCGTGAACCCTTTCGTGTCTTGTATTATCGTGTCTGGCTTTCTATGTTCTGTCTTGTCTTGACACCTGTAGGCTAGTCCCGTAGTTGGTAGCACTCGCTACTACTACTACTTGTCGTGTTTACTTTCCTGTGCGTTTACTTCTGTTGTTAAAACCTCAGCATGTTAATCAACCAGTAAAATGTTGTAAGTAATTGGTACAATTGTAGTTTGGTCTAATCTTTTTCTTGTAGACCTTACCTGACTTACAGTTCATTCTTTTGGTGCTGTACGTCAGGGATCGAGCCAGAGTACGTTGAGGAGACTGACCTGCCAGCCGACGTGGAGCCAGAGAGTGTCGATCCCGAGTACGATCCTGAGGAGGACCAGAGCTAGAGACTCCTTGTTGCAGTTTTCAGAGACGTTTATTATTTTAGTTGGGTGCGTAGCACCTTTTGTTCCCTTGTTTAGGTTGGGTGCTTGCACCATTAGATTTACTTTTCTGCTGTTGTAGCCCTTCGGGCGTTGTGACTCGGTACTTTGATATGTTGGAATAAAATGAATTGTCTTTCCTATTCTTGTACTCTTATTGTTCTGTACTAACATGCAGGGACCTGTACCTTTGTCTTGGTACCACACAGACGCTTATTGGGTCAGAGCTCCTTAGCCCTGGCCTAAGCGGGCCTAGTCACGCTTCGCCTCCGCTGTTTTGGGAAGCGGGACGTTACAGGTTTTAGTGGCGGCCCATGCAGGTCCTGTCCCAATCTTTCTGCAAGTACAGAACAGTAGGAGTAAGGACATTCATTTTATATTCAAATGATTGTACGAGTCTAACCTGTGTTTTCGTTCCTGAATACAGGATGGCTGGGCGACGCATTACTCGATCCTCGAATTCGAGTGATGACGGTCCGGAGGACCAGGGTGCTGAGTTCCACCAGTTCCTTGGTGTGATGCGAGAGATGCTTGACGTGTAGCATCAGCTGGTGCAGCAGTCCAACCGTGCTGCCCAGGCTCCACCTGTTGCACCACCTCCACCTCCGCCTGCTCCACGAGCTGCTCCAGGAGTGAAGCAGTTCAACGAGCTTCAGCCGAAGACCTTCTCTGGGAAGGAAGGACCTCTGGGTGCCGATGAGTGGATCCAGAGCACTGAGGAAAAGTTGGTTGCCGCCAAGATTCCAGAGGATACTCTGGTAGAGATCGTGAAGATGCAGCTGACTGAAATTGCCCGAAACTGGTGGCACATTGAGGAGAGGCGTCTGCAGAAGCCGGTGGAGTGGAAGACTTTTTGTAACGGTCGGTTTCCGATCGTACTTTCTTTGTGCACGTGCTCTTGATTGTGCACGTGCTTATTTTTGACTTTATTTGATTTTGAATATTATTGAGCAATATATCGACGTGATCGTCTCTGGAAGTCTTAGATTGTGGAATAACTTGTAACGACATATCTCGAGTCATT
Source organism: Scilla litardierei (assembly GCA_030789695.1). NCBI lineage: Eukaryota > Viridiplantae > Streptophyta > Magnoliopsida > Asparagales > Asparagaceae > Scilla > Scilla litardierei. Next base: position 324,749,242 of record CM061141.1, read on the forward strand.
CTTCGGTGATGCTATCTTAATTGGCGTAACGTCGCGACCTTCTGTTTTGATGTGAGACGTTACGAATTTTAGTTTCGTCTCTCGACATCAAAATTTAGATCCGTCTTCTCCACTATCTTTCTTTAGTCATCTAGAACACCCCATAATTATTTTATAATTTTTGGACTTAATTTGACCTATTTTCTATTTTTTTGAAAGATTTAAATAATTTTAAAACCTATTTTTATAAAATATTTAATTATAATAAAATTAATATATTATAATAACGTATTGGAGAATTTTTAGGCAAAATTTTAGAATTTTTGGCCGCACAAATTTCGCGTGAGGGAGAGGAGAGTAATTTTAACTAAAACAATTATTTTAAATTATTTTTAATAATATTTTTCCGAACCCAAACCCTAACCCTAGCTCTAACCTATTTAAGTTAGCCCTAGGAAAAGTATTTTCGTCATTGCTCAAAACCCTAGCCGCCGTTTCCTCTTCCAAAGCTTCGTCGCAACGTTGCGACGATCGCAACGTGCACGACCGACGGCCGCCCCCGCAAATCCCCTCGCACGACCGGCACTCCGCTCCGCATCACCGCTGTATCGCTCCGCTGCATCGCCCCGCTGCATCGCCCCGCTGTCGCCCCGCTCCGACCGAAGCCATCTCTCGGTCTGACCGAGAAAGCTCTCCGCAGCGGCAGTGCACGACCGACGGTCATTCGTCGCAAGTGGGTTTCTCCCACACCAACTTCTGTGGTGGGCCCCCCAAGTTATCCTGAGGTGTTGTGGGCCCCCCTTGGACCCCTAGCACTGCTGTGGGCCCCACTTGGACGTGCCACTTCACGGATTTGCCGTCTACGACGTTGCGACACGTCGTAGGCCTTCGTCGCAAGTTCGAACTTTTGGAGAGACGTGCGAGGACCAGATCTGAAGCCGAGGAGTTCTCCGATCAGACCCGACATCCAATCTGCAGCAAACTCCGGTTCAGGTTGGTTCCCCAAAACTCGTAGAAACCCCCACAATAGTTGACTGAACCCTAAATTAAAAACCGTCAACTTGAACTAAATTTAATTTTCAGCTCCTGTAAAACGTTGTACAAACATAGAAAATCGACGAACGGACAAATTTGACTGTGCACATAGGGTAGATCGTCGATTAGGTTGACACATCAAAAAGTGACTTTTGACGAATAGGATAGTCCCGAAAACCTAGAAACGAAACCTAATAGGATTTGACGAATTCGCGACCTGACACCGTCACCGTGACTATTTCAGACGGACTACCGCGGACGCGACGACTGGACGAGACGCCCCGGACGGACGACACACTCGCCATCGCAGGCAAGTGTATCCACTTGCACTTTTGGCCGTGTTTAGGCCATAGTTGGTTAGAACTGTTAAATGTGAACAACTAGAACCGGACGTGAAATGATAGCGTCTGGGACGACTCTTGACGGCTCAGACTTGACGACGAAGTCTGAGCCTGACAACAACAACTTTTTCATGCTATAGGGCTATCATGTGTGTGCGTGTGTGTGGACACCCTAGAATAACTTTCCCTGTCGTGTCACGTCACGTCCCGTCTTGCACAGCCCGCTGGGCAATAGGGCACTCGCCGAGTGATCCCTTGTACTGATTCACAGCCTGCGGGCAATAGGGCACTCTCCGAGTTGAGAGGGTGATCCCTTGTACTGATACACAGCCCGAGGGCAATAGGGCACTCTCCAAGGGAGAGAGTGATCCCTTGTACTGATTCACAGCCTGCGGGCAATAGGGCACTCGCCAAGCTAGAGCGAGTGATCCCTTGTACTGGTGTCTTGTCTTGTCTTGTCTTGTCTTGGGGTTTGGGGTTGGGTTGAGCGTGCGCACGGCAAGAGGGTCTGATCCCCCTCGAACCGTAAGGCGTGAACCCTTTTCGTGTCTCACTTGTCGTGTCCTGCCTTGCTTCCGTCACGTCACGTCTTGTCCTGACACCTGTAGGCTAGTCCCGTAGTTGGTAGCACACGCTACAACTACTACTTGTTGCGCTTTACTTTCCTGCTACGTTACTTCTCTTGTACTTGTCGTAACCCCAGCATGCTAATCAACCAGTAAAACGTTGTCTAAAAAGTTGATACACTTGCAGTTTGGTCTAACCCTTTTTGTAGACCTGACCTGACGTACAGTTCCTTCTTTTGGTGCTGTACGTCAGGTGTTGAGCCAGAGTACGTTGACGAGGCGGACTTGCCAGCTGACGCAGAGCCGGAGGACGTGGATCCGGAGTACGACCCGGAGGAGGACCAGAGTTAGAGGACTCTTGTTGCTGATCCAGATTTCTATTCCAGTTTAGATTGGGTGGGTAGCACCTGTTGCTTCTTGTCTAGGTTGGGTGCTTGCACCAGTAGTTTTCTTTTCTGCAGTTGTAGCCTTCGGGCGTTTTAGACTCTCAGTATTTTTGGATGTTTTTATTTGGAATAAAATGAATTGATTATCTCTTTTCAATACTTTGTTGTTTCCGTACTAACTTGCAGGGACCTGTCGCCTTTGTTTGGAATATCACAGACGCTTATTGGGTCCGGGCTCATTGCCCTGGCCTAAGCGGGCCTTAGTCACGCTTCGCCTCCGACCTTTTTGGGAAGCGGGGCGTGACACTTTTCGCCATATGTTCAAGGAGAAGTACTTCACCAAGGCAGCTAGGAGAGAACTGATGGGCAGATTCGTAGACCTGAAGCATGGGGACATGACTATTGATGAGTATGAGGCTAAGTTTGAGATGCTGAGCCGTTTTGCCCCACACATGGTGAAGAAGGAGGAGAACCGAGCTGAGCGGTTCCGTCAGGGACTTCGTCCGAAGGTCCAGGCTTCCATGTCCTCTGCTAGTTTCTCAACTATGAGGGAGGTGCTTGATGCTGCGAAGAATCATGAGACGATTTCGCACATGCCTGACACTCCAGCGGACAGAGGGAAACGCCCTATGGAGCAGTACCGGTCACCTGCCAGGCCGGCGATGAGGCCAGTCCAGACTGTGCCGTTTAAGAGGCCTGGAGCACCAGTGCAGTAGTAGAGCAATGGTCCGTGCCATTTCTGCGGCAAGCCCGGATATGTTCAGACCAACTGTCGGAGGAAGATGGGATTGTGCCTACTTTGTGAAGATGCTTCGCATGCTGCAAAGGACTGTCCTAGAGCCCGCACTGCTGTTGTTAGAGCGCCAGCCTCGTTACAGATGAGGGCGCCTGCCCCAGTCCAGATAGGACCTGCTGTTCGTGGACCACCCTTGGTGCCACAGAGGCAGTTGTACCAGCGCGCAGTGCAGCCTCCGAGGCCGGCCTACACCATGACTGCTGTGGAGACTGAGGAGCTGGATGGAGTGATTGCAGGTAACACCTTGACCTAGTCTATTCATTTCATAGTTAGACTTTACTGCTATGTTCGATAGAAATGCTTGTTCGATTGATTGTTAGATTAGTGTTTGACCCTATGATCCTTTGTTTTCTTAGGCACCATTCTTGTGTCCTCTCACCCTGCTTTGGCTTTGTTTGACTCCGGTGCATCTATGTGCATCTTATCCCGGAGGTTTATAACAAAGCACTCTATTCCTACCCATACACTTCCTAAGTGTTGGGACATCACTACTGGGAACGGAGTGGTGACTGTGAATCTGGGGTGTCGGTCGATCCCCTTAGTGGTTAGTGGACATGAGTTATATGCAGATTTCATCGTCCACGATCTACCACATTTCGATGTCGTCCTCGGCATCGATTGGCTGGGAGATTTCCACGCTTCGATCGACTGTCACAGCAAGAGGGTGGTATTCTGGATTCCAGGCCATCTGGAGTTCGAGTTCCGTAGCCGAGACGAGTCGCTTGGGCCCATCAGATTTCGGGCCAAGCCGGAGGTGCCAGTGCTAGCAGCGTTGCAGATGGAGATGGAGTTAGACCGACCAGCGGTTGTCAGAGACTTCGACGACGTTTTTCCGGAGGATATCTCGGGTCTGCCACCCGACAGAGCTTTGGAGTTCGGCATTGATCTGGTGCCGGGTGCGCAGCCGATATCGAAGGTGCCATATCGGATGGCTCCCGCAGAGCTTGAGGAGCTGCGGAAGCAGTTGGATGAGTTGTTGCAGAAGGGTTTCATCCACCATAGTGTGTCATCGTGGGGTGCACCTGTGTTGCTTGTGAAGAAGAAGGATGGGTCCCGCAGGATGTGTGTGGACTATCGAGGATTGAATGATGTCACCGTGAAGAATAAGTATCCGCTGCCACGCATCGACGATATTTTTGATCAGCTGGGAGGTTCGAGAGTTTTCTCGAAATTGGACTTAAGGAGCGATTACCATCAGTTGAAGGTGAAGAAGGAGGACGTTCCGAAGACAGCTTTTCGGACGAAGTACGGGCACTATGAGTTCGTGGTCATGCCTTTCGGCGTGACCAATGCTCCAGCTGTGTTCATGAATCTTATGAATTTGATTTTCTACGACTTCTTGGATAAGTTTGTTGTGATTTTCATTGACGGCATTCTTATTTATTCGAAGTCTGAGGAGGAGCACAGCTGTCATCTGAGGACAGTGCTGGAGACGCTGAGGCGACACAAGCTGTATGCCAAGTATAGTAAGTGCGAATTCTGGCTGGACAGAGTCGCATTCCTGGGACACGTGGTGTCTGGTGATGGCATATCTGTGGATCCGGAGAAGGTCAGAGCAGTCAGAGATTGGCCGACTCCGCAGTCAACGTCCGACATCAGGAGCTTCCTTGGTTTAGCAGGCTATTATCGGTGGTTCATCAAGGATTTCTCGAAGATTGCTGAGCCGATGACGAAGCTGACGAGGAAGGACATGGAGTTTCTGTGGTCTGATGCTTGTGAGGAGGCTTTCAGTATCTTGAAGGTGAGGTTGACCATGGCACCAGTTTTGACAGTACCGGATCGGAGCGGAGGCTTTGAAGTTTATTGTGATGCATCGGGGAAGGGCCTAGGATGCGTTCTGCATCAGCATGGCCATGTGGTCGCGTATGCTTCTCGTCAATTGAGGACTCATGAGAAGAATTACCCGACACACGATCTGGAGTTGGCGGCGGTGATCTTTGCACTGATGATTTGGAGGCACTTCTTGCTCGGTGAGAGTGTGAAGATTTTCACCGATCACAAGAGCTTGAAGTACATATTCACCCAGAAGGAGCTCAACATGCGTCAGAGACGATGGTTGGAGCTCATGGCGGACTACGAGATAGATTTGCAGTATCATCCGGGGAAGGTGAACGTAGTGCCTGACGCTTTGAGTAGACTCCCCACTACTATGGTGCATATTGCTGACTGGAGGATTCAGCAGGAGCTGAAGGAGATGGATTTGGAGGTCATCCTACCTGGTGTAGTTCTTTCATTTATGAATCTGCAGATTCAGACTACGATCGTGGATCGGATCAAGGCAGCACAGGCAGGAGATCCGAAGCTCCAGAGGATCAGGAGGCAGGTTGAAGCTGGACTGCGAGCAGAGTTCGTGATTCATGAGGATGGTTCGCTGCGGTACGGCAGCAGACTCTGCGTACCTGCAGGTGATGTTCGGGAGGAGCTTTTGAGTGAGGCTCATAGCTCGCCGTATTCTATACATCCTGGTGGCACCAAGATGTATAAGGACCTTCGGCTGAATTACTGGTGGATTGGCATGAAGAGGAGTGTGGCACGGAGCATTGCCAAGTGTTTGATATACCAACAAGTGAAGGCCGAGCACCATCGTACTACTGGGTTGCTGCAACCACTCCCTATCCCAGAGTGGAAGTGGCAACATATTACAATGGATTCCGTGACTGGTTTACCTCGGACCCCGAGGCAGAACGACGCAGTCTGGGTGATCGTAGATCGGTTGACCAAGTCTGCGCATTTTATTCCTTTTCGAGTGGGCCAGTCTACAGAAGCCTTGGCGATGAAATATCTAGAGGTAAAATTTTCATTTCTACTTCTCTTTAATTTTCCTCTTGAGTTAGTTGTGACGTAGACCGTGTACGTGCAGGAGATTGTACGCTTACACGGGGTCCCCGTGAGCATCGTGTCTGACAGAGACTCGAGGTTCACATCTCAGTTCTAGAGAAGTTTGCAGGAGCATTTGGGTACGAGTCTGAGTTTCAGCACGGCATACCACCCGCAGACCGATGGCCAGTCCGAGAGGACTATTCAGATTCTGGAGGATATGCTGCGAGCTTGCACGCTCGATTTGAAGGGATCTTGGGAGGACCATCTCCATTTGGTGGAGTTTTCTTATAACAACAGCTTCCAGGCGAGCATTGGCATGGCAACGTTTGCTGCCTTATATGGAAGAAAATGTCGATCGCCACTGAGCTGGGATGACGTTGGAGATCGGGAGCTGTTGGGTCCTGAGATGATTGTAGAAGCTGTGGATGTCGTGAGAGACATCAGGGAGAAACTCGGAGTTGCACAGGATCGCTTTAAGCATTGGGCTGATGCCAAGAGGAGACCGTTGGAGTTTCAGCCTGGAGATCACGTTTTCTTGAAGATTTCTCCAAACCGCGGAGTTATTCGTTTCGGGAAGAAAGGGAAGCTGAGCCTGAGGTTTATTGGACCATTTGATGTGCTGGAACGTGTGGTAGCAGTGGCCTACCGCCTTGCTCTGCCACCATCTTTGGTGGGGGTTCATGACGTATTCCACGTATCGCAGTTACGCCGGTATGTCAGTGATCCGTCACACACGGTGGATTTCTCAGAGATCACGGTCCGCCCGGACCTGACCTATGACCAGCAGCCCATGCAGATTTTGGACCGTCGACAGAAGCAGTTGAGAAATAAGGTAGTCGACCTGGTGAGAGTGATGTGGCATCACGGATCGCTTGGAGAGTCCACTTGGGAGAGAGAGGATGAGATGAGAGTGCGTTACCCTCACCTATTCTGAAGAAATTCCGAGGGCGGAATTTTCTTAAGGTGGGTAGGATGTAACGGCTGGTTTCTGTATGACGATATTTATTTATAAAAATATATTTCTTTTTATTTTTTCCCTATCTGGAGCTGAGCGTACTTCGAAACGTGCTTATCTTAGAATCAGACTCATCTTAGGAACTCCTAGAACCCATCCCAAGGCTTCACGCTTCTTTTGGAGACTTGGTGTGCATGTTAGTCGGTACAAGAGCAAGGACCGACCGACTAGATGCCAATCTAGTCGGTCAACAACTCCTCATGGACCGACTAGTTTCCGTCAGGCTTTTCCTTTGAGTTACTATTTATTCTTAGTCGGTCTAAGTTCATTCTCCGACCGACTAGTTACCAAACTAGTCGGTCAACACTTCTTCGCAGACCGACTAAAACTGATCAGTTTTCTACAGCCGAGTTACTGTTTACTTTTAGTCGGTTAAAGAACGAATACCGACCGACTAGTTGACGAACTAGTCGGTTAAGTTTTCTTCTCTGACCGATTAGATTTCAAAACCCCTTGACGACCACTTTTATCCTTTAGTCTGTCTATGAACACTGGTCGTCCGACTAGGTTGCAAACTAGTCGGTCGATGAGCCTTCACAGACCGACTAAATCTAGAAACCCTGTACAGACACTGTTCTCTGTTTTCTTTTAGTCGGTCAATGTTATACGACCGACCGACTAATTCTCGAACTAGTCGGTCAACAACCCTTCACTGACCGACTAATCGCTTCCGTAAACCTAGGTTTTGACCTAGCCGCAGTTCTGTTTTCTTATTTAAACGCACGGCTGTCTCTCTTTTCTTCTCATTGTTTTGAGTTGCTTTCTTCCCCAACCTCTCTCCTTCCCCTCTCCAAGCCTTTCCCTCCTCCCGTGCGCCCTCCACCTTCACGAGATCAATCCGATCTCCCCTCTCCCATTCTCCTTTCTCCTTTCCTTTCTTTTTCTCACGTTTCTTCTTCTCCTTCCTGTTTTCCCAAAAACAGCCGGCCACCCTCTCATATCTGAGATCCACGGCCAAGCACCGGCTGCCGTCTCTTCGCGTGGCGATCCAAACTTCAGTTCTAGCGACGACGACCCCGAGAGACACCGAGATCCTTTGGAGGCCGACGACACCACCAACGATCGACGTTCCTCGCTGCGCTACCCGCGGCCTAGGAACTTCCGGACGACGCAAGCTTCCACCTTTCCAGATCTAACGCCGGATCTTCGTGCAATCGTCAATTTCGGGTTGGTCCTCTAAATTTGTAGTAACCCACACGATAGATAATCAAACCCTAATTAAAATCAACAACCTAATCAAATTAAATTTACTTTCCGTTGATCTTTAAAACGTTGTACAAACCATAGAAATCGACGAATGGACTTTATGCCTGTGCACATAGGATAGATCGTCAATTAGGTTAAATACATTAAAGATGTGATTTTTGATTAATAGGGTAGTCCCGATAACCTAGACACGACCCTAATAGGAATTCTGAATCGTGAACTGACACCGTCGCCGTGTCACGATTTTCAGACGCTCTTCTGCCGACGAGCGGTTGGACGAGACGTACCAGGGAGACGACGCACTCGCCACCACAGGCAAGTGTACCAATTGCGTTCTTGGCCATGTTTAGGCCTTAGTTTTGCTAGAACTGATAGTTGGAACAATAGGAACCGGACGTGAAATGATAGCGTCCGGGATGCCCTTGATGGCTCAGACTTGACAACGAAGTCTGAGTCCAACAACAACAATTTTGACATCATAGGATTGACATGCGTGTGCGTGAGTTGTGGACACCCTAGTATAACCCCTCCTGTTCTGTCGTGTCTCGTCCCGTTCCGTCCGCACAGCCCGCTGGGCAATAGGGCACTCGCCAAGCCAGAGCGAGTGATCCCTTGTACTAGTTCACAGCCTGATGGGCAATTGGGCACCTGTCAAGCTAGAGCAGGTGATCCCATTTATTGATACACAGCTCAGAGAGCAATTGGGCACTTGTCAAGCTAGAGCACGTGATCCCATGTATTGTCACGATTCTTGGGGTTATGGGGTAGGGTTGAGCGTGCAAGCGGCAAGAGGGTCTGATCCCCCTCGAACCGAACAGGCGTGAACCCTTTCGTGTCTTGTATTGTCGTGTCTGGCTTTCTGTGTTCCGTATTGTCTTGACACCTGTAGGCTAGTCCCGTAGTCGGTAGCACTCGCTACGACTACTACTTGTCGTGTTTACTTTCCTGTGCGTTTACTTCTGTTGTTAAAACCTCAGCATGTTAATCAACCAGTAAAACGTTGTAAGTAATTGGTACACTTGTAGTTTGGTCTAATCTTTTTCTTGTAGACCTTACCTGACGTACAGTTCATTCTTTTGGTGCTGTACGTCAGGGATCGAGCCAGAGTACGTTGAGGAGACTGACCTGCCAGCCGACGTGGAGCCAGAGAGTGTCGATCCCGAGTACGATCCTGAGGAGGACCAGAGCTAGAGACTCCTTGTTGCAGTTTTCAGAGACGTTTATTATTTTAGTTGGGTGCGTAGCACCTTTTGTTCCCTTGTCTAGGTTGGGTGCTTGCACCATTAGATTTACTTTTCTGCTGTTGTAGCCCTTCGGGCGTTGTGACTCGGTACTTTGATATGTTGGAATAAAATGAATTGTCTTTCCTATTCTTGTACTCTTATTGTTCTGTACTAACATGCAGGGACCTGTACCTTTGTCTTGGTACCACACAGACGCTTATTGGGTCAGAGCTCATTAGCCCTGGCCTAAGCGGGCCTGGTCACGCTTCGCCTCCGCTGTTTTGGGAAGCGGGGTGTGACAATGATAGCAGCAGAATCCAGCGCAGAATCCAGCAGCAGCAAAAATTATCCTATGATGATTCAACTGAGACTATAAAGAAATCAAAGGATAAACCTGCCAGTGATGATAAGGGGAAGACACCCAGCAGCATGGAGGTTTCTCTAATGTGTCATGGAGCAGGTTTTCCTGTTAACTGTAATGCTGGCACATTTATGTGTAAGAGGAACATAATGCTGATATTGTCAATGTTGTCCATTGCAATGTGTAAGAGGAACATGATATGTGTAAGAGGCACAATTATGTGTAAGAGGAAAATAATGTAGCAAGAGGAACACAATTATGCAGGTTTTTATGTATAAGATCCTTTTCTATGTTACAATCTTTTTGCTAATTGATTGAGAGTCCCATGTTGGTTATTCAAAAGTCGGTTCTTACTTCATTCTGGAGTTGATAAATTATGTGTAAGAGGAACCCATTATGCATTCTACGTAATCAGGAAAATGGTTGAGTTGATAAATGTACGTTGCAGAATTGTGGAATGCTTGCAGCCTGTCTAGATGTTATCAAATGTTGATGATCTTTAAGTTCTTAATCTGTTCAATTCTTGCTCTTCTAAAGATTTCTGTTCGTTGCCAGGTTGGGATATCATCACTTAATTGACTGTGTTGCTGCATCTTTCCATGGAGCATCATGAAGTCTTCTGGTCAGAAATTGTCCGTTTAATCACATATCTAGCATGTTTGGATTAAACTAAATGATGGATAACTGACTATTCTTGGAAAATCAACGGTTGGGATTGGATTTTGTGAAAATTTTGGGGGAGTGGAAAACTTGATTTTGATGGGAAATGTGTAGAGGGAAAACTGAAATCATTGACCCTACATTAATAATGGACTATAGGAGAGACATGTACAAGAAAGGGTGGGAGATTATTTGGACTTGTTGAAGATTATTTGGGTGTGGTTTGGCACCTAACAACATTTCACCCAACTTTTTTTTGGCACCCACCAGCATTCCACCGAATCAAATATTTCACCCAATCAAATATAAGGTTGCAATAAGAGATGACCTCATGTTAAGGGAAGATCTCATCTCACATATTCAAACGCCTGGGGCAAGGAAGAACTCCTCGGCTCCTCCACAACAAACTCAGGTGGAAATGATACATGTTAAATCCTTCTCCACTCCTCAGCTTCTCCACATCTCCACAAAAAACCTAACAACATTTAATATGGTTGAAAAAGCATGCACACATATGCAAAGGTCTTCAACATAAACTACGGAAATTGCAATCTATTCAACAATCTATTTATAAATGTCTTCTTATATTGAATAGGTTAGATTTTTTCTTTTTGTTGTTCTGCACTGAAGGCGCTCCGCTAAATTTTATTACGCTAATTTGTTGCGCCCGCGCTGAAGGGACGCCCGCGTCGAATTACGCTAATTTGTTGTTCCACGCCGAAGGCGCTCGCACCAAATTTGTTGTTCCGTGCCGAAGGCGTCCGTGCCAAATTTGTTGTTCCGTGTCGAAGGCGCCCATGCTGCTAAATATTTTTACGCTAATTTGTTGTTCTTTTAAATTTTGGCAGTGGAAATAATTTTTTGGGGAACAAAGATTTCGCGGGAGAAAATCTTAAATGAACCGTTCCCGCAGGCACGGGTTATGACTAGTGTGTGTGTGTGCGCACGCGCGCTTATGCTTATGCTTATGCTTCCACTTGATTATGCTATCAATTGATTATGTTTTTGTGTTCATATGTAATTGGATCCATTGCAAACACTTGATTAAGCTTTCACTGCATTCAAAACATCCCATGGCTGCCACTTCTTTTGGAAAAATCAGAAACAGAACACATCACAACATTCAATCCCACTTTATTAAATATAAGTAGAATTACATAGCTTCAACATCTTTTCACAAAAACTAAAACATATCACATCACTCTTACACAGTTGCTACAGTCTCACAGCACAATTCTACACTTACACATTTGCTTCATTATCAGTTCTACACTTCCACGCTAGCTGCATTCTCACATCACACACTTACTCAGTACACCAACACTTATAACAATGCAAATTACTCTAACATATAACAAAACTTTAGCAATTTCATCCCTTAAGCCCTCAATCTCATGTCTGACTTTGATTACTTCATTATGCAAGCCATCAACCCATTCAAAGAACCCACATCCTCTATCATTGGAACTCTTATATCTTGGACTCTCGCTACCTCTTAAGTGAAGTTGCCGCATCCATAGAAAAGGAACTCTTTATTCCCCCATTCATACAGGACACAACTTTGCATGGAAACCCACAAAAGCAATTCTTGCAAGTGCCCATATGATCATCACCCTTGAAACCCATTGAAGAGCTTGATGTATCATAAGATCTTGTCATTTTTTGAGTAGGCTTGACGATGAATATGTATTTTGCATTTGTTTTTTGAGTTGGGCTGTAAGAGGAAGAAAGGAAGGGGTTATTGGGTGAGAGATCAATGGGAGAGATCAATAAGAGAGAGTGAAAAGAGGATGATCGGTTTTTATGGGTTCCTGTAACTAGCCGTTGGATTTTGAGTTGGGCTGGAAGAGGAAGAAAGGAAGGGTTTCTTGGATGAGAGATCAATGGGAGAGATCAATGCGAAATAGTGAAAAGAGCAGCATATGATCGGTTTTTATGGGTTCATGTAACTAGCCGTTGGATTTGAACCGTTGGGCTGGAGGGGGAAGAACGGATGGATGTGTATAACGGCCACTTTGTGTTTTCTATTAGAATAGAAAAAATATTCTCTTCAAATTAACCATGTGGACTCTTTTCACGTGAGTTAGGTGAATTGGAGAACCTCCTGGCAAAAACTATTATTTAAGGTACTATTTTCAAATTAGACGTTTTGTGGGACTTATATAAAAAACCCAAGATAAAAATGAAATGGGGGGTTTTGCATATATGTCCCTTAAATCTTGCGTATTTTGATATCTGTCCCTCAAATCTTCATATTTTCTCATAAGTCCCTTAAATTTTGAACGTTAACCTTAATAGTCCCTCAATCCGGTTTTCTGTTAAAAATGTATATTAGTTAACGATTAATTATGTTTAATTAATCATTAAACCCATAATTAAATCTTAATTAACCCCACCCAGTAAACAGGGGGATGGGGCGGCCCCTCCCCCTCCTCCTCGTCTAAAGAGGAGGAGGGGGAGGGGGTGCCGCCCCCTCCCCTAAGAGCAGCAGGGGAGCCGCGCTCCCCCTCCTCCTCGTCTAAAGAGGAGGAGGGGGAGGGGGCGGCGCCCCCTCCTCCAAGAGCAGCAGGGGAGGGGGCGGCGCCCCCTCCCCCTCCTCCTCCTCCCCCCCCGAGGAGGAGGAGGGGGAGGGGGCGCCGCCCCCTCCCCCCCAGAGCAACAGGGGCGGCGCCCCCTCCCCCTCCTCCTCAGACGAGGAGGAGGGGGAGGGGGCGGCGCCCCCTCCTCCTCCGGCGGCGGCGCCACCACCGCCTCCACCCTAGTGCGGCGCCCGGCGCCCAGAACGCCACCCACGTCGTTAAGTCCTAAACTAACAGAATATTCCCATTTCCGTTAAGATTTTAACAGATAGTTAGTGAGAGGGACTATTAAGGTTAACTACTAACTTTTGAGAGACTTGAGGGCAAATATGAAGATTTGAGGGACATATATCAAAATACGCAAGATTTAAGGGACAAATATGCTAAAAACCCAAATGAAATTAAAGAGCGGAGGACCTGATGATAATGTTTGTTGCCCTTGCAGATTAAAACGGACGTCCAGACGCAAGGACGACTTCATAAAGTGAACAATGCAGCCTTCACCCGTTTAAAACTAAACTAAATACTAAAAACTAAAATAATTAATTAAAATACATACTAAGTAAAACTTAAAACATTTAAATGTGTGCAAAATGTTTAAGCAAATGTGTGCATAGATCGGGCCCCACCCGTTTTCCCTTGGCAGCAGCGGAACAGATTTTTTTTTAAAAAAAATTCTACAGACCAGCTCCTATTGGCTGGGGAGAGAGAGTGTGTGAGAATCCATTATTTTCGTTTCAAAATTGATGGATTACAAAAGACTCCCAAGAATCCCTCTGCCATGTGACAGCTAGGATAGGAATCCAAAATCGCAAGTTGGCCAAAAGAACAGGCTGAGGGAACAAAATTTGGGAATCTGCTGAATAGTCTAGGGGCCTGTTCTTTTGCGCGGAATAGGGGTGAGAATGGGAATAGAGACACTGTTCATGTACTATTCACCCTATTCCAAGGTTGTATTCCAAGCTGTTGTTCTTTTGGGCGTGGAATAGAATCCTACGTGGCTATTCCAATTTGGTAATGATGAGCACTTTTCTATTCCAAGCTTTTTGCTTGGAATACAATGGAATCCTTAGGAATGGTGGGCCCCACTCTCTCATCTCTCTCTATCTCTCTCCTCCAACTCATCCCCTTTCCACTTTTTCATTCCAACTCCACAATCCCAAAAGAACACAAGAATATAATGTGGACCCCACTTTCTATTCCAAACCCCACTTTCTATATCCTATTACACCCAAAAGAACACAAAACTCTATTTTCTCTCTCCTTGGAATACAAACTTTTCCTTATTCCATTTTTCCTATTCCAGCAAAAGAACAGGCCCTAGGAAGAGCGTAGAATAGTAAAATTTTGAAGAATTTGGGACCGCTTTCTTGCAAAAGAACAGACCCTAACATTGACGACCTCGTCGCCTTCAGGCCTGTTCTTTTGTCAAGAATAGGAGATGGAATGGGAATATGGACACTATTCATGTACTATTCATCCTATTCCAAGTTTGTATTCCAAGCGGTTGTTCTTTTGGGCGTGGAATAGAATCCTACGTGGCAATTCCAATTTGGTAATGATGACTACTTTTCTATTCCAAGATTTTTGCTTGGAATACAATGGAATCCTTGGGAATGGTGGGCCCCAATCTACCATCTCTCTATCTCTCCCCTCCAACTCATCCCATTTCCACTTTTTCATTCAAACTCTCCAATCCTAAAAGAACACAAGAATAGAGAGTGGACCACACTTTCTATTCCAAACCCTTGTTCCATACTCTATTCCACCCAAAAGAACACATAACTACATTTTCTCTCTCATGGGAATACTACCTTTCACTCTATTCCATTTTTCCTATTCCTGAAAAAGAACAGGCCCTTCGTCAAATGGCGACGGGCTCTCCTACCTAGTAAAATTTCTCAGAACCCTCAAATTCTTTGCTATCTATTTCTTTCCAAATTCACGAAAAACGCAAACCTTTTTCTTGTTACAGGTGGACGAGCGAGCAGTTCTGAAGCACTTTGATTTGCTCCGCACAAGGCCGACGCGATGCGAGATACCGCTTTTGGGGTACTGCGATCTGAAGAAGCTCGAGTCGGAGGCGTCCACGTTTAGCGACGACCGGCGGCAGCATTGCTCTTCTGCGCTCAAGAAGATGCATGGTTTATTAGAGAAGTAATTAATTTAATTTAGTTTTTGATTATGAAATGCGTTTTGATTGGAAAATGTGAATTTTTTTGATAGATTGGAGCACGGAGTATACAATTTGTCGCAAGCGAGAGAAGGGGCGATGAAGAAGTACAAGGGATTCCAAATTCATTGGGAATGGATGCTGGAGACTGGATTTGTCAGCCAGGTGCTCGACGAAATGCCTCTTCTTTTTAATCTTTAATTTCCCCCCCATTGAACTATAGTTAATCTGCCGTTGCTTTTTTGGGTATTGCGATCTGAAGAAGCTCAAGTCAGAGGCGTCCACGTTTCTCGACGACCGGCGGCAGCATTGCTCTTCTGCGCTCAAGAAGATGCATGCTTTATTAGAGATGTAATTAATTTAATTTACTTTTTGATTATGAAATGTGTTTTGATTGCAAAATGTGAATATTTTTGATAGATTGGAACACCGAGTATACAATTTGTCGCGAGCGAGAGAAGGGGCGATGAAGGGATTCCAAATTCATTGGGAATGGAAGCTGGAGACTGGATTTGTCAGCCAGGTGCTCGACGAAATGCCTCTTATTTTTAATTTTTTTATCTTTTCCCCCATTAAACTATGGTTAATCTGCTGTTGCTTTTTCCTACTTAAGAATTAGATAATGATAGAAACCTGACAATGTAACGACTATATCCCCGTGAGCACGGGCTCTCGTGGGTTCAAGTTAATGGTTTAGGAGGGAGAACTCTGCTTGTTTTCTTCTCTATATATTTTGTTGTGCACGAGTGCGGGATGCTAGGACTGTCACATAGGCCAGGGCACTATGAAAGATAACTACTTTAGGTCGTCGGCCGGCCAAGGAAACACCAATGAGTTTTATTACGAAAGGAAAGAATGAATACAAATCTTCTCTCTTCATAGCCAAGAAGAAGCACACAAATTCTCACCAAAAGTTCTACACACACCTCTCAAAGTTGGCTCACACAAAACGACGGCTCATGTTCTCTCTATATGTAGTACCACATGAAACCCTCGTCTAAAACCCCCCTATATATAGCCCTGGGGTACAATATTTGTCATTATTGAAGATGGATTCCTAAGAGATACGAATTCAAACTTTAACGGAATTCTTATCTTATAGCAACTCTACTACGAATAGGGTGCCACACCCTATAGTGGGTCCCCCTCTGTGCTGTCGAGCTTCCCTCTATGGAGCCGAGCTATCTCAACCATCCGAGCTTGAACCACCAACCTTACCAGCACATGTCTGGAGTACATCGTCTGCAGCTTTTGGTGTTGGTCAACTTGAGTCAGTAGCCGAGCTATGTGGAACTTTGGACACTTTCAAGTAGACATACTTCATCTGTGTCTGTTCGGTCTCTACTATCGGTTCATGCTCTTTCTTCAGTAACACTGACTCATCGAATGTTATGTCTCTACTCATGATCACCTTCCTCTATGTCGGACACCACACCATGCATCCCTTGACACCATCGCTAAAGCTCAAGAAGATGGCTTTCTTGGCTCTAACATCGAGCATGCCCTCTTTTATGTCATAGTAGCTCGAACAACCCCATATTCGCAGAGACCCATAGTCGGGAACTGGCTTTTCTGACCAGACCTCCAAAGTCCCAATGCAGCAGACTGTAGCCAATTAATCAAGTAGGTTGCGTACGCCAGGGCCTCCGCGCAAAACTCATTCGGTAGGTCGGCAGTAGACAACATGTATCATACTTTCTCCAACAAAGTTCGATTCATCCTTTCAGTTACTCCGTTCTACTGTGATGTATCACTAACGGTGAATTGCCTCCGAATCCTCTGATCTGCAGAACTTCTGGAAGATGTCCGACCTATATTCTCCACCGTTGTCACTTCGGAGCCACCTGACTTTCCGAATTGTTTGAGTCTCAACCAGCTTCTTCCACTATATAAAGTGTTCAGAACTTGGTCTTTTGACTTCAGAGGAAACACCCAAACCATGCATTAGAAATCATCAATAAATGATACGAAGTAGTGTTTACCTCCCAATGAGGCTGACGTAGTTAGGCCCTATATGTTGGTATGTACGTGGTCAAGTGATCACTTCGTACTATGGATGACCGTTCCAAAAGAAGCACGTGTCTACTTACCGAAGACACATTGCTCACCAAACTCGATCTTTCTGGTCTTGGCTCCATTCAGACGATCTCCTTCGATCAGCTTCTATAAAGATTTCTCACCAACATGACCTAGATGTATGTGACACAGAAGCGGGTCGTCTCGATCGGCCTCACAGGCCAGAGCTGATGTGGCAGCCACGACTGAACCATCCAAGTAATAGATGTTGCCTTTAGAAATTATCAATAGAGGTTGGTCTTTTGACTTCAAAGGAACCACCCAAACCATGCATTAGAAATCATCAATAAATGATACAAAGTAATGGTTACCTCACAATGAGGCCGACCTAGTCAGCCCATATACATCGATATGTACGTAGTTAAGTGCTCCATTCGTACTATGTATGACCGTTCCAAAAGAAGCACATGTCTGCTTACCGAAGACACAATGCTCGTAGAACTTGATCTTCCCGGAGTTGGCTCACTTCAGATGATCTCCTTCGATCAGCTTCTGTAAAGCTTTCTCATCAGCATGACCTAAGAAGCGAGTCGTCTCGGTCGGCCTCATAGGTCAGAGCTGCTATGCCAGTCACGTCTGAACCAGCGAAGTAATAGAGGTTGTCTTTCCACTTCCCCTTCATCATGATCATAACTCCTCAGGTCACCCTTAAAGCACCATTCTCCATCGTCACTAGGTAGCCCTTGGCTTTGAGTGAGCCGAGCGATATGAGGTTACGCTTTAGTTCGGAAATATAACGTACCTCATCGATGTTTCGTGTAACACCGTCATCCATCTTCATCCGAACTGTCCCGATGCCCGCAATGCTGCAAGCTCGGTCATCGTCCAATAGGACCGTACTCTTACTCCCTTCACGGAAGATTGTCAAGTACTCTCTGTGTGGCGTTATATGGAATGAGCAGTCTGAGTCGAGCACCCAACCAGCTGATATGACGCCATCCAAAGCACCGACCAAAACCCATTCATTGACCTCAACGCCTTTAGCGACGTAGCTGTTGCGTCATGCTTTTTCGCTTTTGGACAATCTCTGACCCAATGTCTTCTTTTTCTGCAGAAAGTACATTGGTCTTTTATTACGTCCTCACGAAGAGGGCCTCTTCCCTTGTCTCTGGACTTGGATCGGAAATACTCCTTTCGAGCTCCATCCTTCTCGCTACTTCAACCTCTTACAATGGTAAGAGCGTCGTTTGCTCAGCTTCTCATGTCCTCATCATTTTTCCTTGAACTCGTTGCTCGTCAGAGCATTGGATACTTCCTCAAATGTGATCGATTTCTTACCATATGTAAGAACCGACACCAAGTACTCATACTCAATGGGCAGATAGTTGAGGAGAATCATAGCTTTATTATCTTCATCGTCGACTTTAACGTCGACGTTCCTCCGGTCGATCAGAAGCTTGTAGTAATAGTCGAGATTTTCCTCGATAAAAACACCCTCCTCAAGTTTCAGATCGAAAACGTTCTTCAAATGCAGTCGGTTTTGGATGTTCTTCTTCATGTACTTGTCACCGAGCTCCTTCCAAAATTTACTTACATTTGTCTCCTCCATGAATGAGTATTTTTCCTTCTTCGTTAGATACGGTCAGATCGTACCACATGCATTCCGATATAGAGTTCTTCACACCAAATCAGACATGCTCGTCGGCTTCTCGTCCAATGCAATATCTTGACCAAGGTAGTTTAAGACATACAAGACTTCACATCTCCACATACCGAAGCTAATATTTCCATCAAACTTCTCAATTTTGAACTTCATGTTAGACATAATAGTCCGAGCTGCTGGAGTATGCCCTCCAGAAGTCGACGTCTTTGAGGAACTGTCATTGTCACCGTTGCTTATCTTTGCCTCCTACGTTGATCTTTGAAACGGTTGAGCTCTGATACCAGTTTGTTGTGCGTGAGCACGGAAGACTAGGACCGTTGGATGATCAAGATGATGATTGGGCGGGGCAGCGCCCCTCAATGCTTTGAGGTATCAGTAATCGCTTTAATGATTTTCTGCCTTAAAAAACTCTATTCAGTATCTATGAATAATGTATCTGCTGATCATATCAGCATTAGTATAATCATATTAAACAGTCATTCAACGGATATAGAATACCACCAGAAATTATCTCGTTAACCATGTTAACAGTAATCATAAACTAACTCGTTAATCACATTAACAATAATCAACAACTAACTTGTTAATCAAATTAACAACAGAGGAATCATAAAGCATGTTAATCGTATTAACAGTAATTAATTTCGTGGCCATATACATATCATTTATATTATTGAAAGTCGATTCTGTTCATATCTTATACAAACAGATTGTCCTTTATAATTAACAATATGTAATCGTTTTCATGCATCAACATACATACATGTCATAAATCATGCCAACGAATTTATAGACATCACATACATATAACACATGACATATTCAAATCAATTGAATCGCCAGTGGCTCTGATATCATTGTTGGGTTCAATAAGCATAATAAAACTTAAACGCAGTGAAAAATAGAAACACATCAAAGATCCACGCGTTTCAATTGATTCGATCGTGATTACTAACCTTTGTTGACTGTTCGAATGAATCGAACCGCAGGTGTTACTCAATGAACGACCACCCTCTACCAGTATTCACACACGAACGTCACCAACGAAAATGTAAGGGTGCTAGTTCCTGATCCGCAACTAGGGGTTTTCTCTCGCTCTGTATTTTTCTCAAAATTCTCAGAGATAGATTAATCATATTACGTTTTGAAAATCCTCTTTATAATATATATAGAGTCCCACGTTAACCCTAACTTAATCTGATGAGTAGTTAATGTGTTTCAGTTACACAGAGGCATCTTAGGGATAATATCTTAACACGTTATAATATCTAACAATAAAGATATATCGCCTTATTTCGAATTTCAAATCAGATTTTAAATTCGAATTCTTTTTTAAACCATATCCCATCCATTACATTTTACATGTGACCTAGGCTCATATCAAATTGGCAGTATGCCTAATCCCATTATAAGCCTACAAGTCATAAGTTGTCTCTAGTAAGACAGTATGACTAACCAATTAATATGAATATCGTTAGTCTGATATTAACCTAACCAATAGAACATGTCATACTTCTTTTGTCACACAGTATCTAATTTGAACATAAGTTATGGACAATGTCATACTTATATTGTTCAAACATTTAATTTCTCGATTACTAAGTAGATTGATAAAATCAAATGACATTGATCATGTATCAATTCATCTGAGCACGACCATGCATTTCTCAGTTCTCCTTATCGCGGGGCCCATTAGATATCTCTCTCGTAAGAAAGAGACAAATTCCATCTTGTTCATTCACTTTCCTCCGCATAATTCTTTTCATATTCAATCATAACATTTATGATTATCTGATTAAAAATAATGTTTAGTTATGTCAGAACTTGATGTTCCTCAAGTAAAAAACTGTGATAACATCAGGTCTAAGGATTCTATGACATAACTATTATGAGATCAATTAGACATTGATTCATACAGTGATCTCATAGCGAGTCTATCAAGTACATTGTTCTTCAACAAGTACCTATAAGTTTGATTTATATTACGATACGTATAATTATCTCATAATTTATCAACCAAACTCATACTAGTCTTGATTCATCATTATATCTTTAGTGATGAATGACTAAGGATATTTAGAATAATATTAAACAATATTCAAACATTATTATAATGAAACATGCATAATGAAATATGCAAGTAATATCATTATTACATTAAGAGTAACATTTTATAAATGAAAAATGACATAATATAAAGGTCCAAATATTTGGCCTAGGGATAACCACTAACAAGCACTCCGGCCAACACCTAAGTCTGCATCACCCAAATCATCTTCTCCCATCAACCCGATCTACCACTCCTTTGTTGGAGCAAGCACAACAAAAGAAACTCCCAAGCTTCCCCTCTCCATTCTACTTCGAGCGCCTACACACCCTGTCACCACCCCTGCAAGCTCCGCTAAAGCATCGAGATGCTGCACCTCCCGACACCTCCGCAAGCTCCCCATTTCATGCACCCCGTAACCCCCCTTTGCTGCCTCCGCAACATCCACAACCATCAACACCACCTACATCGACAAACGCCTCCTCCTATCCTCTCGACACCCCAAGCACCAAGGATTCCCCTTGCTCCACCCTCAACCCAAGAGCCCATGGCCACCATCAATGCTCACCTTCCATCTCCGACAAAGTCCAAAAGCGCCACCACTTCCGGTGCCACCCAACCACTGCCCGAACACCCCCACACTCAACCTGTGAGCCCCAAGCCCTGCTAAGCCCGCCACGTCTCTTTCCCATATACTTCGAGCACCGACACACCCCGTCACCACCCCTGCAAGCTCTGCTAAAGCGTTGAGATGCTACACCTCCCGACACCTCCGCAAGCTCCACATTTCATGCACCCCGCAATCCCCTCTGCTGCCTCCGCAACATCCACAACATCAACACCACCTACATCTATAACCCCTCTGTTCCTCTCGACACCCCAAGCACCAAGGTTTCCCATTGCTCCACCCTCAACCCAAGAGCCCCCACACGTCGCTGAAACTTCATCACCCGAACACTCTACCACCCAACTCGATGCAATGCTGTAACACCCCCCCTGCGCCGCTAGCACCATTCACAAGCCCACAACAAACCCATCTTCTTCCCCCTCTTCCCAAGCAACTACACCCCTCTGCAGCTCTCACAACACACCCAAGCAACCCCAGGTCGCTCGATGACCGCAACCTCTCCCCTGCCCTCGCCAAGATCCGCCATCACCGAGCAAACCCTGAGCATCTTCTCGAAACCCTTCTTGGCAACCCCAATCTTCGCTGCTTCCCATGAGCTCCCCGAGCTCCTCCATGTGCCTTCGTTCCCTTGAGCTGAGCTTCCCGAGCTCGGCGTGCGTTACCTCGGCTCCCCAAGCTCACGAGCTTGCCTCCCCTCTCCTCGAAGAAAAGGTAGGTTTCCTAAGCTCAAGAGCCCCCACGCATTGCTAAAACTTCATCACCCAAACACTCTACCATCCAGCTCAACGCAACGCCGTAACACCCCCCTCGATGCGTCGCTAGCACCATTCCTAAGTCCACAGTAAACCCATCTTCTTCTTCTACCTCTTCCCAAGCAACTACACCCCTTTGTAGCTCACACAACACACCCAAGCAACCCCAGGTTGCTCGAGGACCGCAACCTCTCCCCCGCCTTCGCCAAGATCTGCCATCACTGAGCAAACCCCGGGCATCTTCCCGAAACCCCTCTTGGGCAACCCCGATCTTTGCTGCTTCCCCTGAGCTCCCTGAGCTTCTCCATGTGCATCCGTTCCCTTGAGCCGCGCTTCCCGAGCTCACCGTGCGTTACCTCGGCTCCCTAAGCTTACGAGCTTGCCTCCTATCTCCTCAAAGAAAAGGTAGGTTCCTTAAGCTATTTGGATCTTTAGATATAAAGTTTGTTGGATGATATCATAAAATAGGTTCTGTCGTGTTTTATGCTATCATCTATTAAGTTCATGGGTGTATGTTGTGAGTCCTTGTGAGGGTTGTCAATTATGTGTTTGTGTGTTGAGCTTGAGGAAATTAATAACATTCTTATTCATATTTCAGTAGTGAGGGTTGTGTGGGTGTGGGTTCATTAATAACAGTCTTAGCAGTGAGGGCCGTGTAAGTGTGTTAAGCAGTGAGGTCTTGTATGAATGTGTGAACTCGTATTAATGAGCTCTCCTTGACGATTCAGCAACATGTATTAATGAGCTTGTGTGTTAGTAATGATGGTCAATGATGAAGTGAACCTTGATCAGTAGCATCAAAAGGTGATGGCTGCTGAGAAGATCGTTGAGGATGCGAAAGCCGAGCTGAATGCGGCATTGCTCAAGGCCGCTGAACTTGCATCTCAAATCTATAACCTCGCATCAAATGTGGGGAAGTTTGAGAAGGCATTGGCTGAAGAGAAGGGCGCACGGTCGGTTGTCGAGGTAGCTTGGTCGGTTGCTGAGGAGAGCGTTCGAGGCTTGTCTTCTTTGAAGAAGACGACCGAAAAACTGGCCACCGAAAGGAAGAGATGGAAGGAGAAAAGCAAGCTCCAAGCTCAAATTGAGAAGCTAAAGGAGGTTGATCCGGAGAGAATTACTGATGAGGCCGTGAAGAAATATGAGGAGAAAGTCGTTGCCTCTGAGATCACAAATATGTTTCGTGATGGCTTCCTTAAGTGACAGGAGCAGATCAAGCAAAAATTCCTTGACTTTGGGGTCGATTTTGATTTATAAGCGATGGTCCCGGAGGAGGATGAAGGCGTTGCCGAAAAGACCCCCCTTCCTAGAGCCTAAGGTCACTGGGGATGTACCTGCTGAAGTTCTAGCTTCATAGTTTGTAGCTTTTTTGAGTTTTGAGCTGTGAGCTTTGCTTTCCCCTTCAATAAAATTTCTTTCATGGTAAAATAAAATATTGTTTCATCTCTTAATACCTCAAAGCTTTAATTAAGAAACTAAGAATATTCTAAGCCTTAGCTCGGACTTCGGTAGAGCCTTTATAGAGGACTCAAGAACTCCAAGTCTTAGGTCATACTTAAGTAAAAGATCCAATAATAGCTGTGAATGAGCTTTGAAATGGGCTATTTTGAATGGCCTGCTATGGGCTCTGGTGCCCATTAATACATGCCCCCTCCACAGTTCCGGCTTGTATAGATGGAGCATATGAAGTACCAGAAGTGGAATATCTCTTCTTCAAATTTTAAAAATAAAGAAATGCTGGAGATACCCTTGCGGCAGAATCTGATATAAGTCAGCTTGTAAGAGCTCCTTATCCTTTGATGGATAAATAGTTTAGCCTGTGGGGGAGTGGTCCTCACATCTTACGACAGACTAATAGTTTGGTTGGCTTGCAAGGGGGGTTGCTCCTCGCATTACGGCGGACCACATGTTTGATTGGCAGTGAAGGGAGTGGCCTCTTGACTAACGAATGATGGAAAAATAAGTCGGCATGGTCCCCCGCCTTGCGGCGGACTAAATCTTCGATCGACTATGAGGGGAGTGGCACATCGATCAACGGTCGATCGAAATTGGTCAGCATATAGGGAGAGTGCCCCGCCGCCTTATGACGTACAAAATTTTCGATCGGCAGCGAGTGGAGTGGCAACTCGACTAACAGCCATAGAAAAATACATTGACATGCGGGGGGAGTGGTCTCCCGCTTTATAGCAGACGAAGTGTTTGCCGGCCTGCGGAGGGGGGAGGGGTCCCCAAACTTACGATAGACTAAGTCTTCGATCGGCTGTGAGTGGAGTGGCACATCGATTAACGGTTTATCTGAATAGGTTGGCCAGCGGGGAGAGTGACCCCCTGCCTTACAGCGGACGAAATGTTTCGATCGGTAGCGAGGAAAGTGACCACTCGACTAACGGTTGATAGAAAAATATGGTGGCCTGCGGGTGCAGTGGTCCCCCGCCTTATGGCAGACGAAGTGTTATGTTGGCCTGCGGGGGGAGTGGCCCCTAACTTACGACAGACTCAGTCTTTGATCGGCTGCGCGGGGAGTGGCACATCAACTAACGGTTGATCTGAATAGTTGGCCCGCGGGAAGAGTGATGCACTACCTTACAGCAGACGAAATGTTTGGTTGGTCTGCGAGGGGAGCGGCCACTCACCTTATGGTGGACCAAATTTTTGATCGACAGCAAGGAGAGGGGCCCCTTGACTAACGGCCGAAGGAAAAATTTGTCGGTTCTGCGGGTAGTAGAGTGGCCCCTCGCCTTATGACGGACAAAAGTGTTTGGTCAACGACTAACGGTCGATGGAAAAATTCGTCAAGCCATTCGTCAGGCCAGCGGGGGAGTGGTCCTCGCCTTACAACAGACCAAATTTTTGATCGACACCAAGGGATGTGGTCCATCTCGCCAACGGTAGACGAAAAAATATGTCGGTCTTGTGCGGGGAGTGGTCCACCACCTTACAATGGGCGAAGTGCTTTGTCGGCCTGCAAGGGGAGCGGCCACTCGCCTTACAACGGACCAAATATTTGATCGGCAGCGAGAGGAGTGGCCCTTAGACTAATATTTGATGGAAAAATACGCCGGCCTGCGGGAGGAGTGGCCCCTGCGTCTTATGATGGAAGAAGTGTTTGGTCGGCATGCATGAGAGTAGTCCCTGCCTTACGGCAGACTAAGTCTTCGATTGGCTACGAGGGGAGTGGCCCCTTGACTAATGGTCGATCGAAATAGGTCGGCCCGTGGGGGGAGTGGCAGCCAGACTTACGACAGACGAAATGTTTGGTCGGCCTGCGAGGGGAGCGGCCCATCCCCTTACGGCAGACCAAATTTTTGATCGGCAATTAGGGGAGTGGCCCCTCGATTAACGACCGATAAAAAATATGTTGGCCTACGGGGCGAGTGGCACTTCCGCCTTACGACGGACGAAGTGTTTGGTTAGCCTGCGAGGGGAGCGACCCCTCGGTTTACGGCAGACAAATTTTTGATCGGCATCGAGGGAAGTGGTCCCTCGATTAACTACCGATGGAAAACTACGTCGGCCCGTGGGGGAGTGGCCTCCAGACTTACGACAGACGAAACGTTTGGTCGGCCAGTGAGGGGAGCGGCCCCTCCCCTTACGGCAGACCAAATTTTTGATCGGCAACTAGGGGAGTGGCACCTCGACTAACAGCCGATAAAAAATATGTCAGCCTACGGGGGGAGTGGCCCTCCCGCCTTACGACGGACGAAGGGTTTGGTTGGCCTACGAGGGGAGCAGCCCCTCGCCTCATAGGTAGACCAAATTTTTGATTGGCAGTGAGGGGAGTGGCCGTCAGCTAACAACTGATAAAAAAATGCATTTGCCTGCAAGGAGAGTGGCCCACTATCTTACGTCAGATGAAATATTTGATCGGCAGCGAGGGGAGTGGCCCACTGCCTTACGACGGACGAAGGGTTTGGTTGGCCTGTGAGGGAAGCAGCTCCTCGCCTGACCAAATTTTTGATTGGCAGTGAGAGGAGTGGCCCGTCAACTATCGACTAATGGAAAGATGTATTGGCCTCCAGGGAGAGTGGCCCACTGTCTTACGTCGGATGAATTGTTTGATCGATAGCGAGGAGAGTGGCCCTCGACTACTGACCGATGGAAAAATGCATTAGCCTGCAAGGGGAGTGGTCACTTGTCTTACGTCAGATGAATTGTTTGATCGGCAGTGAGGGGAGCGGCCCCTCGAGTATCGACCGATGGAAAAATACGTTGGCCCGTTGGGGGAGCGGCCCCTTACCTTACGGCGGACCAAATTACCACTATAGAATCAACGTTGATCAAAGTCGAGTTATCTACGTTAGTTTGTAGGCCTGCGCACTTTGAGAAAGACAATGGTGAAATAAGCCGATCAAATGTTTAAATAATTGTCGTCATTTTGTTAGTTCGGCCCAATACAATTTTTCTAAACAATAGGAAAAAAGAGAAACCGAAATAACAAAAATAGTCAAGTGTGTTCTCCGTTTACTTGTGCGGCGGAAAATAAGTAGCGAGGATACCCTCCATTTTAGGTCGGATTTAAGCTCATTCAATGATCTTGTAATAGGCTGGACCATAACCACTCCTTTTCCTCGATCCGCCGCCCTTGAAGTGCCTTCTTCTTGCCTTACGTTTGGGATATCAACAAACTTTTTCAGATACACGCGTTGAATTAATTGCTCGATATCCTTCTTCAAATGCCAACAATCCTCTGTAATATGCCAGTGGTCTTAGTGGCATCTACAGAACTTGTTCTCATCCCGTCTGGCTCCTTTCATTTTAGGGGGATGCCGGTTGATGTACCCCTTGGTTTGAGCATACATCATTTCGACTTTTTTGGGAGTATTGAGCTTTGTGAAGATTATGTCAGACTTATCTGACCTGTTCTTGAGATTTCTCTCTCGTCTTATGTGATCTCCTTGTTCTCGACGGACACCTTCTTTAGGCCTAGTCTCCTTGAGCTCAGTTGGGGTTTTGGAAGTGTCCCCCTCACGATCAGTAAGTGCCTCCTCCGCCATCATGAACATCTTCGCGTTAGTAAGGAGTTGATCTAGGTCACATTAGTAAAGAGCTGATCTAGGTCTCAGATTGGTTTGTGGTGCAAGGATTTCATTAGGTCCTCACATCACACCACTTTCCTTAGAGGGGCGATGATCACCTCATTGCTACAGCTTCAACGTTTAGTCTTTCAGAGTTGAAACGTCAGCGTCTCTCCCTCCTCACTCTACACCAAATTGAACAGGTGGTCTGAGCTTATTTTTCTCCTCGTTGCTATGAATTGAGGTAGAAAGCTTGGGCTAGACTTTTGAAGCTTCCAATAGATCGGCTAGGAAGCCTGTTGTACCATTCGTTTGCAATTTTTCGAAGAAAGCTCGTCAAAGAAGAGCATCATCCGCTCCTTGTGTATCTATATTACTCCTTTGTAATCCTGGATATGTTCCTGAGGGTCACCTGAGACGTCATACTTATCCAGATCAGGCATCTTAAATTTGGATGGCAATAGGGACAATGTGATTCTCTTATTTAATGGGTTATGCTCCTCCGAGCTGAATGAAGGAGAGCGATGTCGTCGGACGTCTTCTCGGCGTTTGGATCTCCTCGGTCGGTTGCTGGAAGCACTTGAGGAATCACTTCGGTTACCATCCGGGTTATCAGATAAGTTTGGACGTCGGATGGCTTACTCGAGACCTCTGATGAGGACCCCTACTTTGCTCTTGTCGGTTCTCTTGATGTCAATTATCGTCTAGAATGATGAGGTGGTTTTCCGCTCGCTTGGAAGGAGGTTGCGGACCTTTGTGGCCAGCTGCAGCCTGCAGATAAGTTATTACCCCCTTCCTCACCTCCTTGTCCACATTCGTTTTGAGGAGAGATGGGGACAATGTGGTCGTTGCAGAGAGAAAGAAGGCACACCAAACCATTGCTCTGGGTTTTGGGGTGCTGCTTCTTTGCCCGCCACTACTGCAGGCAGTACCACATGATGTTGTTGAGGAAAAACTGGAAAGATTGGTGGGCTACCCATTGATTAGGGTTGTGGAACCGTGAGCCATTCTACCACAACAGCCATCGTTTGTATGTTGGCATTCACCTCCTTTGTGAACAAATGGAGTTGCTCCAAAGTCATTTACATAACATAATATCATCTTAATATCGGTTGTTTATATGAAAAATTCTATGTATTCAAAACAGAAGCCACGACTTAGTTGCTTGGCCATAACTTAGAATTCCAAAATAGTTTTGACTTGACATATATGAAGCAATAAGTTTTCAAAGATTTAGATCTGAAATTTGAATTTAGGATATGCTAAATTCGTTCCTGGACCAACATTGGAATGCCATCAGTGTTTTAAGAGCATCTTTTTAGTTATACTGTATCACTATTAAGAAATTACCTTCATGTTGATTTAACATAGAAAACCAATGTTAACTTATACAATAAATACTAGAAGTGATTAGATTTGTGTTTAATTTAGTTCAGGTTTCCTCAGCTATGAATTTCATTAGGTATACAAACTTTAAATTGTTATTTGATAGATCAGTTAGAGATTATTATCATCTTTTCAAGTAAACGCTATCTTTTTTAAAGTTGTTGGTGAACTTTATTTTTATCCTTTGCTTGAGCAGTCTACCTGTCTTCATCCCCATAATTTGATTGTTTTGTTGTAGCAGAAAAGATCCCGCACCCAAGATGCGTCGTTGGCCTATTTTTTAAATGCCAGAGAAAACTCCTTTCGGAATAAAAAGTTCTATACCATCACCATAGACACGGGTAGGTGAACAAACATGGTGGGTCACGTCTCGTTTATAAATGATATGGTACATAGACACAACTATGTAAAATATTATAATACATTATACTATATTATATAATTTTAAATACAAGCACAACAAACAAAGAATATAAGCCGGCATCAAACACTAACAAAGAATATAAGCCGGCATCAAACAATACAAATTTTAAAAACACAATTTAAACAAGTTGAACACTGTCATGTCGTTGTGTTAAGCTTACATAAAATCACAACCCACGAAATTACATATATGGCCACAACAATACAAGTACACTCCTCGAAAAATATAAGTATACCCCCAAAATACAAGTAGCCACAAAATAAAAGTACACAACCCACAAAATACAAACCTTAATGCTATGCTATATACTCTTTGGCATAGCCTAACTACATTCATAGAACCTTTTGGAAGATGAGGACGATACCGCAACAAAGGAAGCATCAACAACAACAAGGGAAGTAGGGGCAAATTTCGATAGCCTCATTACATTTAATGAACAAGGGAAGAAGCATTACGAGCAAGAAAGAAAAGATGAGAAATTTATCCCAATCTAAGCTAACAACAAAATGTTTAAAAATCAAAGATCATTAAACCAAAATTTAAAAATCCCATTAATGATCATCCCTAATTACAAGCAGTCGTATCGTTCAGGATTGTTACCATGGGAAACTTTTGGACCTCTCTCGTTCATTGCTACATGTGGACATCCCGACCAAATTATGGGCCTTTCAGCTACAACTACATCCAGGGTCTTCTTTTTCGGCATGCCCTTAACCTTTTGCTTGGGTAACATCCGAGTCTTTCCTAATCATAAGCAGTCGTATCATTCATGACTCATTCATGATTGTCAAACCAACAAGTTTTTGGACCTTTTAATCATCGCTACATCCAGGTTTCTCGGCCAGTTCATAGGCCGTTCGGCAACCACTACATCCATGATCTTCTTTCTTAGCATGCTTTCTAACCTCTCGGTTAGGACAACATCCAAATGACCTACCACTAGTTAGTTTAGTTAATAAAGAGGGCAATAAGATATTATCTCTTTTTATGGATAGTAGCTCTTTAACCGATGAGGATATAGTTATAGCCATATCTGAGGCCTCTTTACATTCATGTAAAAAATGCAAAATAAAAAATAAAAGAAGAGAAAAGTCGATTAGCTGAGCAAGCGCTACTGATAGTATTTACATAAGTGCTCCCCATTGCAAAAGTGTGTTATCTCTTTGCCCTACACGGTTGCTAACTGATAGGTCACGGCGAATCCACCAACCGCCAAACCACTCAGGTAAAGTGCAAACTGTATCATTGTTTCTATCATGATGGTGACAGTAGAAAAAGAGAAGGATGCCATCTGTGAATGGAGTATTTATAAGTAGATTTACTTTAATGTTGGCATACGCGCTTAAAATAATTATGGTTAGATATAATATATTTGGCATGTGACTCGCATTCTTCTTTGTTTGGTAATGAACCAATTTCTTTTTAAGGTATCAAACGACACAATTTATCAATTGCAATTCAAGCAATGAATAAATACGAAAGATGATGAAACGATTTTTTACGAAGACAAATTTACGGTATGACCCTTACTACTCTAGTACCGAAGGCGATGTTATTGTCATACACATGTACCTGAAGCATGTAAATTATCTATTTTCCAAAATGTAAGGTATGCGAAAAGAAAATTAAATCCTAGATTTAGAATCAAGTTGTTTTGTTAACGTCGGTTTAATTTGAGTGTTGAATGGGATTTGACTAGTCCCGTGTCTTAGTCTACTTGATGCCGCGTCTCATTTGGCAGGATCGGAGTAAAGCACCGGTCAGCTAGCATAATTCCTCAGCAATTCATGCACCCAAAATCATACGTAACAATGTCCTTCCATTTGGCATTTATTCCTTTTATTCCATCTACATCGTAATCAAGAAGGGTGCGTGATAAATGGGCACTAAAAGCTTTCCCTTATTAATTTAACTTGCATATAAGGAAATTATATTAATCAGGCATGAAAGAATATGAATTTTTAAACTCGGAAGTACCAACAGTTGTGAGTTCACATTTCTCTTGTCAACTGCAGCCCACAAAAGATGCCTAGTTTATACCAAAATAGACCCAGTGAGAATCGATTGCAGCATATGACACAATGTGTCACCTCAGCGCATGGAGATGTATATTGCTACATGGAAGAAAAGATATTAAAGATGTTCTATTGTGCTATATGTGTAAAGGCACGGCCTTGATAGCTACTACTATTGATGAATCATCAACTGTCATAGAAGGAGCAAGAGTAGGAGTTGAATCAAATACTTCCCCTTGTTCATCCACATCCAAATCTGCAGCGGCATCAATCATTGGATTAGAGCTCAGCTCATCCTTCTCAGTCTTCTTCCAGCAACACCCTTAAACCCTTGATATTGCTTCTTCCTACTGTTCTTTTTGTGTCGTTTCTGCCTTACATGACAAGCTATACAGTTCACATCATTCCCATGCCTCTTATCTCATCTTTATCTCCTTGAAATTCTAATTTCCACAGTGCATATTTCATGAATAGATGACTTTCCATTCCCGATCTGACCACATGCTTTTGTGTCGAAAGGTAGCAGCTTGAAGATAAAAAAAGTTCCATCATTTTATGCTGGATCCTTTTAATCTCACTTTCTGAATTGTTGGAAACTTGCAATGTTTTATTGTTATCGACATTTCCTTTCATTGAAAATGTGAAGGGTATACAAAATTGAATGCTAGCCAAAACAATTGCATACTATAATAATCATAGCGTGCCTGCCCCTCTATTCTTCTTTTCTTTGAAGAGTCAATGTTTGTTCATTCATCACCAAGTGTGTGCCTTGAAAGCCTCTACATTGTCTTTTTGGATGTGAAATACATTCTTAAATAGGAAAAATCATGCATCTCTTGTATATGCTTTCTGTTGTCTCTGAGATTGTTCCCAATATGTCCATTTCAGCACTCGATCCAAATAAGTGGGTTGAATTCAAGCTTCATGAAAACAGTCAGCCATAACACTAAGTTATACAGGTACATATTTTGATTTCTTATGCTCCATTGTGTGGGGACCATGGTGGTCAGCATATATTCTTCATTGAGGTGAAGTTGCTTTCTAGAATTATTTGCTGTGTCAGGAATTCATTTCTATAAATTTAATTTGTAACTTTCCACATAGCATGTTGAGTGATGTTCCAACTCACCACGTTTCCTCTGAATAATATGTATCTGTCTGAAAGCATTGTCTTGTTTTCATATCTCAAAAACAATTCCTATCTAGGACGCATGTGCATGGACACACGATATGAACACATTATGGCCACGGGTATGTGACATGTCACTTTCTTAACATGTAGGACATACAGACACGGCAACAAGACAATAAATATGTATAAACATGTAAGAGAACATGCAAGTTTATGTTCATAAATAAACATGTCCACACATTCAAAAGTACAAACACGTATATAATCATATAATACATGCATTGTTTGCCACATGTCATATATAAATACAATTAAATAATTATATCAAACATGTAAGAACATGCTATCTGAAAAAGAAGTATGCACATCATGTAGGCTGTTTTCAAAGTGTTCTAAACTAGAAAATATAGAATTTAAGAACACAATTGAAAAAAGTGCCGACACGTGTCCGACGCGAGCCCACAAAGTGTTGGTGTCCGTTAGATGTGTCGTTGCGTTTGGTATGGGTGTACAGCATTTTATGGGACTACGCATACTGCATAGATTCCTATAGTCCTTTTGTTGAAATATCAACTGCTTGGGTGATTAGTTCCATTTTTTTTTCTTGCCATTTGAGATGCTGTGTGGTTTTCTTATTTCAAGCATTTACTTGGACCATGTATGCTTTTACTTACATTAAGTATTGATAGCTTGCTTTCAACTTTTGGCAGGTTCACCTTTGACCGCTCAGTCAAGCTGGGTCTTAACTTGCTTTGTGTATCGTCACAAGGTACTCTCTGGCTGTTCTTGTTCATATCTTCTAATTTGAGAATTTTTATAGTTATTTATTTCGAGTCCTCTAGATCATCATTAATATATTTCAAAAGCCTCCTATATTTTTCACTTTTAATTACTTGTCATCTTTAAGTAGAAAGGGTCTTATGATTTTTTACCAAATTCAATGCCTGTCATAGTCCTAGGAGAGGTAAAGTTTACTCAAAATTGTTCAGTGGATGTGCTATATTCAAAATAAATCTTCCCAATTATGAATCATTCTATTCAGAAATTATCTTATGCAAAGTTTTCCAATGTTATCCTGAAAAACATCAGTGGTTCGTAAGGCAAGATGGGTAAGGAATTAACCAAATTTCTTGAACGGCCAGAACAATGTCTGCAACTATTTCACTTAGTATTAGAAATCTATGAATATGTTGACTGTTCTTAGCATAATGATAATTAAAATTTACATGGCTCCCATTGGAGAGGAGACGGCTGAAGGAAGGAGAAAGTTTGTAATTCGACCGTAAGTTTCTACATTACATCATAATTTTTCTTTAATTAAAATATGACTTAGTAGGGTATACTTGAATTTTTTTTCCGAATGAGTGGGTATGCTTCGCCTTGGAGGGGGATTCTATACATGGAAATTTGTCCTGGGACTTTAGATTAGTTGCTAAGACATTAAATTTTCGCTTGCGAGTAAACCGCATTTACAGGTGAATTTAAGCATTCATTTCCTGGTTAGCTGACATCCTTCCAGGAGGACAACTCCGTAGTAATTTTTCTAACTTGTTGTATTTGCTATATGTTAATCAGCGGAAAAAGCAGTCCAATGTTTTGCAATGTCAAGTAAAGTATTTTTCTCTTAGAGGAATGTTCTTTACTTGACCTGGGTTTTGTAACATTTGGTTGATAGTGGAGCCAACTCTGGAAAGGAGTGAGTAAACGTTTCCTGGCTAGTTGACCTCCTTATGTGAGGGGGCACCCTATTGTTTTTTAAGTTAATATATAGTTGTGGTTATATGTATGTCTGTCAATCACTCATAGATTGTTAACCAAAAACCTGTCTTCAAGGGCACATTACAATTATTAAAGAAACTAAAAATATATATTATTATCACGGAGTGCATATCTATTTTTTCTTAGTGTTCAGATCTGTCACTTTTTTTACTTGATGACTCAAATGCGATTTCTCTGGTTACTTCTGATGATGTATGTAACTTAAATGGCATGTCAGAGCATCTTTCTCCTTGGTATCTGTTGTTTATATGGAAATTTTAATGAATTCAAAACAGAAGCCACGACTTAGTTGTTTGGCCATAACTTAGAATTCCAAAATAGTTTTGACTTGACATATATGAAGCAATAAGTTTTCAAAGATTTAGATCTGAAATTTTAATTTAGGATATGATACATTCATCCCTGGTCCAAAATTGGAATTACATCAGTGTTATAATAGCCAACTTTTTAGTTATACTGTATCACTATTAAGAAGTTACCTTCGTGTTGATTTAACATAGAAAACTAATGTTAACTTATACAATAAATACTAGAAGTGATTAGATTTGAGTTTAATTTAGTCCACGTTTCTTCAGCTATGAATTTCATCAGGTATACAAACTTTAAATTGTTGTTTGATAGATCAGTTAGAGATTATTATCGTCTTTTCATGTAAACTGTATCTTTTTTAAAGTTGTTGGTGAACTTCATCTTTATCCTTTGCTTGTTGCTAGTCTACCTGTCTTCATCCCCATAATTTGATAGTTTTGTTGTAGCAGAAAAGAT
The DNA here is from genome assembly GCA_030789695.1 of Scilla litardierei. NCBI lineage: Eukaryota > Viridiplantae > Streptophyta > Magnoliopsida > Asparagales > Asparagaceae > Scilla > Scilla litardierei. The sequence goes on from CM061141.1 coordinate 324,784,004, forward strand.
CCCGCATCCAAGATGCGTCATTGGCCTATCTTTTAAATGCCAGAGAAAACTCCTTTCGGAATAAAAAGTTCTATACCATCACCATAGACATGGGTACGTGTACAAACATGGTGGGTCACGTCTCGTTTATAAATGATATGGTACATAGACACAACTATGTAAAATATTATAATACAGTATACTATATAATATAATTTTAAATACAAACGCAACAAACAACTCATATAAGCCGGCATCAAACAATAACAAAGAATATAAGCCGGCATCAAACAATACAAATTTTAAAAACACAATTTAAATAAGTTGAACACTGTCATGTCGTTATGTTTTTTAGTTATCTTAAGCTTACATAAAATCACAAGTTTAACCTAAGAAATTACATATATGGCCACAACAATACAAGTACCCTCCTCGAAAAATATAAGTATACCTATCTCTGTCATAAAGGGGTGAGATTGTCTTTTCAATATTTCAGATTCAAGACCCAGCAATGGCCTTCGATCCATAAACAAGCATACTAGGCATCTTAGATTAGACAGTTAAATTTCTTATAAACAGATACCTAAAACATAAAAATTCAACTATGCCCGCAATAATGTGAGAACAAGAATTGCCAATCATAATTGTTCCAATTTAGATGCTGAGGCCCAGCTCAGTCATAGAGGGGTGAGATTGGTTTTGCAGTCTCATCTTCGAGACTAAGCAATGATATTCCATCGATAAACAAGACTAGGAGTCATCTTCATTTAGACAGTTAAATTTCAAATCAATGTGTAAGTCTCCCATGATTTCATTTTGAAGAAAGAGGATTAGGGATAGAAAATTTGGTCCCCACCTATATTTTATTATCGTACTTGGGCTTTATAGACCTAGCAGAGAACTCTTTGAGAGTCCATCAGATGGTACTTGTGCTTGTGTTGGTGGTGACAATTTCAGAGGGACCATTTGTGGTCTGGAAGCAATGAATTTTATTACAGTTGCTACACCTCATCTTGGTTCCAGGGGTAATGGACGTGTATTTGTTTATTTTTCATATTTTTGTTCAATTTATTAAACAAGCTAGCAACACCAATGATAATGGTGGAGATGAAGAAGAAAAATTAAAGTGGTTCTAATTTATTTAGGAAAAAATTATGATGGTTAGAAACAAGAAACAATTGTCTAATTGTTATACTGATGTGAGTAAGCATATATTAGATGGAGACATGAGTAGCATGAGGACACTTGGAGGGGATACAAGTCCATTCTAGATCACTGCATGCTTACAACAAAGGATGTTGTTGTGTCTTACACTCTTACCTCCATGCCTTAGTTACAGATGAACTTTCTGTGAATGTTAAGGATGAAAAGACCCATGATGTATTTAATTTGTTGGTAGTATTGTATTACTTGATGAGACCATGAGTAGAAGAACGGGGTAATATCATGACTAGAAAAGTAGAAGCTTTACAAGCTAAACAATTTAGTTGAACAGGTTGTAAACAAAAACATATCTTAGAACAGGATAGAACAAAATGGGGTGCCCACAATTGTTTTATATTAGTGAATCCACAGATTATGATTGGACCATATTTAACCCAAAAACTTGAGTCAATGGGTATATACTCGAAACATTATTATTATTATTATTTTTCAATGTATGACTATTATTCTCAACCCCCTTCAGACTTAAACTAGGAATCATAACTTTGAAAATTAGAATCATGTTCTAGATTTGGATTAAGTCATTACGGGAGGTGATCGGAGTTCGAAAATTGGAATCACAATCTGAACTTGGATCTAGATCATTACAGAAGATGATGATAAGTGATTTGAATGATTCATATTGAATTTGTTTTTAGACGAGGATGCTCGAAAATCAGGCGATGTAGGACATGACACAACCTTGCGTGATACCATCTTAAGACCGGATGGAACAAAATAGGGTTCCCACGGTTGTTTTATGTTGGTGAAGTCCCAAAATGATAGTCGAAATTATATCTAACGTAAAAATTTAAGCCAATATGAAGAGGCTCAGTTACTAATTTACATTTAAAAGAATAAGAATAGAATAATGGAATTTTTGTATGTTTCTATCAATCAAGTGTTGTCTTGATTTATAGGTTAAGACTTGCCTATTTACAGAAGTTACAATCCAAACAAATAAACAGAAAATCAAATCTATATCAAAACTAATAAACAAAAAATCAATCAAAAACTAATAAACAGAAAAATCGAAACTAACATTCATCAAATCGCCCATAATCATGTCACCATCAACCACTTTTACGAGAGTTTGAAAAGTCATTAGTTGATATTTTATCATGTACCTTCAAGCTGAACGGGATAGACATCACGTTGATCTTGGACCGAAGATGAGCAAACCGAGCCGAAACAAGTCGCTTTGTAAGCACATTATGATTTGATCTTTACTGGACAGGAGCCAAACTTCTAAAGATTTTGTACGAATCCTTTCACATACAAATGGTAATTGATTTCCACATGTTTTGTGTGAACATGAAATACATGATTTGCCGTGAGGTAGGTGGCGCCAATATTATGGCCCCATAAAATATGACAACACTGAAGAGTAATTCCAAGTTCACCGAGCAGAGATTCAACCCAAATAGTCTCAACAGTGACATGACTGACAACATGATATTCAACTTCTATGCTAGATCCAGCAATAGTAGGTTGCTTCTTGGAATTCTAGGAGATCAAATTATGGCCAAAGTATATACAATTGGCAGATGTCGACTTGCGATCATTAGGACAACCTGCCCAGTCGTCATCTGAATATTTAGATAGTTCTGTGGAGGAGCTAGGCCGAATAAATAGACCGTAATTCTATAAAAAATTTAAGTACCATAGGATTCGTTTGATAGATGTCCACTGTTCATTAGAATACTTGTGCATAAATATGCAGACCTTGTTAACAGCAAAGGAAATATCTGGCCGTGTTAGACAGAGATATTGGAGGGCACCAGCGACACTTCGAAAGAGAGTTGGATCCGGGAAGGCATTTCCTAGGAAGAGAGAAAGCTGCTTTGAGGAAGACATGGGAGAAGAAATGGGCTTTTGCTTCGGCCATATTCGTGCATTTGAGAAGATTAATAACGAGTCTTTGAGAAAGAAAAAGACAGTCTGTGGTTCTGAGAGATTCAACGCCCAGAAAATAATATAGTGTGCCTAAGGCTTTTACAGGAAAGTCAACTTTGAGATTCTTATTGAATTGAGAATGTACCTCATCATGGGATGAGAATATCAACATAAACTAGGGAAAAAAATATGAATTTCTCTAGAACGATAAATGAAGAGGGACGTATCAGCCTTAGAATTAATAAACACAGAGAAATGAATTTATCATTGAGGCGAGATAACCAAGCCCTCGGAGCCTGTTTCAACCATAAATTGCCTTATTGTGCTTGCAAACATGATTGGGAAAAGACGGATGGACATAACCTCTAGATTGATGCATATAAACATTCTCTGATAAAAAACAATGAGGAAAGGCATTCTGAACATCAATCCGACGAATGTTTCACTGTTTTGAAACAGCTATACTCAAGACACGATGAATAGTAGGGTTTACCACTGGATTGAACGTATCATCAAAATCTACTCGTGGTTGTTGATGATAACCTTTAGCAACGAGACAAGCTGTAAGGCGCTCAACAGAACCATCATGCTTGAATTTAACTTGATATACCCATTTGGAACTAACAAGGTTCATATTTGACTGATAAGGGACCAAATCCCAAATACCATTGTGCATAAGGACAATAAACTCAGTATAATGGAATTATCCATCCTTCATGTTTCTGGGCTTCAGTGAAACAAGAAGGCTCAATAATAAAAGAAACAACTGGGAGTAGAGCTTTTGGGATTGGATACTTTACTGTGCCGTCAGTAAATTTTGCCGGCTATAAAATTTGATTTTGGGATCGAGTTCTCATTTGATGTGTTCGTGACTGTGGAGGCTGATCAATTTCGGCAACTTGAGAAGGAGATGCTTGTGATATTGGAGAAGCATATGACACAGTCGTAGGAAAATTAGAGGAAGGAAATTCACTATTAGCATAGTTGATTTGTGGATGTAAGATAGGAGTAGACTGATTATCTGGCATGTGAAGCATATTGGATATATTTGCAGAACTTGTGGAATTAGTTGGAATAGGAGAGTGATGGGATTGGATGAAGATTATAGGATTAGAATCTTGTGAGGAAGGATGATTTTGTGGAGATAAATAGGAGAGATAATAGTAATAATTGTTGAGGAAAATCTGTTAGATCCATGCGCGGCTAAAGAGGGGAGGAAATTACTTTGCGTACAAGTCATGGAGAAAATACTTTGCGCCCAACAAGTCATGGAGAAATTTCTTTGCGCACAACAAGGAGGGTTTTTCTATTTAAACTAGGGCTAGCCATCATTTGTATGCATGCTTGATATTGGATATTTTCTATTGAGCGGCCTTAGGTTTAGATCTTAGATTAAACGAGTGCGGACGTCCTCTTCGGCATCTTGGGAGGAGAGCGCACCTCTTTTGCGCTCAAATATATTATTATTTCTATTGTTTTCTCAATAAAAATCATATCTTTTGTTGGTTCCTAATATTTTGGTATCAGAGCGCAAAAGATATGATTTTTATTGAGAAAACAATAGAAATAACAAGATATTTGAGCGCAAAAGAGGTGCGCTCTCCTCCCAAGACGCCGAAGAGGACGTCCGCACTCGTTTAATCTAAGATTTAAACCTAAGGACGCTCAATAGAAAATATCCAATATCAAGCATGCATACAAATGACTGCTAGTCCTAGTTTAAATAGAAAAACCCTCCTTGTTGTGCGCAAAGAAATTTCTACATGACTTGTTGTGCGCAAAGTAATTTCCTCCCATCTTTAGCCGCACATGGATCTAACAAAATCATTACGAAATTGCACCGGATGAGGAGGATTTAATTTTAAAGGTAGGTGAGATAGAGCATGTGTAGGAGAAAAAGGAGGCTTATCTTTGGATAAATACGGAAAACTGAACTCGTAAAAAATTACTCGATGTGAAGCATAGTTACGACCAAAATCAAGATCAAGACCTTTATAACCTTTGTGAGAGAGACTACCACAAAAAAGCACATTTTTGGACTGATAATCAAGCTTGTGGTTGTTATATGGACGAAGAAGGGGATACCATGTACAACCAAAAACTCTTAGGAAAGACTAAAAAAGTGATTATTAAAAAGTTTCAAATCGTGACATGTCAAGAGGAGTTGTTGGTAAACGATTAATAAGATTAGTCTCCATTAAAAAAGCATGATCCCAATGAAAATGTGGAACAGAACCATGTGAGAGGAGGAATAAACCGGTTTCAAAAATATGTCGATGTTTTTTGCTCAACTGAACCATTTTGTTGACAGGTGTGGGGACATGTGACGCGGTGATGAATGCCAATCTCAGAGAAATATTTGCTAAGGGAACAAATTTCACCACCCCAGTCAGTTTGTATAGCTTTGATTTGACAATTATAAAAATCTTTCTACAAGTGTTTGATAAGAGCGAAAAAATTGAGAGACATCCGATTTATTAGCCAAAGGATAAAGTCAGGTGTATTTACAAAAGTGATCAACAAAAGAAACATAATATTTATTTTCACTCTGACATAATAGGAGGACCCCATACGACAACAAAAATAAGTTCTAAAGGATACTTGGACTTAAAATTGGACTCAATAAAGTAAACAATGACTTTTACCCTGTTAACAAGCAGAACATTTGCCAGGGATTTTATTTAATGAAATTGAGAAGGAAAACTTTGATACGAGACGTGATGCCCGAGACAAGAATGCTAGACTTCAAGAGGAACATGCTGACATATGAGCGATGATGACTTGGAATGCAAGAAATATGGTGGAAAGGGGTAAAGCCCATCCTTAGTCTTGCCATTCATGAGCACCTTCCCCGTTGAAGCGTCCGTCACCAAAAAAATGAAAAGGGTGAAATTCAACAAAGGTATTATTCTCACTAGTAGGCTGACGGACAAAAACTAGTTTTTTCTGAAATTTGGGAACTTGTAACATACTAGAGAAATTAAAAGAATGAGATGTTGTGGATAATTTTGAATAACCAATGCGATTTATCATCAAACCTTTACCTTCACCAGCTTGAATCTGGTCACCACCTGTGTATGGTTCGGCGTGAATATTGAGATTCTGAAGATCGTGAGTTAAATGATTTGTGGAGCTGGAGTCAAGATACTAGTTGTTGCCAGAGATTGTTGGGGGAGTAGCAAGATAACTCGCCATGTTTTGTTGTCTACCTTGAAAGGTAAGGTCAAAACGATGAAAGCACTTGATATCGGTATAACCAATATTTCCACATACTTGACAAACTGGACGTTGAGCATTGGAATGAACACCCCTACAACGACCACGACCACCACGAACTCCACGATAGTTGGTGGGAGAATGGCGTGGCTGTGGAAAAGACCCCCATGATTGTGAGAAGGATCACTGTTGGTGACAACATTAGCTGATCCAACAACAGCAGTATCGACGTTGATATTGTGCTCCAAACTAAGTTCAAAATTTAGTAAATGAGCGATGATATCTTCAAGAGAGAAGCCTGCGGGGTGGGTGGAGAGAGGTGATAATATGATCATATGTAGAGTCAAGACTGCCAAATAGATAAGATAGATAAAATTGATTCTCTGAGTCACGAAGAGGTTGACCAATAGCAGCTAGGATGTGAGCATAAGACTTGATAGTTTGAACGAAATTGGAGTTACTGTCTTTCTTGATAGTACCAAGCTGAGTACGAATAAGGTTAGCACGTGCCTTCGAGTGGGATGCAAACATGCGTTCCAATGCACACCAGACATCTCGAGAAGTACCATACCCGACTACCTTGGCAAGTATACTCTCGGTGAGTGAAGACATGAGGATACTCAAGATGGTTTGATCTTGCTCAAACCATTGTTGGTAGGCAGGATTATCAATTTCAGTGGATGCAGCAGTGGACGTGTTCACAGATTTAATTTCAACGCTCTCTTAAGGTTTGTTCACAGATTCATTATTTACTTTTGTTCATGTTGGAATTGAGTATTCTATGATCATTGATCAGTTCTTTTCTGAACATGTTAACCTGACAATCTTAAAGCTGTAATTTATGAAACTTCTGTTTTCTGTTTATTTCTTTAGTTATGTCGATATGACGAATAATCATTGGCATGTACATAATTTTATTACTTTATAAGCTGTAAAGCTAACAGTGTAAGTGTATTTAATTATTATATTGCATATGCAGGTTCCATTTCTCTTTGGTCTAACTGCCATTGAAAAAGTTGCTGCTTCTGTTATTCATTGGGTATTAAGAAGAACGGGAAAACATCTCTTTCTTACTGATAATGATGGAGGAGAACGTCGACTTTTGCCGCATATGGTGGATGATCAAGGCAGCCTATATTTCATGTGTGCGTCCTGGTAGACTTTATAGAAAAATTGAATTCCCTTTGCCTGACCTACGCCAGAAGAGGCCAGTCTTTCAGGTTCTGCAGGCATGCTCTTTGTAGTGTCCTATTAGAGAAATTCCTGATTTGTGTCTATATGGGACAAGCTACATTTCCTTAGTGGAAGTGAAATGATTATATGAATAAAATAAGCTTGCATGCATACCATATTTATCTTATTGCATGCTATTTTATATTGACCCAGGGCTGCTTGCCTAGCAATCCACAGTTTTAGTTTCTTTAAAGGAAGACTACGTTTGGTTTGATTGCCTTGATTGCCGTTGTATGGGACAAGTTACAATTCATCTGCAGAACAAGACTGAAGTTGAATCCAAAATTTACTGGTATGCACATTGCATTGATCCTGTTGCATGCCAATTCTTATTTCTTATCTGCATTAATCTTTTTGCACATTATTTACATAAAAATCTATGGGGCACTTGATTAAATATGGAAGTTAGTTTAGTTTAAAGAAAATGACTTTCCATTTATGTTTCTTCCGCCTACATTTTTTTGAGTTAGCTCCTGACATGCTTTAGTTCCCGCCATATATGTAAGCTTACTTACACGTATAGTTTTTACATGAGTAGATCTCTTAACCTAGTTTGTTTATTTATTAGAGGTGTTATGGTTTCAAATAAATACCGTTCTTTTTAAGCAGTAATCATTTTGAGTGACATATATTTAGCTTTGTAATTTTGAATTTGTTCAGTACAATTGCTTCCCTCCAGATATGTAAGCTTACTTGCACAAATAGATTTTACATGAATATATCTTGTAAACTAGTTCATTTTGTTTATTTATTAGAAGTGTTATGATTTCAAATAAATACCATTCTTTTTAAGCATTAACCATTTTGAGTGACATATATTAGCTTTGTAATTTTGAATTTGTTCAGTACAATTGTTGTTGATCTCACATCTTCACATCAGCTAGCCGGGTTCAACACTCGTCTTCTCATCTAATTTTTTCGATTGAAGAAAGGAAACTTATTTAGGATAGTTGACAGCTTTCTGATGCCACTTTCTATGTCGAACACAAGGTAGCTCTAATCATATAACCATTTTTCCTTTATGAGAATCTCTCTCTCTCTATGTGGGTGGGTATGGGTGTGGGTGTTGTTTGTTAGTTAGGATGGGGGGGATTGAGATCACGGTACTTGACATCAGTAAGGTTCAGCTTGATTATGGCCCACACAGGTTGCAGAAAGCTTCCTGCCATGTCAGTTGGGACTATTTAGAGGTTGAAATTGATTGGCCTAGCTTAAAATTGGTGGGAAAAAATAGGGTTAATGTATGATAAATTCAGTGATCAAATTATTACCTTCACCAATTAAACGTTTTAATAGTTATTTTGCATGTTTGACTTGTAAAACTAGTTGATTAATGGTTATAAGAGGAAGTGGTAAATATTTGCTAGTCGCTTTGCATTTGCACGATGACTGATGCAAAAACTTCTATCGTGAAGGTCTGATGAGAAAGTTAGGGTTTGGAAGATAAAAGGTGAAATTTTTATTGAACTCCAAAGAGGAATACAAGACAAGGGTGTCTTTTGAGAGGAAACATACTCTCCAAGCTTAAATCTAAGAGAGAAAGCTTACTCTCACTTGATCTAGGGTTCTACTCTTCTAAGTTAGGGTTTAACACTCAAACTTTACATAAGAGAATAATGAAAATCCCACCCCAAACATATAAGGGCAGCTTTTTGCCAAATTACAAAAAACCCCTCAAAATCCCAAACTTTGCAAAAATGCCCAAAACTTCACAAAAATGCACTCGGCCAGTTCTTCATCTCGCGATCATTCTTGCTATGCCTTCGTTGATACGTGATGACCTCATCATTACTCCCCCAAAAGAACCACATTGTCCTCAAGGTGAAAGTCTGGGAATCGCTGCGCAACGTCATAAGGTTCCCATGACGTCTCATGATCTAGAAGGCCGGTCTATCTAATCAGCAACTTCCATGCTCCTGTGCTCCCCTGACGAACCCCTCTCAGCTCAGCCGGCTCTAGAAGCACCTCCATATCATCTGTGAGTGTCAGGGGCAGTAACGAGAAAGATGCATGACCTCTAATGGCCCGACGGAGATGCGACACATGAAAAACGGGATGGATGGCTGAATCTAGTGGCAAACTCAGCCGATATGCCACCTGGCCAACCCTGGCCTCTACCTCATACGGTCCAAAGTATCGGGACGACAGCTTCTCATCCCGCCTATGTGCCAATTAATGCTGTCGGTAAGGTCGTAGCTTCAGGTACACCATGTCTCCCACCTTGAACTACACATCTCGCCTGTGTTCATCTGCCTGACCCTTTATAAGCTGTTACACTCTCGTCAAGTGTCGCCGCAACTCTTCCAAAGTGTGGTCCCTCTCCTCAAGATACTGGTCCACCTGGGAAATTGGGGTAGAGCGGTGACCATTGTCAAGTAAATGCGGGGATCCCACCCATATACGACCCTGAAAGGAGTGGTCTGAGCAGAGTTGTGGGAAGATGTGTTGTACCAATATTCCGTCCAAGCCAGCCACCACACCCACTGATTCGGAGACTCAGAAAAAACACCGCATATGTCTACAGTGTCCTGTTGACGACATCCGTCTGGTCGTCAGTCTGGGGATGGTAAGCGTTGCTCCTCTTCAGTACTGTCCACATTGTTCTGAATAACTCATAGAAGGCGCTAAGAAAGACCTTATCCCGATCCGTCACAATAGAGCCCGGAATCCTATGAAGCCTCACTATCTTCCTGATGAATGTTATCGCCACGGTCCCTACATTATAGGGATGTCGTAGTGCCACAAAATGTGCATACTTGCTCAGCCTATCCACCACCACCATGATGACTGAGTACCCATCTGATATCGGCAAGTCGTCAATGAAATCCATGGTCACATCCTTCCAAACTCGATCATGCAAAGAGGGGCTGCAGCAAACCCCAGTAGCTATTGATAAATATTTGTGGTGCTGTCATATGTCGCACTTCTCCACTATCTTTGTGACATCCTTTCGCATCCCTCCTAGAAAAGCTCCCGAGTCAAGCGTTGCTAAGTCTTTAGGACCCCAGAGTGGCGATCTACCACGCTCCCATGAAACTCCTGTAACACCCTCGAGATATGAACCGACCCCCGCGGTACTACCAAATGCCCTTTGTACAAGAGATATTGCACTCTAGCGAATACCCGGGGCGTGCTGTTGGGTCCTGTAGTAGTGCTGCTCTTATCTTGGCTAGACCCTCATCCTTCTCAATCTCTCGCAACAGAGGCTTCCAATCGAGCAGAAGTGGTACTGACAAGACCGACAAGTGTGAATCAACATCCCTCCGTGATAGTGTGTCTGCCACATTGTTCCCAATCCCTGGCCTGTTCTGGATCTCGATGTGGTAACCTAGCAGATTGGTCAACCACTTCTGATGCTTCTCAGTGACCATCCTCTACTCCAAAAGATATTTTGAGGCTCCTCTGGTCTGTTCTCACTACGAATCGCCGGCCAAGTAGATAGGGTTGCCATTTTTGCACCGCCAACACAATAGCCATCAGCTCATGCTCATAAACTGACTTGAGCCGAGCCCTCACCGATAACACGTGGCTAAAATAGGCCACCGACGCATCTGTCTCCCCCACGAATGGCCGGCTAAAATCTGGAAGCGCAAGAATAGGAACGCTCGTCATGGTCCTTTTCAGGGCCTCAAAAGCTCGAGTGGTCTCTTCTCCCAATGGAAATTGTCATTCTTCAGCTGCCCAGTCAACGGCAACGCAATAGTGCTGGACCCCTGGACGAACTTCCTGTAGTAGCCCGTCAGTACCAAGAATCCTTGCAACGTCCGTAATGAGGTAGGAAGTGGCCAATCCACCATGGCTATTGTCTTATAACCGTTCACTGTTATGCCTTCTGCGGAAACAATATGGCCCAAGTACTCTATACTCCGCTGGCCGAAAGAGCACTTCTTTCGGTAGGCAAACAGCTGATGCTCCTTCAGCTCTCTCAGTACGGTTGTCAAATGCTCCACATGTGACTCCATCGACCGGCTATAAACCAAGATGTCATCGAAAAATAGCAGAACAAACCTTCTCAGATAGGACCGTAACACCCTGTTCATCAATGCCTGAAATGTGGCAGGGGCATTAGTCAAGCCGAACGGCATGGCCAAGACACTCGTGTGTCCTGAAAGCAGTCTTCACCATATCCTCATCTCTCATCCAGATCTGCTGATAACCGGACTGCAAGTCAATCTTGGAGAAGAACACTGCACCATGCAACTCATGTAACAGCTCGTCAATCCCGGGAATGTGAAACTTGTCGAGCACCGTCTCCTTGTTCAATGCCCGGTAGTCGATACAAAATCACCATCTACCGTCCTTCACTAACAGCACCCGGTTCGAGAAAGAGCTCACAGTCGGCTGTATCGTCCCTGCCTGAATCATCTCGTCCACCATTTTTTTGATCTCTCCCTTCTGCATATGTGGATAGCGGTATGGTCGTACACTGATGGGAGCGACACCCTCTCGGAGCACAATGGCGTCCGTGCCCGTGAGGCATCTGAAACACAACATCAAACTGAAATATGACCTGCCATAGCTCCCATGGTATATCCTGCTTCTGCTCTTGCTCCACCTCCATTGCCAGGCCATGTAGCTCCACTAAGAAGACTCATCTTTCGGACTGGAATACTCTCGCCATGGTCTTCAAGGAAACCATGGATCTGCGTAAACTGGGGTCCCCCAGAAGCGTCACCATCTTTTCCCGTGCATGAACTCCATCCTCAGCAACTTCCAGTTGGTCTTCGTTTCTCCCAAGGACTGTAGCCATCTCATGCCTAGAATTACGTCGGTGCTGTCCAGATCGAGCGCCTCCCCATATGTATCTCCTGAAGGGTCAAAATCACGTCTCGGTATACTCCCATGCTCCGCTTTACATGCACTGTCCCCATCATCACCCCAAAGCTGCCGGTGTCAACTAACTGCAACCCCCGCTGCTCCACCACGCGGTTGGAAATACAATTGTGGGCACTATCAATCAATAGCACCACCTCCTGCTCAGAGATCATCCCCATCAACTTCATATTATGGTTTGGAGTGAACCCTACCATGGAGTTGAGTGACATCTCCGCTACCTCCAAAATGAGATGGCTCTTGCTCCACCTCTTCTGCGCTCAGCTCATCCACTTCCTCCTCCTATCCTCTACCAGCAGCACCTGGAGTGTACGATCTCCGTAGCGGTGACTTGGGGGTATACTTCTCGTCACACCTAAAACACAGCCCCTTCGTCCTTTTGTTCTGTATCTCTGCCTTGGCTCGTCGTTCCACTGCTAGCCTGTCATCCACTATCTGAGCTAGGTCCATCGTCTCAAGCAGTCCACTCGGCCTCTGTACCCGAAGCTCTCCCTGAATTTCAGTTTTCAGTCCCTTCATAAAGCTTCTCACCAAGGTCTTCTCAGTCATCATCCCCCTCATACGGCCATAAAGTGCCTCAAATTTCTCCCGATAGTCTCTCATCGTGCCCACCTGCCTACGTCAAAAGCTGTTCGTGCAGGTCGTCACCTTGGGTGTCTCTGAAGCGATGCAACATGCAATATGTGAATTATTCCCATGACTGTACCGGTCGTCATCTTACCTCCATAAATACCAAGACAATGAATTTCTCTCCAAACACACGCCCAACATCTGCACCTTCTCCACCTCCACCATCTAATAGACATCAAAGTACCGCTCTGCACGTGAGACCCATCCGTGGGGGTCCTCCCCGTCGAAAACCAGCATCTTTAGCTTCCACACCTTGCTTTTGGGTACACATCCATTGCTCCGCTCACGCTCTAGGTTGGCTGTAGTGGAATTGTTGATAAGTATTTTGTAAGGGTCCTCCAGCTCCCCGTGGTCCCCCCTCACTCGTCACACCCCACAGATCCCCTTCACACCCCTCGTAGTTTCAAAAATGTTCATCGTTCACCCGAAGGGGTCTCCGGCCTCCAAAATCTCCTCCATATTCCTCATCGAACCGTGGGGCCCCCAACACTGGCCCTCCGACTCCCTTGAATGCTGCAGGAGGTCACCGGCTCGCGAAATCATCAAAAACTCCACCCGTCGGCTGCGAAAATCCTCCCCCGCCTCTCTGGGGTTGCGGACCAGGCCCGGCGCCCCCTGCGACAGCGTTGGGGGCCAACGAGGCCCCTGCGCAGCCGCAGGGGGCCGGCGCCCCCTGCATTGTCCCTGTGGGCTCGCGAGCCCCTCAGGTTGTCACTGGGGGCTCACAAGCCCCCCAAAATGTTGCTAGGGGCTTGCAAGGCCCCCAGGGGTCGCCTGGGGGCGGCGAGCCCCCCGAGGTTCGTCGGACTCTCGTTGGGGTCCGGTGAGTGTGCCGGGCCCAGGCAGGGGGTCCGGTGCGGCCAGTAGAGGGCCCCCTGCCCCAGTCGCTAGGGTTCTGGGGGGCTGTCGCCCCCTGTGTGTGGGATTCCCCCTCCCAGGTTGGTGAAGGGGGAAACTGCCCCCACGCGTCATCTTCCTCATCTTCATCAGGCGAAACATCTTCCAAGAGCACCATTTGCCTCTTTCCCATGTCCAAAGGCGGGGCTCCTTTCGGCTCAGATCTGAAAGATTTTTCGGATTCTCATCGTTCTTGGGCCTCTCCTTGGTACGCCGATTCCATTGAGTCTCCATGAAAGATTTGAACATGCTCTCCAAGTATGAGAACCTTTCATCACTTCTTTGTTGTAGCTCCTTTCCGGTTGTTTCAATTTCTCTAACTTTCTGCTCTAGAGCATCTTTCTCTTTCATTGATTTTGTGTTTGTCATGGTGGATCTTTGCTCTGATACCAATTTGATGAGAAAGCTAGGGTTTGGAAGATAAAAGATGGAATTTTTATAGAACTCCAAAGAGAAATACAAGATAAGGGCTTTTTTGAGAGGAAATTAACTCTCCAAGCTTAAATCTAAGAGAGAAAGCTAACTCTCACTTGATATAGGGTTCTACTCTTCTAAGCTAGGGTTTAACACTCAAGTTTTGCATAAGAAAGCTAACTCTCACTTGATATAGGGTTCTACTCTTCTAAGCTAGGGTTTAACACTCAAGTTTTGCATAAGAGAATAATGAAAACCCCACCCCAAACATATAAGGGCAGCTTTAGCCCAAATTAAAAAAAAATCCTCCAAAACCCAAACTTTGCAAAAATGCCCAAAACTTCACAAAAATGTCATCGGCCTAGTTCTTCATCTCGCGATCCTTCTTGCGACGCCTTCGTTGATACGTGATGTTCTCATCAAGGTCCTAGTTGGACATGGATTAGACACTGTACTTAATATTATGCCATTTCCATTCTAGAGATATTCAGTAGAATTTACGATAAGGTAGGGGAAGGTAGTGTGTCAAGTTGACCTGTGTGTTTGTTAGCGTCTCATTTTTTGTGATGCTTAGAGAGACACTCTTCAAGGAGTAGGATTTTACAGATGATTTACGTCTTTCGTTCAATTTGAAATTTGGTTGTTCAGATTGTGCATCTGTATATGTATGGTAAACATGCGTGAGAAGTAATAATCTGGTTTGGCATGGCATAGAGTGAGATTCTTAAATCTTAATTTATACGATATGATTTCTGTCGAAAAATCGAGACTTAGAACTGCTGATTGAACTTCATACAATTGGTGTTTGTTATATTGCCATGCGCATGAACTTGGTTATGCGAGACACATGATATCTAATGTGATGCATCCTTAGAGATCTTGTTAGACGCAAATGTATGGGCACTTCTGGGTTTTAACCTTTTACGTGAGTTCTTGGCCGGGCACAGATGTATGTGTGATTCTGGGTATTGAACTTTTCACAAAAGCTATTGTCAGTCAATTACTGGCAGTTTTCTACCGTTCTTATTCTTTAAGCAGTTCACCTATATATATTTCCCAGTCTAGTAAGTCTACTTATACCTGGATCTACCATGTTTGCACCCAGCACTTAATTTACGATAGTTTGACATGTTTACACTTTAGTTGATTGCTAGTAGTTTGCCTAACCAGTTGATCATTGCAATGCATTCTATTGTTTTGGATGGCCTGTTATAATATCACATGCCATGCATCCCGATAACATGGCTCTTGTATGGCAAGTAATGAGAATTTCTTTAATCAACTTCTTGTTTAAGTTGAGTGCCATGTTGTATGTTTGGCAAATTAAATGCAAACTAATTTATATATATATTCTTCATGAACAAAAGCTATGTTGTATTTGCAACCCGTCTAAGTTCTGTGCCATTAACTTGTTCTAAACTTATGTATGCTTCAATTTTCCATAGATCACAGGAAAAAAATGAAAACTGTTATAATTTAATTAATTGATTATGCTTGTGTGCATATCTACATTCAGATGTGCACAACTAAAATGAATCTCAGTGATGGAGTCGATTTGGAAGATTATGTATCCAGGCCAGATAAAATTTAGTGCTCCTGAGGTTAGTTTATTTTGTATCTTATGGACACTTTTTTTTGTTCAAATCCAATATATTTCATTTCTTCTTCATTAGTAAACCTGTGGACAAATCTGAATTGCATTATAGATCTGTATTCTATTCTAAATGCTTCAAGATTGTTTTCATTTGCTAATTGCATTATTTATTATCATTCTTTAAATTTTCAGATTGATTTAGTTATAGTTTTACTTTTTAAATTTATTAACTTGTTCAGGATCATCTACTACTAGTTAGGCATGACATGAATAGAAAAAAAAAGCAAAACATTCTTTTCCATAAATGCTTCTAGCTGGGTCTGGTCTTAAGTTTAATCTATTTGAACTTATTTTTACATCTTTTGTTTGTCTCGGTTGTAATGCACTAGTTCATTATTTTTTGTCATCTGTTGTACTGCGCCAGTTCATCATCTGTGGTTAACTATTCCACTTCCTCATACCAAGATTGATATATTCTCTACCCTCACTGTTTGATCCTTTTCTCTTTGCCCTTCTGTTGAAAGCAAATCAGGCATCATTCTTCCTAGGTAGTATACGGTACTTTTGTTAATCTTTGCCCCTGGTTCTGGCTAGTCACGTGTTTGGTCATTTAGACTGATGTCCTTACCAGTAAGCTTGAGTTGAACATCCAGTCTTTTTAGAAATTATACGAATCAGTGGTGTTAAAACAAGTTCTTATGCTAGTTTAATGCACACGCTGGGTTTGATTTCTTAGAGATCTCTAGAGCATTGGGTTTAATTTTGGTTATCCAATAAAATATAGGACAGTTTTTGAAATAAAAGCCAAGATTAAAAATAATTAGCAAAATCGATCAAAAAAATAATTATCGAAATCGACCAACTATGGCCACGTGAGGGAGGGAGGTGGTGCTTGTGCGCAGATGGGACGATGTTCGATTTTGTGGGTGCAATAGATTTTTGCCGCGATTGCCAAGTGCGACCATTTTGTATAGCCCGCTTCAATTCGTTTTTTTACTTCTGTAATATATTTGTACGTTACATATCAAGAAGATAATTTGACTGGTGGTATGACTACTGCTGTGCGGGTTAAAGGTTCAGAGTTCGATTCTCGGAACCCCCGTTGAAATATTTTTTTAATTCTTTCTTAAAAAATATTTAAGAGGAGAATTCCAAGAATTGAACCCGGGGGGTTGTCTCTTCCGAGAACCAAGTGTCTTAGCCAAGCTCTTGAAGAGGTGTTTACTGATAATGCCATTTAAACCAAATATATAATGCATAGCCTATCGTGTGATTTCCAAGGTACTCAGTCGCAGAACTCTTGCCCCAAATATTAGCTTTGAGAGGTACGATATCAACTCTTAATTTTCCCCTCTTTCTCGCTGTCTTTCCCTTGATCTCAGCTCAGGCATTTAGGCTCTCCTACATTGTCCACATGAACAACTCAGTCATGCCCAAGTGCTTCAACCACATCAAACAATGGTACAACTGCATCTTACAACCCATAAACATAAGCAATTTAACATTTGAATTGCAGGTCCTCTTGTTTACCCCCAAGTCATCCAAGTCTTCATTGCCACCTTCTCTCTCGTCTTGCCAGACCAAAGCTAAGCTTTTGAAGAAGCTTTTACATATAATGCCCCTTAGAGTAAATATATCATGCACTTATCATGTGATTTCCAAGCTACTCAGCCATGTCGTCCCCGTAGTTTGATGCAAGCCAGATGTCGGAAACGTTGTTGAGGGAGATGAATGTCGGGGTGTAGGTTGTGTGTAACGTGGCGGTTTGGTTGGGGTAAGCGGTGATGAAGCCGTGGACTTTGCTAAAGAGATTTGTATTCGTTAGTGTGGGGAGGTGGCACCTTGGATGACTTGGGTGTAAACATGGAGAAGCTGCAGTTTGGACGTCGAATTGCTTGCTTTTATGGATTGTAAGATGCAAGTGTACTATATTTCGGTGTTGTTGAAGGACTTGAGCATGGCTGAGCTGTGCATGTGGACAATATAGAAAAGCCTAAATGCATGAGCTGATATAATGGAAAAGGCGAGGAGAACATTAAGATGCGACATTGTATCTTTTGGAGCTGATATTTGGGGCATGATTTCTGCTTTCAACTCTAGTTATAATGAAAGATTAATTAACTTGAAATTCACACGATAAGACATGCATGATATATGTGGTTTAAGCGTCATTATGGAAAACGTCTCTTCAAGAGCTTGGCGGTAATACACTTGGTTTGCTGGTTCAATTCTTGGAATTCCCCTCTTAAATATTTTTTGTAAGAAAAAAATTGAAAATTATAATTGCGAGGTTTCGAGTTTCGAACTCGGGACCTCTAGACCGTACAACGGGAGTCATACCACCAAGCAAATTGTCTTCTTAGTATGCAATGAACAAATATATTATACAAGTAGAAATGAAATGAAGTGGGAGCCAATACAAAATGGTTGTGGTTCCACGACCAAAATCAATAGTGCCCAAACCATTTGGCCGTGGTTGCCAACCTCGGCCAAATCAAACATCGCCATGTCGGCGCCCAGTCACACTGGGCACTGACATGGCCATAATTAGTCAATTTCGCTAATTATTTTTGGGTCCATTTTGCTAATTATTTTTAAATTTTGGCTTTTTCCAAAAATTGTCCAAAAATATATTATCCATTTGGTGTAATAACACTCGACTCATATGATGTGTATGATTCAGATATTCATTCGGGAGTGTATGTGTTATTTTATTTTGTTTGCAGGTCAAATCAAGGAAATTGTTTCATTACTAACAACGAAAAACTCTTCACAACATATGCAGAAGTTTACCAACTTTTGGGTGTATGAATGGTAATTATCATTGATGAACGTGGATCACTACATTGCTTTTGTGGATTTTTTATGGACAATGACAAGAGCCATGGGTAGGATCTTTGTTCAAAAAAATTTACACCCACTAATCCCCCCTCCCCGATATGAAACAACCTTTTAATCCAAACTGCAAGAAATTAATTTTGTTCTTATCCATCCTTGAAGTCTATTTGCTCCTTCCTCCCATTTATTTATTCTAGACTGCCATTTAACATGCAGGATGAATGGGCACGTGCTTCCATAACCAATTTCAGTATACTACCAAGCAGACATTTGTACCAATGTGGAACCTAATCAATCACATTTGAATGGCCGATGTCCCTTCTCTATTGTTGCCTGTCATGATATGCGTTGGGATCATGTATTCTATACATCATATACGATCGAGATGTGTGGGTGGTAGGAATAGACTTTTGTATTATTGGAAGTTATGGAGCAAGATGCACTAGATAACGCTTTGATTCATGATGTCTGATTACCTCAAACGACTTCGTGTCCCTTACTCTTAAGCAGATTCTGTGAAAATATTTCCATTTGTTTTAAGCAACATATATAGTTTCAAAACTTATCGACCATAAACTTGTACATGGATTTGTTTAGTGCTCATCCTTCTAATCTGTTATACAAATGATGAATGTTTTTGAATGTGTTTGCTGACTAGAACAGAAGGGGCAAAAAGACGACTGTGATTTAAACTTAAAAAAATCAATGGGTAGGATTAGAGTTTGTAAAAATTTTGAAATGAAAGTCGTAAAATTTTGAGAGGAACTAAATCTGGATGTAACTAAATTTTTGGGGAAGTAAATTTCTTCAATTATTGTCGTTCATTTAAAATTAGGTGATATACGATTTTGGGCTTTGAAAATTGTCAGTCCGCCAGTATTCAAATTGTTAAAATCTAGAAAATGCTCAGCATACATCTGGTTGAAGGCCAGAAGTCTGGGTGGTCTTCACTAGACGTCTCTTCAGTCGCAAACCAAAAACACCCAACACTCTGGTGAATATTGTCACCTGTTCAGGGATTTTCAAGGCGTCTGGAGTTCATCTCCCAGACGATTGAACAGGGGGTCAGACGTCTGGGAGGAGAGCTGCAGACACCTGACGGGTGCTCACCTAGTTCCTCTATTGTGTGGACGTCTGGAGGCCATTTTCCAAGCGTCCGACCCAGGGACAGCTGTCTGGGAGTAAACCTTCAGACGTCTGATCGTTTGCTGCTCTGTTTTTTTGAAGCAGATCTGTGACTATTGGATTGAGCGATTGCTTAATCCAGTGGTCACGGTGTTTGCATTTCTTGGGGGGGGGGGGGTATTTAAGGTAGTGCTTGAGGATGTTAGGTCAAGGCTTTTATGAGAGTATTGAAGAACTTAAAGCTAGGTTGTTGAGAATTCATTGAGAGAGCTTTGAAGAGATCCAGAAGAGATTAGAACCGAAGAAGAAAAGATTAGGTCTTTTGGGATTTCTTGGGTTCTTTGGTCTTCTTTGTTTTCTCTTTACTTCTTCTGTGTTAGTTGATAGTGGTGGTTTGTTTTTTCTCCAAGTTATTACTCGCTTGATGATGAAGGAGTCTATGTAAAATCTTGTAAAATTTGATCAGATAGTGGATCGTCTCGGATGCTGGAGTCGGTCAAAGGGTACTTGTTGTGCCTAATTTACTTTCAGTATTTGTGTGAGTTGTGGGCTTGGTTTCTTTCTTTGCTTCCGCAAGATCTGGATTGTGTGAGATTGTTTGTTGTGGTGATCCAATTTTTTTTGAATTCTACTTCTTAGCTAGTTGTAGGATTTGCTAATCTGCGAGGATCTTTTTGCAACATTATCAACTGCTCCGACATCCTCTATAAGCCTCACTTTGCAATTCCTTCCAACATTGATATCAAACTTCTTCAGGTTGATAATGATTCACTTCAGTGTGTGTGCAGTAACATTCAAACAAACAGTTTAGTATGAATGTTGAGTTGATAATGGTTCACTTTGGCATTCTTAGGTTGACGATGACCCGCCGAACACACCTGTTGATGGGCCAATACAGTGGGTGAGTGTCATTAAAATTATTGCACGATTCATTGTGTCTGAGGAATATTTTATGTTTTGATGAATTTACAAAGTAAGATTCAACTTATGCAGTTTACTCAAAAAATGTGAGGCTTTAGGGGCATGTATTAAATAAAGTGTAAAAGGAGATAGTAACTAATGTGTTTGAAATGAAAATTGCGATAATCGAACTAAAAATTGTGATAATCCTCCCGATTTAAATTTGCAATGCTCAACTTAATCTTAGCAAAGAAAAAGAATAGAAAGTAAAACTACAATAAAGTATTTCAGCCTTAGTTATTATTATTAATTTTTTTAAATAATGCAAATATAAACCCAGTACTAGCATCTTAGGTTGATAAGAAAATACACTATTGAAATTTTTTCAGTTTTCACAAGGAAAATTAGTTGTAATGATTGTTTAAAATATGGCTCATAAAACCCACATCGATGATAAATGTCGGTTACAACCACAAATAAGATTGAAAAATCTTGCCATAGCTTTTGCATGGAATCAATCAGATTCGACTCTAAAAGAAAAATTAAGAACTTAAATGATGAGGGACCTACAATAAGCTTGCTCCTCCGTTATTTCGCCCGCGATGGTTGGATTCTGATTTGCCATCGCAGCAAGCTGATCATGCATCCAACTCATTTCTTCCTCTAGCCTTGTCAGAGCTGTCTCTGACACCGGAGGATTTGCAGCAGCTGATGTCTCATTCTCTTGCAAAATTAATGAAAGATGCCATTAAGCCCTAAAAATTAACTCACTTGGGGAAATAAATAAAAAAACTAAAAAATTGACAAACCTTCTTCATCGCCCAATGGAAGGCACCTCTCCGGTATAGCCTGAAGATGATTATACCTAGTACAATAATACCGACTCCGACTCCTATAACAAAACTCGCACCAGAGGAGTGGGTGGTGGTGGTGGTAAAGATTAGAGGTCGTGTTTCTAGCTGCCTAACCAGTGGCTGCCTGTCGGACGACCACCGGCTGGAGAAGTTGACGAGTTGCCAAAAACTGGCGGCAAATCAAAATCGGCCGCCAGGCTCTCTAAGGTATGCGTGTACCGAACATCCCCGTTCCTCAGCATCTTCGCAGTGTTCTTCTTCGCCTTTGTTCCCAGCAGCCCTTTCGGTGTCCTCAGCAGCTTCCTCATCGGTATGGGTGACGTGTTGCACATGTTGTACATCCTCAGCTGCGCCGGTCCCTTCTTCTTTCCCCCGCTTTAGGTGCTCTTCTTCGCGTTGTCCAGCTCTCCGAGGCAGCCCTTCACCACGTCGTCGATGTAGGTGAAGTCTCGGGCTAACTCATTCCCGTCATGCGTCTTGAATACGTTGATGAGCTTCCCGTTGAGGATGTCATTGGTGGAGGAGAAACACAGGCCCGTGATGGACACGCCGTAGATGTGGCTATAGGTGTGGTCAATCTCCTCTCCATCCTTTTTGGTTGCAACGTATATGGGCACGAGCTGGTCGGTGCGGTCGATCTCCGAGAAGGGGTTCTCCGTGTTGAGTCCATAAACGGAGGAAGAGGAGGCCCACACTATGGCCGGCTGCGGGTCTGCGGTCTTGGTTGCAATATCGAACAGGTTAAAGAGGCCGTCGATTGGATTGCGTGTTCTTCATCACATAGCGGATGCCAGACTAATGCATGTCACAGTAATCGTACGTTTTCGTTTACGTTTAGCACGCATAATTCTATGCATAAAAATTATTTAAGTAAGTTGAGCAAACAGCTAGCAAGCAATGTATTAGTGAGGTACTTGAGCGTCGAGATGGAGGACATGGGTGAATCCTGCGACATCGAAGAGCTTGGAAAGAAGGGGTCCATCATTGATGTCTCCATCCACCACACGAATCATATTCCTCCCAAGCCTCGACTGACGATCCCTCTTTAGGGACGGATCATAGTAGGAGTTGAAGTTGTCAAGGCCGACGAAGTCGTCTATGGTATTCTTGAGGGCAAGGGAGCAGTGGGTTCCGACGAATTCGATAGCTCTGGTGATGAGAACCGATGTTCTGCCATGCCTTCGTGGGGCTACGAAGTGTCTGACCAGCTTCTCCCAGGTGACGCCTAGGAGGCTGATGAGTGTGGTGGGAGGATGAAGAGAGGTGAGTGTAGTGGATGGTGAAGAGGAGGATGAGGACGAGGGCGGCGAGGAGGGTGGCACGTAAGAGAAGCTTGGAGGAAGAAGCAACCATTGATGGAGTTTTTGAGTGTGAAATGGTATTTGAGATCTCTCTATCTGTTTTATCTCTGTCGTGAAGAAGATATGAGGGGTGAGGGGTTGCTTTTATAGGGGATCTCTCCTTTAAAAGCAAAAAATATTAATTAAAGGAGCTTTGTTTAAGCCCTTGTTTTCAAAGTCTATTTGTGATCTACTCTCGAAAAAATGAGTATGGCAAACATTTTGACTCCCGAAAATAGAAGATATTTAAACCTCCCCTAACTCACTCTGTGGGGCTTAAAAATGAGTTTGGCGTGAACCTTGTGAGCCCCGAAAATAGAAAATAATAAAAACTCCACCTCACTATGTGTAGCTAGCTAGATAGATCGGACCTCACCCGGTGTTGTCAGGTGAAACCTGCACTTCTCATTTTTCAATCCAGCACCATCATCGTAGCCGAGTGCTGGCTCAGCTACGATGATGATGCTGGATTAAAAAAATGAGAAGTGGAAACCTGACAACACGAGGTGAGGTCCGAATTATCTAGCTAGCTACACAGAGTGAGGTGAAGTTTTTATTATTTTCTATTTCCGGGACTCACAAGGTTCATACCAAACTCATTTTTAATCCCCACAGTGTGAGGTGGGTGGAGGTTTTATTATCTTCTATTTTTGGGAATCAAAATGTTCGCCATACTCATTTTTCCCCAAGTAGATCACAAATAGACTTTGAAAACAGGGTATTAAACAAAGCCCCTCTAATTATTTGTCTTGCTTTTAAAGGAGAGATCCCTTATAAAAGCAACCACTCACCCATCCTCCTATCTTCTACACAACAGAGGGAGAGAGAAACATGGAGAGATCTCAAATACCTTTCCACACTCAAAAACTACATCATTGGCTCCTTCCTCCAAGCTTCTTTTCCGTGCTACCCTCGCCTCCGTCGTCTTCACACTCCCCTCACTCCCCTCCCACCGCAGCCTCCTCTCCTCTTCCTCCTCCTACGCCGCCGCCTAGGAGAAGCTGGTAAGACACCCCGCAGCCCCACACGAGCATGTCAAAATGTCGGTCCTCGTCACCGGAGCTGCCGGTTTCGTCAGAACCCACTGCTCCCTCACTCTCAAGAAGCGCATAGACGCCATCGTCGGCCTTGTCAACTTCAACTCCTACTACGATCCGCCCCTAAAGATGGATCGTCAGTTAATTCTTATGCGGCATGAGATTCTTCTGGTGGATGGAGACATCAAAGATGAATCCCTTCTTTCCAAGCTCTTCGATGTCGCAATATTCACCCTTATCCATCTTGCCACTCATGTACATCTCTAATACATTGCTATGTAGCTGCTGCTCAACTTACTTGAATAATTTTTATGCATATAATTATGCATGTGAAATTTACGATTAATGTGACATGCATCAGGCTGGCGACCACTATGCGATGAAGAACCTGCAATCCTATGTGGCATCCAACATTACCAGCCTTGTTACCCTTTTCACCCTCTTCGATATCGCGGCCAAGACCGCATACCCGCAGCCGGCATAGTGTGCTCCGTCATCGTTTAACGGAGTAGCAGGCTTAGTGTAAATCCCTCATCGTTTAAGTTCTTAATTTTTCTTTTAGAGTTGAATCCGATTGATTCCATGTAAAAGCTAGGGCAAGATTTTTCAATCTTATTTGTGGTTGTAATCGATGTAATGGTGAAGCATTTGTCATCGATGTGGGTTTTATGAGTCCTATTTTAAACAATCATTGCAACTGATTTTCCCTTTTGAAAACTGAAAAAATTTCAATAAAGTATTTTCTTATCAACCTAAGATGCTAGTATTGGGTTTAATTTGCATAATTCAAAAGAAATTAATAGTAATAATCTAAGGCTGAAATACTTTATTGTAGTTTTACTTGCAATTCTTATTCTTTGCTAAGATTAATTTGAGCATTGCAAATTTAAATATGGAGGATTATCACAATTTTCAGTTCGAGTATCACAATTTTCACCTCGAACACATTAGTTACTATCTCCTTTTTCACTTTATTTAATACATGCCCATGAATCCTCATATTCATTGAGTAAACTGAGCAAACATGGGGGAGAGGGAAGAGAGAAACAAAGTTTGAAACATAGTGGACTTAGTGTAATGATTGATTGAACACACAATTATACGGGATGAAGACTGTTAAACCTGCTCAACATATTTCAATCCATTGAAAGTAAGCACAGTAGGAACTGTGGCCATATAATTGATTACAAAATCAATTTAAGAATTCATATCATAACACAACGAATTAATATCCTAACACAATGTGTTGTTATGAGCTCTTCAAGCATCTCCTTCGAGTGGCACAGAGGCTGCATACGTTGAATCTTACTTTGTAAATTCATCTAGTGATAAAATTTTCCTTAGACACAATGAATCGTGCAATAATTTTAATGAAACTCACCCACTGTGTTGGGCCATCAACAGATGCGTTAAGCAGGTCATTGTCAACCTAAGAATGCCAAAGTGTACCATTATCAAGTCTTGGAAATCAAACACATTGATATGAAATTGTTTGAATGTTACTGCACGCACGCTGAAGTGAACCATAATCAACTTGAAGAAGTTGTTTGATATCAATGTTGGAAAGAATTACAAAGTGTTGCTTAGAGAGGATGTCGGAGTTGTTGATAATGTTGCAAAAAGATCCATACGAAACTTACAAATCCTATAACTATGTATCACCACAATAAGAGAATAATCTCAACTAATCCAGAACTTGCGGAAGCAAAAAACGCAAACGAAGCACATCCCTCGCACAAAAACTGAAAGTAAATGTGGCACATCAATTACCCTGATTCGATCAATCTTTGACCTACTCCAGCATCCAAGACGATCCACTATCTGATCCGAGATTACAACATTTACACTGATTCATTCACCATCAAGTTAGTAATAACTTGGAGAAAACCCAAGCCCCCACTATCAACTAACAAATAAGAAGTAAAGAGAAAACAAAGAAGACTCATGAACCCAAGAAATCCCAAAAGAGCCAGTCTTTCTCTTCTTCGGTTCTAATCTCTTCTGCAATTTTTTCAAAGCTCTCTCAATGAATTCTCAACAACCTAGCTTCAAGTTCTTCAAAGCTCTCATAAAAGCTTTGACCTAACTTCCTCAAGCATGAACTTAAATACCCCCAAAGTGACGCAAAGATCGTGACCACTGGATTGAGCAACCGCTCAATCCAACAATCATAGATCTGCTTCAAAAAACAGAGAAGTCGGAGATCAGATGTCTGGAGATTTCCTCCTAGACGGATGTCCCTGAGTCAGACGTTTGGGAAATGGCCTACATACGTCTGCACAATAGAGGAACTAGGTCGGCACCCGTCAGGTGTCTGGAGCTCTCCTTCCAGACGTCTGACACACTGTTCAGTCGTTTGTGAGATGAACTCTAGACGCCTTGAAAACCCTTAAACAAGTGGTACTATTCACTAGAGAGTTGGGTGTTTTTGGTTGGCGACTGAAGAGACGTCTGGTGAAGACCACCCAGACTTTTGGCCTTTGACCAGATGTTTGATGAGCAATCATCAAATGCATGTCGACGTACCTTGACTTACACGGCTGGACATTCAACAGGACATCAGACGTTTGTTGCCTATGCATCAGACGTCTAATCCTGGTAATTTTTCCATATTGAATTTTGTAGCAGATTTTCAACACTCTACCCTGCTGCAAACAAACAACAACACCTCCAGTACACCATCAGCACAACCATCAGCTCTACCTCGATCAGAACTCCTCGACCACTCAGCCTCCTTGTCGTCACGGAATCCGCGCCCCCCGGCGCATCACTCAAACCACCAAATGAATCTAGCTCAAGCAATTCTTGAGCTTGACAGGAGGAATCTATGAATCTGTTGACTGTTCTTGAATGGCCAGAACAATGTCTGCAACTATTTCACTTAGTATTAGACATCTATGAATCTGTTGACTATTCTTAGCATAATGATAATTAAAATTTACATGGCTCCCATTGGAGAGGAGACGGCTGAAGGAAGGAGAAAGTTTGTAATTCGACCGTAAGTTTGCTAAATTACATCATAATTTTTCTTTAATTAAAATTTGACTTAGTAGGGTATACGTGGAAAAAAATTCATATGCGTGGGTATGCTTCTCCTTGGAGGGAGATTCAATACATGGAAATTCATCCCGGGGCTTTAGATTAGTTGCCAATGCATTAAATTTTCACTTGCGAGTAAACCGCATTTCCAGGTGAATTTGAGCATTCATTGCCTGGTTAGCTGACATCCTTCCAGGAGGATAACTCCGTCGTAATTTTTCTGACTTGTAGTATTTTCTATATGTTAATCAGCGGAAAAAGCAGTCCAATGTTTTGTAATGCATAGAACTTTCAAGTAAAGTATTTTTCTCTTAGAGGAATGTTCTTTACTTGACCTGGGTTTTGTAGCATTTGCAAACGTTTCCTGACTAGTTGACCTCCTTATGCGAGGGGGCGCCATATTGTTTTTTAATTAATACATAGTTGTGGTTATATGTATATCAGTCAATCACTCATAGATTGTTAACCAAAAACTTCAAGGGCACGTTACAATTATTAAAGAAACTAAATATTTATATTATTATCATGGAGTGCATGTCTAATTTTTCTTAGTGTACAGATTTGTCACTTTTTTTACTTGATGACTCAAATGTTTCTCTGGTTACTTCTGATGATGTATGTAACTTAAATGGCATGTCGGATCATCTTTCTCCTTGGTAGCAAAGGCTGTTGGCATTTACATAGCAAACTATCATCTTTATATCTGTTGTTTATATGAAAAATTCAATGTATTCAAAAACATAAGCCACGACTTAGTTGTTTGGCCGTAACTTAGAATTCCAAAATAGTTTTGACTTGACATAAATGAAGCAATAATTTTCAAAGATTTAGATCTAAAATTTTAATTTAGGATATGATAAATTCATCTCTGGTCCAAAATTGGAATTACATCAGTGTTTTAAGAGCCAACTTTTTAGTTATACTGTATCACCATTAAGAAGTTACCTTCGTGTTGATTTAACATAGAAAACCAATGTTAACTTATACAATAAATACTAGATGTGATTAGATTTGTGTTTAATTTAGTTCACGTTTCTTCAGTTATGAATTTCATTAGGTATACAAACTTAAAATTGTTATTTGATAGATCAGTTAGAGATTATTATCCTCTTTTCAAGTGAACTCTATCCTTTTTAAAGTTGTTGGTGAACTTTATCTTTATCCTTTGCTTGTTGCTAGTCTAACTGTCTTCATCCCCATAATTTGATAGTTTTGTTGTAGCAGAAAAGGTCCCGCATCCAAGATGCGTCGTTGGCCTATGTTTTTAATGCCAGAGAAAACTCCTTTCGGAATAAAAAGTTCTATACCATCACCATAGACACGGGTAGGTGAACAAACATGGTGGGTCACGTCTCGTTTATAAATGATATGGTACATAGACACAACTATGTAAAATATTATAATACATTATACTATATAATATAATTTTAAATACAAACACAACAAACAAAGCATATAAGCCAGCATCAAACAATAACAAAGCCTATAAGCCGGCATCAAACAATTCAAATTTTAAAAACACAATTTAAACAAGTTCAACACTGTCATGTCGTTGTGTTTTCTAGTTATCTTAAGCTTACATAAATCACAACCCATGAAATTACATATATGGCCACAACAATACAAGTACACTCCTCGAAAAATATAAGTATATCCCAAAATACAAGTAGCCACAAAATAAAAGTACACAACCCACAAAATACAAACCTTAATGCTATGCTATATACTCTTTGCATAGCCTAGCTACATTCATAGAACCTTTTGGAAGATGAGGATGATAACACAACAAAGGAAGCATTAGCAACAAGGGAAGTAGGGGCAAATTTTGATATCCTCATTACATTTAATGAACAAGGGAAGAAGCATTATGAGCAAGAAAGAAAAGATGAGAAATTTAACACAATCTAAGCTAACAACAAAATTGTTAAAAATCAAATGTTATCAAACCAAATTTTAAAAATCCCAATAATGATCATCCCTAATTACAAGCAGTCGTGTCGTTCAGGACTGTTACCATGTGAAACTTTTGGACCTCTCGTTCATTGCTACATGTGGACATCCCGACCAAATTATGGGCCTTTCAGCCACAACTACATGCTGGGTCTTCTTTTTCGGCATGCCCTTAACCTTTTGCTCGGGTAACATCTGAGTCTTTCCTAATCATAAGCAATCGTATCATTCATGACTCATTCATGAATGTCAAACAAACAAGCTTTTGGACCTTTTATTCATCGCTACATCCAGGTTTCTCGGCTAGTTTGTAGGCCATTTGGCAACCACTACATCCATGATCTTCTTTCTTAGCATGCTTTCTATCAAACCTCTCGGTTAGGGCAACTTCCAAATGACCTACAACTAGTTAGTATAGTTAATAAAGAGGGCAATAAGATATTATCTCTTTTTATGGATAGTAGTTCTTTAACCGATGAGGATATAGTTATAGCCAGATCTGAGGCCTCTTTACATTCATGTAAAAATGCAAAACAAGAAATAAAAGAAGAGAAAAGTCGATTAGCTGGGCAAGCACTACTGATATTATTTATCTGTTTGAGTGTGTTATCTCTTTGCCATTGCCAAAGTGTGTTATCTCTTTGCCCTACACGGTAGCTTACTGATATGTCACGGGGCCGATGACTTCAGTGATCTGTAATAGAATATTCTTATATACAAGTTAAATTAAAAAAGAAAAGCTTTTAGTGCCCATCTATCATGCACCCTTCTTGATTCCGATGTAGACGGAATAAAATGAATAAATTCCATATGGAAAGAACATTGTTACGTATGGTTTTGGGTGCATGAATTGCTGAGGAATTATGCTAGCTGATCGGTACTTTACTCCAATCCTACCAAATGAGACGCGACATCAAGTAGACTAAGACACGGGCCTCGTCAAATCCACTTCAACACTCAAATTAAGCCGACGTTGGCAAAACTGCTAGATTCTAAATCTAGGATTTAATTTTCTTTTCACATACCTTGCATTTTGGAGAATAGGTAATATACACGCTTCATGTGTAGTGTATAACAATAACATCGCCTTCGGTGCTAGAGTAGCAAGGGCCATACCTTAAATTTGTCTTAGTAAAAAATCGTTTCATCATCTTTCCATTATCTTTCGTATTTATCCATTGTATGAATTGCAATTGATAAATTGTGTCATTTGATACTTTAAAAAGAAATTGGTTCCTTACCAAACAAAGAAGAACGAGAGTCGCATGCCAAATACATTTATATCTAATCATAATAATTTTAAGAGCATATGACTACATTAAAGTGAATCTACTAATTAGCTCTTAGCTCTTCCTCTGAGAGGGGCACTCTATCATTTGCAGCAAGCCCCGGAAGCTCCCAATGAGTAATGAAGACCGTCAGGCCAATCAAAAATATAAAGAGCTCTTTCTATCCTCGGTTAGAGCTGGGGAGATCCCTCATTACCTGTCTGTTTCTTCTGGCGGTGATGTAATACCATGCGGTGGACACGGCGATC
Organism: Scilla litardierei; assembly: GCA_030789695.1. Classification (NCBI taxonomy): domain Eukaryota; kingdom Viridiplantae; phylum Streptophyta; class Magnoliopsida; order Asparagales; family Asparagaceae; genus Scilla; species Scilla litardierei. The sequence continues at coordinate 324,814,519 of CM061141.1, forward strand.
TTCAATTTGAAGAAGTAGTTGAACAACGTCATGGTCGGCTCCACTTCGGTCAGTATGCATAGCACAATAAAGCCAACCAGACAGCCTACTGAGTTAAGCATCAACTGGCAAAGAAAGAGCCCCATCGTATTCAACACTTGAGGAATGAAAGGGTGCATGTGGAAGCGAAGCCTAGGACGAAAAGCTTTTGTATATAACCCCACTTCACACTCTCTTGGGAAGCAACCCATTTCATTAGCCAGAGGAATCTGAACCTGATAAGGAAGTCTGACATAGTCTTCTTGAAGCGTCAGAAGTTGATCGGCCGTTACTTCCGATGCTTGGTTGGCAACCGCGTCAAGCACAATGGATTTCCCTTATCATCTCGTGAGATTGGAGCCCCATGATCGACATGGACAAGAGCCATGATTTTCCCGTTCTCTATAGCTCGTTCTGAAGGATTAACATCCGCTCGGGCCTCACCCACGTTTGGGAGATCCTTAAGGCAAGAGATCTGAGACAAAGCCAACTCTGCTCTTTCAATCTCCTCACATTAGTCAGCGGTCCCTGATGTTGAAGAAGACGCTATTGAGGAGATCCTCAAAGGGGAGTGAAAACAACAGAGAATGCAAATGATTTCTTTTTGAACGTTGTAATGACCCATATTTTGGGAATTATATTTTTACAACTTATAAGTTTTTGCATTTAATTTTTTCATATTCATGTTTTAAATCATTTTCTTTCTTTCTATTTCCATTTCTTTTCAACCTTTTTCCCCTATAAGCCCAAGTGTTGAAGCCCAGTTTCCCTTCACTTATTTATTTCCTTCACGAGATCAAACAACCCCAAAGAGAGGCCAGCGTACAAAACTCTTTTCCTTTCCTATTTCTTTTCAAATGGGGCCCACTTTAACATTCCCAACTCAAAACACACGCGTGAGCCAGAGCTTTTGGTCCGCTGCCTTTTCCCGAGCGAAAGAAGCGGCACGCCCTCCTTCCTTCGAGCAAAGTCAAGCTCGCCGCCTCTTCGGAAACCGTAACCCCAATGAATCAAAGCCGCCGACTCTCTCCTCCTCTTATTTCGGGAACCCTAACCGATCAGCCCCGCCTCTCGTGCCTGCGGTTCGAAAGCCTAACATGGTCTTCCGAAAATGCCGCCGCCCCTTCCTCTCGTCCGAGTCAAACCCTAACCGCCCTTATCAATTTCGCTCCGAAGAATTCGGGATTTAGATTTGATTCTCTTCTCTATTTATATCCGATTGTTTCTAGGGTTTATGGAAACGAAAATCCTCTCTATTCCTCTAAATGTATGAGCTTTGATCTGGGATTTTTCTGAGTTCCTTCGTGATTGGATTTCTGGTCTTCTTGATCACTCCGAGTTCTTCGATTGAGGTAGATTCCTTCTTCTCCATCTTTCAGTTTATATTTTGAATTATTTGGGATATGATGATGGAGACTCTGATGAGAGGAATTTCCTCGAGGTTTCAAGTTTTCCGGCAACTCCTCTAGGTTTCGCGGATACCCTTGCCGTTGCCCCTCTCTCTTTATTTTCGGTTGGCTTTCGGCTGTAGTCAGCCACCGGGGTACGAGTTCCCTCGCCATCGAGAATCCTCGACTGGTGAAGCTCGTCTCTGTTGATTTCTGCATGCGTGGCTTCGTTCTGGTTTGCCGTGCGTTTGTTCCTTGGAACCCGATTGGCTTCTTTGGTTCCTCCTCTGGATTTTTGGGATTTGCCTGTTGTTTTGGTTTTCTCCTCTGGCCTTACGTTAAGTTCCACTTCCATGAACTTGTTACTGATGTACTCTTGACTCGGGCTTTTTGGTTTGGATCTGAACATCTATTGTTGTTCCTAATTATAAGTTGCAGAAAACCCCCTCTGGCAGGTAGACTACAAAATTTCCATGAGTTGCCGAATCTGATCCCAAAGTAAAATTATATTGTTATTTTACAATCTTTTGTTTAAGATTTTAAATTCTTGTGTTTAAGATTATAATAATTGTCATAGGTTTCTCTATCGACTTCAATTAAATTGTTGCATTAAATTGTTGCGTAAATAATTACCTTTTGGCATAGACCCAATTGTTTGACATGTGTACCCTTGATATTGACAACTCACGACATCAACCCAACAATTAGAGCGACTTTCCACTTAGCTCATTGTTTAGGGGATGTGAATGTGATTATGTATATTGTATTCGGTTTACCATTTTCTTGATGAAAGTGGGTCATGTTATCAATTTTCCTCTTCCTTTTAAGGAACGAGTGTTCAAATACACTTTTCCTCTTTCGTCTGAAATGAGGGTTTCAATATTCAATTGTCCGCTATCCACACTAATAGCGAGGTTACAGAAACATGTTAATGAACATCACTCCCTTGGACATGAGTCACAGCCTAGAATGGTGAGTTAACTTTAACCACCACTTTAAGATATGCATAACTCAGTAGATCATTTCTCTTGTCAGAGATATTGTACTGTTTTCGTTTGGTATAAACTGTTAGTTTGGTTTAGTTGTAATCTACTTCAAATTCTGTTGTTTATCTTCTCCTCAGGTTTAGTAGGAGATTTTACAGCTATTGTTTGTGCATCAGGTTTCTAACGACTGATCATACATGTATGACTTTAAATTCGGTATTATTTTCTGCTTAGTCCTATTCTGCTTTCACTGGTACCTAATAAGATCTGCATAATAATTGTAAATTGTGATGACACCCAGAAACATGTCGTTACAAGTGGTGGCCCATGCAGGTCCGTGCTAACCACCTCGTGAACAGTATAGGTCAAGTAGAATATACCGTAAATCATACCTGTACTTAATTGCGGTACTTTGATTGTTCAAGATGACAAAAGTTTACAACCGTCGCGCACGTTCTATTGCGAACGACTCCATCGCAATTAACGAAAACGTGACGAGAAATGTAGGCGACGGAAGTGGATCTTGCATCGTCAACGACAATGTCGACATCAACGCCGACAACAATCTCCACCAGAACGTCGACAACGACAATGACGACAACCATGACGTCGATGACCAGCTTAATGGTTACGTTGACGCCGAGAATGCCAACAACATCAATTCCAACCTCAACGGTCTTGACAACAATGGCAATGTCGGTAATCATCACATCGACACTGGAAATAATGGCAACATCAATACTGAGCAGCCTGCACCGACGATCCAGATATCAGACCAGACCTTGCGAGAGATGATCATAGCATTGCAACGGGAGCCCGAGCGCAGGCACGAAGGAGTGCGAGAATTTAGATCACTGCGTCCACCAATTTTAAAAGGAACCGAGGGACCTCTTGCAGCAGAAGAATGGCTACGTCGCACAACTGCCATGCTAAGAGCAGCATGGGTCGCGCCACATTCATGGGTGGATATGACAAATCTACAGTTAGTGGAAGACGCCATGTCGTGGCAGGATTCAGAGGAAGATCGCTTGACTCAGCCGGTTTCATGGAGCACATTCAAGGAGAAATTTAATGCTTTGTTTTTCTATCCAGAGGCGAAGAGGGCACTGGAAGCTCAATTCATGAACATGAAGCAAGTCTCCAAGAGTGTGGAACAGTACAACGCTGAATTTTCCAGACTCCGCAAGTTTGCGAAGAAGTGGTGTTTGATCCATGGGATAAAGCTCAGCGTTTTCAAGAAGGCCTGAATATGAAGATTCAGAAACAACTATTCGGACAGAAGCTGAAGACCCACACCGAGGTGCAGCTCGAGACTATGAATACATGCGACAGAAGGAAGAGCGAGAACGACAGATGACTGCCCCACCAACACAACAAGAGTCATCAGCAGCTGGAGAAGATCAGAACTGACGCCCTCCAACAAATACTCGCTCCGGAGAACAAAAGAAGCCTGCTTTACAGACGTCGCAGACCACTCAATTTAAGAACGGGACTCCAACGAATACTTCATGTTTTGTGGTGTGCCACTACTGTTAACGACCCGGGCACGTGAAGAAGGACCGTCGTCGCTACAACAAGTTGTCTCTGATTTGCGGCACGTCCGAGCACTCTATTGCGGACTGTCCTAAGAAGAAGGAGAACACAACTGCTAGTATTACTCAGCAAGAACAGCGTCCACCATCGCAATCCCAGAGGCACCAGGCTTACATCTTGTCAGCAACAGAGACAGATGCTCCTTCCGCATAAAAGACGTTTTCAATTATCTTATAATAGGCTTTACTTTTGCATTTATTACTATTATCTTCATTTGGAAATTACGAGGACGGAATTTATTATAAGTGTTAGTGTTTTTGCCCTAGGCCAAATATTTGGACCTTTATGTTATGTCATTTTCATTTATAAAATGTTTCTCTTATTGTTATTATTATATTGCTTGCATGTTTCTTTATAATAATGTTTGAATAGCTGTTTTATGTTATTCTAAGCATCCCTAGTCATTCATCGTTAAAGGTTTAATAATGAATTAAGACTAGTATTAGTTTAGTTGATAATTATGAGATAATTATATGTATGGTGATACAAATCAAACTTATATGTACTTGTTGGAGAACATGTACTGGATGACTCGCTATGAGATCATTACATGGATTAGTGTCATAAATGATCTCATAATAGTTGTCATAGAATTCTTAGACCTGAGATCATTACAGATTCCTATATAAGGAACATAATGTTTTGACATAACCAAACGTTATCTTTAATCAGATAATCATAAAGGTTATGATTGAACATGATGTGAATTATGCAGAGGAAAGTGAATGAACAAGATGGAATTTGTCCCTCTCCTATGAGAGAGATATCTAATGGGCCCCTCGATAAGTAAGACTGAGAAATGCATGGTCGTGCTCAAATGAATATCATTTGATTTCATCAGTCTACTTAGTAAGCGAGAAATTAAATATTTGAACAATGTAAGTATGACACTGTCTGTGACTTATGTTCAAATAAGATATCGTGTGACAAAAGGATTATGACATGTTCTATTGGTTAGGTTAATATCGGACTAACGATATTAATATTAATTGGGTAGTCATAATGTCTTGCTAGAGACCAATTATGATTCGTGGGCTTTTAATGGGATTAGGCCCACTACCAATTTGATATGAGCCTATTGGGTCGCACACAAAGAACGTAATGGATATGATAGGGTTTAAACATGATTTCGAATTTGATTTGAAATTCGCAATAAGGCAAAAATCTTAACTGACAGATACTGTATCTCGTTAAGATATTTTCCCTAAGATATTGTCGCGTAACAAAACTCGTTAAAGAGTTAACAGATAATATACGATATTATCCTAAAGATATCTTTTGTAACTGAAATGCGTTAAAGGGTTAACGTGGGATTCTATACAAGATATAGAACGATGATTTCCAGTTTTTACCATTTTATCTATCTCCTCCGTTTTTGAGAAAAAAAGAGCGAGAGAAACCCTAGTTGCGGAGAAGGAGCTAGCACCCTCGCAATTCCTGTTCGTGACGTTCTCGTGTGGATACCGATTGAGGGTGGTCGTTCGTAGAGCAGCACCTGTAGTCCGACAGATTCAGATCGTCACAAAGGTTAGTAATCTATTCGGATCAATTAGAAACGCATGGATCTTGGTAGGTTTCTATTTTCCGCTACGTATAAATTAGTTATGTATGATAGAAACCCTAACAATAAGGGGGGAGGATGTAATGACCCATATTTTGGGAATTATTTTTTACAACTTATAAGTTTTTGCATTTAATTTTTCCCATTCATGTTTTAAATCATTTTCTTTCTTTCTATTTCCATTTCTTTTCAACCTTTTTTTCCTATAAGCCCAAGTGTTGAAGCCCAGTTTCCCTTCACTTATTTATTTCCTTCACTAGATCAAACAACCCCAAAGAGAGGCCATCGGAGAGGCCATCGTACAGAACTCTTTTCCTTTTCTATTTCTTTTCAAATGTGGCCCACTTCAACATTCCCAACTCAAAACACACGCGTGAGCTAGAGCTTTTGGTCCGCTGCCTTTTTCCCGGGCGAAAGCAGCGGCGCGCCCTCCTTCCTTCGAGCAAAGTCGAGCTCGCCGCCTCTTCGGAAATCGTAACCCCAATGAATCGAAGCCGCCGACTCTCTTCCTCTTATTTCGGGAACCCTAACCGATCAACCCCGCCTCTCACGCCTGCTATTCGAAAGCCTAACTGGGTCTTTCGAAAATGCCGCCGCCCTTTCCTCTCGTCCGAGTCAAACCCTAGCCGCCCCAATCAATTTCGCTCCAAAGAATTCGGGATTTAGATTTGATTCGCTTTTCTATTTATATCCGATTGTTTCTAGGGTTTATAGAAAGGAAAATCCTCTCTATTCCTTTAAATTTCTGAGCTTTGATCTGGGATTTTTCTGAGTTCCTTCGTGATTGGATTTCTGGTCTTCTTGATCATTCCAGGTTCTTCGATTGAGGTAGATTCCTTCTTCTCCATCTTTTAGTTTATATTTTGAATTATTTGGAATATGATGATGGAGACTCTGATGAGAGGAATTTCCTCGATGATTCAAGTTTTCCGGTAACTCCTCTAGGTTTCACGGCGACCCTGCCGTTGCCCCTCTTTATTTTGGTTGGCTTTCGGCTGTAGTCAGCTGCCGGGGGTAGGAGTTCCCTCGCCGTCGAGAATCCTCGACGGGCGAAGCCCGTCTCTGTTGATTTCGGCATGTGTGGCTTCGTTCTGGTTTGCCGTGCGTGTGTTCCTTGGGACCCGCCTGGCTACTTTGGTTCCTCCTCTGGGCTTTTGGGATTTGCTTGTTGTTTTGGTTTTCTCCTCTGGCCTTATGTTAAGTTCCATGAACTTGTTACTTGTTACTGATGTACTCTTCACTCGGGCTTTTTGGTTTGGATCTGAACATCTATTATTGTTCCTAATTATAAGTTGCAGAAAACCCCCTCAGGCAGGTAGACTACAGAATTTCTATTAGTTGTCGAATCTGATCCCAAAGTAAAGCTATATTGTTATTTTACAATCTTTTGTTTAAGATGTTAAATTCTTGTGTTTAAGATTATAATAATTGTCATAGGTTCCTTTGTCGGCTTCAATTAAATTGTTGCATTAAATTGTTGCGTAAATAATTACCTTTGGGCATAGACCTAATTGTTTGACATGTGTACCCTTGATATTGACAACTCATGACATCAACCCAACAATTAGAGCGACTTTGCACTTAGCTCATTGTTTAGGGGATATGAATGTGATTATGGATAGTGTATTCGGTTTATCATTCTCCTGATGGAAGTGGGTCATGTTATCAATTTTCTTCTTCCTTTTAAGAAACGAGTGTTCAAATGCAATTTTCCTCTTTCATCTGAAATGAGGGTTTTAATATTCAATTGTGCGCTATCCACACTAATAGCGAGGTTACAGAAACGTGTTAATGAACATCACTCCCTTGGACATGAGTCACAGCCTAGGATGGTAAGTTAACTTTAACCACCACTTTAAGATATTCATAACTCAGTAGATCATTTCTCTTGTTCAGAGATATTGTACTGTTTTCGTTTGGTATAAACTGTTAGTTTGGTTTAGTTGTAATCTACTTCAAATTCTGTTGTTTATCTTCTCCTCAGGTTTAGTAGGAGATTTTACCGCTATTGTTCGTGCATCAGGTTTCTAATGACTGATCGTACATGCATGACTTTAAATTCGGTATTATTTTCTGCTTAGTCCTATTCTGCTTTCACTGGTACCCAGTAAGATCTGCATAATAATTGTAAATTGTGATGGCACCCGGAAACGGGTCGTTACAAACGTTCAAACGAAAAAGTTCTCCTTTGCCCCTTCCTTATTTATACTGAAGACTTTCTCCCCACGATCGGGTCCAATCCTTAGATTATGAGGCACATGTCAATGATCTATGGTCATTTATATCTGAAGCCTCGGACTAACGTAGTTGCCAAATCAGAGGCGCGTGGATTTTGGCGCTCAAAATCAAAAAGGGTAATTTTTAGTTTTAATACAAAAATTAAAAATAATTTTAAAATTCGACCCAAAAAATAAAAATTTACAAAAATCGACCAAATCTGGCCACGTCAGCTGTTAGGAGTGTGCATGTGGGCATGTTTTGACTTGGCCGCCCTTACCAAGTGCGGCTAAATTGTGCTGCCATATTTTGACCGCGCTTGCCAAGTGCGGCCACATTGTGCTGCCACAGTTTGACCGCACTTGGCAAGTGTGGCCAAGTTATTAATGGCTTTGGCTGAATGAACAAAAAAGTTTTTTGTATGTAAACTTAACATGTAGGTTGTAGCCTAGTGGTAATACTTGTTCTTTGCGAGAGAGAGGTCCTACGTTCGAGTCTTAACAAACGCATATATGAATATATATTTTATTAAAATTAAAAAAAACAATTATTTTAGCACGTCAGGGGCAAGAATCGAATCCTAGACCTTCAACTTCCAAACTACACGGCTTACCAGCAAGCCAACAATGTAATCAGTAATAGATATACAAATAACATATTTAAAGCATAATTGAAGCCCCATAACTGTGAAGCCTATTAATGACTTAGCCGCACTTGTCAAGTGCAGCTAAAATGTGGCAGCACAATTTGGCCGCGCTTAGCAAGTGTGGCCAAAAATGTGACAACACAATTTGGCCGCACTTGCCAAGTGCGGCCAAGTTAGAACATGCCCAGTCAGCACACATGCACACTCCTAACTGCTGACGTGGCCGAATTCGGACGATTTTTGTAAATATTTTTTTTTCGGTCGAATTTTAAAATTATTTTTAATTTTTATATTAAAGCTAAAAATTACCCAATCAAAAATTACTGCTTCGACTGCCGTGCCCATTTAATGAGGCATCAAATCACTTAACCGCAACTGACGCCCCGTCTAAGCCTAAGTGACGGGGGCAATTGTTACTAAATTGGGTCGGTCCACGAAGAGGAGAAGGAATGTTATATCCGAATGAAGAAGCCCACAAGGAACATAAGGCGGTGTTAACGAGGCCCAAGAAGCCCTCATGGAAAGTGAACCGCTTAACCAGTAAAAGCCAGGCCACATTTTGCCCGTTTAGCTTCCGAGCCTCTAGGGATCAGTTAATGATGGGCTTGATATTAATGGCAGGGTAAGAGGACATTGGTTATGTCTATTTTTAGGGACAATCATGCCACCATTAGAGCGAAGCCGTTATCTACTAACGGCACTGAAGGTAAACCCCCCACATATATATAGTCCTAACGACTACGAAACTGGGAGAGGCGCCAAAGATACTAAACACTAAGGTACTCTGATACTCAAATATCTACTTCCAGTTTACATTTCTTCCTAGCTCGGGGTGACAGTGACCGGACGACTTCCTAATAGGTCGGGCCTAGCTTTCTAATAGGTCGGACTTTAGTCATCCACTGACTTAAGTATCAGAGGGGATTTGGGTTGGAACCCAGATCGGACCCTCCTGACGATAAGTGAATGACCTACGAACTCACTTGGAGTTGGCTCAGGCTTCAGCTCAACAAGCTCGGACTTAGCTCGCCTAGACCCGGGTTCGGCCTTCCACATGTTCCACGCTCTGCCGACAAACTACTTAGCTCGCCCAGAGCCGGGTTCGGCCTTCCACGGGTTCCACTCTCTGCCGACGAAGTGCCACGTCATCGGAGGCATCATCGTCAGCACAACTTCACTAGTTGCCGGATTTACGCATCACCAGTTGGTGAATTTTATCACCCGATCAAATTACCATACCTGTTGATATACCAAACATTGTCATTAAGAGTTAATTAGTGAATCCTTAATACACTACAATCACCCACTAGTTCACATGAAATGAGCATTCCATTAACTAACAATTAGCCAGTAGTTTTATTTAGGATCCAAACCCACAAACGATCACATCTTTGATTGAATTAGCCCGTACTTAAGACAAATTAATTAGCTTTTTGATTTAACATCTCCTTTCAAGAAAAAAACATAAGTATTAATGATAATTGTTTTTATGTTATTAGATTACTAATTCTTTCGCAAGATCTTGTTTTTTATAATTTAACCTTATGAACTCATGGATTTCCAATATAATCAATTGTTTCGATTTAAATCAAGCTCTTTCGAGAGCCAAAGCATTACTAGATTCAAGCATGGGAAACTTTAAGAAGTTAAATCAAGTTCTTTATCATTTTAAAGAATTCTGTCTTAAATTTTCATTGATAACAACTTAGTTTTGATCAAACACTAACAACAAAACTCATATTTAAGAGGTTGAGAGGGATTCACTGTAAGAGATCGAGCAACACATGGCATTCATTCATAAAATGAGCTAAAATGGATGTGATTAAAGGGGGTTTTCGAGACTCATCGATCTTGGCCATATTCACACTAAAAAAGTCAAGGGAGTTCCTTTTATGGTTTAATTGATCCCCTTCTGTTGGCAGGCATCTATGACGGTTGGGTCACATGTAGCTGTGGCTGGTGGAGGTGGAAGGAAGGAGTTGATTACAGTGGGGTGATGATGTGTGAGATATGTTGAAAGAGAGAAATAATTAGAGTTTGTAACGGAGAGAATGAAGGCTTAAAAGACTACATCTCCTGCCATCACACTTTGATATGATTGAAGTTTGATATGAGTGACGTGTCCATTCTTATACCATCAAGATGGTGAGGTGGTCCCTTCAAAATATCTCATGACATAATTGTTATTTCCCTCTTTTACATAAAGAAACAACATGCCTTGTTTTATTTACAAGACCAACTTTTTGTGTTATTAACATCTCTCATCACTTATGTTTAATGATGTGTTCTGTTTTTTCAAAAAAAATTCTACTCATTTTATTTTCATTTTCATGCTTTAGGCCATTACAACATGGATATATATAATGCTAAATCTAGTAATGAAAATGCATCAACATGGGTATCTACAACATGGATATTTCGACATTCATTACTTAAGTGGATCTCCTTAAATAAGATACTAAAGCCACTACAAAAAAAACAAAATTTTCACACTGGCAAATTAATAGAGGAAGTCTTCCTATCTATGGTGAAAATTCTTCCAAAAGTCTACCATTGTGAATGATGTACTTTTGGGTTTTTTTTTTTTTTTTTTTGGGGGGGGGGGGGTTGCTCACCGATCATTCCCCACTACCAACATATGAGCATTGTTTATTTATATGTTAGCATTTTAAACAAAAAATAAAATATTATTATGCCATTTTTCATCCTGTCTTACAAATAGTGTTTAAAAGTTTTGGAGCATTTAAACCCAAATGCAAAAGGATAAAATCAAAGCTGATCCCTAAAAATATGCAACGAAATTGTTGATTTCCTTGTGCAAAATAGCCAACTTTATTTAAAACCAAATTATATCTTATTGCCAAATGCAACTAATTTAGTATGAATTTTGCAATTTGTTTGAACGTTATTTACAATGTTGAAACTTACGAAACCAAATCGAGAAGAGAACATCATTTGCTTTTTAATTTAAACCTCAAAATCCATAAGCAAAGAAATGCTCGTGGAGTTCTCTTCTTTTTTTCGTTTCAATTCAAGTTCGGGCTTCAATTATCTACATGCAAGAACAGATAGAAAATGTTCTTAAAAATCTTATTTCAACTTATTACATGAAAGTTATAAAATTACAATTGTGAATTTCACTTAAAAAGCGACATCTCTTAATTTTATAACATTAACAATCTAAAAGTAATGAAATTTCATTTCATGAGCTTTCATTTTGTTTTGTGGGATATTATCGAATTTGAATCGGGTCATCCCGGGCTAAATCTTATGGTTTGTTTGGTTGCTTGTAGAATCCTTGTTTGAACATGAAAATTAGGTATGTGTCACAAAACTTGTGTTTGGATAGCTCAAAACCCTAATTTTGCGACATAAACCTAATTTTCATGTTCAAACAATGATTCTACAAGCAACCAAACAAACATAAGATTTAGCCCGGGGTTACCCGATTCAAATTCGATAATATCCCACAAAGCAAAATGAAAGCTCATGAAATGAAATTTCATTACTTTTAGATTGTTAATGTTATAAAATTAAGAGATGCCGCTTTTTAAGCGAAAATCAAAATTGTAAATTTATAACTTTCATGTAATAAGTTGAAATGTGATTTTTAAGAACATTTTCTATCTGTTCTTGCATGTAGATAATTGAAGCCCGAACTTGAATTGAAACGAAAAAAAGAAGAGATTCTAACTCCACGAGCATTTCTTTGCTTATGGAATAAATTAAAAAGCAAATGATGTTCTCTTCTCGATTTGGTCTCTTGTAAGTTTCAACATTGTAAATAACGTTCAAACAAATTGCAAAATTCATACAAAAATAGTTGCATTTGGTTTTTAATAAAGTTGGCTATGTTCTCTTCTCTCTCGTTCTCTCTAAAATTTCTTCCCAAAGCATTGCGATCTCATCAAATTTACGGGATCAGCTCGAAATTTGCTTTGTTCTTCTCCTGAAGGTCAGTATTCTCCTTAATTGCTTGAAAGTTCTATTCGTTCGGCTGAGATCTAAACGTTTCTTGAGTTATTTAGTTGGATTTCTTTGTCAGCTTAGCAACCTTTTGCCCTATTTAATGTGGTGTTAGTTTTACAAACAGAATCTCTTTTTAGGGCATAGTTTTGTGAAATATAGTTCTTGATTCTTGTATGTTCCAATGGAAGTTGAAAAATTGTTCTGTTTTAATAAAATCAGTAAACATGATTTCGTTAATTGATTTGGCTGTATTGTATTGTAAACTCTGGCTAAAGTGAGAATGTCATATGTTCTGTTTTGTGACTCTGAATGAAGATCAACTCTTGATTGATTCAATGTTTAATTCTTGAACCGTGCCTATGTTTGGTTCGTGATTTTCTTTTGAAAATTTTGAGTTCATTGATTTACATGCAAAATTTTGAATAATATGAAGTTGAGTTAAAGATGACAAAGTGCGTCCTTGGCCTTTTTTCTTTTTTGGCCCCTCAGGATATCGGATGTTGTGATATTCAGAAGCAAGAGATCAGTGAGGCTGTCGAGTTGCCTCTTCCTCACCACGGGCTATACAAGCAGATTGGTATATATATCCTCCAAGAGGTGTGCGTCTCTATGGTCCACCTGGTACGTGTAAATCCATGCTCGCCAACACTGTGGCAAACCATACCACTGCTACTTTTATAAGAATCGTTAGCTCTGAATTTGTCCACAAGCATTTGGGTGTGGTATGTTTGTGAATCAATCGGTGTGGTCTAAATGTATTCACCATTTCTTTTCTTGTTTCAAATCCTGTGTATTTTTTCATCTATTTCTATGCCATTTCTTTTAAATAAGTTATATGCTTGTTTTCATTGTTTACTAATATGTAAATATGTAATGACCACGTGTGTCTATTATATTTTCTATGTTTTTTACTGAAACACAAACTGTTGGTCTGATACACTAAAGCTATAATTATTGGATAGCCTTGATATTAATCCTGGATTATTTGCTGATATATTTTCATTCTTAACCATCAATTTCAGCCTTTGTTAATTAATATGCTATAATGTTTCAAGACAGTTAAAGCTATTCAGAATTTATTTTCTTACAAGCATTCATATTCACATGAATGCTCTTTTGGAATGTCTCAACTAAAAAAATAAAACTTCTTTGACTTGTTCCAGGGTCCAAGGATAGCTCGTGATGTTTTCTGTCTTGCTAAGGAGAATGCCCCTGCAATTATAGTTATTGATGAGGTTGATGCTATTGCTAATGCACGACTTGCTGCTCAAACTGGAGCTGATAGGGAAGTTCAGCGTATCCTTTTTGAACTGCTGAATCAGGTATGATTGAAGATAATAAAATATATGGTGGGGACCAAATTTTCTATCCCTAATCCTCTTTCTTCAAAATGAAATCATGGGAGACTGACACATTGATTTGATAACTGTCTAAATGAAGATGACTCCTAGTCTTGTTTATCGATGGAATACCATTGCTTAGTCTCAAAGCTGAGACTGCAAAACCAATCTCACCCCTCTATGACTGAGCTGGGCCTCAGCATCTAAATTGGAACAATTATGATTGGCAATTCTGTTGTTGTCCTCACATTGCTGCGGGCATAGTTAAATTTTATGTTTTTGGTATCTGTTTATAAGGAATTTAACTGTCTAATCGAAGATGCCTCGTATACTTGTTTATGGATCGAAGGCCATTGCTGGGTCTTGAATCTAAAATATTGAAAAGACAATCTCACTCCTTTATGACTGAGCTGGGCATCAGCATCTGAATTGAAACAATTGAAACAATTATTACCGTTGCTACACCTCATCTTGGTTCCAGTGGTAATGGGCATGTGTATTTGTTTATTTCCATATTTCTGTTCATTTTATTAAACAAGCTAGCTAACACCAATGATAATGGTGGAGATGAAGAAGAAAAATTAAAGCGGTTCTAATCTATTTAGAAAAAAATTATGATGGTTAGAAACAAGAAACAAGTGTCTAATTGTTAAACTGATGTGAGTAAGCATATATTAGATGGAGACATGAGTAGCATGAGAACACTTGGAGGGGATACAAGTCCACTCTAGATCACTGCTTGCTTACAGCAAAGGATGTTGTTGTGTCTTACTTCTATGCCTTAGTTACAGATGAACTTTCTGTGAATGTTAAGGATGAAAAGACCTATGATGCATTTAATTTGTTGGTAGTATTGTATTACTTGATGATACCATGATAGGTTTTTGATAGATATGGGACTGAAATTTGGGTTATTTATTGAAATAAAGTTGGATACAAAGATAATCGACCCCTTTCGAGAGGGAGCCGGCTCTCCAATCTAGATCTACTACTACAAATTACTCTCTCACTAGATCTATAACTATCACTCTAAGAATTAGGGTTTATAGCTCTCAAATTCCATAAGAAAACATGACGGCTGTCCTAAACATATATAGGAGCAGATTTCGTCAAATAACGAAACTACTAAAAAACTTCCAAAAATAGAAAATGCTAAATCAGCCCAAACTTTCCAAGTCAAACTTTCCAAATCTGTTCGAAGCCTAATTTTGCTCCCCTGATTTCGCCTTGCATCAAACTTTCCAAATCTGTTCGAAGCCTAATTTTGCTCCCATGATTACGCCTTGCGTCAAACTTTCCAAATCTGTTCGAAGCCTAATTTTGCTCCTTTAATTTCGCCTTGCGTCTTCTCCGTTGATACGTAATGATCTCATCATTACTCCCCCCAAAAGAACCGCCTTGTCCTCAAGGTGGAAGTCAGGAAACCTCTGTTTGATGACATCGTAGGGCTCCCAAGTAGTCTCATGGTCCGGTAGGCCAGACCACCTGACCAAAACCTCGCGTTCCCTGCATGTTCTTGGCGGAACCCTAAAACCTGCAATGGCTCCAAAATCACCTCCATTTCTGCTGTCAATGTCGGTGGTAGGCAGGAAGACGGTGTGTGGTCGACAATGGCTCGCCTCAACCGAGAAACATGAAACACTGGCTGAATCGCTGAATCCGGTGGTAACTCCAGTCGATAAGCCACCTGCCCAATGCACGCCTCCACCCTGTAAGGGCTAAAGTAACGAGGAGATAACTTCTCATTCCTCCGGTGAGCCAACGATTTCTGTCTGTATGGTCGCAGTTTCAAGTAGACCATGTCGTCCTATGCGAACTGAATATCTCGCCTATGTCCGTTAGCTTGGGCCTTCATCAGCTGTTGTGCCCGCAATAAATGTCGCTTCAACTCCTGCAGTTTCTGATCTCTCTCTTCTAGCAACTGCTCCACCTGAGAACTGGTTGGACCCTCGACTGTAGTGCAACAAGTGCGGTTGGTCCCTCCCGTACAATACCCTAAAAGGGATGGTCTGAGCAGCCGTATGGAACGAAGTATTGTACCAATACTCCGCCCAAGCCAACCACCTTGCCCAATGCTTTGGCGCATCCGAAACGAAACAACGTAGGTATGTCTCGATACTCCGGTTGACGACCTCTGTTTGGCCATCAGTTTGTGGATGATACGTCATGCTCCTCTTCAGCTTTGTCCCCTGCATTTTGAATAGCTCCTTTCAAAAGTGGCTGAGGAATACCTGGTCCATGTCTGTCACGATCGCCTTCGGTACTTCATGCAATCGAATCATCTCATTGATGAATGAAGCTGCCACTGACACGACGGTGTAAGGGTGTCTCAACGCCACGAATGTGTGTACTAGCTCAGCCTGTAGACCACCACCATGATGACTGTGTATCCTTCCGATTTCGAAAGCCCATCAATGAAGTTCATGGTGACTTCTTTCCAAACCCGCTCTGGTAATGCTAGTGGCTGCAACAATCCTCCAGGAGCTGTTACCATATACTTGTGACGTTGGCAAACGTCACACTTTGCTACCCATGCTGCCACATCCTTCTTCATCCCCGCCCAATAGACCTCTCTGCTCAAGCGCCGATAAGTCTTAAGGACACCCGAATGGTCCCCTACTGCACTCCTGTGGAATTCCTGTAGTAGTGTCTGAATGTGGGTCGAGCTCCTCGGCACCACCAAGCGGCCCTTATGCAGTAAGCGATGCCCATCCATCATGTATCCTAGGTGTGCTGTGGGATCCTGAAGTAACGCCGCCTTAATCTTGCTCAGCTCCTCATTCTCTACTATTTCCCTCATCAATGGCTCCAAATCCAGCGATACTGGTAGTGAGAGAGCTGCCAACTGAGAATCTACCTTCCTCCTAGACAAGACGTCAGCTGCCTTGTTTTCCAGTCCTGGCCGATACTGGATCTCGAACTTATACTCCACAAGCTTCATCAGCCATTACTGGTGTTCATCTGTCACCATCCATTGCTCCAGCAAGTACTTGAGGCTCCTCTGGTCAGTACGCACCAGGAATGGCCGGCCTAGTAAGTATGGCCTCCACTTCTGAACGGTGAGAACTATGTCCATCAGCTCACGCTCGTACACGGATTTAAGCCGTGCTCTCGCTGATAATACCTGACTGAAGTACGTGAAGGGCCTCTGGTCCTGCATCAGAACCGCTTCCAGCCCATATCAAGACGCGTCAGACTCCAACACGAATGACCTGCTGAAATCCGGAAGTGCCAGTACCGGAACGCTCGTCATGTCCCTCTTCAGGACCTCAAATGTAGCAGTGGCTTCCTGCCCCCAATGAAAGTCCTTCAGCTGCTCTGTCAAAGGCCAGGCAATGGTGTTGTAGTGCTTGACGAACTTTCTGTAGTAGCCCGTCAGGCCTAAGAACACCCTCAATCCTCGTAAGGTGGTGGGACGTAACCATTCCACCATCGCCGTGATCTTCGAACTCTCGGCCTCGACCCAATCTGCGAGACTATATGACCCAAGTACTCCACGCTCCGCTGGCCAAATAGACACTTCTTCCTATTGGCAAAAGGTTGTTGCTACAGTAACTCCTGCAACACCAGCCTCAAGTGCTCTCTCTACATGCGCCTCACTGGTCTGGCTATAAACCAATATGTCGTCAAATAAGACGAGCACGAATCTCCGGAGGTATGGCCTGAACACCTTGTTCATCAGGGCCTGAAAAGTCGCTGGAGCATTGGTCAGCCCAAAAGGTATGAACAAAAACTCATAATGGCCTTCATGAGTTCTGAAGGCTGTCTTCTCTACATCTTCCCTCTTCATTCGGATCTGATGGTAGTCCGCCTTCAGATCGATCTTTGAAAATATTGTGGACCCATGCAGCTCATCTAGTAGTTCATCGATCACTGGAATAGGAAACTGTTAGGATCCAAGATAAAAAGACAATTTTTATAGATAAAAGTAGCCAAAAACACGATAATTGAATACAAAAAGGTGTATTCTCCTCCCAAGACGCCTAGAGGACGTCCGCACTCGTTTAATCTAAGAACTACTCCTAGGACGCTCAATAGAGAATATCTTAAATATCAAGCATAAAAATCCTAATGACGGCTAGCCCTTATTTATAAAAGAAACTAGGGTTTTCTTAGGCTAATGGGCGCGCGCATAAACACAAGGGAAAGGGGGGCCGGCGGCCCACATGGGCCGGCCCATGCCCTGGCGGAATAGACCGCCAGGTCTATCAATACTCCCCCCAAAGAACCACATTGTCCTCAAGGTGGTGTAAGTCCCGGCGGTACTACTCCGAGTGGGAGTCGTCCTCCCCTCCGATCCGTTCGTCCTCTACGTCATCTTCATCGTCGGCTTCCGCCATCAACACTTGCAGCTTTCGATCCACACAGCGGTATCTGGGAGTGAAGTGCTCGTCGCATCTGAAACATAGCCCCTTTTGCCTTTTCTCCCTAATCTCCGCATCGGTCATCCGTCGAAATGGACCCCCAGCCGGTGGTGGGTTGCTCTGCTCGCCCACCTTCTCTAGTCCCACCTGAACTACCTCAGTAGTGGCCCCCGCTCCGCCTGCTCCAGTCGAGATGACCCGCTGCACCTGTCCACTGTAGCTCCCCCCGCCTCTCCTATCCTCAGCTCGGGAGTCCTCCACCATATGTGCCATCTCGATGACATCTGAAAGCCCCCGAGGCTTGTAAGGCCTCACTGCAGCTCGAAGACTAGGTCGCAATCCCTTCAGGAAGGTGCCTTCCAGCGACTCGTCCGAAACCCCATGTACTCGCCCGGTCAGTGTCTCAAATCGCTCGATGTAATCCCGCACCGGCCCCTCCTGCCTGAGGGCAAACAGCTGCTCGTGTAGGTTCCCCAATCGGGGGTCTCTAAACTTCTCCAGCACCAAGTCCTTCAGCTCCTCCCAGCTCCAGATCTGCTGCCTCCTCTCCTTCCACTGGAACCACCCTAAAGCTCTGCCCTCCATGCAGATGGCTGCTGCCTCTAGCTTCTGTGCCTCGGTTATGTGGTGCGCTGTGAAATCTCTCCGCGGTGAATAGCCAGGCGTGTGGATCCTCCCCGGAAAATATCGGCATCTTTAGCTTTTGGACTCTGCAATCTCCGCCAAAGTGCCCCTGCTCGGGCCTCCCCTCCTCTCTGTGCTGCGGTCGGTAATGCTGACGTCTCTCGTCCATGGTCTCATAACGCCTGGGTGGCCCTCCTCCGCGACCCCCATAGTCTCCTAGGTCTCTGTGCTCCCCATCGCCTCCAAACACGCCCTCTGGCCACTCCTGGTAGTTTCCGTATCTCCCTCCGGTGCCTGCTGTGCGTCTTTCCTGGTGGTGGGGCGGTGGATGCCACCTCCCAACATCAAAACGAGGGTCGGGAGGGTCCCGATAGTCCTCGCCGTAGTCTCCGTGCTCATGAAAGTCTCCGGGTCCCAAATCCTCCTCGAAAACACGTGCCGGAGCCTCTCGCCGTGACGGATCCTACTGAAAACCCCCGAAGTTGCCGCCAACCGCCCCTGCCGCGTCGCGCGGGAGTCCGGAAAGGTCCTGGGGGCCCCAGCGGACCCCTCGTGGGCCGGGGGGGGGTCGTCGGACCTCCAGGAGGGGTCGGTGCCCCCGGCCGAACCCGGGGGGGGGGGGTTCGCCGGACCCCCCGGTGATCCTGGGGCCCCCAGCGGCCCCCCGGGGGTCGGCAGGGGTCGCCGGACCCCCAGGAGGGGTCGGCGCCCCCGACCGACCCCAGGGGGGGTTCGCCGGACCCCCCAGTGATCCTGGGGGCCCCAGTGGCCCCCCAAGGTCGGGGGGGGGGGGTTCGCCGGACCCCCAGGGTGGGCCGCCGCACTCCGGCGACCCCAGTGGAGGTTCGTCGGGGTCGCCCGGAGTTCCTGGGGGCCGGCGACCCCCTGGGAGGGTAGCCGCAGCCCTCCGCCTCTTTCGCGCGCCCTCGCGCGGGGTTCGTCGTGGTTGCCGGTCCTTCCTTGGGCTTCCGCGGCCTTTCGCCTAACTTCTTCCCGATAATCAACCCTCCACGGCTCCTCGTCCTCATCGTCGGCCAGATCCTCCAAAAAAAAAATCACTTTTTGGATCAAAGCTTTCAACTTTCTCCTTCTCCTTCTTCAAAGGTGCCGCCTTTTCCCCCCCATTTAGGGTTTTCTTCCACTTTGTTGTTCGCCGCCAATTGCTTTAGGGTTGCCATCATTTGCGCGAATTGGTCGTCGTGCTTCGCTTGATTTGCTGTCAATTGGTCGATGGAAGCCGTCAATTTTGCCATGGATTCGTCGTTGGCCGCCAAAGATTTCTTGATCCCGTCGATTTCGCTCGTGAATTTGGCCCCCAAAGCTTCAATTTTGTTGTGGAATCTTGTCGTAGCCGCCATGGATCGTCCCGTGCTCTGATACCAAATTGTTAGGATCCAAGACAAAAAGACAATTTTTGTAGATAAAAGTAGCCAAAAGCACGATAATTGAATACAAAAAGGTGTACTCTCCTCCCAAGACGCCTAGAGGACGTCCGCACTCGTTTAATCTAAGAACTACTCCTAGGACGCTCAATAGAGAATATCTCAAATATCAATCATAAAAATCCTAATGACGGCTAGCCCTTATTTATAAAAGAAACTAGGGTTTTCTTATGCTAATGGGCGCGCGTATAAACACAAGGGAAATGGGGGCCGGCGGCCCACATGGGCCGGCCCATGCCCTGGCGGAATAGACCGTCAGGTCTATCAGAAACTTATCAGGTACAGTTTCCTTATTCAGTGCTCGATAGTCTACAGACTCTACATAGAATCTCCAACTGCCGTTCTTCTTCACAATTAATACCGGGCTAGAGAACGGGCTAGTGCTGGACTGGATTACTCAAGCCTGTATCATCTTATCGACCATCTTCTCGATCTCTCCCTTCTGGATTTGGGGGTAGCGGTAAGGCCGTACACTGATCGGCGCCACTCATTCCTTGAGCAATATGGGATGCTCATGGTCTCGTAGGGGTGGTAGTCCATGAGGTTCCTGAAACCCCCCAAACTGGTCCAATACCTGCTGGATCTCATCATGAATATCATCCGGCTTACTTGCTGCCTCCACCGCTAGCTCTTGGAGCTCCACCAAGAAGCCTCCACCCTCTGCATGTAAGATCCTAGCCATCACCTTCAGGGAAACCCGTGATCGGCACAGACCCGGATCCCGTTGAAGTGTCACCCGTTTGTCCCACGCCTGGTATTCGATTCGGAGCAACTTCCAATTTGTCCTATTTTCCCCAAAGCTCTGTAGCCATCGCATCCCTAAGATGACGGCCGTGCTGTCCAGGTCTAGCGGCAAGAAGTCCTCCACAATTCTGACCCCTTGGAGGGTCAGAACCACGCCTCAGCATACTCCTCTCCCCTGCTCTACCGGTAGGTACCCATCATCACTCCAAAGCTACCCGTATCCACCAACTCGAACCCCCTATTGCTCCACAACTCGATTGGAAATGAAGTTGTGGGTGGCCGCACTATCGATAAGAACTGTCACCTCCTGCTCCGAGATCTCTCCGATCAGCTTCATAGTATGGTTCGGGGTGAACTTTACTACGGAGTTGAGCGATACCTCTGCGACATCCAAATGTGTATGCTCTTGCTTCACCTCTACCGCCCCAGGAAATGCTCAACTTCCTCCTCTACATCAGACTCTCCGTCCTCCTCATGTACCAAGAGTACCTGTAAGGTTCGCTCTCGACATCTATGCCCAGGGCCGTACTTCTCATCACATCGAAAGCACTTCACATTCGCCTTCTTATTCGTCCACTCTGTCTCCGTTATCCTTCGAAAAGGCCCACTAGGCTGTGCGGCGCTGCCCTTATCCTTAATCGCCAAAAGTCCGCCAACATGTCCTCCTGGTGCTGCGGGTCTCTGTCCTCCTGCCTGACATGCGGTACGAAAAGCACCTCCGGTCCATCCTCCTTTTGCTCGTCGCTCCGCTGCGTTCTTATCCTCCGCTATCTGCGCCAGGTCCATAACATCCATCAGCCCCGTTGGTCGCTGCATGAGTAACTCAGCCCGAATGTTGGGCTTAAGCCCTTTCATGAAGCTTCCCATCAAGGCCGCCTTCGGAATGCCCCTCACCTGTCCTCCGAGCACCTCAAATCGCTCCATATAGTCCTTCACCGTGCCTCCCTGCTGAAGGGCCATGAGCTACTCGTACAAGTCTCCTCCATGAGTGTCCCGAAAACGATCGAGCAAGCACTCCTTGAACTCTTCCCAAGATCTAATCTGTCGCCACTGCAACTTCAATTGGTACCATGCCACGGCCTTCCCTTCCAAACAGAGTCCCGGCGCCTGTAATTTCTCAGGCTCCGTCAACCCGTTCACTTGAAAATACCTCTCAGCCTTGTAGATCCACACATATGGGTCGTCTCCATCGAAAACAGGCATCTTCAATTTCCTGACCCGGTTTTCTAGCCCAGTGTTGCCCTGGTTCACCCTTCCCCTTGGCAATCCGAAATGAAACTGGTGTTGGGCATTGCGTTGGGCCCTCCCTTCGTCCCATTATCCTCATCCGTTTTCCCAGCTTTCATCATCTCCAAATGCGCCTCGATGCTCCCAAGGGTTACCCCCTGGTCCTCTATATCCTCCTTCCTGTTGACGGGTTCTCGCTGGCTATCCTCTCCTGAAGGGTTTGTCAGCGTCCATGTGCCTTGAAGATGATCTTCCGGGTGCTCAGTTATGTATTGATGATGCGTCGGGCCTTGACGGGCACATGGTCCAACCCCCGAAGACTGTCCAGCACCTGAACCAGTCCTCGGGCCATAAAAAGGCCCTCTTCCAAGCTCTGGGGGCTGCTACCACACAGGGCTGTCTCTGGGAGTTTGCTGCCCCTCCCTGGGGGTCGCGCAGCGCCTAGGAGTCTCCTGTGGGTCCATGCGGCCCCCAGGAATGTCCAGGGGTGCCGCGCGGCCCCCCAGGTTGCAGCCTGTGGGTCGCGCGGCCCCCAGGACTGCTCCTGGGGCTGCGCCAAGGGGCCGGAGGGCCCGCCGAATCCTCTGTGAAGGAGTAGGGTTCCGGCGGCTTGCTTCCGATGCCTTGTTTCATTCGGATCTGTTTTGTCGCGGTCTCCTCCTTCTCCTCCGGTTGTCCCATCGCCTAAAGTTATGATCTTGCTTTCCCTTTGTCCAAAGGTGGTTCCTTTAGCCCTAGATCTGAAGTTTGAGTGAAAAAGTTACCATTTTTGGACTCGTCCTCGTCGTGGCGTGAGTTGTCTTGCTTCTCCATCAATGACTTCATTGTTGCCGTAAAATCGGAGAACTTCCCTTCGAAGGAGTCGAACTTCTTCTCCACGGTAGCTTCGATCTCCTCCACCTTCTTCTCTAGATCCTCCACCTTGAAAATTGCTCTTGTCGTCGCCATGTTGGATCGTCGCTCTGATACCAATTTGATAGGTTTTTGATAGATTTGGGGCTGAAGTTTGGGTTTTTTATTGAAATAAAGTGGGACACAGATAATCGACCCCTTTCGAGAGGGAGCTGGCCCTCCAATCTAGATCTACTACTACAAATTACTCTCTCACTAGATCTATAACTATCACTCTAAGAACTAGGGTTTATAACTCTCAGATTCCATAAGAAAACATGACGGCTGCCTTAAACATATATAGGAGCAGATTTTGTCAAATAAGGAAACTACTAAAAACTTCCAAAAATAGAACATGCTAAATCAGCCCAAACTTTCCAAATCAAACTTTCCAAATCTGTTCGAAGCCTAATTTTGCTCCCCTACTTTCGCCTTGCATCAAACTTTCCAAATCTATTCGAAACCTAATTTTGCTCCCCTAATTGCTCCCTGATTACGCCTTGCGTCAAACTTTCCAAATCTGTTCGAAGCCTAATTTTGCTCCCCTAACTGCTCCCTTGATTTCGCCTTGCGTCTTCTCCGTTGATACGTAATGATCTCATCAGACCATGAGTAAAGTAACGGGGTAATATCATGACTAGAAAAGTAGAAGCTTTACAGGCTAAACCATTTAGATTGAACAGGTTGTAAACAAAACATATATAATGTCTTAGAACATGATAGAACAAAATGAGGTGCCCACAATTGTTTTATATTAGTGAAGCCACAAATTATGATGGAACCATATTTAACCCAAAAACTTGAGTCAATGGGTATATACTCGGAACATTATTATTATTATTATTTTTCAATGTATGACTTTTATTCTCAAACCCCTTCAGACTTGAACTAGGAATCGTAACTTTGAAAATTAGAATCATGATCTAGATTTGGATTAAGTCATTACAGTAGGTGATCGGAGTTCAAAAATTGGAATCACAATCTGATTTTGGATCTAGATCATTACAAGAGATGATCAGTGCTTTGAATGATTCATATTGAATTTGTATTTAAACGAGGATGCTAAAAAATCAGGTGATGTAGGACATGACATAACCTTGCTATGATACCGTCTTCAGACCGGATGGAACAAAATAGGGTTCCCACGGTTGTTTTATGTTGGTGTAGTCACAAAACGATAGTTAAAATTATATCTAACCTAAAAATTTAAGCCAATAGGAAGATGCTCAGTTACTAATTTACATTTAAAAGAATAAGAATAGAATAATGGAATTTTTGTATGTTTCTATTAATCAAGCGTTGTCTTGATTTATAGGTTAAGACTTGCCTATTTACAGAAGTTACAATCCAATCCAAACAAATAAACAGAAAATCAAATCTATATCAAAATTAATAAACAGAAAATCTATCAAAAATTAATAAACAGAAAATCTATCAAAAAATAATAAACAGAAAAATCGAACCCAACACTAATCAAAACGCCCATAATCATGGCACCATCAACCACTTTTACAAGAGTTTGAAAAGTCATTAGTAGATATTTTATCATGCACCTTCAAGCTGAACGGGATAGACATCACGTTGAGCTTGAACCGAAGATTAGCAAACCGAGCCGAAACAAGTCGCTTTGTGAGCACATCAATGATTTGATCTTTATTGGATAAGAACCAAACTTCTAAAGATTTTGACGAATCCTTTCACATACTAAATAGTAGTTGATTTCCACATGTTTGGTGCAAGCATGAAATACAGGATTTGTGGTGAGGTAGGTGGCGCCAATATTATGGCCCCATAAAGTATGACAACACCAAAGAGTAATTCCAAGTTTATTAGCTATTCGACCCAAATAATCTCAACAGTGGCATGAGGGACAACACGATATTCAACTTATATGCTAGATCCAGCAATAGTAGGTTGCTTCTTGGAATTCTAGGATATCAAATTATGGCCAAAGTATATACAATAGGCAGATGTCAGCTTGTGATCATCAGGACTACCTGCCCAGTCGGCATCTGAATAACCAGACAGTTCTGTGGAGAGGCTATTGCATATGCAGGTTCCATTTCTCTTTGGTCTAACTGCCATTGAAAAAGTTGCTGCTTCTGTTATTCATTGGGTATTTAGAAGAACGGGGAAACATCTCTTTCTTACTGATAATGATGGAGGATAACGTTGACTTTTGCAGCATATGGTGGATGATCAGGGCAGCCTATATTTCATGTGTGCGTCCTGGTAGACTATATAGAAATATTAAATTCCCTTTGCCTGACTTACGTCAGAAGAGTCTAGTTCTGCAGGCATGCTCTTAGTAGTGTCCTATTAGAGAAATTCCTGATTTGTGTCTATATGGGACAGGCTACATTTCCTCAGTGGAAGTGAAATGATTATATGAATAAAATAAGCTTGTATGCATTAATGCATACCATATTTATCTTATTGCATGCTATTTTATATGGACCCAGGGCTGCTTGCCTAGCAATCCACGGTTTTAGTTTCTTTAAAGGAAGACTAAGTTTGATTGCTGTTGTATGGGAATGGGACAAGTTACAATTCATCTGCAGAACAGACGGAAGTTGAATCCAAAATTTGCTGGTATGCACATTGCGTTGATCCCGTTGATAAATATTTGTGGTGCTGGCATATGTCGCACTTCTCCACCATCTCTGCGACATCCTTCCGCATCCCTCCCAGAAAAACTCCCGAGCCAAGCGCTGGTAAGTCTCAGGACCCTAGAGTGGCAACCTACCGCGCTCCCATGAAACTCCTGTAACACCCTCGTGATATGAACCGACCCCCACGGTACCACCAAACACCCCTTGTACAAGAGACGTTGCCCCTCTAACGAATACCCGGGGCGTGCTGCTGGGTCCTGTAGTAGTGCTGCCCTGATCTTGGCTAGACCCTCATCCTTCTCAACCTCTCACAACAGGTGCTCCCAATCGAGCAAAACTGGTACTGACAAGGCCGACAAGTGTGAATCAACATCCCTCCTGATAGTGCATCTGCCGCCTTGTTCTCAATCACTGGCCTATACTGGACTCGATGTTGTAACCTAGCAGCTTGGTCAACCACTTCTGATGCTTCTTAGTGACCATCCTCTGCTCCAAAAGATATTTGAGGCTCCTCTGGTCTGTCCTCACTACGAATCACCGGCCAAATAGATATGGTCGTCATTTTTGCACCGCCAACACAATAGCAATCAGCTCATGCTCATAAATTGACTTGAGCGCCCTCACCGATAGCACGTGGCTAAAATAGGCCGCTGCCGCATCTGTCTCCACCACGAATGGCCGGCTAAAATCTGGAATTGCAAGAATGGGAACGCTCGTCATGGCCCTTTTCAGGGCCTCAAAAGCTAGAGTGGCCTGTTCTCCCCAATGGAAGTTTGCTCAGTCAACGACAACTCAATGGTACTGTACCCCTGGACGAACTTCCTGTAGTAGCCCGTCAGTCCTAAGAATCCTCGCAACTCCGTAGTGTGGTAGGGAGTGGCCAATCCACCATGGCTACTATCTTATAACCGTCAGCTGTCATGCCTTCTGCGGAAACAATATGGCCCAAGTACTCTACACTCCGCTGGCCGAAAGAGCACTTCTCCCGGTAGGCAAACAGTTGATGCTCCGTCAGCTCTCTCAGCATGGTTGTCAAATGCTCCACATGTGACTTTATTGACCGGCTATAAAACAAGATGTCATTGAAAAATACCAGAACAAACCTCCTCAGATATGGCCGTAACACCCTATTCATCAATGCCTGGAATGTGGCAGGGACATTAGTCAAGCCGAACGGCATGACCAAGAACTCATAGTCACACTCGTGTGTCCTGAAAATAGTCTTCGTCACATCCTCATCTCTCATCCGGGTCTGGTGATAATCGGACTTCAATTCAATCTTGGTGAAGAACACTGCACCATGCAACTCATCTAACAGCTCGTCAATCACGGGAATGGAAAACTTGTCGAGCACTGTCTCATTGTTCAATGCCGGGTAATCGACACAAAATCTACAGCTACCGTCCTTCTACACTAACAACACTGGGCTCGAGAAAAGGGCTCACAGTCGGCTGTATCACCCCTGCCTGAATCATCTCGTTCACCATCCTCTCGATCTCTCCCTTCTGCACATGTGAATAGCGGTATGACCGTACACTGATGGGAGCGACACCCTCTCAGAGCACAATGGCGTGCGTGCCCATGAGGCGTCTGAAACACAACATCAAACTGAAATAAGACCTGTCATAGCTCCCATGGTATGTCTTGCTCCTGCTCCGCCTCCATTGCCAGGCCATGTAGCTCCACCAAGAAGCCTCCTCATTCGGACTGGAATGCCCTCGCCATGGTCTTCAAGGAAACCCTGGATCTGCACAAACTGGGGTCCTCCCTAAAGCGTCACTACCTTTCCCCGT
Organism: Scilla litardierei; assembly: GCA_030789695.1. Lineage (NCBI taxonomy): Eukaryota > Viridiplantae > Streptophyta > Magnoliopsida > Asparagales > Asparagaceae > Scilla > Scilla litardierei. The sequence goes on from CM061141.1 coordinate 324,841,934, forward strand.
GCATGAACTCTATACTCATCAACTTCCAGTTGGTCTTCGTTTCTCCCAAGGACTGCAGTCATCTCATGCCTAGAATCACGTCGGTGCTGCCTAGATCGAGTGCCTCCACCACATGTATCTCCTGGAGGGTCAAAATCATGTCTCGGCATACTCCCATGCTCTGCTCTTCCTGCCTGGTCCCCATTATCACCCCAAAGCTGCCGATGCCAACTAACTGCGACCCCTACTGCTTCACCACACGATTGGAGATACAATTGTGGGCACTATCAATCAATAGCACCACATCCTGCTCAGAGATCATCCCTATCAACTTCATAATATGGTTTGGAGTGAACCATACTGCGGAGTTGAGTGACACCTCCGGTACCTCCAAAATGAGATGGCTCTTGCTTCGCCTCTTCCCCACTCCGCTCCTCCACTTCCTCCTCATCCTCTACCAGCAGCATCAGGAGTGTACGATCTCGACAGCGATGACTTGAGAGCATACTTCTCGTCACACCTAAAACACAGCCCCTTCGTCCTTTTGTTTTGTATCGCCGCCTTGGTTATGCGTCAAAACTGCCCACTAGGCTGTGGTCTGCTGCTCCTCTCCTTGCTCACCTGAGCTTTCCCTGTCTGGACCCCCCTGCAGGGGCCCGCTACACTCCAGGAGTCGTTGAGCCGCAAAAAGCTATCCGCCCCAAGCTCCCTTGGCTCGCCGATCCACTGCTAGCCTGTCATCCACTATTTGAGCTAGGTCCATCGTCTCAAGTAGTCCACTCGACCTCTGCACCCGAAGCTCTCCCTGAATTTCATTTTTCAGCCCTTTCCTAAAGCTTCCCACCAAGGTCTCCTCGGTCATCACCCCCCCTCATACGGCCAGAAAGTGCGTCAAATTTCGTTAGATAGTCTCTCACCGTGCCCACCTGCCTACATCGAAAGATGGTCGCGCAGTTCGCCACCTTAAGTGTCTCTGGAGCGATGCAACATGCAATATGTGAATTATTTCCATGACTGTACCGGTCGCCATTGTTACCTCCATAAATACCAAGACAACGCCTTTTCCTCGAAACACACGCCCAACGCATGCACCTTCTCCACCTCCACCATCTGGTAGACCTCAAAGTACCGCTCTACACTTGAGACCCATCTGTGGGGGTCCTTCCCGTCGAAAACCGGCATCTTTAGCTTCCACACCTTCTTTTCGGGTACACACATCCCATGCTCTGTTCTCGCTCTAGGTTGATCGTAGTGGAATTGTTGATAATCATTTTTGTGGGGGTCCTCCAGCTCCCCATGGTTCTCCCTCACCCGTCACGCCCCACGAGTTCCCTTCACGCCCCCTCGTAGTTTCAAAAATGTTCATCGTTCACCCAAGGGGGTCGCCGGCCTCCGAAATCTCCTTCATTGCCTCATCGAACCGTGGGGTCCCCAACACTGGCCCTCCGACTCCCTTGAATGCTGCAGGAGGTCACCGGCTCGCGAAATCATCAAAAACTCCACCCGTCGGTTGCGAAAATCCTCCCCTGCCTCTATGGGGCTGCGGACTAGGCCCGCTATCCCCTGCGGCGTTAGTGGTTATGCCCTAGGTCAAATATTTGGACCTTTATGTTATGTCATTTTTAATAAAATGTTTCTCTTATTGTTATTATTATATTGCTTGTATGGTTCTTTATAATAATATTTGAATAACTGTTTTATGTTATTCTAAGCATCCCTAGTCATTCATCGTTAAAGGTATAATGCTGAATTAAGACTAGTATGAGCTTAGTTGATAATTATGAAGTAATTATATGCAGTGTTCTAAAAATCGGCCTGGGCGGCCGCCTAGGCGGCGCCTAGGCGCTAGGCGGCCAGTAAACGCCCCGAGTATGGCCTAGGCGGTCAATCTGGGCGTTTTTGGGATTAATCGGCCGCCTAAGCGCTCTAGGCGGTGTCTGGGCGCTCTCGGCGGTTCCTAGGCGATGTCTGGGCGCTCTGAGCGGTTCCTAGGCGGTTCCTGGGCGGTGTCTGGGCGTTTTTGGTAAATGGTTTAATTGCACAAGAGTATCTTTTAAATTTTATTTTGTTGCACACAAATACTCTAAAGTAGGTAAACTGGATTTGATTTAGTATGTATTAAATATTTGATGTATTTTAAATAATATATATATATATTTATATATAAACATAAATATTTTATATAAAAATAAATAAAATAATTAAAAAATACAAATCCGCCTAGGCCGATTAATCCCCGATTAATCCCCGATTAATGCTCTGGGCGCTAGGCGCTAGCAATCCGAACGCCTAGCGCCTAGCGTTTTTTACAACCTTGATTATATGTATGGTGGTACAAATCAAACTTATAGATACTTGTTGGAGAACATGTACTAGGTACTGTATATACTCGCTATGAGATCATTACATGGATTAGTATCATAAATGATCGTAGAATAGTTATGTCATAGAATTCTTAGACCTGAGATCATCACAGTTTCCTACATAATGAACATTATGTTTTGACATAGGGGAATTCACATAAAAATACCCTAACGTTTGGGGGCGTTTTCATGTTAATACCCTGAACTTTTAAGTTGTACAAATTTATACCCAAACGTTATACGCCGGTTTTAACTTGATACCTTTTTTTTTAATTTTCCGTCCAAATTACTGAAATTTGGACGATTATACCCCTCAACGTTAGTCTTCAGTAAATACCCTAACGTTTAATGTACATTTCATATTAATACCCACCAACCCCTACGGCTCCACCTGTTTTCGGTGGAGAAGGGGGCGGGGGGCGGGGCCCCCTCCCCGCCACTACCGCCCCCTGTTTTCGGGGGAGGGGGGCGGCGCCCCCTCCCCCTCCGCCTCAGTCGCGGAGGAGGGGGCGCCGCCCCCCTCCCCGCCACTACCGCCCCCTGTTTTCGGGGGAGGGGGCGGCGCCCCCTCCCCCTCTGCCTCAGTCACGGAGGGGGAGGGGGCGCCGCCCCCCTCCCCGCCACTGCCGCCCCCTGTTTTCGGGTGAGGGGGGCGGCGCCCCCCCGGTGCCTCAGTCGCGGAGGGGGAGGGGAAGGCGCCCCCCTCCCTGCCACTGCCGCCCCCTGTTTTCGGGGGAGGGGGCGGCGCCCCCCCGGTGCCTCAGTCGCGGAGGGGGAGGGGGAGGCGCCCCCCTCCCCGCCACTGCCGCCCCTGTTTTCGGGGGAGGGGGGCGGCGCCCCCTCTCCCTCCGCCTCAGTCGCGGAGGGGCCCCCTCCCCACCACTGTCGCCCCCTGTTTTCGGGGGAGGGGGGCGGCGCCCCCTCCCCCTCCGCCTCAGTCGCGGAGGGGGAGGGGGCGCCGCCCCCTCCCCGCCACTGCCCCCCCTGTTTTCGGGGGAGGGGGGCGGCGCCCCCTCCCCCTCCGCCTCAGTCACGGAGGGGGAGGGGGCGCCGCCCCCCTCCCCGCCACTGCCGCCCCATGTTTTCGGGGGAGGGGGGCGGCGCCCCCTCCCCCTCCGCCTCAGTCGTGGACGCCGCCCCCCTCCCCCCCACTGTCGCCCCCTCAGTCGGTGGAGGGTACTTGTTTGAAACTATCCCAAAACGTTAGGGTATTTTTTTTGTTTTGGTGTAAGGATAAAACGGGAATAATTTAACGCCGTTAGCCAAAACAGACGGAAAGGTATAGATTTGTACTACTTAAAAGTTCAGGGTATTAATATGAAAGCGCACCCAAACGTTAGGGTATTTTTATGTGAATTCCCCTTTGACATAACCAAACGTTATCTTTAATCAGATAATCATAAAGGTTATGATTGAACATAATGTGAATTATGCAGAGGAAAGTGACTAAACAAGATGGAATTTGTCCCTCTCCTATGAGAGAGATCTAATGGGCCCCTCGATAAGTAGGACTGAGAAATACATGGCCATGCTCAAATGAATGTCATTTGATTTTATCAGTCTACTTAGTAAGCGAGAAATTAAATATTTGAACAATATAAGTATGACACTGTCCATGACTTATATTCAAATCAAATATCGTGTAACAAAAAGATTATGACATGTTTTATTGGTTAGGTTAATACCAGACTAACAATATTCATATTAATTGGATAGTCATAATGTCTTGCTAGAGACCAATTATGACTTGTGGGCTTTTAATGGGATTAGGCCCACTGCCAATTTGATATGAGTCTATTGGGTCGCACACAAAGAGCGTAATGGATATGATTGAGTTTATTCGTGATTTCGAATTTGATTTGAAATTTGTAATAATGCAAAATATTTTAACTGTCAGATATTGTATCTCGTTAAGATATTATACCTAAGATATTGTCGCGTAACTAAAACGCGTTAAAGAGTTAACAAATAATATATCGTGTTAAGATATTATCCTAAAGATATCTTTTCGTAACTGAAATATGTTAAATGGTTAACGTGGAATTCTATATAAAGATATAGAGAGGATTTTCAGTTTTTACGCATTCAATCTATCTCTCCTGTTTTTGTGAAAAGCGAAGAACGAAAGAGAGAGAAATCCTAGTTGCAGAGAAGGAGCTAGCACCCTCGCAATTCCTGTTCGTGAACCCTCCAAAACGCAAACTTTGCAAAAATGCCCAAAACTTCACAAAAATGCCATCAGCCAAGTTCTTCATCTCGCGATCCTTCTTGTGATGCCTTGTTGATACGTGATGTTCTCATCAAGGTCCTTGTTGGACATGGATTAGACACCTTACTAAATATCATGTCATTTCCATTCTAGAGCTATTGCAGTAGAATTTACGATAAAGTAGTTGAAGGTAGTGTGTCAAGTTGACCCGTGTGTTTGTTAGCGTTTCATTTCTTGTGATGCTTAGAGAGACACTCTTCAAGAAGTAGGATTTTACTGATGATTTACGTCTTTCGTTCAATTTGAAATTTGGTTGTTCAGATTGTGCATCTATATATGTATGGTAAACATGCGTGAGAAGTAATAATTTGGTTTGGCATGGCATAGAGTGAGATTCTTAAATCTTAATTTATACAATATGATTTCTGTCGAAAAATCGAGACTTAGAACTGCTGATTGAACTTCCTACAATTGGTGTTTGTTATATTGCCATGTGAATGAAATTGGTGTTTGGATAGCTCAAAAACCTAATTTTGCGACACAAACCTAATTTTCATGTTCAAACAATGATTCTACAAGCAACCAAACAAACCATAAGATTTAGCCCGGGATTACCCGATTCAAATTCGATAATATCCCACAAAACAAAATGAAAGCTCATAAAATGAAATTTCATTACTTTTAGATTGTTAATGTTATAAAATTAAGAGATGTCGCTTTTTAAGCGAAAATCAAAATTGTAAATTTATAACTTTCATGTAATAAGTTGAAATGTGATTTTTAAGAACATTTTCTATCTGTTCTTGCATGTAGATAATTGAAGCCCGAACTTGAATTGAAACGAAAAAAAGAAGAGATTCTAACTCCACGTGCATTTCTTTGCTTATGGATTAAATTAAAAAGCAAATGATGTTCTTTTCTCAATTTGGTCTCTCGTAAGTTTCAACATTGTTAGTAACGTTCAAACAAATTGCAAAATTCATACAAAAATAGTTGCATTAGGGTTTTAATAAAGTTGGCTATGTTCTCTTCTCCTTCGCTCTCCCTAAAATTTCTCCCCAAAGCATTGCGATCTCATCAAATTTACGGGATCAGCTCGAAATTTGCTTTGTTCTTCTCCTGAAGGTCAGTATTCTCCTTAATTGCTTGAAAGTTCGATTCGTTCGGCTGTGATCTAAACGTTTCTTCAGTTATTTAGTTGGATTTCTTTGTCAAATGAACGACCTTTTGCCCTATTTAATGTCGGTGTTAGTTTTACAAGCAGAATTTCTTTTTAGGTCATAGTTTTGTGAAATATAGTTCTTGATTCTTGTATGTTTCAATGGAAGTTAAAAAAATTGTTCTTTTTTAATAAAATCAGTAAACATGATTTCGTTAGTTAATTGATTTGGCTGTATTGTATTGTAAACTCTGGCTAAAGTGAGAATGTCATATGTTCTGTTTTGTGACTCTGAATGAAGATCAACTCTTGATTGATTCAATGTTTAATTCTTGAACCGTGTCTATGTTTGGTTCGTGATATTCTTAAGAAAATTTTGAGTTCATTGATTTACATGCAAAATTTTGAATAATATGAAGTTGAGTTAAAGATGACAAAGTGCTTCCTTGGCCTTTTTTTCTTTTTTGGCTTCTCAGGATATCGGAGGTTGTGATATTCAGAAGCAAGAGATCAGTGAGGCTGTCGAGTTGCCTCTTCCTCACCACGAGCTATACAAGCAGATTGGTATAGATCCTCCAAGAGGTGTGCGTCTCTATGGTCCACCTGGTACGTGTTAAACCATGCTCGCCAACGCTGTGGCAAACAATATGATGCGGACACATCCGGCCATCATGAAGGGGCGGGCCCACCCTTGGTGACTTACGTGCGGCGTAGGAGGCGTGGTACCACGTAGTGAGTTAGTCTAGGGGTATTCTAGTCTTTTCAGACTAGATTAGTAAATCCCTTCTTTTCTATTTATTAGGGCTAGCCGCCTTTCTTATTTTCTTATGTTTATTTTGTGAAGAACTTGTAGGCATCTTTTGTGAGGGATTTTAGGCTTTTGTTCCGTGCATCAAAAGTTAGGAGAGCGAGTCTCCTCTCGAAAGAGGCTCATTTATCAAACAAATCTTCGTTCTTCGCAATATAAGTTTCATAAAAATTCCACCTTTTTATATTTTTTCCACTTTATATCTGAAATTAATTGATCGATCCTCTAGATCGTATCAAATTGGTATCAGAGCCGTGAGATCCGATGGCGACGAGCACGAGATCGAAGACGGATAGCGTGGATGAGAAGGTGCAAGGGCTTCGAGAAGAGTTCAACCGGGAGATCAAGGGGTTGAAGAAAACCCTATGGGAGTCAATCAAAGATCACGCCCATTCATAAGAGGATATCCAAATCGAACTTCGGGCCATGAGAAGGGAAGCCGCACAGACGGGACGCAATCTCCAAGGATTGAAGGAGGCGACTTCAGATCTGAAATTTTTGAGAGAAGCCACGTCGTCGATTCCGGAGATAAGGGCGACGCTTCAAGCCCTAACGACGGAGAAAGGAGGAGATCGGGGTAAGAGGGTGCAAGGGGAAGAAAATCAGGGCGAATCGACGCTTGAATCGGTAAACCAGGGGCAATCGGAGATGGCGACGGCTGCGGCAACTTCCCTTGGGCTAGCCGCAGCCCAGACATACCCATACAGGTCTGTCCAGCAGCAAACATGGGCAGGCTGTCCCAGAAAACTGACGACAGGCCCAGCTGGGCCTGCAGAAGCCTCGACAGGCCCAGCTGGGCCTGCGCCAGGCTCTGCAGGCCATCTGGGGCCTGCAGAGCCACCGGCAGGCCCAACTGGGCCTGCCACAGCCGCGGCAGGGCCCAGCAGGCCTGTCGCGGCAGCTACAGGCCCAATCGGGCCTGCTGCGGCCACTGTAGGCCCAATCGGGCCTGCAGCAGCCACAGCAGGCCCAAACAGGCCTGCTGCAGCCCCTACAGGCCCCTGGGGCCTGCCGCAGCGCAGACAGCCCCTGGGGGCCCGCGGCAGCGCAGACAGTCTCCTGGGGGCCCGCAGCAGTTCAGGCAGCCCCGTGGGGGAATGACGGAGGAGGATGGGCCCGGGACACGACGATCGGGGCCCCTGCGACCTAATTTTGGAGACCGGAGGCTTATCCACATGTACCGAGACCACTTGTTGATCCTAGACAGGCTTTTAAGGGCTTTCCGGGGCGTGAGCAAGGCCCGGGGGCTATTTTGGAGGTCGGACGGCGCCTATACAGGAGCACAGAGGAGCAGGATGACCCGTATTGGCACGACATCAGGAGTTTCCAGGGTTCCAATACCAGCCGGAGGCGTGGGAGAGACCTGTTTGGCCTGAGGAGTTGTACGGAGTTGACGGGGGAGGACCAGTTGAGGCATTCGGCGGAGGATTTGTCCGGGGAGGTGATCGAGGCAGAGATGTGGGACAACAAGGGGACATCAATGCGGACCGCTGACTGATGAAGCTGAAGATACCGATTTTTGACGGCACGGATCCTGACGGATCGATCTATCGGGCGGAGCGCTACTTCCAGGTGATGAGGTTGACGGAGGAGGAGATTCTGAGAGCCATCGGATCTATTTCGAGGGCAAGGTGTTGGCATGGTACAGATGGAAGGAGGCGCGGACCCTTTTCGCACTTGGGAGGAGCTGTCAGCACTGATCATTGATCGATTCCAGGAGATCCCAGGGGAGATTTCTATGAGCAGTTATCTGCTCTGAGGCAGGAGGGAACAGTGAGAGATTATGTAGAGAGGTTCGAGATGCTGAACAGTAGGGTGAAGGGGGTGACAGATGAGGTTATGATTGGGAACTTCATGAGGAGGTTGAAGCCCTATATACGAGCAGAGTTGCGGATGCAGAGCCCGTGGACACTGGAGGATGTCCTTCGCCTGGCCCACAAGGCGTAGGAGAAGCATGCAGAGGAGAGGAGGATACGCGGAGCTTGGGGGACCCAGGGCTCCCACCCCACGCCTGCGGCAGCGGCACCGAGGGCACCCACAGCCGCACTTGAGACTAGAGGAGAGGGCCGCCCAGCTGCTCTCGGGCGACGGATGATAGAGGCAGAGGTGAGGGAGAAGCGTGCCAATGGGTTGTGTTTCTGTTGCGACGAGAAGTTCACCCCTGGGCACAGGTGTGTGAGTCGCCTGCTACAGATCACCATGGTACCAGACGAGGAGGGGTACGTGGGTGATGAGGAGGAGCTCGAGGAGGAGGCACCAGTGGAGGATGAGAAGTCTCATCTAGACTTCGCAGAGGTCTCCCTAAACTCTGTGGTGGGATTCACTCCGAACCACACCATGAAGTTATCAGGGTAGTTAGGAGACACGGTGGTGACTGATCGACAGTGGGGCCACCCACAACTTTATTTCCAGCCGGGTAGTGGAGAGACATGGGCTGCAGTTGAGCACGCTGGAGAAATTTACTATGTTACTGGGGACAGGGAAGGAGGAGAGCAAGGGGCTCTGCAAGGGCCTGTGCCTGACCTTGCAGGGAGTACAGATTATGGAGGATTTCTTGCCCTTGGAGCTGGGCAATGTTGACATCATTCTGGGCGTACAGTGGCTGAAGAAGCTGGACGACACGCGGGTGAACTGGAAGCGTCTCAGGATGGAGTTCCAGGAGGGGGACCGGACGGTGGTGCTCACAGGGGTCCGACCCTATGTTTGTCGCTGGTGGCATTCAAGGCCATTACTTGGGCCTTACAGAGAAAGGGAGATGGATATTTGGTGGAGTGTCGTGTAGCTGGAGTGGAGCAGGAGCCACAGGCAGGGGTTCCCGAGGAGGTCGAGCAGGTGTTGGGGCAGTACCAAGAGGTCTTTCAGGACCCACATGGGCTACCGCCGGTGAGGGGGCACGAGCATGCGATAGTTCTGCGGGATGGCGCAGCACCGGTGAGTGTGCGACCTTACCGTTATCCTCACGTGCAGAAGGATGAGATAGAGCGGATGGTCGGAGAGATGTTGCAGGCTGGGATAATCCAGCCCAGTGTTAGCCCGTTCTCGAGCCTGGTACTGTTAGTAAAGAAGGACGGGAGTTGGCGCTTCTGCGTAGACTACCGAGCGCTGAATAAGGAGACGGTGGTTGACAAGTTCCCTATCCCCGTGATCGACGATTTACTGGATGAGCTGCATATGGCAGTTGTTTTCTCGAAGATTGACCTGAAGGTGGGGTATCACCAGATCCTGATGAGACCAAAGGACGTGTCGAAGACAGCATTTCGCACCCATGAGGGGCACTACGAGTTTCTCGTCATGCCTTTTGGCTTGACGAATGCTCCTTCCACGTTTCAGGCATTGATGAACAATGTCTTTCGGCCGTTCTTGAGGAGGTTCATACTCGTTTTCTTTGACGACATTCTGGTCTACAGCAAGACCATGGAGGAGCATGTGGGCCATTTGGAGGTGGTGTTTCGGGAGTTATTGGTGCACCAGTTGTATACAAACCGAAAAAAGTGCAGCTTTGGCCAGAGGCATATAGAGTATCCGAGGCATGTGGTGTCGGCCGCAGGGGTAGCAGCGGACATGGCAAAGATAGAGGCGATGTTGGACTGGCCGGTACCTACCTCTCTGAGGGCGTTGCGGGGATTTCTCGGACTGACAGGCTACTACCAAAAATTCGTGAGGGGGTACAGCACCATTGCACGACCACCGACTGATCAGCTGCAGAAAGATGGGTTCCAGTGGAGAGAGGATGCAACCAAGGCATTTGAGGCCTTGAAGGTGGCGATGACGACGGCCCCGGTGTTGGCGCTACCTGACTTCAGCATCGCGTTTGTAGTGGAGACTGATGCATCAGGCGTTGGTTTTGGGGCGGTTTTGATGCAGTTAGGTCGACCGATAGCGTACTTCAGCCAGGTGCTTTCAGCTAGAGCATGGCTGAAGTCTGTGTATGAGAGGGAGCTGATGGCGATCGTGTTAGCAGTGCAGAAGTGGCGGCCCTATCTGATGTGGAGGGAGTTTGTGGTCAGGACAGATCAGCGCAGCCTGAAGTACTTACTGGAGCAGAGGTTAGTGACTGAGGAGTATCCGCGTTGGCTATCCAAGCTGGTGGGGTACCGGTTCGACATTGAGTACAGACCAGGGTTGGAGAATAAGGCAGCTGACGCCTTATCCCGCAGAGAAGAGGGGGTGCACTTGAGGGCGCTCTCGTTACCCATGTGGTTAGATGGAGAGCCCATGCTGCAGGAGGCAGAGGCCGATCCAGAGTTAAGGCAGATCCGGGAGCGGCTACAGGGAGGCGGGGATGCCCCGAAGGGGTACTCTCTAGAGGGACGGATGCTGCTGTAGCAAGGGTGGTTAGTATTACCACGGGCGTCAGCTTTCATACCAGTACTATTTCAGGAGTTTCACAGTTCGGTGGTTGGGGGACATTCCGGGGTACAGTAGTCATATATGAGGATGTCCCGAGAGGTTTACTGGCCCGGTATGAGGAAGACGATAGCTCACTTGGTTGCCGCTTGTGACGTCTGCCAGCGTCACAAGTACATGGCCATGGCGCCGGCCGGGCTGTTGCAGCCTTTAGCGCTGCCTGAGCGGGTCTGGGAGGAGGTGACGATGGACTTCATCGATGGGCTACCCAGATCAGAGGGGTACACAGTGATCTTCGTGGTGGTGGACAGATTGAGTTAGTACTCTCACTTCATACCGCTGAAACACCCTTACACGGCAGTTTCAGTGGCTACAGCTTTTACTCGAGAGGTGATACGGTTGTATGGGGTGCCAGCGTCCATAGTATCAGACATGGACCAGGTGTTCCTGAGTGGATTTTGACGGGAGATATTCTGTGTCCAGGGGACGGTGTTAAAGAAGAGTACCGCCTATCACCCTCAGACTGATGGGCAGACGGAGGTAGTGAACCACAGCATCGCGACGTATCTGCGATGCTTTGCGTCGGAGACACCTCGGCAGTGGTATCGGTGGTTGGCATGGGCAGAGTATTCGTACAATACTTCGTACCACTCAGCAGCAGGGACAACACCCTTTTGGGTGCTGTATGGGAGGGACCCACAAGAGTTGCTTCGATTTGGGGAGAGGCCGACACCGGTATCACAGGTGGAGGATTACATGGGGGAGAGGGAGAGTATGCTGGAGGAGCTGAAGAAGCACTTGTTACGGGCTCAGCAGGTGATGAAAGCTAGAGCAGATGGACATCGCCGTGATGTACACTTTGAGGAGGGCGATATGGTATATCTGAAGTTGAGGCCCTACCGATAGAGATCGCTAGCGAGGAGACGGAACGCAAAGCTATCTGCTAGATTTTATGGACCCTTAGAGATTTCAGCCAAGATTGGCCAGGTGGCTTACAGGTTGAGGCTCCCTCCGACGGCTACGATACATCCAGTCTTTCATGTGTCGCAGCTACGCCGAGCCATTGGAGAGCAGACGTCGTCGTCTACTCTACCGCACACCCTTACTGAGGATATGGAGGTGCTGCTGGAGCCACTGGAGGTTCGGGCCGTTCGCTAGGGAGCGAGCGGGCGCAGAGAGATGCTGATACATTGGGCGGGGTTGCCAGATTGCGATGCGACATGTGAGGCGTATATCGTGATCCAGGAGCAGGTCCCAGACTTCCACCAGGAGGACAAGGTGGCTCTTTTAGAGGGGGTATTGATGCAGACGCATCCGGCCATCATGAAGGGGCGGACCCACCCTTGCTGACTTACGTGCGGCGTAGGAGGCGTGGTACCACGTTGTGGGTTAGTCTAGGGGTATTCTAGTCTTTTTAAACTAGATTAGTAAATCCACTCTTTTCTATTTATTAGGGCTAGCCGCCTTTCTTATTTTCTTATGCTTATTTTGTGAAGAACTTGTAGGCATCTTTTGTGAGGGATTTTAGGCTTTTGTTCCGTGCATCAAAAGTTAGGAGAGCGAGTCTCCTCTCGAAAGAGGCTCATTTATCAAACAAATCTTCGTTCTTCGCAATATAAGTTCCATAAAAATTCCACCTTTTTATATTTTTTCCACTTTAAATCTGAAATTAATTGATCGATCCTCTAGATCGTATCACAATACCACTGCTACTTTTATAAGAATCGTTAGCTCTGAATTTGTCCACAAGCATTTGGGTGAGGTATGTTTGTGAATCAATCGGTGTGGTCTAAATGTATTCACCATTTCTTTTCTTCATTCAAATCCTGTGTATTTTTTTCATCTATGTCTATGCCATTCTTTTAAATAAGTTGTCTGTTTGTTTTCATTGTTTACTAATATGTAAATATGTAATGACCACGTGTGTCTATTATATTTTCTATGTTTTTCACTGAAACACAAACTATTGGTCTGATACATTAACGCTATAATTATTGGATAGCCTTGATATTAATCCTGGATTATTTGCTGATATATTTTCATTCTTAACCATCACTTTCATCCTTTGTTAATTAATATGATATGATGTTTCAAGACAGTTAAAGCTATTCAGAATTTATTTTCTTACAAGCATTCATATTCACATGGCTGCTCTTTTGGAATGTCTCAACTCAAAAAATAAAACTACTTTGGCTTGTTCCAGGGCCCAAGGATAACTCATGATGTTTTCTGTCTTGCTAAGGAGAATGCCCCTGCAATTATAGTTATTGATGATGTTGATGCTATTGCTAATGCACGATTTGATGCTCAAACTGGAGCTGATAGGGAAGTTCAGCGTATCCTTTTTGAACTGCTGAATCAGGTATGATTGAAGATAATACAATATATGGTGGGGACCAAATTTTCTATCCCTAATCATCTTTCTTCAAAATGAAATCATGAGAGACTGACACATTGATTTGATAACTGTCTAAATGAAGATGACTCCTAGTCTTGTTTATCGATGGAATATCATTACTTAGTCTCAAAGCTGAGACTGCAAAACCAATCTCACCCCTCTATGACTGAGCTGGGCCTCAGCATCAAATTTGGCACAATTATGATTGGCAATTCTGTACTTGTCCTCACATTACTGCGGGCATAGTTAAATTTTATGTTTTTGGTATCTGTTTATAAGAAATTTAACTGTCTAATCGAAGATGCCTCGTATGCTTGTTTATGGATCAAAGGCCATTGCTGTGTCTTGAATCCCAAATATTGAAAAGACAATCTTAACCCTTTTATGAATGAGCTGGGCATCAGCATCTGAATTGAAACGATTATTCCCGTGGCTACACCTCATCTTGGTTCCAGGGGTAATGGGCATGTGTATTTGTTTATTTTTCATATTTTTGTTCATTTTATTAAACAAGCTAGCTAACACCAATGATAATGGTGGAGATGAAGAAGAAAAATTAAAGTGGTTCTAATTTATTTAGAAAAAAATTATGATGGTTAGAAACAAGAAACAAGTGTCTAATTGTTAAACTGATGTGAGTAAGCATATATTAGATGGAGACATGAGTAGCATGAGAACACTTGGAGGGGATACAAGTCCACTCTAGATCACTGCATGCTTACAGCAAAGGATGTTGTTGTGTCTTGCCTCCATGCCTTAGTTACAGATGAACTTTCTGTGAATGTTAAGGATGAAAAGACCCATGATGCATTTAATTTGTTGGTAGTATTGTATTACTTGATGAGACCATGAGTAGAGGAACTGGGTAATATCATGACTAGAAAAGTAGAAGCTTTACAGGCTAAACCATTTAGATTGAACAGGTTGTAAACAAAACATATGTAATGTCTTAGAACAGGATAGAACAAAATGAGGTGCCCACAATTGTTTTATATTAGTGAAGCCACAAATTATGATTGAACCATATTTAACCCAAAAACTTGAGTCAATGGGTATTTACTCGAAACATTCTTATTATTATTATTTTTCAATGTATGACTATTATTCTCAGCCCCCTTCAGACTTGAACTAGGAATCATAACTTTGAAAATTAGAATCATGATCTAGATTTGGATTAAGTCATTATGGTAGGTGATCGGAGTTCGAAAATTGGAATCACAATCTGAATTTGGATCTCGATCATTACAAGAGATGATCAGTGATTTGAGTGATTCATATTGAATTTGTATTTAAACGAGGATGCTCGAAAATCAGGTGATGTATGACATGACATAACCTTGCTATGGTACCATCTTAAGACCGGATGGAACAAAATAGGGTTCCCACGGTTGTTTTATGTTGGTGAAGTCACACAACGATAGTTGAAATTATATCTAACCTAAAAATTTAAGCCAATAGGAAGAGGCTCTGTTACTAATTTATATTTAAAATAATAATTTGTATGTTTCTATCAATCAAGTGTTGTCTTGATTTATAGGTAAAGACTTGCCTATTTACAGAAGTTACAATCCAATCCAAACAAATAAACAGAAAATCAAATCTATATCAAAATTAATAAACAGAAAATCTATTAAAAACTAATAAACAGAAAATCTATCAAAAAATAATAAACAGAAAAATCGAAACTAACACTCATCAAAACGCCTATAATCATGGCACCATCAACCACTTTTACAAGAGTTTGAAAAGTCATTAGTAGATATTTTATCATGCACCTTCAAGCTGAACAAGGTATACATCACGTGGAGCTTGGACCGAAGATTAGCAAACCGAGCCAAAATAAGTCGCTTTGTGAGCACATTTATGATTTGATCTTTACTGGATAAGAACCGAACTTCTAAAGAATTTGACGAATCCTTTCACATACAAAATGGTAATTGTTTTCCACATGTTTGGTGCAAGCATGAAATACAGGATTTGTCGTGAGGTAGGTGGCGCCAATTTTATGGCCCCATAAAGTATGACAACACTAAAGAGTAATTCCAAGTTCACTAACTAGATATTCAACCCAAATACTCTCAACAGTGGCATGAGGGACAACACGATATTCAACTTCTATGCTAGATCCAGCAATAGTAGGTTGCTTCTTTGAATTCCAGGAGATCAAATTATGGCCAAGTATATACAATAGGCAGATGTCGGCTTGTGATCATCAGGACAACCTGCCCAGTTGGCATCTGAATAACCAGAGAGTTCTGTGGAGAGGCTAGGCCGAATAAATAGACCATAATTATATAAAAATTTAAGTACCGTAGGATTCGTTTGACAGCTGTCCAATGTTCATCAGAACGCTTGTGCATAAATAGACAGACCTTATTGATGGCAAAGGAAATATCTGACCGTGTGTGAGAGAGATATTGGAGGGCACCAATGACACTTCGAAAGAGAGTTGGATTGGGGAAGGCATGTGAGAAGAAATGGGCTTTTGCATAGGCCATATTCGTGCATTTGAGAAGATTAAGTCAGTCTGTGGTTCTGAGAGATTCAATGCCCAGAAAATAATATAGTGTGCCTAAGTCTTTTACATGAAAGTCAACTTTGAGATTCTTAATGAATTGAGAATGTACCTCATCACGTGATGGGAATATCAACATAAACTAGGAAAAAATATGAATTTACGATAAATGACGAGGGACGTATCAGCCTTAGAATTAATAAACCCAGAGAAGTGGGTTAATCTTTTAGCCGATATAACCAAGCCCGCGGAGTCTGTTTCAACCATAAATTGCCTTGTGCTTACAGACATGATTGGGAAAAGACGGATCGACATAACCTTGAGGTTGATGCATATAAACATTCTCTGATAAAAACCAATGAAGAGAGGCATTCTGAACATCAATCTGGCGAATGTTCCACTGTTTTGAAACGGCTATACCCAAGACAAGACGAATAGTAGTTGGTCTTACCATTTGATTGAACGTATCATCAAACTTAACTCGTGGTTGTTGGTGATAAACTTTAGCAACGAGAAAGCTGTAAGGTGCTCAACAAAACCATCATGCTTGAATTTAACTTGATATACCCATTTGGAACTAACAAATATTTGACCGATAAGGAATCAAATCCCAGTTACCATTGTGCATAAGGGCAGTAAACTCGGTATCCATTGTAATTCTCCATCCTTCATGTTTTTGGGCTTCAGTGAAACAAGAAGGCTCAATAATAAAAGAAACAACTGTGAGTAGAGTTTTTGGGATTGGATACTTTATTGTGCCGTCAGTGATTTTTTCCGGCCGAAAAAATTGATTTTGGGATCGAGTTCTCATTTGATGTGTTCGCAACTGTGGAGGCTGATCAATTTTGGCATCTTGAGAAGGAGATGCTTGTGATATTGGAGAAGAATGTGACACAGTCGTAGAAAAATTAGAGGGAGGAACTTCATTATTGGCATTGTTGATTTGTGTAGGTGAGATAGGAGCAAACTGATTATCTGGCATGTGATGCATAGGAGATATATTTGCGGAAGTTGTGGAATTAGTTGGAATTGGAGAGAGTGATGGGATTGGATGAGGATTTATAGGATTAGAATCTTGTGAGGACGGATGATTTTGTGGAGATAAAGTAGGAGAGATATGAGTAATAATTGGTTGAGGAAAATCATTACGAAATTGCACCGGATGAGGAGGATTTAATTTTAAAGGTAGTTTAGATAGATCATGTGTAGGAGAAAAGGAGGCTTATCTTTGGATAAATACGGAAAACTGAACTCGTCAAAAATTACATGATGTGAAACATAGTTACGACCAGAATCAAGATCAAGACATTTATAACCTTTGTCAGAGAGACTACCACCAAAAAAACACATTTTTGGACCGATAATCAAGCATGTGGTTGTTGTATGGACGAAGAAGGGGATAACATGTACAACCAAAAACTCTTAGAAAAGACTAATAAGGTGATTATTAAAAAGTTTCAAATGGTGACATGTCAAGTGGAGTGGTTGGTAAACGATTAATAAGATAAGCCATCGTTAAAAAGCATGATCCCAATGAAAATGTGGAACAGAACCGTGTGAGAGGATGGATAAACCGGTTTCAAAAATATTTCGATGTTTTTTGCTCAACTGAACCATTTTGTTGAGAGGTGTGGGGACATGTGACGTGGTGATGAATGCCAATCTCAGAGAAATATTTGCTAAGAGAACAAATTTCACCACCCCAGTCAGTTTGTATAGCTTTGATTTGACGATTGTAAAAAATTTTCTACAAGTTTTTGATAACAGCGAAAATTTGAGAAACATTCGATTTATTAGCCGAATGATAAAGTCAGGTGTATTTACAAAAGTGATCAACAAAAGAAACATAATATTTATTTTCACTCTTTGACCTAACAGGAGGACCCCATACATCAGCAAAATAAGTTCTAAAGGATACTTGGACTTAAAATTGGACTCAAAAAGGTAAACGATGACTTTTACGCTGTTAACAAGCAGAACAAATGCCAGGGTTTTATTTTATGAAATTGATAAGGAAAACTTTGATACGAGACGTTGCACAGTCGAATAGGTAGGATGTCCGAGACAAGAATGCCAGACTTTAGGAGGAACACGTTGACAGAGGAGTGATGATGACTTGGAATGCGAGAAACATGGTGGAAAGGGGTAAAGCCCATCCTTAGTCTTGCCATTCATGAACACCTTCACTGTTGACGCGTCTGTCACCAAAAAAATGAGAAGGGTGAAATTCAACCAAGGTATTATTTTCACTAGTAAGCTGATTGACAAAAACTAGATTTTTCTGAATTTTGAAAACTTGGAACATATTAGAGAAATTAAAAGAATGAGATGTTGTGGATAATTTTGAATAACCAATATGATTTATCATCTAACCTTTACTTTCACCAGCTTGAATCTGGCCACCACCTGTGTATGGTTCGGCATGAATATTGAGATTATGTAGTTCATGAGTTAAATGATTTGTGGAGCTAGAGTCAAGATACCAGTTGTTGTTTGTTGTCAGATATTGTTGGGGGAGTAGCAAGATAACTCGTCTTGTTTTGTTGTTTACCTTTTAAGGTAAGATCAAAACAATGAAAGCACTTGATAGCAGTATAACCAATATTTCCACATACTTGACAAACTGGACGTTGAGCATTGGAAGGAACACCCCTACCATGACCACGACCACCACGAACTCCACGATAGTTGGTGGGAGAATGGTGTGGCTGTGAAAAGACCCCCATGATTGTGAGAAGGATCACTATTGGTGACAACATGAGCTGATCCAACAACAACAGTAACGACATTGATATTGTGCTCCAAACGAAGTTCAAAATTTAGTAAATGAGCAATGATATCTTCAAGAGAGAAGTCTGTGGGATGGGTGGAGAGAGGTGATAATAGGATCATAGGTAGAGTCAGAACCGCCAAATAGATAAGATTGACCAATAGCAGCTAGGATGTCAGCATGAGACTTGATAGTTTGAAAGACATCGGAGTTACTGCCTTTCTTGACAGTACCAAGCTGAGTATGAATAAGGTTAGCACGTGCCTTCGAGTGCGATGCAAACATGTGTTCCAATGCACACCAGACATCTCAAGAAGTGCCATACCCGACACCTTTGCAAGTATACTCTCGGTGAGTGAAGACATGAAGATACTCAAGATGATTTGATCTTGATCAAACCATTGTTGGTAGGCAGAATTATCAATTTCAGTGGTGCAGCAGTGGATGTGTTCAGATTTAATTTCAAGGCTCTCTTAAGATTTGTCCACAGATTCATTATTTACTTTTGTTCATGTTGGAATTGATTATTCTATGATCATTGATCAGTTCTTTTCTGCATTTATGCAACATGTTATCCTGACAAACTTAAAGCTGTAATTTGTGAGAATTCTGTTTTCTGTTCATTTCTTTAGTTTTGTCGATATGACGAATAATCATTGGCCTGTACATAATTTTATTACTTTATCAGATGTAAAGCTCATAGTGTAAGTGTATTTAATTATTATATTGCATATGCAGGTTCCATTTCTCTTTGGTCTAACTGCCATTGAAAAAGTTGCTGCTTCTGTTATTCATTGGGTATTTAGAAGAACGGGGAAACATCTCTTTCTTACTGATAATGATGGAGGATAACGTCGACTTTTGCAGCATATGGTGGATGATCAGGGCAGCCTATATTTCATGTGTGCGTCCTGGTAGACTATATAGAAATATTAAATTCCCTTTGCCTGACTTACGTCAGAAGAGTCTAGTTCTGCAGGCATGCTCTTAGTAGTGTCCTATTAGAGAAATTCCTGATTTGTGTCTATATGGGACAGGCTACATTTCCTCAGTGGAAGTGAAATGATTATATGAATAAAATAAGCTTGTATGCATTAATGCATACCATATTTATCTTATTGCATGCTATTTTATATGGACCCAGGGCTGCTTGCCTAGCAATCCACGGTTTTAGTTTCTTTAAAGGAAGACTAAGTTTGATTGCTGCTGTATGGGAATGGGACAAGTTACAATTCATCTGCAGAACAAGACTGAAGTTGAATCCAAAATTTGCTGGTATGCACATTGCGTTGATCCTGTTGCATGCTATTTCTTATTTCTAATCTGCATTAATATTTTTGCACATTATTTACCTAAAATCTATGGGGGCACTTGATTAAATATGGAAGTTGTAGTTTATTTTAAAGAAAATGACTTTCCATTTATGTTTCTGCCACCTACATTTTTTTTGCGTTAGCTCATGACATGCTTTACTTCCTGCCATATATTCAAGCTTACTTACACGTATAGTTTTTATATGAATAGATCTCTTAACCTAGTTTGTTTATTTATTAGAGGTGTTATGGTTTCAAATAAATACTGTTCTTTTTAAGCAGTAATCATTTTGAGTGACATATATTTAGCTTTGTAATTTTGAATTTGTTTAGTACAATTGCTTCCTTCCAGATATGTAAGCTTACTTGCACAAATAGATTTTACATGAATATATCTCGTAAATTGGTTCATTTTGTTTATTTATTAGAGGTGTTATGATTTCAAATTAATACCATTCTTTTTAAGCATTAACCATTTTGAGTGACATATATTTAGCGTTGTAATTTTGAATTCGTTCATTACAATTGTTGTTGATCTCACATCTTCTCATCAGCTAGCGGGGTTCAACGCTCTTCTTCTCATCTAATTTTTTCGATTGAAGAAAGGAAACTTATTTAGGATAGTTGACAGCTTTCTGATGCCACTTTCTATGCCGAACACAAGGTAGCTCTAATCATAGAACCATTTTTCCTTTAAGAGAATCTCTCTCTCTCTCTCTCTCTCTCTCTCTCTCTCTGTGGGTGGGTGTGGGTGTGGGTGTTGTTTGTTTGTTAGGATTGGGGGGGGATAAATTGAGGCCATGCTACTTGACATCAGTAAGTTTCAGCTTGATTGTGGACCACACAAGTTGCAGAAAGCTTCCTGAAATGCCAGTTGAGACTATTTACTATTTAGAGGTTGAAATTGATTGGCCTAGCTTAAAATTGGTGGGAAAAATAAGGTTACTGTATGATAAATTCGGTGATCAAATTATTACCTTCACCAATTAAACATTTTAATAGGTATTTTGCATGTTTGACTTGTAAAACTAGTTGGTTAATGGTTATAAGAGTAAGTGGTAAATATATGCTAGTCGCTTTCGCTTGCCTTTGCACGGTGACTGGCACACAAACTTCTATCGTGAAGGTCCTAGTTGGACATGGATTAGACACCGTACTAAAGCTATTGCAGTAGAATTTACAGTAAGGTAGGGGAAGGTAGTGTGTCATGTTGACCTGTGTGTTTGTTAGCATCTCATTTCTTGTGCTGCTTAGAGAGACTCTTCAAGAAGTATGATTTTACAGATGATTTACATCTTTCGTTCAATTTGAAATTTGGTTGTTCAGATTGTGCATCTGTCTATGTATGGTAAACATGCGTGAGAAGTAATAATCTGGGTTGGCATGGCATAGAGTGAGATTCTTAAATCTTAATTTATACAATGTGATTTCTGTCGAAAATTCGAGACTTAGAATTACCTCTGCTGCTTGAACTTCATACAATTGGTGTTTGTTATATTGCCATGCGCATGAACTTGGTTATGCGAGACATGTGATATCTAATGTGATGCATCCTTAGATCTTTCATGATGCAAATGTATGTGCACTTCTGGTTTTTAACCTTTTTATGTACGCTCTTGGCCGAGCACAGATGTATGTGTGATTCTGGGTATTGAACTTTTCACAAAAGCTATTGTCAGTCAATTACTGGCAGTTTTCTACCGTTCTTATTCTTTAAGCAGTTCACCTAAATATACTTCCCAGTCTAGTAAGTCTACTTATACCTGGATCTACCATGTTTGCACCCAGCACTTAATTTACGATAGTTTGACATGTTTACACTTTAGTTGATTGCTAGTAGTTTGCCTAGCCGGTTGATCATTGCAATGCATTCTATTGTTTTAGATGGCATGTTATAATATCACATGCCATGCATCCTGATAATGTGGCTCTTGTATGGCAAATAATGCGAATTTCTTTAATCAACTTCTTGTTTAAGTTGAGTGCCATGTTGTATGTTTGGCAAATTAAATGCAAACTAATTTATATATATATTCTTCGTGAACAAAAGCTATGTTGTATTTGCAACCAGTCTAAGTTCTGTGCCATTAACTTGTTCTAAACTTATGTATGCTTCAATTGTTCCATAGATCGCAGAAAAAAATGAAAACTGTTATAATTTAATGAGCTTAATTGCTTATGCTTGTGTGCATATCTACATTCAGATGTGCACAACTAAAATGAATCTTAGTGATGGAGTTGATTTGGAAGATTATGTATCCAGGCCAGATAAAATTTAGTGCTCCTGAGGTTAGTTTATTTTGTATCTTATGGACACTTTTTTTTGTTCAATCCAATATATTTAATGCAATATTTCATTTCTTCTTCATTAGTAAACCTGTGGATAAATCTGAATTCAATTATAGATCTGTATTCTACTCTAAATGCTTTAAGATTGTTTTCATTTTCTAATTGCATTATTTATTATCATTCTTTAAATTGTCGGATTGATTTAGTAATAGTTTTACTTTTTTAATTTATTAACGTGTTCAGGATCATCTACTACTAGTTAGGCATGACATGAATAGAAAAAAAAGAGCAAAACGTTCTTTTCCATAAATGCTTCTATAGCTGGGTGTGTTCTTAAGTTTAATCTATTTGAACTTATTTTAACATCTTTTGTTTATCTCGGTTGTAATGCACTAGTTCATTATTTTTTGTCATCTGTTGTACTGCACCAGTTCATCATCTGTGGTTAACTATTTCACTTCCTCATACCAAGATTGATGTATTCTCTACCCTCACTGTTTGATCCTTTTCACTTTGCCCTTCTGTTGAAAGCACGTCAGGCATCATTCTTCCTAGGTAGTATACGGTACTTGAGTTAATCTCTGCCCCTGGTTCTGGCTAGTCATGTGTTTGGTCATTTAGACTGATGTCCTTACCAGTAAGCTTGAGTTGAACATCCAGTCTGGTTAGATATTATACGAATCTGTGGTGTTAAAACAAGTTCTTATGCTAGTTTTGTGCACACGCTGGGGTTGATTTCTTAGAAATCTCTAGAGCATTGGGTTTAATTTTGGTTATCCAATAAAATATAAGGCACTTTTTAAAAAAAAGCCAAAATTAAAAGTGATTAGCAAAATAATTAGCGAAATCGACCAAATATGGCCACGTAAGGGAGTGAGGGGGTGATTGTGCACAGATGGGACGAGGTTTGATTTTGTGGGTGTAATAGATTTTTGCTGCGGTTGCCAACTGCGACCATGTTGTATAGCTCGCTTCATTTCGTTTCTACTTCTATAATATATTTGTACAGTACATACTAAGAAGACAATTTGACTGGTGGTATGACTCCCGGTGTGCGGGTTAGGGTTCAGAGTTTGATTCTCGGAACCCCTGCTGAAATATTTTTATTAATTTTTTCTAAAAAAAAGTATTTAAAATGAGAATTCCAAGAATTGAGCCCGGGTCTTACCACCAAGCTCTTGAAGAGGCGTTTCCTGATAATGCCATTTAAATCAACTATATCATGCATCGCCTATCGTGTGATTTCCAAGCTAGTCGCAGAACTCTTGCCCCAAATATCAGCTCCGAAAGGTATGATATCGACTCTTAATCTCCACATCTTTCTACTGTCTTTCCCTTCATCTCAGCTTCATGTATTTAGGCTCTCCTACATTGTCCACATGAACAACTCAATCATGCCAAGTGCTTCAACCACACCAAACAATGGTACAACTGCATCTTAGAATTTATAAATGTAAGCAATTTAACATTTGAATTGCATTGCAGGTCCTCTATGTTTACCCCCAAGTCATCCAAGGCTTCATTGCCACCATCTCTCTCGTCTTGCCAGACCAAAACTAAGCTTTTGAAGAAGCTATTCCATATAATGCCCCTTAGAGTAAATATATCATGCAACACTTATCCTGTGATTTCCAAGCTACTCAGTCATGTCGTCCCCGTAGTTTGATGCAGGCCAAATGCTGGAAACGTTGTTGAGGGAGAGGAATGCCGGGGTGTAGGTGGTGTGTAACTTGGCGGTTTGGTTGGGGTAAGCGGTGATGGAGCCGTGGACTTTGCTAAGGGATTTGTATTTGTCGGTGGTGGGGAGGGTAGCACTAAAGCCGCCTGACTTGGGTGTAAACATGGAGAAGTTGCTGTTTGGATGTCGAATTGCTTGCGTTTATAGATTGTAAGATGCAAGTGTATCATATTCGGTAGTGTTGAAGGACTTGAGCATGGCTAAGCTGTTCACGTGGACAATGTAGGATAGCCTAAATGCATGAGCTGAAATCAAGGAAAAGACGAGGATGAGGAGATTAAGAGTCGGCATTGTGAGCTGATATTTTGGTCATGAGTTCTGCTTTCAACTCTATTTATAATGAAAGACTGAGCAGCTTGAAAATTACACGATAAGCGATGCATGATATATTTGGTTTAAGTGGCATTATAGGAAAACGTCTCTTCAAGAGCTTGGCGGTAATACACTTGGTTTGTGGGTTCAATTCTTGGAATTCCCCTCTTAAATAATTTTTTGTAAGAAAAAAATTAAAAAATATTTTTGCAGGGTTTCGAGATTCAAACTCGGGACCTCTGGCCCACACAGCGGGAGTCATACCAAGCAAATTGTCTTCTTGTATGTAATGAACAAATATATTATACAAGTAGAAATGAAATGAAGTGGGAGCCAATACAAAATGGTTGTGCTTGGCTACCACGGCCAAAAACTATTGCGCCCAAACCATTTGGCCATGGTTGCCAACTTTGGCCAAATCAAACCTCGCCATGTCGGCGCCCAGTCACACTGGGCGCTGACGTGGCCATAATTAGTCAATTTCGCGAATTATTGTTTGGTCCATTTTGCTAATTATTTTTAAATTGTGGCTTTTTTCCAAAAATTGTCCTAAAATATATTATCCATTTGGTGTAATAAGACTGGACTCATATGATGTGTATGATTCAGATTTTCATTCGGGAGTGTATGTGTTATTTTATTTTGTTTGAAATTGTTTCACTACTAAAAATTAAACTCTTTGCAACATATATAAAAGTTCACCCAACTTTTTGGGTGTATAAATGGTAATTATCATTGAAGAACGTGGATCACTACATTGCTTTTGTGGATTTTTTTAGGGACAGTGACAAGCGCCATGGGTAGGATCTTTGTTCAAAAAAAATTACACACTAATCCCCCCTCCCCAATATGAAACAACCTTTTAATCCAACTGCAATAAATTAATTTTGTTCTTATCCATCCTTGAAGTCTATTTGCTCCTTCCTCCCATTTATTTATTCTAGACTGCCATTTAACATCCGGGAAGAAAGGCACGTGCTGCCATAACCAATTTCAGTATACTACCCAACAGACATTTGTACCAATGTGGAACCTAATCGAACACATTGGATTGGCCAACGTCCCTCCTCTATTGTTGCCTATCATGATATGCTTTGGGATCCTGTATTCTTTACATCATATACAAGCGAATGTGTGGGTGGTAGGAATAGACTTTTGTATTATTCGAAGTTACGGAACAAGATGCAATAGATGACGCTTTGATTCATGATGTCGGATTACCTCGAACGACTTCGTGTCCTTTACTCTTAAGTAGATTCTCTGATAATATTTCCATTTGTTTGAAGCAACATATATAGTTTCAAAACTTATCGATCATAAACTTGTACATGGATTTGTTTAGTGCTAATCCTTCTAATCTATTATACAAATGAGGGATGTTTTTGAATGTGTTTGCTAACTAGAACAGAAGAGACAAAAAGACTACTGTGATTTAATCTTAAAAAATTCAATGTGTATGATTAGAGTTTGCGAAAATTTTGAAATGAAAGCCCTAAAATTTTGAGGCGTGTTAAATTTGGAGGTAACTAAATTTTTTGGGGGAACTAAATAAAAATTATTTTGCTTTAATTATTTCCATTCCTTTACACTTAGGTGATATAAGATTTTGGGCTTGGAAAATTATCAGTCCGACAGTATTCAAATTGTTAAAATCTAGGAAATGCTGAATAAACCCTACACTTAACAAACCAGCAGTTTGAATTAGAGTTTTTAAAAATAAAAGATAAAGAAAAACAATGACTGAGAAGTTGGTTAAGCAGTCAAAATTGTCCACGTTGAGGAACATGTTGGTGTTTAATCTCTACTCCTAATTAGAAATTTTGTTTAAACCTATTGCACAATTGAGGGATGTTTTTGAATGGTGTTGTGGCTATGACAAAAGGTTGGTAGAAAGACCGATGTGATTTAATCTTGAGAAATCAATGGGTTGGATGAGATTTTGTGAAAATTTTAGGGGGACAACCCTTGAATTTTGAGGAAACTAAATTTTGGGAGGAACTAAAATTTATTAGGGGTACTAACTTCTTTGGGGGAACTAAATTTTGGAGAGAACTAAAATTTTTTTAAACCATAAAATTTTGGGCGAACAAAATCCATATGGAACTAAATTTTGAAGGTAACTAAAATTATATAAAATTTTAACTAAAATTTTGTGGGAAACTAAATTATATGTGGGAAACTAAATTTTGGGGCAGCGCTAATTTTTTTGAAAAATTTTGCGAGGAACTAAATCTGGA
Source organism: Scilla litardierei (assembly GCA_030789695.1). Lineage (NCBI taxonomy): Eukaryota > Viridiplantae > Streptophyta > Magnoliopsida > Asparagales > Asparagaceae > Scilla > Scilla litardierei. Next base: position 324,868,371 of record CM061141.1, read on the forward strand.
GGAACTAAATTTTGGGTGAGAACTAAAATTTTTAAGTGACCTAAACAATAATTATTGTGCTTCAATTATTATTGTTCGTTTACAATTAAGAGATCCAGTATTTTGGGGGGGAAATATTTAAAATAAACTGAGAACTAAATTTTTGGGGGAACTAAAAGTTTTGGGAGAACTAAATAACAATTATTGCGCCTTAATTTTTGTTCGTCTAAAATTAAAGGATCCAAGATTTTGCGGGAGATATTTTAAATGAACAGTGTCATTAGGGCATTGGTTAAATATGAACACATGTTAAATCTGTAAAGCACTAAATTTTTGGGGAACTAAATTCTCTCTGGGGAATTAAATTTTGAGGGAACTAAAATTTTGGAAGAACCAACAATTATTGCACTGTAATTACTGTTCGTTTAAAATTAGACAATCTGAGATTTTGAGCAAGAAATTATAAATGAACTGTTCACTTAAGGCACGTGTTAGGCCCGTGTTATGACTAGTATATTTACAAAAAGCTAATGTCACAATCATATACCAAATCTGAAAGCTATCATATACATGGCCCATTCTCAATACAAGATATCACATTCATTTATCTTTGTCATGTATTTTTGAGATTTAAATCAAATTGCTATCTTGTTTACTTTCATGTATCTGTTGTTTTCATTTTTTTTTCTTGGGTGCTGGTGTGTACTAATGTCACCCTTTTTCTTTTTTATCATCTGCTAAAATAATAAAGTTTCTATATTAGTATGCTTCGTTCTTCAGAAATTTTGGCATTGCATCCTCATTCTATGAGAGACATGACCATATGCTCTATGTGCACATGCTTGCCTCTCGATACTTTTTGCCATCTGGGTACATCTCCAAATACATGATAAGCTGTAAATGATATCAATGATCATTAGTTTATGTTGACCACTAAGGTGGCAGTTCAGATTTTCTGAATGAAGGTGGGTTTTTCATAAGAAGTTTTGGTATCATGTCAACTATTTCTTCCTCCTTGCTATATTTTTCGTCTTTCCAATCTTCTCCTTCTTTTGACAGTAATCTCATTTGGGGTGGCCACGGTACCCTCACCAATAACGTCTATGAGGAAGTTCTAGGGAGGATCGAACTGTAGGGGAAAAGATTTTGTTTCGACACCTGAAGCAACTTTTACATCAAGGTAAAATATTTCATACTTTTTTTTCCTATTTTATATGTTTGAAAGGAGATTGTTGTTACAAGAAGGCGAAAATGGGAAAGGAAATGTTGCAAGGAAGAAATAGTTGATAGGATACCAAAATTTATTGTGGTAAAAAAACTATCTTCATTCAGAAAAACTGAACTGCCCACATATATCTTCATTAAAAAACTATCTTCATAAACTAAAGAACATTGTTAATATTTGCAGCTTATGCTGTATTTGGGGATATACACATATGCATAAAGCAGTCTGAAGTGCAAAAAACAATAGAGAGGGCTGCATGTGCACTTATGAGAGCTTATGGCCATGTCACTCATACAATGAGGATGCAATGCCAAAATTTCTGAAGAACAAAGCATAATCATATAGAAACTTTATTACTTTATCAAATGATTAAAAAAAGAAAAATGTGACATTACTACAAGCTAGGAACCAAGAAAAAAATGAAACAGTAGATAAATGAAATGGAACAAGCTACCTATTTGATTCAAAAGTCAAAAATACATGAATAGATATTTGAATGGGATATTCTGTATTGGGAGTATGGCATGTATGTAATAACATTTATAATTGGTATATGATGGTGACATTCGCTATTTGTAAATATAATAGTCATAACTCGTGACCTAAGGGCACGGTTCATTTAGAATATTTTCCTCTCAAAATTTTGAATTCTCTAATTTTAAACAAACAACGATAATTAAAGCCCAATAATTGTTAGTGTTGGGGATTTTATAAACAACAAACAAACACTAGAGGGGTGAAACGTTATCCAAAAATAAGCGCTAATAAAATTAACCCCTCTAATAATGCATTAGTATCCAATGAGAGTTGCATCACTAGGTACTTATTCAACAATCTCAATACCTTGCAATAAAATAAAGATGCACAACGAAAATTGAACAACAATGCAAGTAAAGAGAGTAAGAAATAGAGATAATGAGCAAACACAAACAAGCACGATATACCTTGGTTTGGCCAACCCTAGTCCTACTTCAGCATCCACTAATGCCTCTCTCAAATAGAGGACTTACAACATTGCCTCGCAACCAATGAGGTCTTCCAAGTACAGATGCCACTTCTCCACTAAGTGGACTTCCGACAAGTTACAACAGAGTAACAATGCAACAACTCACCACCACACTTGTTTAGATTTTACAAAACTCGTTTGTTGAAGATGTTACAACCTTCCTATAGTCAATGTAGATTGAAGCACAATGTGTTATAGTGGCTATGGAAAAGCTCTTTTGATCTAAAAAAGGATTGAAGATAAAAACTTGAATATGAAAGAAAATATTGATTTAATTTCTAGAATGAAATCAATAAAGGTCTTGTGAGATTGAACTATTGAGGCCAAGAAAACTTCGCTTAAAAGCTTTTGAGAAGGAATGAAAATTTTGGCCAAATAGAAGATCTTTTGAAGGGTTTTTAGAAAGCTTAAAAACACTTTAGAAAGCCTTAAAAATTGTTCAATGAATGTTATAAAATACCTCAGCCAACTCCCTATAAATAGGGATCAAATCTGCCCAAAACAGATTCCCAAACCCCCTTCTACAATGTTTCTCTAACGGAGTAGTTGACTCCTATATGTTTGGGAATCGACTTCTGTCAAGGGGTCGATTTCCTACACAGCAGGAGTCGACTTCCTGTAGAAGACAGTTACTTGAGCACCCTGGCATCTAGTAGTCGACTCTAGTTCAACTAGGAGTCGACTCCTTTTCTGAAACGTGGAATTGTATCAGAAAAGAATGTGATACTATCTCTAAATGATTTTCAAATCTTTTCAAAATATTTTTTATGAGTTAAAAATGTTTTTCTAAGTTTTACTAAGTGTGTGGAGTTTCAATCTCAATGCATTACAAATACTTTAAGGTCATGGACTAAATTACATCAATATTACCATCTCTTTGGATTTTGATGTAGTTTTGAGTCTTTCATCTCCATGGCTTTGATCCTTAAGCTTTATTTTCATTGGGTGAGCTTCATCCACACTCCCATACATTCCCATCTTTGACCATGTGCTCCAATTTGAATATATTTGTCTTTTGAGTAATCTTCATTGGTCTTGATGAATTTCTTCCTTCATGGTTTTGAACTCATTGTTTGAAATAATCTTTTATACCTACACACTCAATAATCATGATTGGTACCAATCACTTGTTTAATCATCATCAAAACTACATTGAGTGTCTGAATTTCTACTCGTTGGTTCCCCCAAAAAATTTAGTTCCACCCAAAATTTAGCGATATATTCCGACAATGTTGTGAGGTACATAGTAGCCTGCACGCAGAAACTAAGCTAGTAGTAACGGTTAAAGAAGGATTATTATGTCGCAGTAGGTGGAGTACAATGTTGTTATCATGATTCATGAGTGTATTAGAAGCTAATTGGGACATCGACACAAGAGGGAAAAGGATGTGTGTCAGTGTGTGTGTGTGTGACATACATGCCTTTTTTCTTGGTTGATTTTGGTGTTATCATGGATGGTAAACATATTGGATCTGCAGTGATTGTGTTGAATGCATGTGTATTACTATTCCACGAGAACAAGAAGTTCCAAAAAGTGCATATCTGTCAAAGTAATGATTCAAGTACTACAAATCGAATGCGTTCTACCTGAATCAAACCTTGACAAACCCAACCAACATTGTGTAGTGTTGGAAAGCTTTAATTAAAATTTTGTGCCATTATGAACAGACTTTGGAACCAAGTCCCGATTCACGCTGAGCCCTAGTAATTTGAAACATGAACTGAACACATCCCAATCTTAACATTCATCAACCAATGTCAAAAATTGAACTTTATTGATCTAAATGTGTTTCTAAAATCTAAATGTGTGACTGCACAAAGTTCATTTTAAAGTGTATGAACTGTATTTCTGTAATTGCTTTGCAACTTTTATGAACGTTTAAATAATTCTCAAGCCTTTCTTTAAGAGAACTTTGAAGTTTGATTAAGTCAAGGAAACTTGATTATGAAGTTCTTATTGTTGGGTATGTTTGGTGCATGGAAATCCATGGTGGAATCCAAGATTCCTATGCGGAAACATGTGCTTGACTGACATAAGCTTAATTCAACAGTCATGTAATGTTGGTGACATAGCAACTAGCAAGCACTCAGTATACTTGGCCGGTCGGCTATTTGGCTTTAGATTACTTTTTGTGAATATATGAGGGGTCGAAGCTCTTCCAAGTAAGTAAATGCATCAATGACGACGCGAGGGTTAGTCAAGCCTAATTGGTGCGGAATCTGTCATTTGACTTCTCTAATGTTCAAGTTAGGATCTTGATGAGCATAAATGCAATATTAAAATTAAGTACATTTATGTTGTGAGATTTACAGCTGATAAGATAATAAAATTATGCACGGGCCAATGATTATTCGTCATATCGACAAAACTAAAGAAATGAACACAAAACAGTGTTTTCAGAAATTACAGCTTTAATGTTGTAAGGATAACATGCTGCATAAATGCAAAAAAGAACTGATCAATGCTCATAGAAAAATCAATTCCAAGATGAACAAAATTAAAGAATGAATGAATCTGGGAACGAATCTTAAAGAGACTTGAAATTAAATCTGCCTGAAATGTTGCCCCGTAAAATTAGAGCAGAATATACTCGAAAGCGAGTTGTAGCTTGGGTTGCCATGTTTCTTCCTTTGGCAAACACCCAAAGGACCATTTGTGAATGCCCTGATTATACATTCTAAAGAGTGAATGCGGCCATGCAGTCTCTAAGGCATACATCTTAAAATTCATCAAAAATGTTATCATCTATGTATCTAGATGATTTCCTGGACTCTCTGAATTTGGGCAATTGCACCCTGGTTGTTTCCGTTACCCACCTCACCCTCCAGGCTTTTGACAAAGTCATCCGTTACTCATATTTTACTTAGCCAATAATTTGTCACCAAATACTAGAAGGTCAATATTGTTGGGTTCTGGGTCACCTCGCGGAAGTTCCAAGATCGTGGGGACAACGAACAAGGCAGAGTGGTCTTTTGCTACAAAATACGCAACCAAGTAAAATAAAATGCAATAACCACAAAAGAGCAACACACCTTGCACACCGGAGATTTATATTGGTTCCACCCAAATATTAGTGTACGTCCAATTTGCAGAGATTCACTACTGCTTCAGCAAATTCAAATTACAACCTGAAGAAAACCTCACAACCCAAGCCCCAAAACCCCCTTGGTTCGCATCCTGTTTATTCTACAGGGAGCCGCGAACCTTACATAAAACAGCGCTCAAAACGCTCTGGGATCCCTCACTGCACCTTGAGTTGCTTCTGAAGCTGCTCGATGATATTTGAAGACATCATCGCATCCCCTTTTATAAGCTCCAAATCTTTCACGGGAAACCAATAGGAAGAAGGTTTTGTCGCTTTCATGGTTAGGTGGCCAAAGGAAAATCAACATTGGCTTGCCCGGTTGGTGGCCAAACAAAGGGAGGTCAAATATGGTGTACCCGGTTTTGTTTTGTAGCAATAATTCAACACTCCACCTTGATACAAAACATACCGCATAATCCCCCCAAACCAAAACCTCCACCTTTAGACAAACCACCTTTCCATGAGGTCAGGACACTTGGCTAGTGAGCTTCGCTCTAAGCATCACCAACTAACCAAGTGTCCAACGAACCCATTTCCAAAGATGAGTCTCCGAACACTGCTGAACCTTCAAGAATCCATACCTGAAGCAAAACATGTAGTGATCTCTCCCAGTGCCACCTCGTGGCACCCTAGCACCTCTTCAAGGAAAACAAGTTTGAGCGTCGCTCAAACTTCGACGCCGACCTTTCTCCTGCCGGGTTCTCCTTCTTGTAAATCTCCTTGGGATATGCTTTGTCGACCTGGCGTGAACAAAAGATTGCACGTGCTAACTCCCAAGTGTAGGAGGTCGCCAAGTAGTAAATATCCTAGTGAGCCTAGGGTCGAACACGGGGACAACTTGCTTACAATCAACAATGATCACAATTAGCCTAAACGATGTGAGGAATACCACCCTTTTGGGGTGAGGATTGGTTGATGAGATTTTTAGAACACCCTACCGTTAAGCATGCAATAAACGAAATATGTAGGATAGCAAACAAAGATGAGAAATGTGAGTGTTCATGGTTTCATGGTGTAGTCGGGCTTCAAACTTCATTTCGAATCACTACGATCCCTCATCCGGCTAAGGAAAGAGTGATCGGAAGGTTTGGCATTTCATCGAACACGTTGGGTGCAAAAAGATAGTGAATGAAACATTGAGAAAATTTTACAATAAACACAATAGAGAGGGTCCACTAGGATGAACCTCTCTTTGGATTTCCCACTAGGGTTCCAATTGAACAAGACTAACTCAACATTTCATTCACATATGAGAGTTAAAATTCAAGCTAGAAATGAAATTTGTAAGCCCAACATACAACCATCCACCATAAACACACACAACAAGACTAGCCACTCATGATAAACAAAATCACCATTTTTGATTTCAAAGTTAACATCCAAATGTTTTTACAATGAAGAAAATTCAACAAGAGAAATTGAGAAATAAAAGCTAAAGCACAAGAAAAACCCCCTTTTGATCTTCTCCTTTGATCTTCTCACTTGATCTTTACTCCTTCTCCCTTGGTCTCCCAAGCCCTTGCAATTTCTCCTTCAAAAAAAATCCCCAAAAAAAAAAACAAACCCTAGAAAAAAACTGCTCCCCCAAAAAAAAACTAAGTGTCAAAAACGTGTTCAGCCCAAGAGAAAAACAGAACAGAATTTCGTTACAGGCCCAAGCTCAATTCTGTGTTTTTTGTTCGTCCAGGCAATTTTGGACCCCAGAAAAATACTGAGCAAAAGTGGGGGGCGGGATTAAATTTTCCGCCCCCCCCAGCAAACGCAGCTTCGCTGCGTAATAAAAATGGGGGGGCACGTGGCCCCCCGCGATTCGATGGGGGGGCGCGGCCCCCCCCCCCCCCCGCCTTTCCGTTCCCCCGCTCTTGCGAGCGGGGGCTTGGTCGCCTGGCGGGCCGGCCCGCTGGGCGAATTTAAAAAAAAAATTTATTTATTTATTTTTTTTTAAAAAAAAATTCTCTGCGGCCCGCTCAGAAGCGGGCCGCGGGCCCCAAGGCCCAGTAAGCCCTTTTTTCTTTGTTTTAATGCCCAGAAATTCCCTTGTAGCTCCAAAAATTCATCAAAAATAGCTCCAAGCTTAGAAAAATCCTGGAAAAATTCCAGAAAATCTGGAAAATTTCCAGGAGTACCTGAAAAATAATAGGAGCTAAAATTAGTCACTAGAAATTGTATTTTATGTATAAAATGAAGTTAGGCGTTAATAAACCATGATATTACGAAAATGCAAGTATCAACGCCAAAATTAATACGATATACACATAAAATACCCAGAAATGGGGGGAGAAATAAGCAATTTATACCCCGAATCACACCCCCCAACTAGCTATTTGCTAGTCCCTAGCAAATCAAGCGATACATTCGGATTAAAATGGAAACGTGCATCAAACTCACAAAATTCTCATGACATATTTCAAAAGTTATTTCCAAGTGATCTCAAAGTCAATATAACCAATGTATGAAAGTAAATAATAAGTGACACTCTCTTCAATCCAATTCAAAGAAAAGTGAGGCAATAAGCCCGTATCACACGTGTCGGGATATCACGATATCAAAAATGCTAATCTTCAAGGAAAAATGGCCAATACAAAAGAGATTTTTCTCTAAGTTGTGGAGGAATGAGATTTGCAAAATTCATGTAGGTTATTCACTCAATTATTCATACCCTTTTTTTTTCATCTTTTTTTTTCCTTTTTTTATGTTTTTGTGCACTCCCCTAAATCTTCTCTTTCGTGTCCTCCCCAATGTTTCGTGGGGCACCGACTACTTGACAAGACTAGAAGAACGATGCACCTTTTCTTTTCTTTTTTTTTCTTTTTTGTTGTTGTTGTTGTTGTTTTTTATTTGCATACACGCGATAACGCAATATAGGCAAAAAGGTGAAATGATTTCTAAATCTCGTTTTTTTGGCGTCCTCCCCAATGTTTCGTGGGGCACCGGCTACTAAACTTGATTAGAAAGGCAATTCACTTATATTACTCTCATTCTCATTCACGAATTAGCAATTCATCCACCCACTCCTAAGAGGAAAACAATGCATAACAAATTGGCCATCTCCTATCCAATCAAAACTACATCGTTCAACCCAACATGAAATTTTTTACACCACACTTTTCCCAAATTGTTTCAAATAGAGCATCACGACATATGAAATAGTCTCATTCATGGTATATTAGCATTTGAAATCAACTTGGAAAAGAAATTAAAGCACGCCAATCAAAAATTCATGAGTTGACACCAAAATAGGATTTAAATCCAAATGTATGCATTAAGATGTAGCATGTAAGGGATCAAGCAAAAAGCTAGCAAATGAGCAAGGATGGTCGATTTTAAGCTCGCAAGATATTGGAGATGACAAAAGGGATGTCTCCAACAAAAAAAAAATTGATTTTTTTGATTTTTGATTGATTTTTAATTTTTAATTTTTTAACAACACAACTCAACACAACTAACTAAACATCCTAAACATCATAAAACAACCTACAACCCTCCCCCCAACTAAAAATATGCATTGTCCTCAATGGATGAAAGGGTAGTAGAAGCAAAAGTTGGAACAAACACACCTATTTAGTCGCCGCCCGAAGGCGGGTCCGCAAGCTCCTCGGTGTTTCGCTCCTTAGCCCACGAATCAAAATAAGGCTTCAAACGTTGTCCATTGACCTTGAACTCGCTCCCATCTTTGTTGTTCACCAAGGTCACCGCTCCATGGTTGTAGACATGTTTCACCACAAACGGCCCGGACCATCTAGATCTCAATTTTCCCGGAAAGAGATGGAGCCGGGAGTTGTATAATAGCACGCTTTGGCCCGGAAAAAATTCCCTCCTCAAAATCATTTTGTCATGCTCAAATTTCATGCGCTCCTTGGCTAATTTGGCATTGTCATATGCATCCCGCCGCAACTCCTCCAATTCACAAATCTGCAATTTACGAAAATTATTGGATGAGTCACAAATAGAATTAAATTGTTTAATTGCCCACAATGATTTGTGCTCTAACTCCACGGGCAAATGGCAATGTTTTCCATAAACAATCCTATACGGCGACATTCCTAAAATTGTTTTGTAAGCGGTCCGATATGCCCAAAGTGTTTCCGGCAATCGGACACTCCAATCCTTGCGTGTAGGATTCACTGTTTTTTGTAGGATGTTTTTGATCTCTTTATTAGCCAATTCCGCTTGGCCATTGGTTTGGGGGTGGTAAGGTGTGGAAATTTTGTGTGTGACCCCAAACCTCTTCATCAAGTTAGAGAATGGTTTATTGCAAAAATGAGATCCACCATCGCTAATAATAGCTTTAGGAATTCCAAAACGTGCAAAAATATTTTCTTTGAGAAATTTGAGCACGGTGGCACCCTCATTATTCCTACATGCAATGGCCTCCACCCATTTGGATACATAATCAACGGCCACTAAAATATATGTGTACCCAAATGAAATGGGGAATGGCCCCATAAAATCTATGCCCCAACAATCAAAAATTTCAATTTCTAAGATCGGATTTAAGGGCATCATATTTCTTTTTGTTATTCCCCCTAACTTTTGACATGGCACACAAGATTTACAATATGTGTATGTGTCCCTAAACATGGTGGGCCAATAAAATCCGCATTGCAAAATTTTGGCCACCGTTTTATGTGCGGAAAAATGTCCCCCACATGCACCACAATGACAAAAATGTAATACACTAGCAAACTCGTCATTTGGCACACACTTCCTAACAATTTGGTCGGAACAATATTTATACAAGTATGGATCATCGAAAAAGAATGATTTTACCTCGTGTTTAAATCTTTTTATGTCCCGAATCGACCAAAAGTGAGGAACCTTACCGGAAACCAAGTAGTTTGCAATATCGGCATACCATGGCAAGGAAGACACGGCGAAAAGTTGCTCATCCGGAAATGCATCATGAATTGGTGCGGTGGCGGGCTCGTTCCCGAAAGTAAGGCGTGACAAATGATCCGCCACCAAGTTTTCCACGCCTTTCTTATCTTTAATCACGACGTGAAATTCCTGCAAAAGTAAGATCCATCTAATAAGCCTTGGTTTTGCATCTTTCTTTGAAAGCAAATATTTTAGGGCCGCATGATCCGTAAAAATGAGAATAGGTGACCCTAAGATGTAACTCCTAAATTTCTCCAAAGCAAACACTACGGCGAGCAACTCTTTCTCCGTTGTTGTGTAGTTCTTTTGGGCTTCATTCAGAGTTTTGCCCGCGTAGTAAATCACACATGGTACTTTCTCCCTCTTTTGACCAAGCACCGCTCCCACGGCAAAATCACTTGCATCACACATAATCTCGAATGGGAGGCTCCAATCCGGCACCTGCAAAATGGGAGAAGTAGTCAATGCGCATTTTAATAATTCAAATGAGGATTGACACTCACGTGTCCAAATAAATTCTGCATCAAGGGTTAGCAAATGGCAAAGGGGTCGGGAGATGGCACTAAAATCCTTGATGAAACGACGATAGAACCCCGCATGCCCAAGAAAAGATCGCACATCCCTCACGGTTTTTGGAGCCGGTAGCTTTTCAATTATCTCAACTTTGGCTCGGTCTACCTCCATTCCTTGCTTTGAGACTTTATGGCCAAGAACCATCCCCTCCGTAGCCATGAAGTGGCATTTCTCCCAATTTAGGAGGAGGTTCTTCTCAATGCATCTACTCAAAACCAAGGAAAGGTTAGACAAACAACTTTCAAATGAAAATCCAAAAACCGAAAAGTCATCCATAAAAATCTCCACAATTTCAACCATATCACTAAAAATGCTTAGAACGCATCGTTGAAATGTGGCGGGTGCATTACACAATCCGAAGGGCATCCTACGAAAAGCAAATGTGCCGAAGGGACAAGTGAAAGTGGTTTTCTCTTGGTCCTCCGGGGCAATTTCTATTTGATAATAGCCCGAATACCCGTCCAAAAAGCAATAAAATTCATGGCCCGCAACCCTTTCTACGATTTGGTCAAGAAATGGCAAAGGAAAATGGTCCTTACGGGTCATGGCATTAAGTTTCCGGTAATCTACACACATACGCCAACCGGTGGTGGTTCGCGTAGGAATCAATTCATCATTCTTGTCCCTAATGACGGTGATTCCGGACTTTTTGGGCACGATTTGGATGGGACTCACCCACCTACTATCCGAAATCGGGTAAATGATACCCGCATCCAACAATTTTAAAAGTTCATTTTTTACAACCTCTTTCAACGTCGGGTTAAGCCGACGTTGTGACTCTCTCGATGGTTTTGAATCCTCTTCCAAATAAATGTGATGTGAGCACACTAAAGGGCTAATTCCCGTGATATCCGCTAGTGTCCAACCTATAGCCTTTTTGTGTGTTCTCAACACATCCAACAAATCGTGTTCTTGCTTAGGTGTGAGGTTAGAATTTATTACCACCGGGAATGTCTCACCCTCTCCAAGGTATGCATACTTCAAATATTCCAGAAGTGGCTTTAGATCCAATTTGGGATGCTCCGAAGATGACGGCATTTGAGGTGGGGAGTCCAACGGCAATGTCTCGAATCTCGGAACCCATTTGGTGCTTGGTCCCGCATGTGTCTCCTGCACAAGAAAAGATTCATCAATATGCTCACAAAAAGAGTCAAGAAAATCTAAAGCATTATCAAATTCGGAACCGAAATGATCTTCAACACATGAGTCTATAGGTTCCGAAGCCAAAAAGTCAACCATGTTAACTTCATCGTATTCCCCTTCTCGGGGTGGCAATTTGCATGCATTGAATATATTGTGTTCAAGAGTCATGTTGCCAAAAGAAATTTTTAATTGGCCACTCCTACAATTTATCAAGGCGTTGCAAGTGGCCAAAAATGGTCTTCCTAGGATTATCGGGGTGGGATTCCCCGATGTGGGTCCTTGAATGTCAAGGACAATGAAGTCAACGGGGTAATAAAATTTGTCCACTTGGACAAGCACATCTTCCACACAACCCCGTGGAATCTTCACACTCCTATCCGCTAGTTGTAAAACAACCGGCGTGCTTTTTAATTCACCCAATCCTAGTTGAAGAAAGACCGGGTAAGGCAATATGTTAACACTCGACCCCAAATCCAAAAGTGCTTGACCTATCCTCTTTGTGCCTATGGTGCATTCAATTGTAGGGGATCCTGGGTCTCTACATTTTTGGGGAGTGTTGTGTTGCACAATGGAGCTCACTTGCTCCGTTAAGAAAGCCTTTTTCTTCACATTCAAATTCCTCTTTACCGTGCACAAATCTTTAAGAAACTTAGCATACGTTGGAATTTGATTAATAGCATCAAGTAAAGGGATATTAATTTGACATCGTTGAAAAATCTCCCTGATTTCCGCTTGATACTTGTCCTTGGATGGCGGGGCGAGCCTTTGAGGGAAAGGTACCGGAGTGGAATAAGGCGCGGGCTCCTTGGATGGATTCTTCATTGTTGGGCCTTCACCTTGCTCCTCCTCTAGCACCAAATCCGGTATTTGTTCCTTCTCTCCCACTTCCTCCACTTGTGGATCTTTAGGTGGCTCCACATTTTCAAAAGTTTTTCCACTTCTCAATGTCGTCACCGCTTGGCATTGCTTCATTGAACCCCCCGATGACGAAGAAGAGTTCATATTGGGGTTGGGCAATGGTTGGGATGGAAGCTTCCCCTTCTCTAGACTTGCGGTCAACTTCGCCAAGTGCTCCGCCATTTGTTGATTTTGAGTTTGTTGGAGTTGTTGGAATTGTTGGAATTGTTGGCTTTGAGCTTGTTGCACTTGGATGAGTTGTTGCAAAGTCTCATTCATGGAGTTCATTTGGGTCTCATTCCCTTCCTCTCTCTTTCTTTGGAAACCGCCTCCTTGGTAATTGTTGTTGAAAGGAGGAGCCTTGTACGGTTGATGAGGTTGTTGTGGTGGCCCTTGATGTTGCGGTTGTTGAGGCCTCCAACTCAAGTTGGGATGATTCTTCCAACTTTGGTTGTATGTGTTGGAGTTGAAGTTTTGTCCAAACACTTGATTTGCCTCCGCATTAGGCTCTCTCAAAACCTCCTTCAATGTGGGAATGGTGGGGCAATTTGATGTATCGTGCCCCGTTGTCTCGCAAATAGCACAACTCTTCTCCATGGCTACACTCTTCACCGCCCTCAACTCCATGGCTTGGATCTTCTTTTGCATAGCTTCTAACCGGGCTTCCATAGCATCATCGGTCTTCAAAGTGTGTAAGCCCCCACGAGTCGGTTGTGATGAAGAGGAGTCGCCTCTATCAAACTCCGTAGTTGTGTCCCATGTTTGTGCATTCTCCGCCACCATCTCCAAATATTCCCACGCTTCATCCGGTTCCTTATCAAAAAACTCCCCGTTGCACATTGTTTCCAAAAATTGCTTTGATGTCGGTAAGAGTCCTTCGTAGAAGAACCCGATGACACGGCATTTCTCGAATCCGTGGTGAGGACATGAGAGTAAAAGTTCCTTTAGCCTTTCCCAAGTTTGGTAGAATGTCTCATTGTTGCGTTGGGCAAAGCTCATGATTTGCTTCTTCAATCCCTGTGTCCTGTGCAAGGGAAAAAATTTCTTTAGAAACTCGGCTTGAAATTGCAACCATGAAGTAATTGAGCGTGGTGGTAAAGCATTAAGCCAATTCTTGGCTTTATCTTTGAGAGAAAACGGAAATAATTTCAAGTATATCGTGTCGGCGCTCGTTTTCCCATCAAAGCATGTGGAACATACATCTTCAAACTCCTTTATGTGAAGGTATGGGTTTTCCCTCTCCAACCCATGAAAAGTGGGTAGGAGTTGAATTACCCCGGGTTTAAAATTAAAGGAGTTCGCATCCGTAGGTAACACAAAGCATGAAGCCGAACTAGACCTGGTGGGTCTCAAAAGATCCCTCAAAGACCTAGGGACATCGGCTTGAGAATTAGTGTCATGGTTATTAGTATTATCATTGTTTAAGTTTTCTTCCTCCATGACGTGTGTGCGCGTTAGTCTATGTGTTCGAGGTGTTCGAAGCCACATAAACTAACCAAGCAAGCGATGTTATGTAAAATGAAAACAAACAAAGTGAAATTTATATACGATTATGTACGAAAAGATGATATAGTCACAAAGCAAAGCTAAAAGTAATGTAATTGTCGATGGTAAAACCGTTGTCCCCGGCAACGGCGCCAAAAACTTGGCGTGAACAAAAGATTGCACGTGCTAACTCCCAAGTGTAGGAGGTCGCCAAGTAGTAAATATCCTAGTGAGCCTAGGGTCGAACACGGGGACAACTTGCTTACAATCAACAATGATCACAATTAGCCTAAACGATGTGAGGAATACCACCCTTTTGGGGTGAGGATTGGTTGATGAGATTTTTAGAACACCCTACCGTTAAGCATGCAATAAACGAAATATGTAGGATAGCAAACAAAGATGAGAAATGTGAGTGTTCATGGTTTCATGGTGTAGTCGGGCTTCAAACTTCATTTCGAATCACTACGATCCCTCATCCGGCTAAGGAAAGAGTGATCGGAAGGTTTGGCATTTCATCGAACACGTTGGGTGCAAAAAGATAGTGAATGAAACATTGAGAAAATTTTACAATAAACACAATAGAGAGGGTCCACTAGGATGAACCTCTCTTTGGATTTCCCACTAGGGTTCCAATTGAACAAGACTAACTCAACATTTCATTCACATATGAGAGTTAAAATTCAAGCTAGAAATGAAATTTGTAAGCCCAACATACAACCATCCACCATAAACACACACAACAAGACTAGCCACTCATGATAAACAAAATCACCATTTTTGATTTCAAAGTTAACATCCAAATGTTTTTACAATGAAGAAAATTCAACAAGAGAAATTGAGAAATAAAAGCTAAAGCACAAGAAAAACCCCCTTTTGATCTTCTCCTTTGATCTTCTCACTTGATCTTTACTCCTTCTCCCTTGGTCTCCCAAGCCCTTGCAATTTCTCCTTCAAAAAAAATCCCCAAAAAAAAAAACAAACCCTAGAAAAAAACTGCTCCCCCAAAAAAAAACTAAGTGTCAAAAACGTGTTCAGCCCAAGAGAAAAACAGAACAGAATTTCGTTACAGGCCCAAGCTCAATTCTGTGTTTTTTGTTCGTCCAGGCAATTTTGGACCACAGAAAAATACTGAGCAAAAGTGGGGGGCGGGATTAAATTTTCCGCCCCCCCAGCAAACGCAGCTTCGCTGCGTAATAAAAATGGGGGGGCACGTGGCCCCCCGCGATTCGATGGGGGGGCGCGGGCCCCCCCCCGCCTTTCCGTTCCCCCGCTCTTGCGAGCGGGGGCTTGGTCGCCTGGCGGGCCGGCCAGGCGGGCCGGCCCGCTGGGCGAATTTAAAAAAAAAATTTATTTTTTATTTTTTTAAAAAAAAAAATTCTCTGCGGCCCGCTTAGAAGCGGGCCGCGGGCCCCAAGGCCCAGTAAGCCCTTTTTTCTTTGTTTTAATGCCCAGAAATTCCCTTGTAGCTCCAAAAATTCATCAAAAATAGCTCCAAGCTTAGAAAAATCCTGGAAAAATTTCAGAAAATCTGGAAAATTCCCAGGAGTACCTGAAAAATAATAGGAGCTAAAATTAGTCACTAGAAATTGTATTTTATGTATAAAATGAAGTTAGGCGTTAATAAACCATGATATTACGAAAATGCAAGTATCAACGCCAAAATTAATACGATATACACATAAAATACCCAGAAATGGGGGGAGAAATAAGCAATTTATACCCCGAATCACGACCCTTGAACATCGCCACCCTGAGTTTGCGTCCAAACTCAATGCATCCATCGCAATCTTATCTGCCATAAGATCTCCACGCGCCTGCAATGCATAAACTAAATTCACGTAATCATCAAAATGAGCTGGGACCTTTACGGTGCGTCGCCCCACTCTGCTAGCAATAGAGTCGTCCACCATAGTCATAGTCTCTCCACCTCGACTAGAACTTTCATCACTGTCGTTGCATGTAGTAGTCTCCACTTGTGGACTTTCTCCTTCAACCGCCTCGCCTTTACCTTTATCTATGTCAATACATGGATTTGAAAAAAATACATCCACCTTGTTCGAGGCCTTTTCGGTATTTTCTGTAGCCTTCTTTTGCAGCATTGTCGACTCTTCAAATGTAACATGTCGACTAACTATGACCTTCTTCTCTTCTGGACTCCACAGTCTATAACCTTCAACGCCATCCATGTATCCCAGCAAGATACACTTCTTCTCATTCGCGCTGATCGTGTCACTTCCATTGTGAACCTGTACTGGACATCCAAATATTCGAAGATGATCTAACTTTACTGGCTTACCTTTCCAGACCTCCTCTGGGATTTTATCGCCGATAGCTGAAGATGGAATTCTGTTCACCAAATATACAGCGGTTGACATAGCTTCAGCCCAAATTCCCTTTGACAATCCCGATGTAAACCTGAGACACCTCGCCTTCTCAAGGAGTGTCCTATTCATCCGCTCTACAACTCCATTTGACTGCGGATCTCCTGGTGTAGTGAAGTGATGCCTTACTCCTTGCTCCCGGCAGAATCTTATGAACATTGCAGAAGTAAACTCGCCACCATTGTCGGATCTCAGCACTTTTAGCTTCTTTCCTGTTTGAGTCTCCACAAGGGTCTTCCACGCCTTGAACTTCTTCAAACGCCTCCGACTTTTCCTTCATCACATACACCCATACTTTTCTAGAGAAACCATCAATAAATGATATGAAATAACGTGCCATACCTAGAAAGTGAATTGGTGCAGGACCCCAAACATCGGTGTGAACATAATCGAGAATCCCTCCCGTGTTATGCTTCCTTGTGCCAAAGCTAACCTTTGTCTGCTTGCCATAGACACAATCCTCGCAGAACTCCAGCTCCTTGAAGTTCACCCCATTGATCAAACCACGCTTCATTAAAGCTTCCAAGCTTTTCTCCGCGACATGTCCTAGTCTGAGATGCCACAGCCTGGTCGAATCAATCTCATGCGAGCTCTAACGCCAACACTGGAGTCGCCAATGATTGTCGTCCCCTTCAACAGATATATGCCATTTACCTTTTCACCTCTCATCACAACTATCGATCCCTTCGATATCTTCAGCGCATTCCTCTCGATCGTGACCTTGCAACCCATGGAATCCAATGCCCCCACAGAAACTAGTGACTTTCTCAAAGCTGGAACGTGCCACACATTGGTGAGTATGCGCACCACGCCATCGAACATCTTGATTCTTACCGAACCAACTCCAATAGCTTTGCACTCTTCATCATTGCACATAAAGACTGATCCATACTGCTTAGTGTTGTAGGTATGAAAACAATCTCTATTTGGAGTCATATGAAACGACGCACCTGAGTCCATGATCCAGTCATGGTTCGCAACTTCTAAAGAAGTTGCAGTGAAGAGATCGTAGGTCTCCTCGCTCATCACATCTTCCTTTTGCACAGTTGCAACTGATGATGATGCTTGCGGATCCTTGTCGTTGTTCCTTCTCTCCGGGCATTCTCTTTTCCAATGTCCATGCTTCTTGCAAATATGACACCTCGTGTCTCTGGTCCTTGATCTTGATCTCGATCTCCCGTTGTAGTTGCCTTTTCTGTTGCTTCGCTCCGAAGCAAACATCGCATGGTTGTTTGAAGCTCCTTCGTTCAAGCCAACGCTTGCCATGCAATCTCGCAACTCCTCGCTGTAGAGCCCCGTCTTCACATCTTCAAGAATGAGAGTATCTCGATTATAAAGCATGGTGTTGATGAACATCGTGTACCTCTCTGGTAACGACAGGAGCAGGATCATAGCTTCATGCTCCGCCTCCACAGTCAGACCAACCGCCCTCATCTTCATCACTAAGCCGTTGAAGGTATCAATGTGATCCTTCAATGAGGTCCCATCTCGCATCTTGAAAGTAAAGAATGTCTTCGGTAGGATAAGCCGATTGGTGAGCGACTTCTTCAGGTACAGCTTCTCGATCTTCTCCCATAATTCCTTGGCCGTAGTCTCTTCAGACACTTGGTAGATTACCTCGTCCAATAAGCTGAGCTGGATGGTTGTCATCGCCGAGTCCTCCATCTCCATCTTCTCCCTTTCCGAGATATCTGCAGGTAGAGCCGCCGTGTCGTACACCATCCGGTGTACGCGGTCCTTTCGCAAGATAGCCTTCATCTTGTACTGCCATATCTCGAAGTTGCCCTTGCCATTGAATCTTTCGATTTTGTAGTGTGAGCCTCCCACCGTCGCATGCGATCGCCCCGCATACGAGTCTGAATTAGTTGCGTCTCCTTTTGTAGGAGAATCCTCCGCCATCGCATTGGACTTGTCTCACGAGCCTTGATGCTCTGATACCAATTGTTGGGTTCTGGGTCACCTTTTGGGTAATACCAACCCTCGCGGAAGTTCCAAGATCGTGGGGACAATGAACAAGGCAGAGTGGCCTTTCGCTACAAAATACGCAACCAAGTAAAATAAAATGCATAACCACAAAAGGGCAACACACCTTGCACACCGGAGATTTATACTGGTTCCACCCAAATATTGGTGTATGTCCAGTTTGGAGAGATTCACTACTGCTTCAGCAAATTCGGATTACAACCTGGAGAAAACCTCACAACCTAAGCCCCAAAACCCCCTTGGTTAGCCTACTATTTATTCTACAGGGAGCCGCGAACCTTACATAAAACAGCGCTCAAAACGCTCTGGGATCCCTCACTGCACCTTGAGTTGCTTCTGAAGCTGCTCGATGATATTTGAAGGCATCATCGCATCCCCTTTTATAAGCTCTAAATCTTTCACGGGAAACCAATAAGAAGAATGTTTTGTCGCTGTCATGGTTAGGTGGCCAAAGGAAAATCAACATTGGCTTGCCCGGTTGGTGGCCAAACAAGGGGAGGTCAAATATGGTGTACCTGGTTTTGTTTTGTAGAAATTATTCAACAAATACCATACTAGCCGAAAGTAATAAAATACAGTCGTTTGATTGGCGTTGGTGCAGATTCAAGGCATGTACTGCAGCAGTGCAAAGAGGTGGTGATCGCGGGGGCAGAGGAAGGCCGCTGGTAGCGTGAAAATATGTAGGCTGGTAGCACCAATGGCAACCACCGTCGACTACGTACAGTGGTAGCAATGGTCAACGCAAATGGTGGCGGCATACATAATACTCGCAACAATGGAGATGGTGGGGTAGTGACCAACAGTTCGATTGCACTGGTGGAAGCAGTGGTGATAAACTATGATGGTGGTGATAGATGGTACTATTTCAATGACCATTGTAGTCTGATGCTTATGCTTATGATCGGGGTGACAAATTGGAGCCAAGGGCAAAGAAATGCGTTCTACTTGGCTATAGCGATGGCGTGAAGGGATATCGCTTGTGGGATCTAGTGGCTTGCAAGGCTTTTGTGAGTAGACATGTCATCTACGATGAGGCTGTGATGCTTGGTGCGAAGAAGACTCAGTCGGAGGATGAGCCGACATCCGTGGAGCACAAATCCGAGAGGGTTAAGCTCACAATCCTGCTTCGCAGGAGACCGAAAAGGAGCCCATGGTTGAGGTCACGGATAAAGGACATGATGAGAGGTTCATCATAAGGACTAAGTGTAGACACCCATGCAAGCTCAAGTACAGGAAGAGTTCTGAGTCGATGAGGTACGAAGATCCAAGCGGACGAAGAAGGCACCGGAAAGATTGGAGGCTTGGGACTATTTGGCGTTCTCCTTTGATAACATGGCCTCATATGCTTTGTACATTGAGCGTAAGGAGCATGTTTGACTCATTTTATACATCTTTTTCCGCTACTTTCGCCCTTCACTTTCCTCATTTAATCCATATCATTCTCGCTATTCCTCCCATTTTTACACATTTTTATCCATTTGATGCTTTGGGTATGTATTTTGTGCATTTCAGGGAATTCACGTGTAAATGATGTCGATCTGTGAATTGTGGAGCTTGTGAGAGATGACAACGAAGATTAGCGAAGATCGGAGCTAAAGGAGGGGAGATACAGGTCAAGCAAAAGGCAGCACGACCGAGTCATATCATGAATCCAAAGAAACAGCTACAACAACATTGACACGGCTGTGTCGATTTTTGGCACGGATGTGCTTAATTCCCTGAAGCAAGGCAACGAGCTCCCTGGCAGCATGGTCGTTTCGCATGATCGTGCCGCGTCTGTGCCGACTGGAGCTGATTTGGGCTTAGAGGAGGTCCGATACGGCCGTGCCGACTTGTGGCACGGCGGTGTTCCAAGCAGCAGCGCTGCCATGCCCTAGGCTATTTTGCGGCGGCACAGCCGTACCTATTTGCGACATGGCCATGCACCCTTAGTTTTCTGCCTATACTATAAATTTTTGCGTGCGAATTGAGGGAGTGAGTTCTTTTATTTCCTCGATTTTTAGGGGTTTCACCCCCTTTGGGGTTGTTCTTCAATAACTTGTAAGACTCTTAATTTCTACTGTATTGTGATGAATTCTTGTTTATCTTTAGTTTAATTTCATTTGCATTGCTTTTAATTCCTTTCTTTTGCTTCTTGTAATGTTTTTCCTTATTTGCTTCTTGTCATTTGTTTTGATGTTGGTAGGATAGATCTTTGTGCCTAGGGCTTAGTTTAACCCTAGTGTAGATTGTTCATGTGGGTGGAACGCCCCAAATATCGTCCTAATTAGGGTTTTAGTCTTAGGAATAAGTTTGGATGAGCTTAATTCATCCCACCTCGTAGCCAAAGAGGGTTGACTATCTAGTGCTAGGCGCCGACCAACCGTCGGGCACACTCGCTAGAATCACATGACCAGAGCGTCCGACTAACCATCGGGGTTATGGTAAGGGATCCAACCTATTATCTGAGTCCTCTCACGGTTAAACGTAGAGAGAACGAGGATTGAGATTCGACTATCATCTAGGACTACAACCCATTGGCTCGAGAAGCTAGATCGACACACATGCTCAATTTGCACTAGCGGTGACGCTTGGCCTCTAGCACCCTTTCCTTATTTTTGTGTTTTCAGTGTAATTACCCCTTTTCTGTTTTCATTCGTGTAGCTAACTAGATACACGATTAGTCGATACTCATACCATTGCCTCCCTGTGTTTGACACCCGTTGCATAAATCTGTATTGCTCGCGGTATTATATTTCTTTTACACGTTAAAGCAGAGACTGAGCAAAATGGTGCCGTTATCGGGGAGGCAATCGGCTTGATATCGACTTGATTGTATATCTATTAGACTACGCATAGAAAATATAAGTAAAAGAAAATTTTTATCCCCTCCCACCTTTTACTCTCATTTGTCTACTGACGATCGTTTTCTAGTTTTCCTACTTTTCTTATAGCCAGGTGAATTTTTGAGTAGCGATGTGGATGCCAAACGGTATATATTCTTATGATTATGATGTCTCGGCAAATAATGATGCTCGGATGGGAGCACAAAATCAATTTTTGCAAGCTGCAGGGAACTGCAGGATGTGCGGTCTTCCGGGGTATGCCACAAATATCTACACATACTATACCATCCCCTAAGACCCAACCCTACATACCCACAACCCATACCCAAACTGCTCACATCCAAGTCCACCATATATGCCTCCAACGGAAGCAGAGGGAAGCCGCATAACCAAGATGGAACATTTTATGGCAACCCAAAGTTTCCTCGCCACTCTTCCCCTCACCTCTATGAACTACATCCCTCCTATCCCGATAGCCCAACCATCCTACCTATCATATGGGTGTCCTGAGCAGAACTCATGGGGTGAGGTCTACGACCATGCTAGAGAGGGAGGAGCTTTTGATAAGACCATTCTGTTTGGAGAAATCCACTACTGCCCTTCCATGACTCGGCGGAGGAGAATCCACTTTTATAAAGGAGGATGCCCATTGGCCCAACACGTCGATGGCCACATGTGCCACGGGAGGTAATCTAATTGCACAAAACTCTTTGTTTTCTAATAAGTTTGCCTTCCCAGCGGCATGTGGCACCATTGGCACATATCATGCCGGCGGCGTCATCCCGAGTTGCACCCCCGCAAGAAATGAGAAATCCGACGGGGCTTTAGTGAAGATTGATGGGCTCCTGACCCAGTTCAGAGCAGAAATTAGAACATTTGCATGGGCAAGAGCGAGAAGCCAGAAATCAAAGAGCCTGCGCAAACCTTTTCTTTTTGTTAGGTCCCCGAGTTGGAGCCATGCACAAGCATCGAGGAGACTATGACGCATGTGCATGCTTTTGAGGAGTACATGAGTTCGGCCACAAGCGCGATGACCGGTCTCATCTGGCCTGGACCATGTCATCCTCCCTCATTTGCACCGTAGCTACTCCTCATCTCACCAAAGCTCTAACATCGCCACATCGATCAGGGAAGTTTCCTAAACCCTGATCTCTCTATATCTGAATCTCGTGATTTATTTCATTTATTCCTAAATTCAGATATTTCTGACGCAACGTGTCTCCTGCAGGAAACATGTACATATACTCCTGAGGCACTCTTGGTTGCGCTAGTACCTGACTAGATAGGACACGAGGAGAAAGAAGATCTGGTCGTATGCCCCGAGAGTAGCAAAGTTCCTCCAGGGAGTATTCATCAACCTGCTTTAGATTTTCTTTAACTTTGATGGTTATCTCTGGATTAATTTAATTGTGGGTAATAATTTCTCTCATCGGACCGACATGGCTCGTTCCTTGCAGGTTATAGGTGGACACCTTCAGGGAATGCTAGGAACCACGTTGCGTGGGTCTGATGACATTCGTAGAGTAAAGCTGCTAGCTGAGCCACGAAAGCATTATGAAGAATAGATTCATGCACCAATAAAGATCAGGGATCCGCCTTTTGATCAGGTGCATCCTACTCCAGTAATGTAAATATTTTACTTGCTTTCTAGTGTTGCATCTCAATAATCTCGTCTCCTCTCGATTAGCTGTTGAGTATTGATCCCCCGAATTTGGTTTTGATGATGAACAAACATAAATATCGTGAACTAACTCTTTGTGAGCGCACTTATGGAGATCATCGCCAAATATTCTACGTACATCAAAAGTGACGTATCAAGACTTCTCAAAGCGCGTGATCGTGTGCCTAACGCTTAGTTGAAGCTCTAGGAGTATTATTGAAGTCAAGAGATTCGAATTGAAGCTTTGAAGATGGTTCGTCAAGCTTACTTTTATAGTCTTCTAGCTTCTTTTCGTAGAATGGTAAGCCTTGATTAGGTCTTACATTATAATCTTCATAACGCTCATATCTTAGAGCTAGGATTATCAAAGAAACTTTCCCGAAGCTTCACGCTTCATTTCGCGGCTTCTAGTGCATCTTAGTTGGTTCAAGAAGAAGAACCAACCGACTAGATTGTCATCTATTCGGTCTGTAATCCTTCTTGAACCGACTAGATCTCCTTGCTCAATTCAGCTCATTCACTGTTGACCAATTAGTCGGTCCAAGAAGGTTCACCGACCGACTAGTTGTCAAACTAGTCCCTTGCGCCCTAGGAGTCCACACCGCAGATCTCGTGGCCTCCTGACGTTGCTGCGTTTCCCTCGCTTCATCCCCAGGCTAAACACGCTCCCGACGTCGTGACCCGTTACCGTTGTCGTTGCCGCTTCATTGCACTACTCGCGGGCGATCCCGACGCCGTTACCGTTGTCGTGACGTTTCGCTACGCTACCCGCAGTCGAGATGATCCCGAGACGATCTTGATCCCAAGACGGTCCTTGCTACGCTACCTGCAGTAGAGGACACTGAGTACCGCCGTCGTTTCAGACCCAACGTCAGACTCTGCGCGTTGTCGCACTAGGTTGGTCTTCTCGCTCGTAGCAACCCAAACGTTACGCCATTGTACCCTAAGTAAAAATCGTCAACTCACTAAATTTATTTTACGCTCCTTTAAAACGATGTGAAACCATAGATCAACGATCAAACATTTTTTAACTGTGCACATAGGGTAGAATCGTCGGATAAGCTGATCATTCAAATTTGACTTGAAACTGACAGGATATCCCCAGTCA
The DNA here is from genome assembly GCA_030789695.1 of Scilla litardierei. Classification (NCBI taxonomy): domain Eukaryota; kingdom Viridiplantae; phylum Streptophyta; class Magnoliopsida; order Asparagales; family Asparagaceae; genus Scilla; species Scilla litardierei. The sequence continues at coordinate 324,892,603 of CM061141.1, forward strand.
ACTTAGAAGCATACCATAATAGGAATTTCTAAAACGCGTCTCGACATCGCCCGTTGACTTGTGACAGCGGACGTTGACCGACACGCTTTCCACGACGAGACACTTCCGACGGACGTTCCTCTTGCCACCGCAGGCAAGTGTCCCCACTTGCGTAGTTACGGCCAAGTCTAGGCCACTTCTTTCTTAGAACTGTAAATTGTTAAACAAGAGAACCGGACGTGAAATGATAGCGTCCGGGACCCTCTCATGATAGCCTAGACTTGACAGCGAAGTCTAGGTATAAAATGCAACCATGCTAGGAACTATTCTGTGTGTGTGTGTGTGTGTGTGTGTGCGTGTGGACACCCTAGAACAACTACACTCATGTCATGCCATGTAACAGTATTCACGACTTGTCTTGCACAGCCTGCAGGCAATAAGGACACTCTCCAAGACAAAGAGAGTGATCCTTGGTACAGATTCACTTACAGGAAGCCCGACAATCACCAGGACAGAGTGAGTAGCCCTGCAGCCCGTGGGGATAGAGGCACTCACCAGGACAGAGTGAGTGGCCCTGCAGACCATGGGGATAGAGGCACTCACCTAGCAGAGTGAATGGTCCTATACAGTGATCCTTATTACAGAACACCCCCACGGGGCGCTCGGCACTCACCTAGCAGAGTAAGTTACCCTGCAACCTGTGGGAATTTTGTAACGACCTACTCTCGGGGCCCGTACTATTTGGAACATGCGCAAGTCCTGCTAGGCACCAATGAAGTCAATACAGGCTCTGTTGCAGAAATGCGCCAAAATACTCATACATGGAAGTGGTATAAACCTTATTACAAACCAGCAGCGTACATGAAAGGAAAATACAACTCGAAGTACAAATACACACCAAGCAAGCCACTCTGATACATTAAATAATAAAAACACACTCACACTCACACTCACACTTAGTAACCAGCGTCCTCCTGGTTAAACTCTACAGCAAACTCGGCGTCTGTAGTCCCTGTGGCAACTTCTTCAACCTGTGCTGTATCTGGCGAGACCACCACAAAAAGAAGGGTCGCCAGGATCAGACGTAACTCAAATTATCTCTAGTATGATATTTAAAACAATAAACGAGCAAGGCGAAACTAGCATGGCAAACTAAAAAGTAAAGTGCGATCAATAGAGCAGAAAAGTAACATAGCAGTCTACTTCTATCAACAATAAACAATATTAAAATGACCAGTTACGAGATTTTTAGCTGTGCCTGATTCCTACGTGACTTATAAAGGGAAGTACGATATGCAACCAAGAGTCCACCTGATATCCCGGGTTACAACAATACGGTATGATACAATCATAACGGTACTATTCAACAAAATGACACGGTTCAATCAAAACGGTACTATTCACTGCAGATCGGACTGGTCGCTCCCGCACTTCCACAATTATAAGTTACCCCAAAACCCAGTGTGTGTGGTGTGTGTGTGTGTGTGTATTTGTGCGTGCAGGTTACCGTACTTACAATTTACGAGTCAATCACCATTCTCACTTTTCCAATTACATCTTTCGGTTAAGCATGTCACAGAGTCCAATTCGATTTACGGTACGGTGCAATTACGATACTATGCAACTTATCGAGTTTAGCTAACTGTTCAAGTGAAACACTTTGCTAATAAGAGAAAAACTAATTTTGGCATGCATCACTATTGTTTTTAAACCCCATAGCTAGGGTACGATGAGTTACCGTTTCGCCTTGTCGGGAAAAAGGCGTGTTTCGAACTGTGGTAGTGATACCTGGTTTCACAAGTTACAAGTGAGTTAGTTTCACAATACAAACGCATTAATAATAACATCTAACTTATTTAAATGTTAACTTAATACTTAACTTAAAAACTTATAATAATAAAACTTAAATAAAAATTATGTAACCTATTAAATTAACTAATAACTTAACTTATAAAAATAAAACTTAACTCTAAATGAATATATCTCATAGAAACTTAATGTATTAATAACTTTAATAAACTGATCTTTAAAAAACAATAACTTATAATAAAAACTATTCATTGCACAAGGATGATAACCTAATATCTTATAAAAACAGTAATCATATGATATTATAATACTTAACCTTATAATAACTCCTTATACTTCTCTTTCCCCCTTCTCTGTAAAAACTATTCATTGCACAAGGATGATAACCTAATATCTTATAAAAACAGTAATCATATGATATTATAATACTTAACCTTATAATAACTCCTTATACTTCTCTTTCCCCCTTCTCTGTCTTCTCTTTTCCCCTTCTCTGTCTTCGTTCCCTTCTTCTTCTTTTTCTTCTTTTTTTTTGCTTTTCGTTTGCGGCAGGGGCGGCGGCCAACGGGCGGCGCGGCGCGTGGCTCGGGCAGCGCGAGGCGGGGGCTCGGGCGGCGCGAGGCGGGGGCGGGGCGGCTTGGACGGAGGCGCGAGAGGGGGGGAAGGTCGGATGTCCTTGCGTGGAGGAGAGGGGAGAGTGATGATTTGAATCTGAAAGTTTGTTTTCAGATCTGAGTTTTGTTTCAGATCTCAGATTTCTATGTTTTTTATTTCAGTTTTGAGTTTTTGGTTTGGTGATGATTTGTTTCTGGGATGAAGGAGGAGGAGATGATCTGGTGTTGTTGTGTTGGTGATGGATTGTGGGTGAAGACGATGAAACTGTGAAGGGTGAAGAATCGTGTGAGGGGCTGATCAATGTTGCAGCAGGGGAGTTGATCGGTGATCCTTGAAGAAGGAAGGGGCAGGGGACAGGGTTCATTAATGGGGGAAGATTAGTCAAAGATTAGGTTTGGGATTAATGCAGTTTGGTAGGGGTTTTGACTAAAATTTTCAGGGGGATGTATTGAACGTGTTTTGGGGAATGTAACGTGCTCGGAATGAGAAAAACATGGGTGGGTGAATTTAACTAATTAATTAACCAGAGTAAAATTGGTAATTAGTAAAATAAATTAGTAATCGTAATTCGTAACTAGTAAAATAAAGTAGCTACGGTAATTCGTAAATTAAAATAACCATAGTAACTATTAAACTATGGTGAAAAAGTTAGACGCGCGCGCGTCGACTCTACGGATAAAAACATTCGGACAATCGGAAGTAAAATCACAAACACACACGCAATTAAACATACCTAAAAATACCGGCCGTTACATCCTACCCTCCTTAGAATAATTCCGTCCTCGGAATTCTCTACAGGGCATGGAATAGGTAGGGGTAATGTTCTCGCATCTCATCCACTCGCTCCCAGGTAGATTCACCAGGTGAGTCGCGACGCCACATCACCCTGACTAGATCAATAGTCCTGTTCCTGAAGACCTTCTGACATCGATCTAAGATCTCCACTGGTTGCTGCTCGTATGTCAAGTCCGGACGAACTGCGATCTCCGAGTAGTCCACGACATGACTAGGGTCGCTCACATAGCGACGCAGCTGCGAGATGTGAAACACATTGTGCACTCCCTCTAAGGCAGGGGGCAATGCAAGCTTGTAGGCCACCTCTCCTACTCGCTCCAAAATATCGAAGGGTCCAATGAATCGAGGACTAAGCTTTCCTCTCCGCCCAAAATGAATCATTCCTCGGTTGGGCGAGATCTTTAGAAAAACATGATCTCCGGGCTGAAACTCTAGATGTCGGCGTTTCGCATCTGCCCAATGCTGGTACCTGTCCTGGGCTAGCTGTAGCTTCTCTCTGATGGTCCAAACCACATCCACGGCTTCGGTGATTAGCTCAGGACCAACCAACTCTCGATCTCCTACATCATCCCAGCTCAAGGGGGATCGGCACTTTCTCCCATACAGTGCCGCAAAAGGCGCCATACCGATGCTAGACTGAAAGCTGTTGTTGTATGCAAACTCCACCAAATGGAGATGGTCTTCCCATGATCCCTTGAAGTCCAGCATACATGCCCGCAGCATGTCTTCAAGTATCTAAATGGTACGCTCTGACTGGCCATCTGGCTGTGGATGGTAAGCCGTACTAAAACTCAAGTGAGTTCCCAAGCTCTCATGAAGGCTCCTCCAGAAACGAGAAGTGAATCTGGTGTCTCTGTCTGAGACAATGCTGATAGGAACTCCATGCAGCTTCACAATCTCATTCATGTACTTCTTGGCCAATATTTCTGTAGACTGACCCACTCGGAAAGGAATGAAGTGCGATGTCTTGGTCGATCGGTCTACGATCACCCAGATAGCGTCATTCAGCTTTGTACTCTTAGGTAGTCCAGTCACGAAGTCCATCGTGATGTGTTGCCACTTCCACTCCGGAATAGGCAAGGGCTGTAATAATCCGGCAGTCCTCTGATATTCAGCCTTTACTTGCTGGCACACAATACACTTCGCTACGCTCCGTGCGACGCTTCTCTTCATACCATGCCACCAGTAATGCTGTCGCAGATCCTGATACATCTTGGTACCTCCATGATGTATGGAGTATGGCGAACTGTGAGCTTCCTCCAATTGCTCTTCTCTGATGGCGCCAGATGGTACACAGATCCTGTCTTCAAACCTTAAGGATCCATCTGCATGAATCTTAAACTCTGGCCTCTGGCCTGCTATCACCAAATCTTTGATCTTCCGCAGTTTCTCATCATCCATCTGAGCATTTTTAATCCTCTCTATCAAGGTTGATTGGATATGCATGCCCATCACAGATGCAGACATCCCTGGGAGAATCACTTCTATACCCATGTCCCGGATCTTTTACTGCAATCTACATTGAGTCGTAAGGGTCATCACCACTGGTAGACGACTCAATGCATCATGTACGACGTTGACTTTCCCAGGATGGTACTGAAGGTCAATGTCATAATCCGCCATGAGCTCTATCCATCGTCTCTGACGCATGTTGAGCTCCTTCTGAGTGAAGAGATACTTCAGACTCTTATGATCCGAGAACACCTTCACATACTCGCCTAATAGGAAATGCCTCCAAATCTTCAATGCAAAAATCACTGCCGCCAACTCAAGATCATGAGTGGGGTAGTTCTTCTCATGGATCTTCAACTGCCTGGATGCATAGGCTATGACTCGACCGTGCTGATGTAACACGCATCCAAGTTCTTTACCAGATGCATCACAGAAGACTTCAAATCCTCCTGATCAGTCTGGAATGATCAAAATAGGTGCAGTCGTCAATCTCTTCTTCAGCTCCTGGAAAGCATCCTCACATGCTTTCGACCAAACAAACACAACATCCTTTCTTGTCAACCGCGTCAAGGCTCCTGCGATCTTCGAGAAGTCTTTGATAAACCTCCGGTAGTAGCCAGCGAGTCCCAAGAAACTTAGAATTTCGGTCACCGTTCGGGGAACTGGCCAGTTTTGAACAGCAGCTACTTTTTCAGGATCAACAACAATCCCTTCTCTGTACACTATGTGGCCTAGAAACGCCACCTTGTTCAGCCAGAACTCGCACTTGCTAAGTTTGGCATAAAGCTGCTGTCTTCTCAGGGTCTCGAGAACCTTCCGGAGATGCTCTGCATGCTCCACTGCATTCTTTGAGTAGATGAGAATGTCGTCGATGTAGACTACTACGAACTTGTCCAAGTATTCATACAATACTTGGTTCATGAGACTCATACATACCGCGGGTGCATTGGTTACACCAAACGGCATTACTAAGTACTCGTAATGTCCGTATCTGGTCCTGAATGCAGTCTTGGGAACATCTTCGTCTTTCACCTTCACTTGATGGTACCCTATCCTAAGATCCAAATTCGAATAAATGCTTGACCCACAGAGCTGGTCGAAAAGATCATCGATGCGCGGTAGAGGGTACTTGTTCTTCACGGTGACTTTGTTTAGCTCACGGTAGTCAACGCACATACGAAGGAATCCATCTTTCTTCTTCACCAGCAATATAGGAGGTCCCCGGGGAGATACACTGGGTCGTAGCCATCCCTTCTTTAAAAGCTCATCTAGTTGGGTCCGCAATTCTTCTAGCTCAGATGGTGCTAAACGATATGGTCCCTTAGATATTGGTTGAGCTCCTGGTATTAGTTCAATGGCAAATTTGAGAGTGCGATCCGGAGGCAAACCTGTAAGATCGTCTGGAAACACATCCATGAACTCTCGAACTACTTTTGGTATCTCAGGCTCAGCTTCCATTGCGGCTGCTACTGCTTCGGTCGATCTGGCTCTGTACTCCACTGGTCCTACCGATCTGCTTCCGCTAATGAACTCGAACTTTGGAAGATCAGGAATCTCGAAGACTACCCTCCTTCGACTACAGTCGATGGTGGCATGGAAAGTTCCCAACCAATCCATCCCGAATACAGCATCAAAGTTCGGAATATCTATCATCATGAAGTCAGCAAATAACGCTCGCCCACAAATAACCACTGGGCATTGAGGATACCCACGGGTCGTCTTTATCACTCCGCCACCCGTATTGACGTTCCAACCGGATGCTAAAGGTTTGACAGGAATAGTGTGGGTGCGAACGAATCGACTCGCTAGAAAGCAGTGTGATGCTCCCGAGTCGAACAAGGAGAGGGCAGGGTTCCCAGCTACTAGTATGACACCTAAGTTACAAATACTAATCTAAGCAACTGTAACGGCCTGTTTTTATATGTACATATTTCATACGTATTTAACTAGTATAAGTGATTTATAAGAGGGTTTTATAATATGATTTTATTATTATTATTATTATTGTCATAGCTCGAACATGCGATTTAATGATCGCATTATTAATTTGTTTAACGTGTGGTTGATATTGATTGCAGGGCGAAATTGTAATAATATGATAACCGCATCGATCCCTCCTAATCCAAATCGGTTCTATTATCCCGATCGAATCAGATCAGATTTCAAATCTAAATGTCATGGTCGATCACCAGAGTCACAATGTATCCTACAAAATCTTAAGTAACATTAATATCCCAACCAAATCCTAACTACATCGATTTTCCTAACCCAATCAAATCCTGCTGAGTTTAATGTCTTGATCCAGTCTGATCCGATCTAAACGTCTAGCCGATTTACTAAATCAAATCGTAATCAGATCTATCATCATAACCAATACGTGTAAAAGAATCATCCTAAGTTTATGTTATCTTGACAATCATCTTTCCAATTAACGAATCTTAACTAACTTGATTCCTATTAATCCAATCTTAACCAATATCTTAACGGAATGAATGATCAAACCTAGTTCTAATATGTCAGATACCCAACCGAATGAATTATCACATCTTGATCGAATCCTCCTAATCATTTCCGATCTGATCGATTCTCCGTATTGAATCTTAACTCCAAGTTTTATTGAATCGATTTCCTAACTGAACTAAATTCATAAATCAAATCAAATCTTAACCGAATCGAATTCCAAATCAAATGGTAACCAAATCTTAGTTGACCTTGCCAAAAATCTTAAACTTATCTAATGAATCCTAATAATTCGAATTATCTGGATATCTCCAAAACAAATCTTATATTAATAAATCCTAAACCAAACAAACTTCCTTAATCAACTATTAACCCAAAGAAGTTAACCGTAATGATTTCCCTATATCAGATCATACTCTATGGGTAATCATAAATTTTAATGAGATTAATTAAAACAAATTATAATATCCTAACCCCCTCTCAGCCACGTCTCCATCGCATGATTATCGCTAACGGGCCGCTAGGATCTCGCGTGTAACCCCCACGTTCACGTAACCTCCCCACGTCACCATTTTCATCACTTCACAACAACCCCCTCAACTTCCTATTATTCTTCTCCTTCTTTTAAATCCCAGGCTACACCTTCTCTCTCAACGAATCCAACCCAAAAGCCTGCCACCTTTTCTCCTCCTCAATACGACGCCCCCGACCCCCGTCACCTCCCCCTTTCGACATCAACCCGAAACCCAACAGCGCCCAGCAACCCCGTTCGCCACCCTGTCACCACGCCAGCCCCTCCTCCGAAACCCGAACTCGCCTCCGATCTTCATCGTCGACATCCACCGACCCGCCGCCACCCCTGTTCTCCCCTCGACCCAGGCGACCACCGCAGTTCAACCGCCGGCAGCCACACTCGCTCTGACTCCCTCCCTGCCTCCCGAAGTCCACGCCTCCGTATTAGTTGGTAAATTATTAATATGATTGGCTTAGTTATAATAATAATGTTGGTTCTGGTTCTGTTAGTATAAGGAGTTGGCCGTAGTTATTATTTGTCATGGCATTAATTAGCAAATCAATAAGTTAGTAATATTAGTTATAAATAGTAAATGCTAATAAATCAGTATTAATAATATAATGTAGGTAAGAAATTAGAATTTTCATCTTGCTCTTTAAACCTGATATCGCGTATCCGTTGGCACAGATATATCACGCCCCTTGTACGTCCACTCGGATACCCAAATCGTGTCGCATCAGGCAAGTGTACATTTTCTGTTTTAAATATCGTTACCTTTAAATGCAAAATCATGAAATGCTAGTTTTACCTTAAGTCATGTTGCACATCATGCTTGTACACTCCTGATTGAATGATTAGTGATTGAATGCGTATTGACGGAATGTAATACTTGAAATCGTGAAATTATGAATTCGTGCGCCCAAGAGGCGAAAACGTGAAATCGTGATGTCATGTGAGTTGACAAATTCGTGCTTGTAATATGAATTAGGCTGGCTCGTGTTCCAACAGTACACTTGGGTGAGGTAGTTCAATGTAGTAGAGGCTGGAATGCTGGATTGCACTCTCGTGGTGAACTTGACCGACACCTGGCCGGGTCGGTGAGTATAGAGTCACGGGTAGCTCCCGTTGACTTGGGTGTGATGCTGGTCACTTTTCCCCCTCAGACATTGGGCTTTTTCACAAGGCACACTTGACTGATTGTCACATTCCTTTAATCTTACTGTTACTATTGATGATTGCGTACTCTGTTGGTTACTCTTGTCTTGTTTGTAAACTAATATCATGCCTATTGTTGTACACACTACGCTTATTGCTGTACACACCACACTTGCCATGTTTACTGCTGTACACACCACGCTTGCCATGTTATTGCTGTACACACACTTACCACGCTTATTGCTGTACACACACTTACCATGCTTATTGCTGTGCACATTACACATTGCCATATTCGTTACTTTTTGCACTACATTTCGCCTGCTCACTGCTTTACACACTACCTTTGTCAGTGCTCATATATTCCTCATGCTGCCATGCTTTAACTAATGTAAATTCAATATTGTTACTCGTACTGCCATGAAATCTTTTCGAAAACCTTGCCGAGGGTCAAGTTACTTTTATCTTTTTAAATCTTGCCGAGCGACCCTCGCTGACGTATATTTCTTGTCTTGTGAAATATACGTCAGGTATTAGACAGGTTTGCTGAGGAGTTGCTTAGAGACTGAGCAGTTGACCAGGAGTACCTTGCCGTTATGTTCCGTCGCTGAGAAGCTTTGTGTCTTCGCATTATCTTTTTGTAATTGTTGTCTCTTTCAATATTTGTATGGGCCTTTGACCCTCCTTCCGCTTTTTCTACTTTCATTGTTGTAAATCTGTTTGAGACTTGAGATTGTAATAAATTAATTATCTGTGTTGTTTGAGTCGCATGCAAGAACCTGTAAGTGTTATCACAGACGCGTAATGTGCTTAAACCAAGGAGGAAGAAAAGAAAAATATATCCTTCTTGTTTTAAGCACATGCGGACCTTCGTCGCGTTCTCGCTCCCAAGCACAATGGGAAGCGGGGCGTGACAGCAACCAATGCTAACGAAAGAAATGAATTACGAATTATGCAAGAGACATACCTGTGATCACTTCACCAGTAGCATCAGCCTCTTCGACGGTCATGGTGTAAGCCTGGCGTTTCGGTGGTGGCTGCTGCCTTGCTTGCTGAAACTGTCTCTGTTGTGGGGGTAGAGGTGGACGCTGTGGAGCGTTCCCAGTCGGGACAGCACGAGGAGCTGGAGCTGGAGCTGAAGATGTAGCACGTGGCTTATAATGCGGACAATCCCTAGCCATGTGTCCTGACTCTCCGCAAACCAGACAAAGGCCTAAAAGAATTCGACACTCAGACCTGATGTGTCCAGGCTTCCCATAAAAGTGGCAGACCGGGAGGGCCTGCTGCTGTTGTACTGGCCTCTTAAACTGGACCTGCTGAATAGGGAAGTGTATCGGTGGCCGTCTGCTTGGCCCAGCTTGGGTCGGTGGGGGCCTCGCAGGTGCTGTCAACCTTCGATCTTCCTACGCTTCCGCTTCGACCATCTCGTGGTTACGAGCAATGGCCAGAACTTCAGCATGTGTGGTCCGACTAGCACCGACCATCATTCTCCGAATCTCAATGTTGAGCCCCTGCTGGAACTGCTGGGCTCGAGTCAATGGATCTGCAACCATCTCCGGGGCAAACCTGCTGAGCCTGGAGAACTCAGCGTCATATTGATCCACGGTCATCGATCCCTGCTTCAGGTTGATGAACTCCTTCCTCATCAGGATCTTTGCCTGTGGGGGAAAGTACTGAGCATTGAATGTTTTGGTGAAGACATCCCACGAAATCGGTAATCCCAAGCGGTCTTCTATCGCCTGCCACCAATCTCGAGCTCCATCAGTTAATTGCCTTTTGGCGGAAGCTAACCATGCTTCTTCTCGAATCTGAGATGCTCTCAGATCATCAGTGATGCTCTTAAGCCATTCTTCCGCTTGGAGATGATTCTCGGTCCCAGCGAAAGTCTTCGGGTTCATCCCTCGAAAGTGATAAGCACTTGGGTCAGCTTTCTGCTCTCTGCGCAAGGCCTGCTCCAAAGCCTGTCCAAGCTGCTGATGAAGGGCATACATGCCCCGCATGCATTCTTCTGCAGACAATGGTGCGGTCGGAAATGCTGTCGCGTTCGGACCGGTGTTGACTCCATTGCCAGCATCATTCTGGTTGGGACCCTCATTCGGGTGATTGATCCCGGATCCAAACGCACTGTCCTCGCTTCCTGAAGTGTTCCTTTCCATTGCCTACCTGCGGTTCATAAGGTTTGATCAGTTCCTTTGAGTATTTTATACGGCATATTCTGAACTTCCTGTACTGTTCATGTGGTATTTAGCGCATACCTGCTTGGGCCACCAAACCTGTAACGACCCACTCTCGGGGCCCGTTACTGTTTGGAACATGCGCAAGTCCTGCTAGGCACCAATGAAGTCAATATAGGCTCTGTTGCAAAAATACGCCAAAATACTCATACATGGAAGTGGTATAAACCTTATTACAAACCAGCAGCATACATGAAAGGAAAATACAACTCGAAGTACAAATACACACCAAGCAAGCCACTCTGATACATTAAATAATAAAAACACACTCACACTCACACTTAGTAACCAACGTCCTCCTGGTCAAACTCTACAGCAAACTCAGCGTCTGTAGTCCCTGTGGCAACTTCTTCAACCTGTGCTGTATCTGGCGAGACCACCACAAAAAGAAGGGTCGCCAGGATCAGACGTAACTCAAAGTATCTCTAGTATGATATTTAAAACAATAAACGAGCAAGGCGAAACTAGCATGGCAAACTAAAAAGTAAAGTGCGATCAATAGAGCAGAAAAGTAACATAGCAGTCTACTTCTATCAGCAATAAACAATATTAAAATGACCAGTTACGAGATTTTTAGCTGTGCCTGATTCCTACGTGACTTATAAAGGGAAGTACGATATGCAACCAAGAGTCCACCTGATATCCCGGGTTACAACAATACGGTACGGTACAATCATAACGGTACAATCATAACGGTACTATTCAACAAAACGATACGGTTCAATCAAAACGGTACTATTCACTGCAGATCGGACTGGTTGCTCCCGCACTTCCACAATTATAAGTTACCCCAAAAACCCAGTGTGTGTGTGTGTATTTGTGCGTGCAGGTTATCGTACTTACAATTTACGAGTCAATCACCATTCTCACTTTTCCAATTACATCTTTCGGTTAAGCATGTCACAGAGTCCAATTCGATTTACGGTACGGTGCAATTACGATAATATGCAACTTATCGAGTTTAGCTAACTGTTCAAGTGAAACACTTTGCTAATAAGAGAAAAACTAATTTTGGCATGCATCACTATTGTTTTTAAACCCCATAGCTAGGGTACGATGAGTTACCGTTTCGTCTTGTCGGGAAAAGGCGTGTTTCGAACTGTGGTAATGATACCTGGTTTCACAAGTTACAAGTGAGTTAGTTTCACAATACAAACGCATTAATAATAACATCTAACTTATTTAAATGTTAACTTAATACATAACTTAAAAAATTATAATAATAAAACTTAAATAAAAATTATGTAACCTGTTAAATTAACTAATAACTTAACTTATAAAAATAAAACTTAACTCTAAATGAATATATCTCATAGAAACTTAATGTATAAAACTCTATTAATAACTTTAATAAACTGATCTTAAAAAAACAATAACTTATTATAAAAACTTTTCATTGCACAAGGATGATAACCTAATATCTTATAAAAACAGTAATCATATGATATTATAATACTTAACCTTATAATAATTCCTTATACTTCTCTTTCCCCTTCTCTGTCTTCTCTTTTCCCCTTCTCTGTCTTCGTTCCCTTCTTCTTCTTCTTCTTTTTTTTTGCTTTGCGTTTGCAACAGGGGCGGCGGCCAACGGGCGGCGCGGTGCGGGGCTCGAGCGGCGCGGCGCGGGGCTCGGGCGCAAGGCCGGGGGCGGGGCGGCTTGGACGGAAGCAAGAGAGGGGGGAAAGGTCAGCTGTCCTTGCGTGGAGGAGAGGGGAGAGTGATGATTTGAATCTGAAAGTTTGTTTTCAGATCTGAGTTTTGTTTCAGATCTCAGATTTCTATGTTTTTTATTTCAGTTTTGAGTTTTTGGTTTGGTGATGATTTGTTTCTGGGATGAAGGAGGAGGAGATGATCTGATGTTGTTGTGGAGAAAATTGGGTAAATGCCACCGGTCAAACATGGTTTTTAATTTTTACCACAAAGTTTAAAAAGTTTGCTAGAATAACACCCCAACTAAAAAAGAGACGAACATACCCCCCTTCGTTCCCAAACATTAAAACCCAACTCAATTAAATCCCCCTGCGAAAACAATTGCAGCGGACGACGTTCTCTCTCCGACGAGCGAAGCCCAGCACCTCGCACCGCCTCGAACTCCCCTCGACAGCCTCGACACCGCTCATCACCGCCAACCCACAACCCAACACCGACAGCACCCCCATCTACATCGACGCCGAACTTCAACCACCCCGCTTCGCCGTACTCCGACCACCCCACATCTACGGCAACGCCTCGCCGTACTCCGACAAAGCCCTATGAGCCAATATAACCCAATTTGCGCCAATTTGCGCCAATATACGCCAATATACGCCACGTATATTGCCGTATATTGGCGCATATTGGCTCAAATTGGCGCAAATTGGGTTATATTGGCTCATAGGGCTTTGTCGGAGTACGACGAGGCGTTGCTGTAGATGCGGGGTGGTCGGAGTACGTCGAAGCGGGGTGGTCGGAACCCAACGCCGAGAGCACCCCCATCTACGTCGACGCCGAACTCCGACCACCCCGCTTCATCGTAATCCGACCACCCCACATCTACGGCAACGCCTCGCCGTACTCCGACAAAGCCCTATGAGCCAATATAACCCAATTTGCGCCAATTTGCGCCAATTTGCGCCAATATAAACCACGAATATTGGTGTATATTGGCGCATATTGGCGCATATTGGCGCATATTGGCGCAAATTGGGTTATATTGGCTCATAGGGCTTTGTCGGAGTACGGCGAGGCGTTGCCGTAGATGCGGGGTGGTCGGATTACGGCGAAGCGGGGTGGTCGGAGTTCGGCGTCGACATAGATGGGGGTGCTCTCGGCGTTGGGTTGTGGGTTGGAGGTGATGAGCGGTGTCGAGGCGTCGAGGGGAGTTCGAGGCGGTGCGAGGTGCTGGGCTTCGCTCGCCGGAGGGAGAACGTCGTCCGCTGCAATTGTTTTTGCAGGGGGATTTAATTGAGTTGGGTTTTAATGTTTGGGAATGAAGGGGGGTATTTTCGTCTCTTTTTTAGTTGGGGTGTTATTCTAGCAAACTTTTTAAACTTGGTGGTAAAAACTAAAAACCATGTTTGACCGGTGGCATTTACCCAATTTTCTCGTTGTTGTGTTGGTGATGGATTGTTGGTGAAGACGATGAAACTGTGAAGGGTGAAGAATCGTGTGAGGGGCTGATCAATGTTGCAGCAGGGGAGTTGATCGGTGATCCTTGAAGAAGGAAGGGGCACGGGACAGGGTTCATTAACGGGGGAAGATTAGTCAAAGATTAGGTTTGGGATTAATGCAGTTTGGTAGGGTTTTTGACTAAAATTTTTAGGGGGATGTATTGAACGTGTTTTGGGGAATGTAACGTGCTCGGAATGAGAAAAAAATGGGTGGGTGAATTTAACTAATTAATTAACCAGAGTAAAATTGGTAATTAGTAAAATAAATTAGTAATCGTAATTCGTAACTAGTAAAATAAAGTAGCTACGGTAATTCGTAAATTAAAATAACCATAGTAAATATTAAACTACGGTGAAAAAGTTAGACGCGCTCGCGTCAACTCTACGGATAAAAACATTCGGACAATCGGAAGTAAAATCACAAACACACACGCAATTAAACATACCTAAAAATTCCGGCCGTTACAAATTTAGAGGCACTCACCTAGTAGAGTGAGTGGTCCGCATCCAGTCTTGTCTTGAGTCTTGGGGTGGGGTAGGGTTGAGCGGCCACCAGGTTAGAGAGTTAGGCCACTTTCTAAGCTGAAGGCATGAACTCTCTTGGTGTTGAGTCGCTTGGTGTCACACGGTCTTGTCTAGTCTCGTCTTGCCTTGTCGCCGGTAGCACACGCTACGGCGATTGCCTGCCACGTTTACTTTCTGCACAATTTTACTTTCCTTGCATAAATCTATAAATGTCATGCTGTTGCATCTCTCATTTTAATCAACATTAAAATGTTGTCTTTAAATTCCTTTACACTTGTAGTAGAGTCTTCTCACCTTTCCTTGTAGACTTTACCTGACATACAGCTCCTTTCTCTTGGGTGTTATACGTCAGGTACTGAGACGGAGTACACAGACAAGCCAACTTTACCGGTGGACTTGGAGTCAGGGGACTTTGAACCGAACTACTTTCCAGACGAAGACCAGACCCATAGGTTCCTCACCGTTGCTGTCTTTCAGAGGTTTTGTTGCTTCTAGTTTGGGTGCGTAGCACCGTTTTTACTTCTTGTCTAGGATGGGTGCGTCACACCATTAGTTTCCTTTTTCGCAGTTGTAGCCATGCTGGGCTTCTTTTATTAGACTGGTTATAATGCTGGATATTATTCTCTTTTATTAATGAATGCAATTTCCTTTCGTGTACTCTCATTCTTATTGTTATGAACTTTTAAATGCAAGAACCTGTAAATTAAATGGTATCTCTACAGACGCTTGTTGGGCCCGAGCCTCACAGCTCCGGCCCATGCGGACCTTTGTCTCGTCCTCGCATCCGTTTTGGGAAGCAAGGCGTAACACTCTTTATCGGCATACTTGCCTTTCTTCATATTCTTGTTACGACACCGGTTAGCAAAATGACCCTTCTGCTGACAATTGTACCATGTGATCTTTGCAAATCTATCTTGCAAATGTCTCGCCTTAGAGCGGTCATTGTACTTCCTGTGCTGGCCTTGACCTACTCTTCTTTCCTGTTGACCTCTCACATATAAGGCCTCATCACAGTTACTCCAATGATCTCTACCTTGAATCTTAACACATAGCTGCTCAGTGTGAAGCACTGCCTTCACCTCCTCCATGGTGAGAGTTGTTCGATTGTATATCATAGACTGCACAAACTGATTATAATCCTCTGGCAATGAGCACAACAGGATGACTGCATGTTGCTCATCTTCAATCTTCACATCCATGCCCCGCAGCTTTAGCACTATCCGGTTTAATTCATTCATGTGATCCTTCACTGCGGACCCAGACTTCTTCTTGAGCGTATACAGCTGTTGAAGCAAATAGAGACGACTCGTGGATGATTTCTTCATGTATAGTCCCTCAAGCTTCTTCCAAATATCAAACGTTGTTGCTTCATCCAAAACCTCTCTCAGGACATTATCTACTAATGACAACGGTATCACATTGTATGCCTTTCTCTCCATCTCGGCTCTTGCGGGTTCTTTCAAATACGATATTCGTCTTCATTATCAATATTCGTCTCCATTATCGATATTCGTCTCCATTATCGAATATGATATGCCTTTCTATCCATTATCGATATTCGTCTCCATTATCGAATACGATATGCCTTTCTATCCATTATCGATATTCGTCTCATCGAATACGATTTGATAACAACCCGTCTGCATCAAAATACTTTTCACCTTTGTCTGCCAGATCCGAAAATCATTCCGGCCAATGAACTTCATAATGTTTAAAGTTGCTAACGACACCATCTTCGCCACTAACTTTCTTCACAAACGAACACAAGCTCTGATACCACCTGGGAAAATTATCACCTTGAGATCCCAGTGGAAACAACTACTGCTAAAAGCTAATCAGGAAGCTAGGAATAGCAAAAATTGGATACTCAAAATACCCCAACAAATTTCCTTACGATCTTCCAAAGTAAAGCAGCAAATGAAATAGCTACAAATGAATCACACAACAGACACGAGTTTTACCCTGGTTCGGTTGCGCACAACCTACATCTGCAACGTCCAAGATGATTCCACTATCAGAGCGATCTTCAAAGGACTACAATCTTGCTTCCGCTCACGTGAGTAATAACTTGTCAACATGAACAAGCCCTCACGAACTCACTCAAGGAAGAAGAAAACAAGGAGACAAAGAAAGAATCGATTGAACTCCAAGAACAAACTCCAAGCCATAATCTCTCGACTAAACTTTGATGGCGACGGCTCAAGCTTTTGTATTCCCGAGATCTAAAATCTATGTTACCCTAATAATCTCAAGTCGCAACCATTAGATTAAGTAGGATCTTCAATCGAGGCTGAAAAAACCATCAAACCCGTCCAACTAAAGATCTGGGCCCCGCACCGCTCGAGCGAGCGGGTTCTGAGCTTGCCTGAGCGGCCGCTTTGCTGCTATGGCTGCTGGCTGAGGCTCTCGGCCGAGTGGAAGCTCTGCTCGGCCCGAGCGCTTGCACTGTAAAGCCCATAAAATCTATGTCTGCTTAACTCGACAGAGTGATCGAGTCGCTCGCCCGAGCTGACATTGCTCAGGCCGAGCGGTAGGGCGTTCTGTCGAGCGATACACCTCGCAGCTTCACCTGTGTCTTGTGGCACCAGCTCGGTCGAGCGTCTGGGACCACTCAGTCGAGCGATCTGGACAATGTATGCGGGAGATTTGAATCACCGCATTTTAACAAAGTAGCCTTGTGTATATTAAAATATGTTTTAATTATTTAAATCATGCACATGCCTATTTATTTGGATAGAATTTGGATAATTGGATATCTGTACGGATGTGTCCGTCAGCTAAGCAATATTTATATGTGTATTTGTTATTTAAACGGAACAGATAGAAATATCCGTATTAATCAAAATGTGTAAGACGGATTAATCCGGATCTGATTATTTGTATCTGTTACATCCGTACGCACATGTTTTGGTGTTATTTTGGGAACAGACTTGGGCGAGTGAACAAGCTCTGAGGACGAGTGCTTCAAGTTTTCTCTCTTCTGCATTGAACAATGGGGGCTTTTTAGAGAGAGAGAGAGAGAGCCAACTGCCAACCCTGTCAGAAAGCGTGTGAATTTATTTTACCAACCCTGTCAGAAAGCCAACTGCCAACCTACCACAGAGCAAAATTAGCAGTCATCACATGTATGTTCTCTATAAATACTCTGGGCATCAGCCTATATATCCCTTCATCACATGAATCTCAACTATCATCCTACACCTCGCTGCATCTGATAACAGATTGGTACCATGGCTTCTCATGCCACCTTCCTCATGAGGAGCCTTCTTATTACGCTCATCTTCTTTTGCAGCTCCATGGGTGATGCCTCCCGCCTCCTCCTGGAAACTCCAACTCTTCCCAAGCCTGCGCTGCCCCAATTGCTAGAGATTCCAGGCTTGCCTAAGCCTGAAATACCCAAACTTCCGAAGCCTGAGCTGCCTCCATTGCCTGGGATGCCAAATTGGCCGAAGCCCGAGTTGCCAACGTTGCCTAAGATTGACTTTCCGCCACAGCCCGAGGTACCGGCCATCACTAAAGCGGAGGAAGCGCCGCTGCCCGAGGTTCCAACCGGGGCCGGTTTTACAGTAAGGCCACTTAGGCGGCCGCTTTAGGCCTCCAATTTTGAGAGGGCCTCATAATTCATTTTATTCCTAAGCCCAATTGTTGAGTGCCCGCTGCAGTTTCCCAATTGAACAAACAAACAACGACGACTATTAGAAACTTAGAGATTAGTAGAAAGAGAAATAAAAGGGAAAAGAAAAGAAAAGGCAAGATCGTTGTTTGCCTTCGAGGGAGCGGGAGATTTTCACCAAAATCGGATGGATCTGCTTCAATCCAATGCATCTCTATTTCTCTCAATGTTCAATTTTGTCAAATATGCAAATGAACTCCACATAAACCATGAGGAGGTCTTCAATGTAATAAATTGAATCATTCGGTTGTCTCGACTCTTGACAGAGCTGTTTCGTTTTCGTTTTCGTTTTCTTTTACTTTTTCGGTGAATTTGGTTTTTATTTTATTTTATTTTATTTTATTTTATTTTATATATTTTATATATTTTATTTTATTTTATTTTATTTACTTATTTATTTGGGTTTTCTTTCTTTTGAATTGTATAAGTTACATCGAATTTAAGGGAATGCTATGCGAACAGACATTTTGCTCAGTTTACAGACCACTTTATTTTTATAAAACCACCACTAATACACTTTTCAAAATTACCAATAATGCCTTTTTAAAATTGATCCATTCACACAGGCTTACATGGAACCAGCAAAATTGCTCATTACACAAACCGAAATGCTGTTGGGCTTAATATCTGATATGCTGATAATAGATTTCGAATGGAATTAATATCTGAGATCCAAAAGATCTGAGAAGTAATATTACTGGTAGGAGAAAATGTAGGGATATAAATAGATCTGGTAGGAGGCAATCTAAACCCTCTTGGGGAGCGTAATTTTCACAGTGATATGTGATGTAATATATGCTTTTGATTAAAAAAACATGATTTTCGTTTCCTTTAATTTTAAGATTGTAACGTGTTTGGTTTGTGAGGGGATTCTGTCCTATTTTTTTTTTTTGCTTTTTTTGGTGAACCGGACTCCCACACCGCCTCACAAGTGGGACGGTCAGGCACCAAACATGGTGTATGCAAGGCTGACCCACACCTTGCATACCATATTAAGCGAGTTAACTATCGGTCCTCGATCCCTCGCCGCTTGGGGGAGAGGAACGCCCTCCTCACTCAGCCAACTCCCTCGGGGTCATTCTGTCCTAAATTCAGTTATATGAAAGCTCCTAAAAGTTATGTGTTAATACATAGGCCTCATATTTTGTTTTGCTTTAGGCCTCATTTATGCTAGAACCGGCCCTGGTTCCAACAATACCAAAGCCTGAGATTCCGGCACTGCCTAAGCCCGAACTGCCTCCTCTTTTTGAAGTTCCAAAGCCAGAGCTGCCTCCAACGAAAGCAACGAGGATGAGAGGGATGAGCGAGGATGTGGGCAGGTGACATATTTCTCGCATATCTTCTTTAATTTTTCCCTCCAACGTCCCAGATCTGGGTATACTAACTCTGTGTGTCTTTTTTTTCATCTTCTTCAAGCTCCGTCTCCCTCGTAGACTTCCCGCCAATTTTTGCCGACCCCCCGTCACCCCCAGACAATCGCCCCGCTGTGCAGCCCGAACCGATAACTCCGCCTCCAACCCCCTAAGTGGACATGCCTTTGGCCGTGCAGTGCTGCAGGAAGGGGACAGACATTATCAGTGATTTAGAATATTTATCGTATGTGAAGTGATTTAGAATAATGGGAAGTGATTTAGAATTTGGGAATGAGTGGGAGGTGGCTTCATCTATGTGTTCGAATGTAACAATGTTCCGCTAGTTGCAGTCGATATATCAGTTTACTTTTGACTTCCACATATATATGATGCTACAGTCAGCCGAATTTGGCCTGCATATGGTGTTTTTCTTAGAAGCTTTGTACACATAATAACTGCATCCACCTGGATGATTTTTTTTTAATATTTCTTTTTTTCACTTCCTCCAGATCATAGACGGAACAGACCATTGAGTCTTCAAGATTACAGCTTAAAGCCTTAAACCAAGTGCCAACATAACTGATCCCCTTGGTTGAACATAATCTAACATGCACACACACTGATGCAAGAAATCAGTGAACAAAATAAAGCTAAACAATATGATATTTAAAGCTTGCTCTTGTGCCCAAGTTGAAAAACAATTTATTCTTTCTTTTCTTAACGTCACGATGTTTGGATGGGATTAAACTCGATCCGACCATACGTAGGTCCGATCCGATTTTTACATTAACCTTCCTTTTGTTTGTTTGCATAGAAAAGTTGATTTCTACACTGGCTGCTCTGCTTGAGCCGAGCATGAGAATACTAAACAATATCAGAACAATATCAGAACGTTATCTTCGGGAGGAGTTGCCTGGCGAGTCGGTGAATCTCCTTTAGCCCCTTTAGGGTAAGCTTGGAGAGCTCTCGTAGGTAGGGATGAGAATGAGCCGGGCCAGGCCGGGCCGGGCCGGGTCAAATAGATACCCAGTTTAAATGGACGGGCTTCGGGCCGGCCCAAAGCCCATTCGGGCTTTTTTAAGAATGCCCAAATGGGCATAAAGCGGGCTTTGGGCATGCCCATTGGGCTTTGGGCATGCCCATTGGGCCAATCTTAATTAGAAAATTACATAATAATTACCAATACCAAAATCAATATCACACTTCCAACACCAAAACTCAAATCCAACCCTACAACTTCATGTATGCATTGCACATAAAACTCTGTAACAAATTATTTTGAGGTTGATTTGATTTCAATCATGTATATTTCGCATAGCTCATAAGTCTCCTGTATATCTCACATTGATCACTTATCCAATATAAGAATGAGACATATAGCTAAGAATGAGACATAGCTAATATGCTAATATGGTTCAGTTCGTGTTTGCAGGCAAAACAAAGTTCTGGATGCTCTCTTGCTAATATGCTAATTGTCTCCCTTGCTCTGTATATCTCTCATGTTAATTGGACTGTTTTCTCTCTTGCTAATATGCTCCTTGTCTGCAGGCAAAACAAAGCTCTGGATGCTCTCAACGACGACGTGGATGAGCTGAACTCTAGAGTGAAATGTGCAAACAGGCGCGCACGCAATCTTCTTGGAAAATAGCCTCGGAGCTGAACCACTGAGCTCTTGTAATTTGAAATGGAGTTAGCCTTGTGTACATATGATGATCCTGTTATTTTGCTGTTGTATCAAAAATCAACAGGATATGTTAAAGACTACATTGATCACAGAAATATCAAATGTCCATCAGGCATGTAAAATTAACATTGAAACAAAGGAAAAGAAAGGTGATTCAAACTTCATACAACAAGAACATGTTTCTCTATTGTGGAATTATGTCTCATAATTATCTCAAACTTAGCCATCTCAAGTAATACAGCCAAAAAAAAGGAGCTGGATGATACGATAATATCGGCCCAGATATAAACTTGTAAGTGGTGATTTAACATGGCCTTAAAATCACAATGGTCTATGCACTGCATCAAGGAGAAATCCTCAAGGACATCTTATAAATATTTCTCTGAGATCCGTCAAATTGATAGGAAATTGAATAACAGATTATGCATGATTTGTTGACTCTTAGCATGTAGAGGAAGAAGTTATGGCAACACATTAAACAACAAAAATTAAGCTCTTAAGATGGTTACATCAATAAATCAACAAATTGAGCTAAGTTAGGTAGCAAGCAAATCCACAAATTGAGCTAAATTATCACAGACAAGCTTAATGTCAAAGCTCAGACCAGTAAAGGCTCGAGCACGATGCCGCAAAGAGTATAGATGCAGATGTCTTCTATATAGAAATTAACCAGCTACTTGAACAAACTTGCGACAGAAACGCAGTCTTGCCCACTGATCACTACAAAATTGTGATAAACATTCTCATTGTGTATGATGGTGTATCATATGGTTATTTTTTTGTAATATTATTGGTCCAATTGAGGTATTTTACATTGATCATACAAAACCATGGAGGGTCTCTTGTCAGCTCTATGTGATACGTGGGGTGTGTTTGGTATGCAGAATGCAGATAATCTTCCCTTGATCTGGGAATTATTAGTGACATTTGATATTATTTGAAGAGTTGAATTCTGTGTTGCCATATCATAGTTAACATTAAAAAAAGGGAAATAGATAATGACCAATTTTGCATGCAAGTTAAGCTTCTTACACTAGAACTCCAGTCACAGCTGATATGAATCATATCATTCCTGAATACAATGCACAAGACATATCAAACAAATGTAACAGTGTCGATGAACAATAAAATGATTATAAGCTAGGCAGGATGTAGAACATTACCTAACTCTTAGCTCGGCTTCTGTGTTCATCTTAAACTATCAATATCGAAAAGCAATTTAAAATTAAATTTCTCAACATTTTCTTTTCCCATGACCTCACAATTGACTTGGTATCTGATCGCAAGAGGCATGCATACAAATATACAATGCAGCCGGTGACTCTGCAAGAACCCAGAAACTTCATGCCCATATCATAATTAACAAATGAAAGTCCAGATGAAAATATTCGATTGGCTGACCTAATTGAATATAGCCCAGATGAAAATTTGCATACATACAAACTACTTTTTTAAAATTGAATTCTTATCAAAACCTGTATGAATTCTTATCAAACCTGTATGAATTCTTATCAAATAGATAATCAACCATCTGCAGTAATTCCAAAAACCACGGGGAGACGACATCTGACAGGTACATGAGTACTCAAGGCACATCACAGGTTATTAGAGAATCAACTCTAAAGGATGCTGTTAACAAAATTGGTGTTTCGCATCACAGGTTATTAGAGAATCAACTCATAAGTTCACC
Source organism: Scilla litardierei (assembly GCA_030789695.1). Taxonomy (NCBI): domain Eukaryota; kingdom Viridiplantae; phylum Streptophyta; class Magnoliopsida; order Asparagales; family Asparagaceae; genus Scilla; species Scilla litardierei. The sequence continues at coordinate 324,915,689 of CM061141.1, forward strand.
ATAGAAACTGGAAACTTGAGTCTGAAAACAAAACTTCACCATAACTAATTGCTGATTCATTGTCAAAACTGTCAATACTGACTCATTGTCAAAATTGTTAACATTGTCAAAACTGATTCATTATCAAACTGACTCCAAACGAGCAGCTGATTCATTCTCAAAGCTGTTTCATTCAGCTGATACTTCAGATTCCATATTGATTGCAGCTATCAGAAAAACTGTCAAGTGTCAACGCTGCTGGAAAAGTATCAGCTGAGCTGAATACATATTTTGTCATTTACAATTTAGAAAAGTATTAGCTATCAAAAAAACTATCAACAAACTGTCAACATTGTTGGAAAAGTATTAGCTTGAATAGTAACTAGGAACCATCTGCTTTAATTTATATAAATTCAAGTTCGAGGATGCAAGAAATCATGAATTTTGAAGTAGAATGAGATACAGCTCCGACTTGAGTATCTTGAATTTTTAGTTGAGCAAATATTAAATCTATTTGGACACTTACAAATCACATATGAGCATAAGAAAAATTCAATTGAAATAGTAAAGATAGCTTCAATTAAAATGCATACCATGGCATATCAACATAATGTCATCTCATCAGATCAGAACATGGCACAAAATTCAGAACATGGCACAAAATTCTGAAACAAGTGCATTTCATTTACCTTCATATATCCTTCAGTGTTCTAAGAATGGAGTCAAAATTTGCAACAAGCAAGCTAACTACACAAATAAATGATTCATACCCAATTATCAGACTGCTACCAGAATAAGCAATCATCAGTTACATATATTTCTCTCCAAGCAGTGGTATGCTTTCATCATATTTCCTTGCATTTGTGGACTGGGTCTGTTTGTTATTGCCTTTAACTGTCATTTGTTGAAGTTCTGATTGAATGTTTGTATTAGTGAGGTAGATTAACTAAAAGATTCTGACTAATGTCGTCAGAATTCTCAAGTTGGGCTGTTCTTATCCTAGTAACAAAATTCTGCAAATTTTTGAAAAATTCACCTCGCGAAGTAGTTAAATGCCGGATAAATTCAAGGAGTCAATCGAAAGAAAGAATAATAATGAATTAAGTGCTATTTTTGGCGAAGACTCTTAAGAAATATAACCATTGACTAGCAACCAAAAATCTAATGCATTCACCACTTGAGCACATTATTCATAATTACTTGATTCAAGGCTTCTACGTTTTTATACCAACACAATTTACAATCTAGACATCACACATGCGATGAACCCTAAAAGATTTGCTCGAATGAATCATTCAGATCAAAGCCTGCGTGGGGATCGTACATACAAAAAGCCCAAATTGTTGAAGAAAATCGCACATAAAAATTAGAAAAACTGCTAGACCAATAGAGACGTGACGATGATAATGGGCGTTAGTAGGTTTGAAATAGCAAACCTTTTCAAACCTTTGCTTCAGAAAAAAGAGATCAAAAGGTGGCGATTCCCTTCACGAGCGAGCGAATAGAGAGAAACCCATATGATGATGCTTGCCGATAGAGAAGAGATGGGGGCGAGACGGCGTCACGGCGATCAACTAGGGTTTTCGTAGGGATGGTGGCGAGACGGCGTCGAGTAGCTAGGGTTTTGCGATTGAGATGGGAGCGAGCCTTCGTTTGCGTTCGTTTACGAGCAACTTCTGATTTCGGGCGAGCATTCGGGCCATTTGGGCAGAAAAAATGTGTTCATTTCGAGCGGAAAAATGCCCATTTGGGCGGCCCGATCGGGCTTTTGGGCAGCCCGATCGGGCTTTGAGCTCAAGTAAAATTGATTCTGCTGTTTAGTTTCGGGCTTTGGGCAGCCCAATACCCATTTGGGTATCAATATGTACCGGGCTTTTCGGGCCAGCCCGATTGGGCAGCGGGCTGGCCCGCGCCCATTCTCATCCGGCCAGGTTCAATCTAATACTCTGAACGTAAGATCCACCTAAAGAAGAGACTTCTACATAGTTGAAGCTATATATCCTATTTTGGTTGATAATTAAGTCCCCTCCTCTAGGTTGTTGCATTCTAGCCTTCTAGGGGCGTAACCACGTCTCTTGACCTCTCGGTTGGTCCTCTAGGTTGTTACATTCTAGGGGGCGTAACCACTTCTCTTGACCTCTCGTCAGGCACAAAAATGCAAATAAAAATTGACCAATAGAATTTTTTTAAAAAAATTCAAAAATTAAAAAGAATTCAAAAAATTAACCAATTTTAAAAATATTTTGTAAAAGCTACCAACTTTTGACACCTCAACTTTTGGTCAATATTTTGTAAAAATTGACCAATTAAGTCCCACCTCAACAAAAAAAATCATTTAAGGGGGTACAAACCATAATCCCTCTGTTATAATTTTTCGGGATATGGGTTAATTTATACATGATGATTACGATATAACAGATGGATTATAAAATTATCACTGCTTGATCACATAATTTAGCCAAAAATCAAAAATCAAAAAATCATTTAAGGGGGGTGCAAATTGTTGTTTTTGGTGATTCAAATCGAGGAGACATCATTTCCCAGGCTACTCGGTCGGGCAGCACGCTGCTCGGTCGGGCAGCACGCTGCTCGGTCGGCCAGCACGCTGCTCGATCGGGCAACTTGTTGCCCGGGTCGACAGAGCGCTGGGAAGATTTTTGGGAGAAGTATTCCCTGTAGCACTCGGCCCGAGCACCTTTGCTACTCGGCCGAGTTGGTTTTTACTCAGTCCGAGTAGTTTTGATACTCGACCGAGTGTGTCTGGCTCGGCATCAGTAGATATGGTCGTCTTCCGCTGCTCGACCGAGCAGCGGGTCGACTCGGCCCGAGTTTTGCTGGGCCCGCGCGCGTTCATCAACGGCCTTTCTGTGCCATTTTGTTTTGCTTTGATCTGGACCATCTGATGCTGAGGATTTAAAGGAGCCGCCATTCCTTGAGAGGCTATAGCAGGAGATTGTAGTTCTTGCAACCCCATTGGATTTTGGGAGAGTTTTTTAGGGCTTGTGTTCTTGAGAGAAAGGTGAGATTTTTCCTTCTCTCTTCTTCATTGATTTCTTCCTCTTGAGTGGATTCGTGAGGGCTTGCTCCGTTTGGCAAGTTATTACTCACGTGTGAGGGAGCGATTTGTAACCCTAATTGTTTGGATCTCTCTACTAGTGGAATCGTCTCGGATTGGATTGCTGGACGTAGGTTGTTTACAACCGAACCAGGGGAAATTCTTGTGTGTCTGCGTTTGATTTAATTGTTGTTGTGATTCGTTTGCTACTTTCTATTGCAAGGTCATTTGGGAATTTTTGTTGGGACTTTGAGATTAGATTTTTGCTAGCCCGACATTCCTGATCAGTTTATTAGGGTTGGTTTTCCGCATTTATCTCAAGGCGTTTACCGGGGTTTTGCCCAACAAGTGGTATCAGAGCTTGTGGTTTTATTGCAAAGGAAGTTAGCGGTGAAAGAAAGACGGTGTCTTTGGCAACATTGAACATTGAGAAGTTCACCGGCCGAAATGATTTCCGGATTTGGCAGACGAAGGTGAAGAATGTTCTTATGCAGACGGGGTGTTACCAGATCGTATTTGATGTCTCGAATATCGATAAGGAGGTGACTGCATCTGCTAGGGTAGAGATGGAGAGGAAGGCGTACAGCGCGATTCAGTTGTCGTTATCAGATAATGTTCTGAGGGAAGTCCTGGATGAGGCAACGGCCTTTGATATGTGGAAGAAGCTTGAGGGACTCTATATGAAGAAGTCTTTTACGAGTCGCCTATATTTGCTTCAGCAGCTGTATACTCTCAAGATGAAGTCTGCTTCAGCGGTGAAGGATCACATGGATGAATTGAACAGGATTGTGCTAGAGTTGCGTGGTATGGATGTGAAGATTGAAGATGAGCAACAAGCGGTTATCTTGTTGTGCTCATTGCCTGAAGAGTATAATCAATTTGTTCGGTCGATGATTTACAACCGGACTACTCTCACCGTGGAAGAGGTGAAGGCGGTGCTTCACACGGAGCAACTATGTGGCAAGGTTCAAGGTAGAGATCATGTGAGTAACGCGAGGAGGTATTGCATGTGAGAGGTCGACAGGAAAGGAGAGGAGGCTTCAGGAAGAATAATGACCGCTCCAAGTCGAGACATTCGCAGGATAGATTTGCGAACATCACATGCTACAATTGCCACAAGAAGGGTCATTATTCAAGTCATTGTCCTATCAAGAATAGGAAGAAAGGAAAGGAAACTGAGAAGGATTTCGGTTCGGCATCTTTGGGGATTGATGGTGAGCGGGTTCATGATGAAGGTAGAGATACCGAGATTTTTGCTGTGAGGATTGCAGGTGATGCCAATATGGCATGGCTCAAGGGCAGTCGATGCTCATATCATATGACTCCTCATAGGAGTTGGTTCGTGACATACCGTTCCAAGCAATATGGAGGCGCAATCCTCATGGGGAACAACGCAGTGTGTAAAACTGCGGGTATTGGAACCGTTTAGATTAAGATGCATGACGGCATAGTGCGTACACTTGCCGATGTGAGGCATGTCCCGGATTTGCGGAAGATCCTAATCTCCATAGGCGTGTTAGACAATGCCGGATGTAAGTCGGTTTTTGAAAAAGACCAACTTCGTGTTTCTAAAGGAGCCATGGTTGTGATGAAGGGAAAGAAGGTTGGAAACCTATATGCCCTTCAAGGTACCACAGTTGAAGGCGAAGCAGACATAAGCACTTCGAGCGCAGTTTCCGGAGATTCGGCCAAGTTGTGGTATTACCGTTTGGGTCATCCTTGTGACAAAATGCTTGATGTACTCCGAAGAAGAAAGTTGATTGAAGCCTCGAATGAGAGTGTTGAATTCTGTGAATCCTGTGTGTACGGTAAGAAGACAAAGCTGCAGTTTAACACGGGGAAGCATAGTAGCAAAGGACCACTTAACTATGTACACACCGATGTGTGGGGACCGTGCCCGGAGCCGTCAAGAGGGGGAGCTAAGTACTTTGTCTTGTTTATTAATGACTACTCTCGCAAAGTTGGATGTACCTAATGAAGTCGAAGGATCAAACTTTTGATATGTTTAGAGAGTGGAAGACCATAGTGGAGAAGCAAACCGGAAGGCATGTGAAGGTGCTCAGATCTGACAATGGAGGTGAGTTTACCTCGAGGGAGTTTGGAAATTTCTGCAAACTCCATGGGATTCGCAGACACTTTAGCACATCCGGTGATCCGTAGTCGAATGGTGTGGTGGAGCGGATGAATAGAACATTGTTGGAGAGAGTGCGGTGTTTGAGGCACCCAGCCGGTTTGGCGAAGGAATTCTGGGGAGAGATACTCTCGACTGCTGTGCACATTGTGAACAGAGTTCCTTCAGTAGCGATTGGCTACAAGATCCCTGAGGAGATGTGGAGTGGTGAAGCTGGTGACTACTCGTACGTGCGCATTGTGGGTTGCCCGGCTTATGTACACGAGAGGGGAGACAAGTTGGATCCAAGAGCAAAGAAGTGTGTCTTCCTTGGATATGGTCACGGCGTCAAGGGATATCGTTTGTGGGATCCAGAGGGTCAGAAAGCGATAGTGAGCCGACATGTCACTTTTGATGAGGATGCAATGCTCAGGGCGGAGCATTCTCACTCAAAAGAGGACACGTCCGTATAGGAGATTTTATCGGAGAAAGTTAGTCTTCCGGTCCAGCCCACTCAGCGACCAGGCAAAGAGTTGATGGTCGATGCTCCATTCGAGGGAGATGATGAGGTCCATGTTGAGGACCATGTGCATACACCAAGTACATCTCAGGTACGTGTTGACACTTATACAGGTGATGATGGAATGCGGAGATCGAAGAGGGTGAAGAAAGCACCAGAAAGATTGGTCTCATGGGATTATGCCGGATATTCTTTCGATGATATGGCGTCGTATGCACTCAACCTAGAGCACGAGGAGCCAGCGACATATGGTGGAGCCATAGTCTCAGGAGATGTCGCTCAGTGGCAAGGAGCTATAGATGAGGAGATGGAGTCTCTTCACCGGAATGACACTTGGGATTTGGTGTCGTTACCTAGCGAGAAGCGTGCTATTGGTTGTCGTTGGATATACAAGGTCAAGGAAAGTTTAGCTCAAGATGGGAATAACATCAGGTATAAGGCACGGTTGGTGGCCAAGGGTTTTGCACAATGGAAGGGTGAAGTCTACAACGAAATATTTTCACCGGTTGTGCGACACATGTCCATTCGTGTATTATTGGCGCTAGTTGCTAGCATGGACATGGAGTTGGAGCAACTAGATGTGAGGATCGCTTTTCTGCATGGAGACCTCGATGACGAAATTTATATACAGCAGCCTGAGGGGTTCAGAGTTGAAGGGAAACAGACCTTGGTGTGCATGTAACGGCCTGTTTTCTTCAACACAACTATTTACGTGTTTAACCTATTTCCAATTTTTTTAAAACTATTTTGTAATGGTTTGTCAGGAGTTTTACTGATTCCAAAATTTTCTTATAAAAATATTTTGAATTACCAGACTAGTTATGGAGTATTTTAGTAAGATCGGATTTCATCAAATATCTCTAAAAGATCTGATAAAAATTCATTTTTCAGATAGTGCTGTTTTGGCTCAATGAATTTATTTTCTATTTAAACATCTTCAAAATATTTTCAAACTTCTACAGTAGTATCCTATGATCATTTAGGGCTTTCCACATTAATTTCATAATTTTCTGATAGCATTTCAGCCTAGAACCCGCATACCCACTTTCTAAACGTTTTGGCCTAAAACTAGTATTTCCGTAGCTCAAATCCCAGAACGTATCTTGTATTCGTGATCCTCGCGTCGATACGATCCCATGTGTATGTTTTCATAATTTTTCAGAGTCGTTTGTGAAAACGGGCTTGTATCCCTCCGGTTTTCACTAATTACAATTACTAATTAACTTTTAACTATTACTTTCACCTTAAACTCCTAACCACCCTCTTAACCAACCGTTTAGTTGGTTGGATCTGAATCATTTCAGATCCAACACTCACCCTCCCCCTTTAATCCTTTGTCTCTCCCTCCCCTAATTACAAGATTGACATTCCCTACTACCTATAAAAAACCCCCATCCCTTTTGTATTAACCCTCACAGTAACCCATTTCTTTCTCTCTCTTTGTTAACCCCATTCGAAGTAATCTAGCCCGCATCAAACTTAGCCCAACAAGGCACTCACGCAAGCTCCCCCTCTCCCAGGCTATCACACTCATCCCTCCCCCTCTCAAAATATTCCCAGTTAACCCATCACCTTCGAAAACTCAGACCAGTTCATTTTCTTGTGTATGCTTTTGTTCTCCTCCAACAGGCCGAAGCCCGTCCCCCTCTCTTTCGTTTCGTTCGAACCAACTCGATCCCTGGCCTTCATCTTCACCGTCGATGCCGCAACCACCTGCCACCGCCGCCTTGACCTCCGACCCCCGCTGCTCGATGCTCCCACATCGCCTGAGGGACCCCGACGTCGATGAAGCCGCAGAACCCACGCCCAGCTGCTCCCCGACGTCGCTGCCATCGCCCGACCGCCGACCGCCTGAGTCTGACGACCTCGACCCGCCATCAGCCCCGCCCTGCTCCCCCGCCGCTCAGCCACGCTTCGGAGAACCCCCCCCAACAGCGCCCCCGAGCTCTCGAAGCTCCGACAGTGCCACGTTCCCGCTCCTCCACCGACGCATCACCATCAACCGCCCTCAGCAGCCCGCCATCGTCGGAAACCGATCGACCCCGCCCCGGCTACGATGCCGCCTCCGCCCTATGCTCCGACGACGCCCGCATCATCGATCAGCGGCGACCGCCGCAAGGCCCGTCGCCACGTCACGACGAGCACTGCCACCATCAAGCCGCCAGTGTCCCACCACTACGCCGCCCTCGATGCCGTCGACCCCCACCGCCGAGCGTCGAAGCCGCCGCTGTCGACTGAGAAGATCGACGCTGCGTGACTTCCCTAGTGGCACACTCGTAAATACGGAAATATTTCGTATTTTCTAATTTTTAAATAATTAATAATATGGAAATATTTCGTGAGAAGATCGACGCTGCGTGATTCCCCCAGAATCATTTTTCAAACTTAAATAATTTGGGTTTTTAAACTAGTTTTGAGTTTCTAAAAATTATAAAAATTATTATAAGCTTCAGAAAAATATTCCTTCTTGCAGTAAAACTATTTTTATCATATATAGCCTATATAAAAATTTAGAACGCTTTCCGACACTGTTTCAATCAGTTTTAAAATAAAAACGACCAATTAATTAGATAATATTTAGTGTAGCCATTAACTGATATCTGCTTGTGTTTGCAGGTGCCAATTCTTGCGCTCTAACTCCATCCTCGTCTTGCTACGACGATCCCAATAGTGTAAGTCACAGTAAATTCTAACGTTAGAAATTTAGATAGTGTACGTAATGGAAAATAGTGTACAAAATAGGAAATGCCGCATGCTCGAAGCATGGATCGGTGTCTTATTTGTTGGACTTCAAATCATTGCCTAAGACTGACATTCTCTCTTGAGGTTTCTGCCTTGACTTTTTAACAAGCGAAGATCTTTGGAGTAATATTGTTAATGCATGTGGACATCTTTACTTTTGGAACAACACATTGACATATCGTATTGCTACGTAATGACCGAATGCTATACATTGTTGACATCATACTGCTGGAACATCTTAATGAAATTGAATGCTTAAAAGTAGCTGGCACTGCACTGGGTTTTTGGGGTAAACTTATATTAGAGAAAGTGTGGGAGCGACCGCAAGCCATCTACACAGTGCACTGTACCGACCGTCTAAATGAAATGTACCGACTGAAGTGAAATGAGATCCGCCCGGGTGAGCACCCCTGTGGCAGGAGATGAGCTCAATGGTTACACACTGTACCTTCCTATATAAGTCAGGTAGCTCTAGTTTTACTATTGCCTGCTTAGTGTTACTACATCTGCCTGGTTGTCCTACTATTGACATTACATTGACTGCTGGTTAAAATATTGCTGCTACAATATGTCATGCCACAGTTGTTGCACTTGTACGTTACTTTGGCACTTGCACCGTCACCTTTGCTTTACACACTACACTAGCACTTTACTTATCACTCTTGCATGCATGTTCACCTTTACTTTTACTTTACTTTCTGTACTTGTTTACTATATACTGCTCCATATTTGTACACTCCTCTTTTTCTATCGCTAGAATTGTTGTGACTTACCTATGGTTCTATCTCCGTGGCACTACAGACGACGCACATGTTGACTTAGGCCATCTTGAGTTTGCAAAGCCGTAGCACGATCCTGGGACTGTCGACTTTTATATTCAGAGTATATGTGTGATGTACCTTCGATGTATTTCCTTTCCGCTTTACTTTTCATGCATTTTGTGAGAGAGTGCTGGATTGTTGTTGTACTTTTAATTTGTGAAGTGTAATAATGTCTGTTGGCTTGAGTATTATTGTACATCTCTGCATCGTGGTTATGTTGATTTCACTGGTAAACTGTAGACCTGCGAATAAACCAAATAAGTAACTGGCCCAGAGAGCGGGTCGTTACAGTGCAGGTTGAAGAAATCGTTGTACGTGTTGAAGCAATCACCCATGCAGTGGTACAAACGATTCGATAGCTTCATGATTGGAGTAGGCTTCGAAAGAAGCATCAAGAATCAATGTGTGTATGTTCGCACACTTGAGAATGTCCTGAGGATTTACTTGTTGCTCTATGTGGACGATATGCTAATTGCTTCTAATAGCATGTCGGAGGTGAAGAAGCTGAAGGAGAAGCTAAGGCAAGAATTCGACATGAAGGATTTGGGGCCCGCTAAGAAGATTCTCGGAATGGAGATTGTTCGAGATCGGAAGAAGCATGAGCTCAGATTGTCACAGAAGGGGTATATTCAGAAGGTACTAGCCCGGTTTGGGATGGATAGTGCGAAACCCGTGACAACACCTTTGGGAGCTCATTTTCAGCTGTCGGCGAGTCAGTCGCCAAGCACCGATGAGGAGAAGACTTACATGTCTCAGGTGCCATATGCGAGTGCAGTAGGAAGCTTGATGTATGTGATGGTTTGCACGCGTCTAGACATTGCACAGGCCGTCGGAGTGGTTAGCAGATATATGGCTAATCCTGGCAAGGAGCATTGGCAGGCCATCAAGTGGATTCTTAGATATCTGCGAGGCACAGCGAGTGTCAGGATCCTCTATTGGAGAGGATATGGAAAGGTGCTGACAGGCTACTACGATATCGACTACGCAGGTGATAGAGACAGGTGACGATCTACCACGGGGTATGTGTTCAGTTTGGGCACTGCCGCGGTATCATGGATGTCAGTCTTACAGTCTATGGTTGCGCTATCAACCACAGAGGCCGAGTTGATTGCAGCGGTGGAAGCTGTGAAGGAGGCCAAGTATTTGAGGAGTCTGCTGAGAGATTTGGGGGTTCCACAGAGTTCGTCACATGTGCATTGTGACAGCCAGAGTGCCATTCATCTGGCGAAGCACCAGGCATACAGTTCGAGGACGAAGCATATTGAGGTGCGTGATTCCTCCCTTGAGTTGGAGAAGGAGGAGATAGAGCTTCAGAAGATCCCGACTGATTTGAACCATGCAGACATGTTTACCAAGCCAGTTCCCGTCGTCAAGCTCCAGGTTTGCTTGGAGCTGATTTCTCTTTTATCTTAGGTGGCGCCAGAGGGCGCGATTTCCGAGACGATGATGATCCTAGAGAGAGGGTGATGGTGCGCAGCGTGGAGATGCCAGAGTCAGTGGTGATGAGATTTGAATCAAGGTAGAGTGTTGTTTTTTGGTGATTCAAATCGAGGAGACATCATTTTCTAGGCTGCTCGGTCGGGCAGCAGCCTGCTCGGTCAAGCAGCATGCTGCTCGGTCGAGCAGCTTGTTGCCCGGGCGACAGAGCGCTGGGAAGATTTTTGGGAGAAGTATTCCCTGTAGCACTCGGCCCGAGTAGCTTTGCTACTCGGCCGAGTTGGTTTTGACTCGGTCCAAGTAGTTTTGATACTCGACCGAGTGTGTCTGGCTCGGCATCAGCAGATACGGTCGTCTTCCGCTGCTCGATCGAGCAGCGGGTTGACTCGGTCTGAGTTTTGTTGGGACCACGCGCATTCATCAACGACCTCCCTGCGCCATTTTGTTTTGCTTTGATCTGGACCATCCGATGCTGAGGGTTTAAAGGATCAGTCATTCCTTGAGAGGCTATAGCATGAGATTGTAGTTCTTGCAACCCCATTGGATTTTGGGAGAGTTTTTTAGGGCTTGTGTTCTTGAGAGAAAGGTGAGATTTTTCCTTCTCTCTTCTTCATTGATTTCTTCCTCTTGAGTGGATTCGTGAGGGCTTGCTCCGCTTGGAAAGTTATTACTCACGTGTGAGGGAGCGATTTGTAACCCTAATTGTTTGGATCTCTCTACTAGTGGAATCGTCTCGGATTGGATTGCTGGACGGCGGTTGTTTACAACCGAACCAGGGTAAATTCTTTTGTGTCTGCGTTTGATTTAATTGTTGCTGTGATTCGTTTGCTACTTTCTATTGCAAGGTCATTTGGGAATTTTTGTTGGGACTTTGAGATTAGATTTTTGCTAGCCCGACATTCTTGATCAGTTTATTAGGGTTGGTTTTTCCGCATTTATCTCAATGCGTTTACCGGTTTTTTGCCCAACACAAATCATAATCTTGCTGTTATAATTTTGTACAAATCACAAAATTTAATCCAAAAAACAAAAAAGAAAAAAAATCGTCGCAATATGGTTGTGGATTGAATTATTGGGACCTCTCTCACTCAAAGAGAGAATCATACCACTAGACCAAATGAGGATCATGATATGGTTGAGGATTAGTTTATACATGAGGATTATGGTGGTTTAAATTAATCCAAAAATCAAATACAAATTTTTTAAAAGGGCATTCCTAGATTCGAACTAAAGACCTCTCACACCCAAAGCGACAATTATGCCACCTGTTTCGAGGTGTTTTCTCACTGCTGGTTGGTAGTTTGGAGGTCCAGTGGGTCGTCGATGTCACGTGATACGCGCGCGGCCTTCGGGGTCGTTAAACCGAGCGTCCATGTGGTTGAGAACGTGCGGACCCGAGAGTCGGTGGGTCAAAGGGTAGCTTCGGCGGATCGACTGCTTCCTCAAACGATCGGTCGAACGTGCTCTGAGTTGAGGACGTTCGGATCCGGACGGTGGTCTGTCGAAGGGTAGCCTCGACGGGTTGGTGTCTTCTTGATCTGCACAGATGAGAGAGCTCGTCAGGGGGGTCGGACCTTGGTTCCGACCAAGTCCCCTCCAATGCCTAAGTCAGATGGTGACTAAGAAGTGCTCGGTGGAATCGGACTTGGTTCGCAGAGAGACCAAGTGCGAGTTCACGAGCCGATCTATGGAGGAGAAATATCAAAGGTGGAAGACAAGATTTTTAGAGGTAGAATACCAAAGTTGTGAGTATTCAGGATTCGTTCCGTTGACGTTTCGTCTTTTCGGCCCCTTATATGAGTTTGCATGTCAACGCCTTTATGGCACCCCGTCCTTTCGCTCTTCCTGACCGCCCGCATTGATGGTCTCTTCATAGGGCTTGAAGACCGTCGTGATGGCGCATTGACTGGTGTTCAAGGTGAACGCGATCTGGGGAGCGGTTTCCTCAATCATGGAGGGTTAACGGTTCCCCGTCGCGGGTCTTGGGCCGCTCCGATTCGATACGCTTGTGGGGTCTTAGGGTTTGGGCCCAACCCCCACCTGGGCTGTGGGCTCGGCCTGCTCCGTTCTGGGGGTTGTATCAATTCCCCCCCATCGCTCGGGCGGTTTAGGCATTGACGGTTCGGTCCGAGGGATGTGATTCGTGTGGATTTGACAGGCGCGTCAGTCGAGGCGTCGCATTAAATGAAGGCCATCATGGCTCTGGGAGCCAAGAATTCTCCCGCCTTTTGGAAAGGGGATTTGGAGGGACGTCTTTAGGAAAATGTTGACGCGTGTCCTTCCTTGGACGGTCTAGATTTTGGGATGCCCCCCGTATAAAAACTCAGGGTTTTGGAGTTCCTTCCGCGCTTCTCGATTTCGCTTTTGATGCCCCCCGTATAAAAACTCAGGGTTTTGGAGTTCCTTCCGCGCTTCTCGATTTCGCTTTTGATTCTTCTTATTGTTGTTGAGTTCCTCTCTCCTTCCTCTTCGACATTCCCTTCTTCGATTCTCGCAAGATAACCCCCCATGTTTCTTACTTCTGTCTTTCGTGTTCCTTAATAGTGAGGGCACTGAGAAAAGGAGCTTTGCCACCTGATGCCGACGATCTCGGCACAGACGCCAGGGCGTCCTTGTTCCGTGAGAAGGGAAAGGGTTTGCTATTCAGGGATTTGATCCAACTAGAGCTAAGGGATCTAAGGTTCCACCCGCGATTCTCGAAGCGGCCTCCACCGTCTCGTATTCCATCACTGAGAGAATCAGGGCGGAATATCTCCCTCGCCCGTATGGGGTTCGGGTCCCATTTCTAGATGTGACAATTTGCTTTCATGGGGCTCGTGAGGTAGGGGTATATGTCGAGATGTTTCGGATGGGACTTTGCTTCCCTCTTCACCCCTTCATCATCCGGGTATTGGAGTTTCTGCAAGTGTCTAAGTGTCAACTGACCCAGTATTCGGTTCCGGCCTTGGTCGGCTTCGTCGTGGTCTGTCATCTGCACGGGTTGGAGCCGACTTTGACGTTCTTCTTTCACCTCTACAAGATCAGGCCCATTGCCTCGGCAACATGGCTTCATATCGACGTCAGGAGGGGAAGAGAGTGTCTGTTGGGCCTGCCTCGCTGGGTCGGCCACTGGTAGAACAATTTTATTTTTGTCACTTCCCCCAGGGACGCCGCAATTCTAACTGGTTGGGGAGCTTGGGCACCTACGAGTTGGTTCTGGACTTGTCAGAGGTCGATCGAGATGCGGTTACTCACCTGTCAGCCTTGCCCAGGGAGGAGAGACTGGTCTGGCCCTTGTTGGATGGTCTCCTCCTCAAAAGTGTCTTGTGGTCCCCTGGTAAAGGCACTTTTTAGACTTCTTCATCCCATTTAGGTTACCCTGATTCTCCTTTCTTTTGTAGGAATGGCGGGCCAGGAGTTCAACTGTCATTATGACGTGCATCAGCTCATCCGTTGGGGTGCTCGGGGCTCTCGGGGAAACTCCTCTGGCCACGTGCCATGCCGTACAGAGGAGGCGACGGCCCGAGCGGCTGAGCTACCGGTCGGGACGCTGAGGACGGTGGATGAGCTCTCGACTATAGGCTCTTTCCCCATGGTGATGGGTCCAGTCAACAGTCCCTTGAGCTCGGCTCCGGTCTCGGCCACTGCCGGTTCTTCTCCCACCGCGATGGGTCCGATCGATGATCCCTGAATCGGGCTTCGATATTGGCTACTGCGGGCTCTTCCCTCATCACGACGAGCTTGGTTGATCCTCTCATCGACCCGGCCCCCATCGAGGTGGCCTTGACTGACCTTGGGCCAGACTTCGTTGCATCGACCTATGGTCAGGGTCCGAGGGGGAAGCATTCTTGCTCGGGTTCTGAGAGACCCGAGAAGAAGAGGAAGAACCAGGAGGCACGTCCCACGTTGGTGCCTTCCCAGGGGAGCCACCAGGCCTTGGGGGAGGCTTCTCCTACCCTCCAGGCCGACCATGCACCAGTCGGGGCAGGGCATGCGCTATCTTTGTTCAGGCCTGGGCTCGAGGTTCCGTCTGGGGGGTCGGTTTTTACCGACCTCGATGTAGCTGTCCGGTTGGCATAGAGCTCTGCCCTGTCGGGGGATCGCTCTCTCCTCGAGAGGGTCCAATCTAAAAGCCTGGTGGACTGCAAGGTATGGCAGATTCAGCAGGCGAGTCTTCTCCCTTCACTCGCTCCCATCTTGTTTAGCTCGACCCTCATCCTTTTCGTCTCATAGGCGTCCTCGATGGATGTGGAGGTACAGTGGCGTGCGGAGTGGGTCACCGAGCTCGAGGCGGCCCTCGAGCGGGAGCATCTGAGGGCGAAGGCGGCCGAGCAAGGGCCGAAGGGGTCTGCAAGGAGTTACAGCCCTCGCTCTGCAAGGTTTTTGAGCTTACGTCGGAGGTGTAGACGTTGAAGGAGGAGCTGGCGGTTGTCAATGCCTCTCGTGTCGCTGCCGAGGGGTCTGCCGAGGAGGCAAAGGGGGCATTGTCCCTCGCCCAAGAAGCGCACATGAAGGAAAGGGCCGAGCTTTGGTCCGAGATCGGTTTCCTGCGATGGGCGGATTCCCAGCGGCTTGTTAGCAAAATTGTGAGGGGCTAGTACGACGTCCTGGCCCCATGGATTGCCCAATCCTTCCTGGAGGAATTCTTGGCGTACGAGGAGCGGTTTCGACATTCGCTTCTGCGCCCCTCCACTGCCCCGACCAGCTCGCCGGGTTGAGGGACGCCGCTAAAGCAATGGGGAAGAGTTCTTCCCTGGCTCCCGCGTCGTAGGCAGTCGTAGTGGTCTTCTTTTTGTTTTTCCCTTTTTATTTGTAACAAAATCGGATAGATAATAGAAGTTTTCACCCTTTTGGTTTGCTCTCTTTTTCTTGGTGTGTTCACTGTGGTCTTTGTCTTCGGCCTAGCCCCCCTCTTCCTGCTGTTCGTGTCGAGGTCGGTCAGTGGCTCGAGCGATAGGAAGAGTTTCATATGGACGCTTCTTGACTGGTTAATACTGAGGGTGCGATCAGCTCACCAGGGGGTCGTCCATCGGCCCAAGTCTGATTATGTGATCGCACTATCAGGGAAATTACCCCTGCCCTCGTGTTTGATTTGCCGTAGGCTTGCCATCGTGGGCCTTGGTTGCCCGGTTGGGGGGTTACCCCCAGCCTTACAGTCAATTGGACGATCAGCCCGCTGGGGGAGTTGCCCCCAGCCTTACGGTCGATCGGTCAATCGTCTGGCTGGGGGAGTTGCCCTCAGCCTTACGGTGGATCGGATGATCGGCCTGCTAGGGGAGTTGCCCCAGCCTTACGGTCGATCGGATGATCGGCCTGCTGGGGGAGTTGCCACCAGTCTTACGGTCGATCGGATGATCGGGCAGCCTCACGGTCGATCGGATGATCGACCTGTTGGGGGAGTTGCCCCCAGTCTCATGGTCGATCGGATGATTGACCTGCTGGGGGAGTTGCCCCAGCCTTATGGTCGATCAACTGTTCGGCCTGCTGGGGGAGTTTTCCACAGCCTTATGGTCGATCGACTGATCGGCCTGCTGGGGAAGTTGCCCACAAGCCTTACGGTCGATCGACTGATCAGCCTACTGGGGAAGTTGCCCACAAGCCTTACGGTCGATCGACTGATCGGCCTGCTGGGGGAGTTGCCTACAGCCTTACGGTCGATCGATTGATCAGCCTGCTGGGGGAGTTGCCCCAGCCTTACGGTCGATCGGATGATCGACCTGCTGGGGGAGTCTCCCCCAGTCTTACGGTCGACAGGTCGGTCGTCCGGGTGGGTGAGCTACCTCCAGTCTTATGGTCGATTGAATGATTAGCCTGTTGGGGGAGTTTCCCCCAGCCTTACGACCGATATGTGGCCGGCCTGCTAGGAGAGTTGCCCCAGCCTTATGGTTGGCAAATCAGTCGCTCGGCTGGGGGAGCTACCCCAGTTTCATGGTCAACCGAACGATCGGCATGTTGGGGGAGTTGCCCCCAGCCTTACGGTCGATGTGTGGCCAGCCTGCTGGGGGAGTTTCCCCCAGCCATACGGTCGGCAAGTTGGTCGGCCGGCTGGGGGATCCACCCCTAGTCTTAAGGTTGATTGACCGATTGGCCTGCTAGGGGAGCTGCCCCAGCCTTACGGCCGTTCGTAGGATACGATCGGTCCTACTAGGGGGTTTCTCCCAGCCTTTCGGTGGATCAGGAATTTGATTGGTCCCACTGGGGGTGTCACCCCCAGCTTTACGGTCGATCGGGAGTTGGGTCGGTCCTGCTAGGGGAGTTGCTCCTGCCTTACGGCCAAACGAAGGTTTCGTCGGTCCCGCGGGGGGAACTGCCCCTACTGGTCTCGTCGTCAGATCCAACAGGTGATTACCAAATCTTGAGGGACGCATAGTTGTGAGAAAGAACTCAAGTTCATGTCTTTATTTCGGTAGAAGAGAAGCTGGGGGTACATTAAAAATTAAAATGCTCTAAGCAGGGAAGATAGAGGTGGGCGAGTCGCTCGCCCGGAGCCGTGAGATGTGATCGATTAGCTCTCTTTATTCAAGTATGCGCATGGGGGTGTGAACGATGTTCATGTTCTTCCTCTTAGCTGATTGTTTCGAAGTGCCTTCCCTGGAGCTTGCCTTCGAGGTGTCGACAAAGTTCTTCAAATATCCACGGCTAATTAGCTGGTCGATGTCCTTCTTTAGGTGCCAGTAATCGTCGGTGTCGTGGCCATTGTCCTTGTGATATTTGCAGTACTTTTCTTCATCTCTTCGTCCCCCCTTCATCCTTGGAGGAGGCTTGTTGATGTGGCCCTCTTTTTGGGCATGTGTCAGGACGACGTCCTGGGTTGCGTTGAGCATGGCGGATGCTGCTTCCCCTCTATGTAGCTCCCCCCTGGGCCTCCTCTCCTGCTTGCAGTCTTCTGGCTCGTAGCGTTTGTCTTCGCCGCGTCGAACTCCTTTTGGCACCTGTGGGGGGGAGCTCCTTCCTCCGTAGCCAGAGCTTTCTCTGTCAGAATGAATTGCTCCACCCGAGCCAGGACTTGGATGAGGTTCTTAGGGGGTCTTGATGGAGCGATTTCTTCAGGCCCCTGTGCCGGAGCCCTTTTTTCAGGGCCGTCATGGTGACCAGTTCAGGACAACTCTCGACTTTAGTCTCTGATCGTTGAAGCGCTTCATGTAACCCCGTAGAGTCTTGCCTTGCCTCTAGATTATGTTGAACAGGATGTCCGAGCCTGGCTTCCTCTATCGCTTAACCATGAACTGTTGACAGAACTTCTGGGACAAGTCTCTGAAGTTGCCGATGGATTGGTTAGGGAGGCTGTTATACCACTCCCTGGCAGATTTCTTGATGGTGATATAGAAGCCTCGGTAGAGCAAGGCGCCATTGGCCCCTTGGAACCTCATGACTCCTTGGTAGTCTGCACGTGCTCCTGGGGGTCTACTGTGTCGTTGTACTTCTCCAAGGTTGGTAACTTGAATCTGGAGGGTACTCGTGCATCAGTGATGCTCCTTATCAGCAGGCACCAGTCGTCTCCCGAGGATCCCAGGTCGATCAGACCCAGTGGTGATTCCCCGCGGTGCTCGGACGGTTTTGGTAGGTCAGTATAGGCGTACGAGGGGCCTCCTCTGCGATCCTCTCGGCTGGGGATCGGAGTTGTTCGTCGGGCACGTTCCCCACTGTAGTGATCTTTGTGACTCTTGGATCTCTTTCGGCATGGGCTCCTGCTCTGCCCCCGGTGCTTCTTAGCGGTCGATAGACTGGACGATTGTCGTTTGTCCAAACGGGGCCGTTTGGACGAGGCCGCAGTTGATTCGTCCCTGGTCCATTTGGTCCTCCCTCCTCCCTCATCTTGCAGAGAGGAGGGCGTAAGTGATTGCTCCCGGTTCAGGCCCTCACTATTACGCCCCGTGACTATATTCGAGCGTAACGGGGGGCATGCCCCCGAGTGGTCGGAAAATCCCGCCTGGTTTCTCCCCAGGGGTGTTGTGGGTCCGCGATGTGTTGAATGGCTTCCGCCATGGCTTGGAAATTGGAGTTCATCCTCTAGGTGAGGTAAACGAGTTGCTCGTAGGTCATCGAGCGCGAGTCGTCGGTTTTCCCTGCGAAGCGGCTGTGCTCAGTTTCATGCTGGACGTAGCTGCCATCCTCCAGGATGGTTGGCATTCGGGCCACTCCGTTGTTGTGTTGTTCCATATTAGTTGTTGTGGATGACGTGGGAAACAATTTCGTTCCCACAGACGGCGCCAGATGTTTTGGGGTGTTTTCTCACTGCTGGTTGGTAGTTTGGATGTCTGGGGTCATCGCTGTCACGTGAGATGCGTTGAGATGCGTGCGGCCTCCGGGGTCGGTAATCTGAGAGTAGGTGTGGTTGAGAACGTGCGGACCCGAGCCTCAGTGGCGGAAGCTTTGTCCCAATAAGCAGAGGATTCCTAGTTAGCTGCCTTATCAGTACCAGTGATTCTTGATTGGGAACTCTTACTGCGAGAAATCAAGGAGGATGGGGAGTTGGTGAAGATTCAATCTGTGCTGCTATAGGGATCGACAGAGTTTCCATGGTATTTGTTAGAGGGTCCATGCTTGTTGTACCAAGGGTGGCTTGTCTTATCGAGGACATCTACACACGTCTTAAGCATATTGTAAGAGTTCTATGGGAGTACAGTTAAGGGATATTCTGTTGTTATCAAGACTTATCGATGCATGTCTATAGAGTTGTTCTATGAGGGGATTAGAAAGGATGTCACGGAGATAGTGTCAAAGTGTGGCATGTGCCAGCATCACAAATACAAGGCAATGGCTCTTGGGGCTGCTACAGACTTTATCCTTGATAGATCGAGTTTGTGAGAAGCTGACGATTGATTTTATTGAAGGATTACTGAGGTTAGATGGGTATTCAGTCATCCTTGTTATGGTCGACTGCCTCAGCAAGTATGTGCACTTTGTGGCACTCCGACATCCCTACAACACAGTGACTGTTGCATTAGGATTCATACAAGAGGTGGTGTGGTTACATAGGATCCTGGAATCTATCGTGTCAGACTGAGATCGGGTTTTTTCTTATCCATTTTTGGAGGGAGATATTCAAGATGCAGTGGATGATCATGAAGATGAGCTCAACTTATCATCCCCAAACAGACGGCCGGACTGAGATTGTCAATAAGAGCATCAAGACCTATTTACAGTGTTTTGTTTCAGAGGCCCAGAAGAAGTGAACAAAGTACTGGTACAACACGGCTTATCATACCATCACTCGGACTACGCCTATCAAAGTTTTATTTAGGCGTGATCTTCTACATCTATTGCACTATGGCCACAGGTCTATACCAATTTCTCAAATGGACAAGTACATGGAGGAGAGGGATTGGGTACTAGAGGATTTGAAGCGACATCTGATGAGAGCACATCAGATTATGAAGACACATGTAGATGTGCATAAGAGATATGTACAATTTGTAGTAGGTGACAACGTATATTTGAATCCGCGATTGTACCACCATGGATCCTCAGCTCACAGGAGGAATGCGAAGCTTTCACCTCGAAACTTTGGGCCTTACGAGATTGAGACAAGGATTGGATAGGTTGCTTACCAACTAAGTTATCGCCAGAGTCCACTATACATCCAATGTTCCATGTATCACAGCTTTGCAAGGCCATTAGGGATCGCACACCTCTTCATCACTACCACTGACTCTGACAAAGGATATGGATGTGATCTTGTATCCGTCGGTGCTGAAGGGAGTTCGTCGAAAAACACGGGGACCCGAGAGGTGTTGATCCAATGGAAAGGCCTTCTCGACCATGAGGCTATTTGGGAGCCTTTTAGAGTCATTGAGCATCGGTTTTTTTGACTTCCGCGTTGAGGACAGGTGGTTCTTTGGAAAATAATGATGGCATCGTGACTTACCAGCGGTGATTGTGTAGGATTGATCGTGGAGCGGCAAACTAGCCTAGTGACAATTTTGTAATTTTGGGGGTCAGGTGTATTTTGTAATTCTGGACAAATCAGTCCATTATATGTATGAGGGGGTTAGGACTATTGTTCTTTCTGTTGAAATTGACAAAGAAAACTCTAGAAGTATATTAGAACCCTAGATTGTGAAGAGTTAGGTCTTTTCTCTCGAATCAAAGGCTAGGAGAGCGGTCCCCTCTCGAAAGTGGTCAACTCATTCTTGTATTTCTCTTTATCTCTGTAAAAATATGAGTATTATTCCACCAAACCCTAGAAAATCCTTTCAGAGTCCTCTATTTAAGTTACTTCAACTTAATCCGTCAAATTAAGCTAAACATATATGAGCCAAAATGCTTCACTAATTCCAATGTGGAATGTGATTCGGGTTAGGTTCTTGATGCATGAGTACATTCCATGTATCCTTACTTTTTGGAGTTTAATACTTGGATTTGGACTCTAAGTGGTGTATGTTTTAGAAAAGATAAAAAATTTATTAAATCCCGACCCTTTAAATCATTGATCTTCAAAACACGTGACACGTGGCATCGATCCGTGAGTCGATAACGGCTAACTGTTCTTTTCGCCAAGGACCTAACCCGATCACTGCATAATGACATTAGAATGCTCTCATGCCTTGGTAAATTAGGGTTGTAACGGCCGGTACTCGCTATTCGTCATACGGCTGTGCGTATAGCAATTTCGAGTACCTGATTGGTTTTGTGCTTGGTATGTGAGTCGTATCGTTGAGTTGATAGGGCCGTAGCACCTTGGTTGCATCCTTAGCAAGCCACCCCCGACGTGTGCCCAACTTGGGATTACTGTCGCTTTTGGACCCCGTATCCTATGTACGCTTTTCGTGCACGTAGTCTTGTTCGTGCACGTATTTATTTTAGATCTTGTCTGTATCCGAACCCTATAGTGTGATATGCCGTTGTGACCCTCTCTGAGAGTATCAAAATTGTGGTGTTAATAGAGAACATCATTTCACGGGTCGTTCTCCCACGATTTGATCTTATTTGAAGAGACGTCACGATTTTCACTTTTGTCGCTAGATCTTTTTATTTTTAATTTCGTTTCTCGACGTCGAAATTGTGATTCGTCTTCTCTGTTCTTTCTCTCGTCGTCCCGATCACCCCAGTATTTATCTTACAATTTTTGGGCTTCGTTTGACCTACTTTCACTTTTTGGCCCAACCCATTGTATTTTTAGCCCTAAGTTTCATTGTATTATATCCCTAATAACTGTTTTATAATAAATTATATCTGACTTAGACTTAGTCTTATTTTTATTCCCCCACTAAGCCGCATCACATGGGAGAGATGGAGAGAGAGGGGTGAGATATAGTTTTAATATTGATAAAACAAATTCTCTATCAATAATAACAAACTGAAAAAAACACAGCCCTAGCTAACCTAGCCCCAGGTGAAGCCCAAAAGCCCCTCTATATTAAAAATGACCTAGGGTTAAAATGCTTTCACAGCAACCAAGAATAAATCACGCCGCCTCCCTACGTTTGTCACGCAAACACCACAAAAACCGCAAGCAACCGCCGTTCTTCGCGTTCTCCGGCAAAAGCCCGCCGCCGCCGACCCCTCTCCTCACCCCCGATCACTCTCATCCCTCCCACGTCACCGCAGGTCGCCGTAACCTCTTCGTAACCCCGCCGGAATTCGCCCCGTAAGGCATCAATGCCCGCACACACTTTTCCAGCGTTCTCCAGCCAAGTTGTCATCACCCGATCATCCTACACCCTCCCCCAACCATCCTCTCTACCCTGACTATCGTAGCCTCGCCGTGGGACCGCCGTAGATCATCGGAGCTCGTCGTAGGCCGCTGCAAGTAGCAGCAAACTGCGCAGCAGCCGTTGTACGCCACCGTAGCGTGCTGCTCCGCCGCAGGCCACCGCTCCTCTCCGCCATGGGTCCCCTCTGCCCCCCTGTGCCGTTATCTTAGCCCTTAGGCAGCAGCAAGACTTGAAACAGCGATATCACTCGCTGTTTTGCATTTTATCGATGTGTCGTCGCGTCGTTTCTTCACTTCGCCATCCCCTCGTTGTTGGAGACTTCCGACAGCCCCCTACTGCTCCTTGGGGTGCTTTCCGACATCACGAATGTCTCCTACGACGCTCAACGTCGTAGACCTTGCGTGCGTCAAACCGTTCGTCCCGATTAGTTGATACGGTTTCCCGGAAGCCGTAGAAACACCTACCGGCACCCTACCCGCTGATTGGAATCTTGATCGCTGATCTGGACGCTGCCCGAGGATTGGCGAGCGTGGAATCTTAATTGGAATCTAGATTTGGAGCGTGTTCTTTTATTCCAACCCTGGCGTCGCTACCCGGCGCCAGTGTAGCTTTCGCGTCGTGTTGAGGTAACGTTCTGCACTCTTAGGACCCCCAACCCAACCCTGTTAAACAAGATAAAAATCGGAATTTTGGTTGTCTGATAATTCACTAATGAAGATAACTTAATTTGGGACTGTATGTTGGTGGATCCGAGAACATAGGTATGCTGGACTGGTTGGACGATATTCGCTGGACGTTTGATTTCAGGCAAGTGAAACTTGCCAATTAGTGCTTTAGGCCATGTCTTAGGCCATTTTCTTGCTTTAGGCGTAAAAGAGACTAGGCGACGAAATGAAACTCGCCTAGACGCAATTTTAAGATCTAGCTTGACAACGAAGCTAGATCTGTCACCGTGCCATGTCATTCATGCATATCTGTATGTCACGTTTAATTTTCGTAACTGCATGCTCTTTACTTGTACTTTGCCTTCCACGTTTAAATCCCTTAACTGTACGCATTTAAATTACAACGTGATATGCCATGTCATCCATGTTTGAGTGTCGCATTCGTAGCACACACTACTATACTTGTACATCCTTGTTCAGGCTAGGCACCTGCGTTGCAGGCACAACCCTATGCCAAATACACTTCCTGGCTCGTAATCCAGGAGCGGGCTACATGTGTTGGCCAAAAGCCAATGCCCGATACACGTGGAGGGGTAGGGATAAGCCATCACTTGAGCTTAGGAGTTGGCCCGTACAGCCACTCTAGCCAAAAGGCGTAATCTCTGAGCACGACGTGTTTACTTGACATGTTAAATCCATGTGATTGTTTAGTAGCTTCGCTACTTATTCGGGTTCAATATTACATATTTAACCCCCCCCCCCCCCATTTAGCCCTATTTTGTGCTCATGTGATGCTATATTGTTCTCTAATACATTCGTATTTTGTACACAATCATTTATTAGAGAAAGCACCTTATTTGAGCATAAAATAGCAATTAACTGAGTATTTCCACACTTTTTATATTTTTCATGGCTTGGTCTCGATCTCACGATTTCAACGACTATTTATTTGTATTTTTCTGAGATCTGTGCTAATTACTGTGTATTTTTGAATGCAGAATACCAATAAAATAAAGAAATGAGCACGAATCTTGGCGCAATACGTGGCAGCTATCCAGCGGCTCTCGCTCGAATCCAACACATCAAAACAGCGAGCGACGCGGCTCTTTCTCAGCCGCAAGATCATGATCCAACGGCCAAAAGCACAGCAAGAAAACGGAGCTGAGCCGCGTGAAAGGGACACGTGTCAGTGCAACGTTAAATCCCGTGTTTTGAATGAACAGACGAGATCGAAAGCAGCGATCGACATTGAGGGCGACGTGGTCTATTGAGAGGCGTTGGATGAAAATCCAACGGACGACGACAGCCTAATTCGAAGCAGCGGAGACGATATCTTACGGACATGTGTCGCGATCGCAGCCCACTCCCGCTTGATCCAACGGCACGGATGAAATCCGCTGCAGAACTACGAAGCGAAGCGGAGGGAGCGATTGCGGGCGACGTGGCTTGATCCACGCCGTTGCTTCGCGATCGGACGGCGCCTATTAACTCCGAGCTGGAGTCGGAGAGCGGGCGCGGATCTGACCCATAATGCCACGTGTCGAGATGAGGGGTGATCCCGCCTTTGATCTAGCGGCCAGGATTTGATACGGGCGTGGGTTTGCATTTTAAGGCAAATGGATGCGGGTTTTAAACCCGATAGCAACATTAAACCCGCAATGCCTCTATTTAAGCGTATTCTAGGGTTTTGTTGCGTATTCGGGGGTATTCAGGGCGTATTGGAGGCTCTAGGAGCCGTATTTCTCCTCTGAAAAATTCTGTAAAATTCCAGAGGATATTCTTCTTATTTCCAGAGAGTTTTGGTGTCTATATTGGAGATTTGGTGATAAATTCTTAAACTTATACCCCGTATTTGGTGCTTTTCTATTGTATTTTGCTATTAGAATGATGTATTTTGCTAAGAAACTTGCTTTTTCTTGCACCATGAGTAGCTAAATTCTTATTGTGAATGGTATGGTGTAGTTAGGAGATATGATTTGTGTTTGTTTGGTTGAATATTCGTTGTGCTAAATTTCTAACGTTGATAAAGTTATAGTCTTTGTTATTAAATCTTCTCTTCATTTTCCAAAAGAACGTGTTAGAGTAGATGATCACCCCACAAGGGTGAGTTTTGATTTCCCCAAAAGGGACTTTCATATCGTATTTAAAAGACTAAAACTTTAGCAACGATCTTATTGAATTTTGTGCTTGAACCCCCAAAAGGGTATTTCCCGATGAATTGCTCCCAAAAGGAGAATTCATTGAGTTATATTGGGTATTTTCCGATGAATTGCTCTCAAAAAGAGAATTCATTGTGTTATATTCGTCAACCAAATTAATACGACTCATAGACCCTAATGAACCCATACCATGTGCATACTTTCATCGATATTTTCATACACGAATTTTCTTTGTTCGCATTGTTCACCACGATCAAACCCATTAAAATCATCGTCACCATAAGTGGTTAGCTTCTTTTCGTTGGATTTCTATTTGATTTAAGCTGTGGTTGCAACAGATTTTCTCCTGAGGATTCAACATCTGGACTCCCAGATTATATTACTTGTACGGACTCTTGCGCTTGAGAGAAGCACTATTTTGGGCCTACCAAGTATTAATCGCTCTTTTTGCTAGAGACTAGCAAATCGCTAGTTGGGGGGTGTGATTCGGGTTCAATATTACATATTTAACCCCCCATTTAGCCCTATTTTGTGCTCATGTGATGCTATATTGTTCTCTAATACATTCGTATTTTGTACACAATTATTTATTAGAGAAAGCACCTTATTTGAGCATAAAACAGCAATTAACTGAGTATTTCTGCACTTTTTATATTTTTCATGGCTTGGTCTCGATCTCACGATTCGAACGACTATTTATTTGTATTTTTCTGAGATCTGTGCTAATTACTGTGTATTTTTGAATGCAGAATACCAATAAAATAAAGAAATGAGCACGAATCTTGGCGCAATACGTGGCAGCTATCCAGCGGCTCTCGCTCGAATCCAACGCATCAAAGCAGCGATCAACATTGAGGGCGACGTGGTCTATTGAGAGGCGTTGGATGAAAATCCAACGGACGACGACAGCCTAATTCGAAGCAGCGGAAACGATATCCTACGGACACGTGTCGCGATCGCAGCCCACTCCCGCTTGATCCAACGGCACCAAAAACTTGGTAGGCCCAAAATAGTGCTTCTCTCAAGCGCAAGAGTCCGTACAAGTAATATAATCTGGGAGTCCAGATGTCGAATCCTCAGGAGAAAATCTGTTGCAACCACAGCTTAAATCAAATAGAAATCCAACGAAAAGAAGCTAACCACTTATGGTGATGATGATTTTAATGGGTTTGATCGTGGTGAACAATGTGAACAAAGAAAAGTCGTGTATGAAAATATCGATGAAAAGTATGCACATGGTATGGGTTCATTAGGGTCCATGAGTCGTATTAATTTGGTTGACGAATATAACACAATGAATTCTCTTTTTGAGAGCAATTCATCGGAAAATACCCAATATAACTCAATGAATTTTCCTTGTGGGAGCAATTCATCGGAAAATACCCTTTTGGGAGTTCAAGCACAAAATTCAATAAGATCGTTGCTAAAGTTTTCTTTGTTCCCAGATTATATTACCCATGCCTTGATGTTCTTGTGCCTTGTTAAACTTGCTTCCATGTCATACTTGTTGCATTTATTTAATTGCTGCATCCATACTTTAAAATGCCATGTCATCGTACATTTTTAGAACTGCTAGGTTGCTTTACTTTCCGTTTAGTTTCCTTGCACAAAGTCTTTGTAGACTTTGCTGACATGCGCCCTCGTCTCTTTGGGTGTCGCATGTTAGTTGCTGAGCCCGAATCCGTTGCTGAGGACGAGGAGTTCGTGGACATTGAGCCAGGGTCCACCGCTGACGTGGAGTACGAGGACACCGGCGACCAGTCGTAGAGTTTTCCTTCGTCGTTACTTTGCTTAGTCTGTTGTTAGGTTGTTGGTGAGTAGCACCTTTCTTTTTGTACGTTGTTTACTTTTGTTGGCCATGCTGGGGCCTTTTAGACTCTTTTCTTTTAGCCTGGTGGCTTTTCTGGGATGTTGAAATTTGTTATGGACATTCTAGGATTGGTTATTTTATGTCTCTTTCTTTATTATTATTTTTGTTCTGTATCGCACTTGCAGGGACCTCTACTCGGTTTAAATCCAGACGTTTTACAGACTGGAGCCTCACAGCGCCAAGTTTGAGCGGACCTTCTCACGTCTCACCTCCATTTTAGGGAAGCGGTGCGTGACAGGTTTTGTTGGTGGCCCATGCAGGTCCACTGCAACTGTGAATTATCGGAACAACGATAATAATTATAGAATGTTCATTAAATAAATTAAAACATCCAAATCATAAGCCCTGAGTCTAATTTTTATCGTTTCCTATGTCTTAGATGGCTGGTAGACGTGTTGCTCGAACATCTGTCTCAGCTTAGTAGGGAATCCATTAGATCAGGACTATAGTAAGACTTAGTTAGACGTCTGTGCTAGCTAGTTAGAGGTCCCTGACTGTTAGCTAGAATCCTTGCTAGAAATTGTTATAATCGTCTTAGGAGTTACCTTAGTGGTTCCTGCCTAGCTCTGACCATGATAGACTTCTAGAATTTCTTTAGTCGTTCGCTTGTGTTCATCGATTTCGGGCCCAACAGAACATGATCTTGATTCTCTTGGGACCTTTCCTTGAGGTCTCTAATATATTCTAGCCCATTAGAAAGCCTTAGTGTTAAGTTTCTCTTGACCATTAGTCAACCGATAATTAGAACCCCCCTGATTCTATCTTTTCCCTGATCATTACACTTCTGTGTTACTGACCATAGAAATCCATCGTAGTTTTCTTGAATCGTAATTTAGGCGCATTCTATGCACGTGATCACCACATTATGGTAATCGTTGATCTTTTGAATGTCCTCTTTCGCAAAACTTGTTTCTTTCAAAGTTATTTTTCGATTTCCTTTATTAAAAGTTTTTGCTAAGTTTAAATTTTGTTTTAAACCCTCTATGTATATATTTAAATTCCTCACTTTTCGAATGAGTCAAATTCCTTGTAGATTTTGAAGTCTATTGGTTGTAATTTTAATTACTATCTCGTAACTATTTTCTAATCTATATTTTTCGCATTTCGGTTTAAAACACTATTACTATTTGGAAAATTCGATATACCATCTTTTCTAAACTATGAGATTCATTTTAACCGCTTAACATACATACTTTAAAATATTTTTCCAAGCTAAATAGAACTTCATTTATTTTTATATGTCAGTTCTAGGTTCGATGTACTCGTACTTTAAGATCTTTGTATAAGTCAGTTTCTTTTGGCAAATCCGGGTCTCTCTAAAAAGTATTTTCTATATTATTTATTTGAAATTTCTCTCAAGTTTTAAGACTTGCAAAAACATTTAGCATGTGCTTAAATTCTCTATACTATAGTCGATCTGATTTCATTCTTTGAATTTCGAAACTTTTGTCGAAATTATTAAATTACTGCCGTATAATATTTTCTAACCTATGTCATTAATGTTCGTGTGAATATTATACTTCTTCCTTAAAATAATTTTTCTATAAGCTAATAAACCATTCTTCTTATTATGTATATACGACTCAAACTTATAACAGCTCATTTTATCGACCACCAATATTTTCTATGCATAAGAGAACTCCAACTTTTGAGGTACGACCGGTTTTGTACTCTTCGTATTTTAACTTATATTATTTACACACTATGTTCCTGTATCCTATAAGAGTATCATTACATTTTTCCCACCTAAACATTCACAATTATACCCCTGATTCACCTGACCAAGCTGTCTCCTTATCTTCGTCCTATCTGAACTCGTACCTTCCGACCTTTCTCTCGTCACGCTTTGGCTTCGGTTTCTTTCCTATTGTTTAGCCATTAGTGCTTGTTGTTTCCTGTGTCAACCATAGTATAGCTTGGTGGGCCCATTAGTATAAGTTGTTATGTCGTGGAGGTGCATGCATATAGGTGGAGTATGTGGACCCGTATGAACGTGCTACTCTTAGGGTATTAATAATCGACTCATGTATTATGTATGATATTAGTTATATATTGGAAATTGTATTAGAAGTATAGACTGGTAGTGTATGTAGTTTGAAGATACGTGTGAATGCTTGATATGTATATATATATTAGTAAGTCAGGTGAATGTTGGGTGTAATGATAATATGTGCATTTATAGTTAAGTGAGTAAGCCTATTATATGACCTATATGTTAGTACGTATGAGTGTGTGCTTGTACGTAGATATGTATTGTGCTTAGACGTAAGTAGTTACGTATTTGCTGCATGAGTATATAAGTGATATACATATGGTAGTAGGATTATAATTTTAGTTGGTATTGCTTGCTTTTACGAGATGTTGCGTGCGTGTATACCACGAGGTGTACACGATTATTGCATATCTTAGTTATGTGCGGATAAGTAGAGGTATAGGTATACTACTTATAGGTAGATGGATATGATGTGAATATATAGGTTATATGTGTGTGACTATACGATGAATGCATGTATTAGGGAGTGTATTATAATTATACGTGTGCTGATGTCTATAATATTATTATGGTATATAAAGTGATTGAACTATGTGGTGTTACCTGACTAAGTATTAAGTGTTATTGACATTATGGTATGTATATGGTTATATTGGTAGGTGTGTATAAATTGGAGTGGTACTGGTATAGGTATAGATACCGTGTTACGTATATAGAGTATTCTGATATGTGTCTTGAGTCTCACTCAAGCTTGAGTGGGTATACTCTAAGTATATTATTACATCTGTCTGTGGTTGCGTGTAGTACTATGAATATAGCGATGGATGATGTGTGTATAGTGATAGGATTGTTTGTACCTGGTTGTGTTACGCATATGATTGTGGGTCGCTATACCAGTATATAGTTATATGTGTTGGTCTTGTGGTATAATTATTTACTAAGGACTTGCCTGTGTGAACGTATGTGTGCTAGCTAAACAAGGTGTGTAGATGTGCTGGATATATAAGTGGTATGATTGGTATGTATGTATGAAATGTTAGCTTGTGTGGGTGTGCACCATGCACGGGTAAATATGTGTTTAGTTAGAGGTATTTGTAATTATGGCACATGTGATAAGTCTTGAATATAGTTATAGGACTATGTGATGTGAATATGGTGTAGTATTTGCGTGCATTTGAATGACTATATATTGGTGAAATTCTAGTAATGATGAATGTATATTAGATATAGTAAACTTGATTTAATAATGGTATGGTGTGATTACATGTGTTGATTTGTTTGGTATTGGATGTACACTAGGAGATATAGGGAGTAGTGTATCATTATTGTTTGTTCATAGGTAGTTATCTGAACGTGGAGTATTACGATGGTAATTGCTGGTGTGGATTATTTAATTGGTTGTGAGTATCTGAACTATTGTTTTGTGCTAGGTAAGTAGTAGTTATATAAGGGATGTATGTATATATATATATGATTGAAATACGTGTATGCATTTGACTGACTATGATAGGTATAAGTGTATGATGTGCGTGAATGTACATATATATATATATATGTATATATATATATATGTATATATATATATATGTATATATATATATATATATATATATATATATATACATGTTAGTAGTGTTAATGTTTGACTACCTAGTGTATATATGAGCACTTGTAATGACTATACCTGGGTTAAATTATAATGTGAGATGATTGTGATAGTTACTAGAGCGACTAGATATGTTAGAAAGTCTGAGGACGGACTTTATCCTAAGGTGGGTAGGATGTAACGGCCGGTACTCGCTATTCGTCATACGGCTGTGCGTATAGCAATTTCGAGTACCTGGATGGTTTTGTGCTTGGTATGTGAGTCGTGTCGTTGAGTTGATAGGGCAGTAGCACCTTGGTTGCATCCTTAGCAAGCCACCCCCGACATGTGCCCAACTTGGGATTACTGTCGCTTTTGGACCCCGTATCCTATGTACGCTTTTCGTGCACGTAGTCTTGTTCATGCACGTATTTATTTTAGATCTTTGTCTATATCCGAACCCTATAATGTGATATGCCGTTGTGACCCTCTCTGAGAGTATTAAAATTGTGGTGTTAATAGGGAACGTCATTTTACGGGTCGTTCTCCCACGATTTGATCTTATTTGAAGAGACGTCACGATTTTCACTTTTGTCGCTAGATCTTTTTATTTTTAATTTCGTTTCTCGACGTCGAAATTATGATCCGTCTTCTCTGTCTTCTTTCTCTCGTCGTCCCGGTCACCCCAGTATTTATCTTACAATTTTTGGGCTTCGTTTGACCCACTTTCACTTTTTGGCCCAACCCATTGTATTTTTAGCCCTAAGTTTCATTGTATTATATCCCTAATAATTGTTTTATAATAAATTATATCTGACTTAGACTTAGTCTTATTTTTATTCCCCCACTTGGCCGCATCACATGGGAGAGATGGAGAGAGAGGGGTGAGATATAGTTTTAATATTGATAAAACAAATTCTCTATCAATAATAACAAACCGAAAAAAACCCAGCCCTAGCTAACCTAGCCCCACGTGAAACCCTGAAGCCCCTCTATATTAAAAATGACCTAGGGTTAAAATGCTTTCACAGCAACCAAGAAGAAATCGCGCCGCCTCCCTACGTTTGTCACGCAAACACCACAAAAACCCCAAGCAACCACCGTTCTTCGCGTTCTCCGGCCAAAGCCCGCCGCTGCCGACCCCTCTCCTCACCCCCAACCACTCTCCTCCCTCCCACGTCGCCGCAGGTCGCCGTAACCTCGCCGTAACCCCGCCGGAATCCACCCCGTAAGGCATCAACGCCCGCACTCACTTTTCCGGTGTTTTTCCAGCCAAGTTGCCGTCGCCCGATCATCCTACACCCTCCCCCGACCTTCCTCTCTCCCCTGGTCGTCGTAGCCTCGCCGTGGGACCGCAGTAGATCGTCGGAGCTCTTCGTAGGCCGCTGCAAGTAGCAGCAAATCGCGCAGCAGCCGCTGTACTCCGCCGCAGCGCGATGCTCCACCGCAGGCCATCGCTCCCCTCCGCCGTGGGTCCCCTCTGCCCCCCTGTGCCGTTATCTTAGCCCTCAGGCCGCAACAAGACTTGAAACAGCGATATCACTCGCTGTTTTGTGGTTTATCGATGTTTCGTCGCGTCGTTTCGTCGCGTCACCATCCCCTCGCTGTTGAAGACTTCCGGCTAGGGGTGCAACCCCCTACTGCTCCTAGGGGTGCTTTTCGACGTCACGAACGTCTCCTACGGCGCTCGACGTAGTAGACCTTGCGTGCGTCAAACTGTTCGTCCCGGTTAGTTGATACGGTTTTCCAGAAGCCGTAGAAACGCCTACCGGCACCCTACCCGCTGATTGGAATCTTGATCGCTGATCTGGATGCTGCCCGAGGATTGGCGAGCGTGGAATCTTAATTGGAATCTGGATTTGGAGCGCGTTCTTTTATTCCAACCCCTGGCGTCGCTACCCGACGCCAGTGTAGCTTTCACGTCGTGTTGAGGTAATGTTCTGCACTCTTAGGACCCCCAACCCAACCCTGTTAAACAAGATAAAAATTGGAATTTTGGTTGTCTGATAATTCACTAATGAAGATAACTTAATTTGGGACTGTAGGCTGGTGGATCCGAGAACATAGGTAGACTGGACTGGTTGGACGATATTTGCTGGACGTTTGATTTCAGGCAAGTGAAACTTGCCAATTAGTGCTTTAGGCCATGTCTTAGGCGATTTTCTTGCTTTAGGCGTAAAAGAGATTAGGCGACGAAATGATACTCGCCTAGATGCAATTTTAAGATCTAGCTTGACAACGAAGCTAGATCTGTCACCCTGCCATGTCATTCATGCATATCTGCCTGTCACGTTTAATTTTTGTAACTGCATGCTCTTTACTTGTACTCTGCCTGTCACGTTTAAATCCCTTAACTGTACGCATTTAAATTACAACTTGCTATGCCATGTCATCCATGTTTGAGTGTCGCATTCGTAGCACACGCTACTATACTTGTACATCCTTGTTCAGGCTAGGCACCTGCGTTGCAGGCACAACCCTATGCCAAATACACTTCCTGGCTCGTGATCCAGAAGCAGGCTACATGTGTTGACCAAAAGCCAATGCCCGATACACGTGGAGGGGTAGGGATAAGCGATCACTTGAGCTTAGGAGTTGGCCCGTACAGCCACTCTAGCCAAAAGGCGTAATCTCTGAGCACGACGTGTTTACTTGACTTGTTAAATCCATGTGATTGTTTAGTAGCTTCGCTACCCATGCCTTGATGTACTTGTGCCTTGTTAAACTTGCTGCCATGTCATACTTGTCGTATTTATTTAATTGCTGCATCCATACTTTAAAATGCCATGTCCTCGTACATTTTTAGAACTGCTAGGTTGCTTTACTTTCCGTTTAGTTTCCTTGCACAAAGTCTTTGTAGACTTTGCTGACATGCGCCCTCGTCTCTTTGGGTG
The DNA here is from genome assembly GCA_030789695.1 of Scilla litardierei. Taxonomy (NCBI): domain Eukaryota; kingdom Viridiplantae; phylum Streptophyta; class Magnoliopsida; order Asparagales; family Asparagaceae; genus Scilla; species Scilla litardierei. Next base: position 324,949,155 of record CM061141.1, read on the forward strand.
TCGCATGTTAGTTGCTGAGTCAGAGTCCGTTGCTGAGGACAATGAGTTCGTGGACATTGAGCCAGGGTCCACCGCTGACGTGGAGTACGAGGACACCGGCGACCAGTCGTAGAGTTTTCCTTCGTCGTTACTTTGTTTAGTCTGTTGTTAGGTTGTTGGTGAGTAGCACCTTTCTTTCTGTACGTTGTTTACTTTTGTTGGCCATGCTGGGGCCTTTTAGACTCTTTTCTTTTAGTCTGGTGGCTTTTCTGGGATGTTGAAATTTGTTATGGACATTCTGAGATTTGTTATTTTATGTCTCTTTCTTTATTATTATTTTTGTTCCGTATCGCACTTGCAGGGACCTCTGCTCGGTTTAAATCCAGACGCTTTACAGACTGGAGCCTCACAGCTCCAAGTCTGAGCGGACCTTCTCACGTCTCGCCTCCATTTTAGGGAAGCGGGGCGTGACAAGGGTTAAGAATTGGAATAAACCCAGTGCGAGTCTGACTTAACCCGATCTGATTAGAGCTAGGTATGGCATGGGTTTTTTGACCAGGTTTATAAACAGATTAATTTTATGTCATGTTCTTCTTCTCCACAGTCAATACGTCGAAGTGCATATCTTAAGTTCATTTGAGCTGAGAAGGCTTAATCTTGCTTTACAAACCTTTGCTAATCAATCCGCGTTCCTTTCTTATCACTGTCGGGCTGGTCGCTAGCTGAGTAATATGCATATTCCTGGCATGTCCCTTGTCCTTGAGATCATCAATGCTAGTCGTGCTAGCTTATGAAGAAGCAGCTATGAGTAACCTATCAACTACTATTTATAGGCAACAGGGATGCATGAAGATGGCTTAATAAAATAATACTTTCATATGTAAATAATAAAGCCAGAGAGAATCCCAAATGACAGCAACATCAAACAAACACAGTTAGCCTTGTGACCTTTGTTGGCAAAGTCTAGTACACATTATGCCCTCGGTTGTATACGTATTAAAGCATATCTTAATATTACGCCATGCAAAATATGAAAATTTTACAATCATGTGCTGCATTAGAATTAAGGTTTGCCCCCATTTGCCTTTCAAAACTTGGATCATAATTAGGAATATAGGATTAATGTTTGGATCCAATCTGAGATTGAATTCGCCTTCATTAAACATGAACATTGATTTTGACATCTGTGCAATGTCATTATTCGTACTCAAATTTGAAAAAAGAAAGCAAATAAAAATAAACGTTAACCACATTTGCCTTTCAAAACAAGGATCATAATTAGGAATATAGGATTAATATTTGGGCCCAACATGAATAGTACAGAAGAACATGGTCTCAAAATTTAATGAATCTCTGGAAATTTGATGGTTTTATTATACACGATTTTCTTCCCGTAAGATTAAAGCAATCAGCTCATAAAGTAGGACATGGCAGGTCTTGGGCTAGGGTTAACTGGTGATAAATGAGTCGTCGCAACAGAGCACAGCATGTGTAATGAAAGAGCCTTGTATTAATGTTGGCCAGTCTCAGATTTAGGAGGAGGCCGATAATGACATCGAACGGTTGCTATTCTGGTCTCAGTGAAAGCAACTTACAACGGCTATAAAAAATCTCAAATCCTGCTTTTAGAAACTGCAAGCTCAGCCGATACCAAAAACTCAAAGCACCTATCAAAAAATCAACAAATACCACATCGCAATCATCCTCATCAAAACGCCCCCCACTGCCTTCTGTCTTCAATCTGCAGCCTGCTCTCTCACATCTCGATGGAGTGAAAGAAACATATAACAGCTCTCACAACCCTACTCTATTTCTTGATGACGACTATATTGCTGTGATGATACACACATCGCATATGCATGCATGTGGGGCTCCTCTGTCCACCAACTCCACAGCCAAAAGCTCCCCTCTATTTCGTCCCTCCTCTTTTGCAGGGCCGGTTCTAGCATAAATGAGGCCTAAAGCAAAACAAAATATGAGGCCTATGTATTAACACATAACTTTTAGGAGCTTTCATATAACTGAATTTAGGACAGAATGACCCCGAGAGAGTTGGCTGAGTGAGGAGGGCGTTCCTCTCCCCCAAGCGGCGAGGGATCGAGGACCGATAGTTAACTCGCTTAATATGGTATGCAAGGTGTGGGTCAGCCTTTCATACACCATGTTTGGTGCCTGACCGTCCCACTTGTGAGGCGGTGTGGGAGTCCGGTTTACCAAAAAAAGCAAAAAAAAAAATTTAGGACAGAATCCCCTCACAAACCAAACACGTTAGAATCTTAAAATTAAAGGAAACGAAAATCATGTTTTTTAATCAAAAGCATATATTACATCACATATCACTGTGAAAATTACGCTCCCCAAGAGGGTTTAGATTACCTCCTACCAGATCTATTTATATCCCTACATTTTCTCCTACAAGTAATATTACTTCTCAGATCTTTTGGATCTCAGATATTAATTCCATTCGAAATCTATTATCAGCATATCAGATATTAAGCCCAAAAGCATTTCGGTTTGTGTAATGAGCAATTTTGCTGGTTCCATGTAAGCCTGTGTGAATGGATCAATTTTAAAAAGGCATTATTGGTAATTTTGAAAAGTGTATTAGTGGTGGTTTTATAAAAATAAAGTGGTCTGTAAACTGAGCAAAATGTCTGTTCGCATAGCATTCCCTTAAATTCGATGTAACTTATACAATTCAATAAAATAAAAAGAAAGAAAACCCAAATAAATAAGTAAATAAAATAAAATAAAATAAAATATATAAAATATATAAAATAAAATAGAATAAAATAGAATAAAAAAAACCAAATTCACCGAAAAAGTAAAAGAAAACGAAAACGAAACAGCTCTGTTAAGAGTCGAGACAACCGAATGATTCAATTTATTACATTGAAGACCTCCTCATGGTTTATGTGGAGTTCATTTGCATATTTGACAAAATTGAACATTGAGAGAAATAGAGATGCATTGGATTGAAGCAGATCCATCCGATTTTGGTGAAAATCTCCCGCTCCCTCGAAGGCAAACAACGATCTCGCCTTTTCTTTTCTTTTCCCTTTTATTTCTCTTTCTACTAATCTCTAAGTTTCTAATAGTCGTCGTTGTTTGTTTGTTCAATTGGGAAACTGCAGCGGGCACTCAACAATTGGGCTTAGGAATAAAATGAATTATGAGGCCCTCTCAAAATTGGAGGCCTAAAGCGGCCGCCTAAGTGGCCTTACTGTAAAACCGGCCCCGCTCTTTTGAATTCAAGAAAACACAATCCCATTCTGATAAGCCAGAATATCCAGAAGAGTTCATTTGTCACATTAATTAATGACATTCCCCACATTAAAACAATGTAATTGATTTTCTTTGTAAATCATTTAATGAACCACATAAAAATGGAATCCTAAGAATGAGCCGGCAAATGAGCACCCAACCAAAGCAACCGCATCAAGCAGGGGAAAACTGGACTGCCCGCTCCCCTCAGCCTATGGACAGCTTATTGTAGGAAGGAGCTGCATGTCAATTTTATTACATTAAATGATACGTCCATGAGACGTCCATTTGAGACGTCCATTTGAAACTGAAAATCTCAGTAGTAACAATAATCACATCCGAGGTAGTTCCTAGTTCAAGTCTGGAGTCTAGCAAACAAAACATTGAAAACCATTAAAAAAATATACCCATTGTAAAACTTAAAGCCAAACAATGCTAGAACACGGCAACAGCTTAATCCTAGGGCAACCCAAACCCTAAACTCATACGAACACCAGCTCTCTCCTTCTTATCCTTCACCATGATTCTTACTGCTCAACTTCACTCTCATTATTACACTGCACCATTTGCTGCAACTTAATGAGTTCTGGAATAATTCGATTGGTTTACTATACAAGATGTGTTTCCACAAGATATGTGCTGAAGGAGCCTTGCATTAAGGTTGGCCTTAAAAGCATATTTTCAAATTTAGCAGTAGGCCGATAATGAAAGCAAACAGATGCTACTTTGGTCTCAATGAAAGCAGCGTGTAATGGCTATAAAAAAAATCTCAGATCACGTTTTTATCATTTGAAACTGCACCGCCAGCAGCAACCAAAAACTCAAAGCATATTATAAATCAAGCTTCCAGGAAACTTCCAGTAGTGTTTACGGGTGTTTTCTCACCACAGCTCATTGACCGTCGGTTGTATGGTCAACGTGGTCAAGGGGCCGACTTGGGGGTCCCTTGGGTTCGTCGAGCCTGCTTGTTCTCGGCGCTGCAGAGCTGAGGGGTAGCCTCGGCTCGGAGAATCGCGCTCGGCTTCGGCTGAATCGCGCTCGGCCTCGGTCGGATCCGCGTCGAGGGGTAGCCTCGACGCCTTGCAAGTGAGATGACGCCTGAGCAGCCGTCCTCCTGACGACTGTGATGGGGGTAGCCGACCGACGCTGAGGGGTAGCCTCGGCGCCTCGGATGCCTCCTTCCTGGACAGATGAGGAAACTCGTCAGGGAGGTCGGACCTAGGTTCCGGCCAAATCCCCTCCGATGCCTAAGTCAGATCAGGGTCTGAAAGGGTACTCGGCGGGGGAGATCCGGCTTGCAAGGAAGCCGGAACGTCAACCCAGGCGGCGCGAGTAAAGGGGGAGGGAGGAATCTGGAGTGGCGAAAGCCTAGGTCGTTGATGGAGTACCTCTCTGTTGATTACCTGAGTTTCGATCCATCTCTCCGTCGTCCTGGCCTTCCCCTTATAGGATCTTCCGTGATTGCCCCACGTCCTGCCTCCTCTCACGTCCTCCCGATCCGCCTCCGCCTCCTCCCACTCGTGCGTAGTGGAGGGGTGGCCTATTAACGGGTCCGTTAATGGCCATCATGGGATCGCGGATTCAGGGGGGCGGTTAATCCGGCTGAATGGGGGCTAGTCAGGTGCCCCCGAGGGCGAATTGGCTGGGCCTTCAGCCCCATCTGTGGGCTCCCTTCAGGCGGGCCTGTCTTCTCTAGTGGGCTTCTCCTTTGAGGTCGGGCCGTTGTAATTCGGGCTCGTTGATATTAGTCGTAACAATTGCCCCCATCGCCCGGACCGTTCGGCTTCCGTCGGTTCGGTTCAGGTGATGTGACTCTTTCATGATCCGACGGGTGTGTCAGTCGAGGCTCCGCTATTAAATGGATGTCATTATTACCGCTCCGTTTGAACTTCCGCTGGTGCAGTTTTCGAAGCATCGCCGCCATTTTGATGTCGCCACGTGCTCTCCCCTGACGGTTCAGATCCCTCCTTCGCCCTCTATATATACGCTCCAATCTCTCGGGCTTCAATTCTTTCGCGCTCATTCCTTACTGATCTCCGTTCTGCCAGCTTCTTCTTCCAACCTTTGTCTTCTTTCCAGCTCCGGTTAAGGTAACTCTTCCACCCTTTAACTCGGGCTATGGCCAGGCTTAGAATAGGTGATACACGTCCTGGCGGATCGTCGCCTATTCCCGATCGTGTCCATCCCTCCGGGCTCAAAGTTCCCTCACCGTCCCTGGGGGTCCCGGATAAAGGGAAAGGAAAGCTTTTTCCGGATCCCGTCCGGGACGATGTGGCCTCGTCTTCCGAGCGATTAGGCATCCCTCCATCGATCCTCCGGTCGTCATCCATGGCCCCTTTCTTAGTCACTAGGGAGATACGAGAGAGGTACTTATGTTATCCCTATGACGTCCGGATTCCCTTTGGAGACGAGTGGATCTGCTTTCCGCAGAGTAACGAGGTCGACGTCTACGTCGAGATGTTCCATCTGGGGCTCCGCTTCCCCCTCCACCCCTTTATCATTCAATTCACTGACTCCTTGAAAGTCGCCCTGTGCCAACTAACGCCATCCTCTGTCGCGGAGTTGACCGGGTTCATTACGCTTTGTATCACTCACGGCCTGGAGCCGTCTCTCCCCCTCCTCTTTCACTTTTACCGAATCCAGATGGTCGGCCTCGGATCTTGGCTGCACCTCCGAGCCCGTGCGGGTCGAGTGTGCCTTCTCGGTCTGCCCCCTGGGTCGGGGAACTGGGACTCTGGCTTTGTTTTTGTTGTTTTTCCCCGGGTCTCGGTGATCTTGACAGGTTGGGGGAGTTCGCAACAAACCGACAGGGCGGCAACCTTATCCGAGGCCGAGCGGGCCGCGGCCCGCCTCATATCGTCACTTTCTCTTGAGGAGAGGTCGGTCTGGCATTTGCTGGACGACCTGCTTCTTAAGTGCACTCTGTGGTCCCCCGGTTAGTTGTCTCCCTTCCTTCCGTTTAACCTCTGGCTCACCCTGATTTCGCTTCCTCTCGCAGGGATGGCTGGCCGTGAATTCACCCATGACGTTGATGAGCTTATTCGACTGGGATCTCGCCGGGGCCGTGGGAGCTCTTCCGGACGGGCGCCTCACCGCTCTGTAGATGAAGAGTTGCGTCAGTCCGAGCCTCCTTCGGGGAGGATTGAGGCCAGGTCTCCCCCACGGGTCGCACCGGGTGCCCCCAGAAGGGAAGTCACTGGGGGCGACCCCCTCCTTGTTGAGGGTTCCGGATCGGCTCCTCGGCCGTCCGCGGGCGGGAGTCGCAAGCGCTCTCCCCCAGTTACCGATGGCCCCAACGGGAAGAAGTCGCGGAAGAACGGTGGGCGCGCCGTTTCTCCGGCTCCGACCGTCGCGCCGACGAATCCCAGCAAGGCAGTCGTGCTGACCGCCTCGGCTGACCCCGCCGCCTACACCGTCGTCACCCACTCGGCTAACCCTTCGGTTTTGGAGGCCGTCTGCGTCCTGCCGAGCGCCTCCGCGGGCCCCGCTGATCCTCCCAGGGACTCGGTGCCCCTTGAAATGGCCTTGGCGAGTCAGCCGGCGGCGGACACCGTCCCTCCGGGGGACCGTTTCTTCTTGGAGTTGTCCCCCGTGGACATATTGTCGGATTCCCTAGTCGATCATCTCCGACAGGTTCGAATTCCTGCTGTTTTCGGACAGTTGCTTTGCCCTTCGATCTTCCTCGGTATAACCCCCCTCTCTTTCATTTGCAGGCCACCGCGATGGCTGTTGAGGCGCAACGCCGGGCGACCCAGTTGAGAAGCCTTGAGGATTCCCTAAGTCGGGAACGCACCCGGGCTGGGGAGGCTGACGTAGCCCTTCAGGGTGCCCGCATGGAAGCCCGGCAGCAACGCCGTCGCGCCGATGAACTCGAGTCTCAAGTACATGATCTCAAGCGAAAGCTTGTGGATGTCCATGACGTGAGCCGGGAAGCAGAAGAGAAGTTTCGGCGGGAGAGGGAGGATCTCTGGTGCCAACTCGCCGAGCTGCGTCGGAGGCTCCGTTTCGTCGAGGAGGCTGAGAAGGGCGTCGACACGGCCATAAGGCCGAAGATTGCGTCGGTCATGAGGGATGTCTTCGGGACTTGTGAGGACCTCCTTGCCCCTCTCATAGTGGAGGTCGTCAGGAAGTCATTCCGGCAGTTTACAGAGCTCGCCCGGGCGCCGATCCTTCCTCCACCGGGGGACGCCGATCCCCACTGTTCGGAGCAAAGCGAGGCCCCGGACGACGCTGTCTCTCGCGCTCCGGACCCCTGAAGAGCCCTTGTATCCTGTCCCCTTTCTTGGGTGACAAATTTTGTTGTCAACAACAGTGCCCCAGACCTCTGAAGAGCTCTTGTATCATGTCCCCTTTCTTGGGTGACAAATTTTGTTGTCAACAACAGTGCTCCGGAGGACGTTGTCGAGTGATATGTAACTCATACCATTAATGAAAACGATATCTTCTAGTCAATTCTTCTTGCGTCACTGGTCTCTTTTTCGGGGATTCCCCCCTTTGGAATAGCCTTCAATGTTCCTAGATCGGACGGGCGTCTTCGCCCTCGTCTAGGGGTGTTGTCCCGCGATCGTCTGGCTTGGGATGTCGTTCCTCCCGCCGAGCCTGTCCGTCGGGGTGATTGTCCTCAGCCAGGCGAGCGGGTGAGTCATTCGGTCCGTGAGGGTGGTCATCCCTTGGCTTGCGGCCGGCTGTCATGCTCATCGGCTGGGGGGAGTTGCCCCTAGCCTTATGAGCGGGTGCTTTGCTTGGTCCGCGGGGGCATGCACCCTTCGGCTTATGACCGGGCGTCGTGTTCGTCGGCTGGGGGAGTTGCCCCGGCCTTAGGAGTGGGAGATTTACTCGGTCTGCAGGGGTGAGTGATCCTCGACTTATGACCGAGCGTCGTGCTCGTCGGTTGGGGGAGTTGCCCCCAGCCTTACGAGCGGGCGGTTTGCTCGGTCTGCGGGGGTGAGTATCCCTCGACTTGTGACCGGCAGTCGTGCTCGTCGGCTGGGTGAGTTGCCCGCTCGGTCCGCGGGGGTGAGTACCCCTCGGCCCACGACCGGGCGTTGTGCTCGTCGGCTGGGGGAGTTGCCCCCAACCTTACGAGTGAGAGCTTCGCTCAGTCTGCGGGGGTGAGTACCCCTCGGCTTATGACCGACGAAGGAGATTTGTTCGTTGGCGAGGGGAGTTGCCCATCGGCTTACGACCGATGAAGGAGATTCGTTCGGTGGCGAGGGGAGTCGCCCCCGACTTACGACCGACGAAGGAGATTCGTTCGGTGGCGAGGGGAGTCGCCCCCCAACTAACGGCCGACGAAGAAGATTCATTCGGTGGCAAGGGGGTCGCCCCCCGACTTACGGCCGACGAAGGAGATTCGTTCGGTGGCGAGGGGAGTCGCCCCTCGTCTTACGACCGACGAAGGAGATTCGTTCGGTGGCGAGGGGAGTCGCCCCTCGGCTTACGGCCGACGAAGGAGATTCGTTCGGTGGCGAGGGGAGTCGCCCCTCGGCTTACGGCCGACGAAGGAGAGTCGTTCGGTGGCGAGGGGAGTCGTCCCTCGACTTACGGCCGACGAAGGAGATTCGTTCGGTGGCGAGGGGAGTTGCCCCTCGACTTACGGCCGTTGTGATTCGGGCTGGTCCATATTAGTCGGACCGCGGTCACCTTGATTGAGTCCTCCTACGCATCCTGAATCGTCTGCTCAAAACAGGTGATAGAATTTGCATTGACAGTGTATGCCTTCATTTCCGCGAGACAATACATTTGGAGTAATGAAAAAAGGAAAAGGCAACAATACACAGGGGAGGTTCTGGCAGGGTAGCCCTCCCCTGGTGGAGCGCCGGCTGTTTGCTCTATATCCTCACTCGATGATACGCGCGACTGTCTGGACCGCGTTCACCCCTTTTCCCATGTCCTGCTGTTTGGACGTTCCTTCTCCCGAGGTGGGGTCATTGGCGGAGCTCTTCAGGTGCCCCCGGCTCACGAGCTTCTCGATGTCTTTCTTCAAGTGCCAACAGTCGTCGGTATCGTGGCCGTTGTCTTTGTGGTACTTGCAGTATTTCTCTTCATCCCTCCCGCCTCTCCTCGTCCTTCGGGGAGGTCGGCTCGTATGTCCTTCCTTCTGGGCTTGCGCTAGGATCACGTCCGGGGCGGTGGTCACCGAGGAATACCGGGGTTCTTCCCTCCGCGGTCTTCCTCTGTCCATCTTCTCTTGTCGATGCTCCTCCGTGCCGCGACGCTCGTTCTCGTCGCGCTTGGTCCCGCGCCTGGTCTTACCCTCATCCACGGCCAGGGCCTCTTCTGTCAGCATGAAGCGCTCTGCTCGGGCCATAATTCCGGCGAGGTCCTTCGGTGGGTCGATGTGTAGCGATTTCTTCAATCCCATATGTCGTAGCCCCTTTTTCAGGGCCGCCTTTACCACCAGCTCGGGGCAGCTATCCACGCTCAATCGCTCCACGTTGAAGCGATGCATGAAGTGCCTCAGTGACTCTGCCGGTCCCTGCACCACATTGAACAAGTGTTCTGAGTCAGGTTTTACCTGCCGCCCGGCCATAAACTGCTAGCAGAACAACTGGGTGAGCTCCTCGAAGCTGTCTATCGACCGACCGGGCAGGCTGAGGTACCAGGTCCGAGCAGCCCCCGTAGGGTGGAGTAGAAGCCCCTGCAGAGCAGGGTGTCATCGGCCCCCTGGAACGCCATGACCCCCTCGTAATCCATCACATGGTCTGTGGGGTCGCTGACGCCGTTGTACTTCTCCAACGTCAGTACCTTGAAGTTCGCGGGTATCCGTGCCTCGGTTATCCTCCGAGTCAGGGGGCATCGTTCTCCGCTGATGCACCCGGGTCGCTCCCCTTCGCCCGCCTCCTTGACGTTCGGCTGCAACGAGGGGGCCGGCGGAAGCTTGACCTCCTCTTGGGTCCTTGCCAGCTTGGGCGCCGGGCTCGATCGACGCGAACGTTCTTTCCGGCTCTTCTGGTGGTGGGCCTTTGTCCGTTGGCTACCTCCGCTCTGGTAAGACCGGACGCTTGCTGATCGGCGATCATCCCGTCTACGTTTGTGCGACCCCGGACGTGCGGACGAGGCCGTCCTTGAGATGTCGCACGTCCGCTCCGAGATCCCCCCCCCCCCCTTCCCTCTCTGAGTGAGGTGGGAGTGGGAGATCGCTCCGGGGAAAAACCGGGCATGGTGAACCTCATTTTCGTGTTCTGCACCCTTTTCTGTGGTCGGCAACCACGGCGGAACGAAGAGGTCGTCGATCCTCTTCCTGGCGGGAGGCCCGTCTCTCCCCACCCTCAGGGGTGGGAGTGCTGCTAATGAGCTGCTGAATTGTCGCGACTAAAGTTTGGATGTTGGCGTTGGTCTCCTGCGCGTAGGCTCGGAGTTGTCCTTGCGTGGCCAGCTGGGCGTTGTTGGCCTCCCCGGCAGCGCAGCCGTTCGGGGTCTCGACGGGGGCATGGTACACGCCCTCCTCCGGGATGGGAGGCATGCGCCCTAGGCCATTGCTGATTGGTTCCATCTTGGTGGTTTTACGTGGGTGTTTAGCTCTTTCTCACAGACTGCGCCAGATGTTTACGGGTGTTTTCTCACCACAGCTCGTTGACCGTCGGCTGTATGGTTAACGTGGTCAAGGGGCCGACTTGGGGGGTCCCTTGGGTTCGTTGAGCCTGCTTGTTCTCGGCGCTGCAGAGCTGAGGGGTAGCCTCGGCTCGGTGAATCGCGCTCGGCTTCAGCTGAATCGCGCTCGGCCTCGGTCGGATCCGCGTCGAGGGGTAGCCTCGGCGCCTTGCAAGTGAGATGATGCCTGAGCAGCCGTCCTCCTGACGACTGCGATGGGGGTAGCCGACCGACGCTGAGGGGTAGCCTCGACGCCTCGGATGCCTCCTTCCTGGACAGATGAGGAAACTCGTCAGGGAGGCCGGACCTAGGTTCCGGCCAAATCCCCTCCGATGCCTAAGTCAGATCAGGGTCTGAAAGGGTACTCGGCGGGGGAGATCCGGCTTGCAAGGAAGCCGGAACGTCAACCCAGGCGGCGCGAGTAAAGGGGGAGGGAGGAATCTGGAGTGGCGAAAGCCTAGGTCGTTGATGGAGTACCTCTCTGTTGATTACCTGAGTTTCGATCCCTCTCTCCGTCATCCTGGCCTTCCCCTTATAGGGTCTTCCGTGATTGCCCCACGTCCTGCCTCCTCTCACGTCCTCCCGATCCGCCTCCGCCTCCTCCCACTCGTGCGTAGTGGAGGGGTGGCCTATTAACGGGTCCGTTAATGGCCATCATGGGATCGCGGATTCAGGGGGGCGGTTAATCCGGCCGAATGAGGGCTAGTCGGGTGCCCCGAGGGCGAATTGGCTGGGCCTTCAGCCCCGTCCGTGGGCTCCCTTCGGGCGGGCATGTCTTCTCTAGTGGGCTTCTCCTTTGAGGTCGGGCCGTGGGCCGTTGTAATTCGGGCTCGTTGATATTAGTCGTAACAAGTAGGTTATTGATTGAGGTCACGGATCTCTTAACGCCTAAGTTAGAAATAGGATATTGACTGAATAAAGCAGTAACTCAGAAATAGAATTGAAAAAAAAGAGACCCATTATGTGTACCCTAACTCCTTAAAGGTGTGAAATGAATTCTGTCAATCTTCCTTGTTCACACGTATATGGCTCATGGCAGCTTCGTGATCATCGTTTAGGGAGTGTTTTTATTGTTGATTCAAATTTTCATGGGAAATAATGGTACATGAATATATTAAATAAAAAAATCATTGGCCATTTCCAAATTTCCATTTACTCAATTTCGCTCATCATATAAATATAGTGCAATTTTTGAGTGCACAAGGGGAAAAGGAAATGAATATGTTTACAGAACAAGAGATTATATTTGTTAAATATTTTGATGAGTTTTGAACATAAAAATTGATCTATGATTATGATGTACACATATTAGTTTTGAATTATCTTGAGGGAAGAACTAAATTTGAAACCTCACCGCCAGCGGCTAACACGGTTTTGACGTATCATGACTGTGTGGGGTCGAATGCCAGAGGTCAGTTCGGACGTAGCGTGGACAAAGAGATCAGTTCGGACGTAGCGTGAACAAGGGTCGACAGAGGTCAGAGCATTATGCCCACGGTTGTATATTTATTGAAGCATATCTTAATATTATGCCATGCAAAACATGAAAATTTTACACTCATGTGTGCTGCATTAGAATTACAGGTTTGCCCCTATTTGCCTTTCAAAACTGGGATCATAATTAGGAATATAGAATTAGTATGTTTGGTTGCTTATGAAAATGAAATGGAAAATTATATAGAAAATACGATTTTAGTTGTAATTAATATCTTAAAGGGTTTCACTTCTCTATTAACCTCAATCAAAAATCAAAAACCATCCTATTGAAATTTTAAAAAAAGAGCAATAATAGAAAAAATATTTTTTTTGTTGATGCTAAATTTTTTTAAAATTAACTAATTCACCAGGCAGATAAATAAATGATGTTTTCAAAAATGAATACTTAAGAAAGGCATTGAGACTAGAAAGGTAGAATTGATCTAGTAGATGCCCGTCTCTAGAATTTCATGTACTTAAAATATCAAAATGCCATCAGTTCCCATTACAAGCATTATGATACGATCCGGTGGATCGAATCAATAGAAATCAGATTTTAAAAGAGGAAAAATTAAAAAGAGGATTTTTGATTTAGAATTTCGAAGAAGAACAAAGATAATTGAGTTCTTTTGAGACGAACTCGATCTCCTAGCTTTTACTTGAACGGATAAAAAGCCTAAAAATCCTTCGCAAGATGCCTAAGGATGTTCTTCAACAAAATAAGCATAGCCCTAACAATGGCGGCTAGCCCTAATAAATAGAAAACGGGGATTTACTAATTTAGCCCGAAAGGACTAAAATACCCCTCGACCTACTAAACCTACTACGTGACGACCCCGCGCCTCCTACGCCTCACGTACGTCACGATGGGTGGGCCCGCATCCTCCACGGCCGGTAGGATAGGCGATGCGTTCGCATCAATTCCCCCCCTAAAAGAGCCACCTTGTCCTCAAGGTGGAAATCTGGAAACTGCTCCCGGACCACGTCATATGCCTCCCACGTGGCGTCACAATCAGGTAGGCCCACCCAGTAGATCAGAACCTCTCTCCGCCGTCCCGGTCCATGACGAACTGCTCGCACATCAAGGGGCTCGAGTAATACCTCCATATCCTCCGTCAGTGTAGGTGGCAGAGTCGACGTGGCTGACTGGTCTCCAATCGCCCTCCGTAGCTGCGACACATGGAACACCGGATGTATCGCTGAGGAAGGAGGCAGGTGTAACCGATACACCACTTTCCCAATCTTGGCTGCAATCTGGTAGGGACCGTAGTAGCGAGTTGCCAGCTTCTCATTCTGCCTCCGAGCTAATGTCTTCTGTCTATAGGGCCGCAGCTTGAGATACACCATGTCGCCCTCCTGAAAATGGACGTCCCGCCTGTGGCCATCTGCCCGGTCTTCATCATCTGCTGAGCCCTCAACAGATGTCGCCGCAGTTCCTCCAACATAGCATCTCTGTCCCCCATGTAAGCCTCTACCTGTGACACCGGTGTCTGCCGCTCACCGAAACGCAGCAAGGAGGGTGGGTCTCGCCCGTAAAGGATCCTGAATGGAGTCGTCCCTGCTGAAGAGTGGTACGAGGTGTTGTACCAGTACTCCGCCCAGGCCAACCACCTGTACCACTGCCGAGGCTTATCTGACGCGAAGCACCGCATGTAAGTCTCTATGGAGCGGTTCACCACCTCGGTCTGCCCGTCTGTTTGTGGGTGGTACGCTGTGCTTCTCTTAAGGACCGTACCCTGCACCCTGAAGAGCTCTCGCCAGAACCCGCTCAAAAAGACCTGGTCCCTGTCGGACACTATGGACCCCGGGATCCCGTGTAGGCGTATCACCTCTCGAATGAAAACTGCGGCCACCGAGACCGCTGTGTAAGGATGCCTCAAAGGTATGAAGTGGGCATACTTACTCAGGCAGTCTACTACCATGAGGATTACTGAATATCCCTCGGAGCGGGGCAGCCCGTCGATGAAGTCCATCGTGACCTCCTCCCATACCCTCTCTGGCAACTCCAACGGCTGTAGGAGTCCGGCTGGGGCCATCGCCATGTACTTGTGACGCTGGCAGACGTCACAAGCAGCTACTAACTGGGCCACTCTCCTCCGCATCCCGGGCCAGTACACCTCCCTGGCCATCCTCTGGTACGTCTGCTGTACCCCCGAGTGGCCTCCAGTCGCTGACCCGTGGAACTCCTGATAGAAGACTGGTATGAACCCTGAGAATCGCGGTAACACCAACCTCCCCTGATAAAACAATCTGCGCCCCTGTAAGGAATATCCGGTCGGCCCCTCCTTACCCTGCTGCAGCAACTCACGGATCCCTCCCAGCTCAGCATCACTCTCTGCCTCCTGAAAAATGGGCTCCCAGTCCAACCACATCGGTCGCGACAGAGCTCTCAAATCCACGCTCTCCTCCCTGCGAGACAAGGCATCAGCTGCCTTGTTCTCTAATCCTGGCCTATACTCGATGGAGAACCAGTACCCCACCAGCTTGGACAACCAACGCTGGTGCTCCTCAGTAACCAATCGTTGCTCCAAAAGGTACTTGAGGCTCCGTTGGTCCGTCCTGACCACGAACTCCCGACCCAACAGATATGGTTGCCACTTCATCACTGCTAAGACGATGGCCATCAATTCCAGCTCATAAACCGATTTCAGCAGTGCTCTAGCTGAAAGCACCTGACTGAAATAGGCTATGGGTCGTCCCTCCTGCATGAGCACTGCCCCCAATCCATACCCTGACGCGTCGGTCTCCACCACAAAAGATAAGCTGAAGTCTGGCAAGGCAAGAACTGGCGCTGTTGTCATCGCCACCTTCAAGGCCTGAAATGCCTTGGTGGCCTCTTCCCCCCACTGGAATCCGTCCTTCTTGAGCTGTTCGATAAGGGGCCAGGCTATGGTACTGTACCCCTTAACGAACTTCCGGTAATAGCCCGTCAGGCCCAGAACCCCGCGGAGAGCCCGCAGTGTAGTAGGTACTGGCCAGTCCAGCATAGCCGCTATCTTTGACCTGTCAGCCGCTACCCCCCTCCACTGACACCACATGGCCTAAGTACTCAATCCGCTCCTGGCCGAAACTGCACTTCTTCCGGTTGGCGAACAGCTGCTATGCCAACAGCTCCCGGAAGACCACCTCCAAGTGGTCCAAGTGCTCCCTCAAGCTCCTGCTGTAGACGAGGATGTCGTCGAAGAAAACGAGGATGAACATCCTCAGGAAGGGCTGGAAGACCTTGTTCATCAAGGCCTGGAAAGTAGAGGGGGCATTCGTCAAGCCAAAAGGCATGACTCTGAACTCGTAATGCCCCTCATGGGTACGGAAAGCAGTCTTCGGCACATCTTCTGGCCGCATCAAGATCTGGTGGTATCCTGCCCTCAAGTCGATCTTCGAAAAGATCGCCGCACCATGAAGCTCATCCAGCAGCTCGTCGATCACCGGAATAGGAAACTTGTCGGCGACAGTTTCCTTATTCAGCGCCCGGTAATCGACGCAGAATCTCCAATTCCCGTCCTTCTTGACCAGCAAGACTGGGCTCGAAAAAGGACTCACACTCGGCTGGATGATCCCAGCCTGCAGCATCTCCCGCACCATCCGCTCAATCTCGTCCTTCTACACATGCGGGTACCGGTACGGTCGCACACTCACCGGTGCTGCTCCATCACGCAATACAATCGCGTGCTCGTGCCCCCTGGACGGTGGTAGCTCCTGCGGGTCCTGAAAGACCTCCTGGTACTGCTCTAGGACCTGCTCGACCTCCGCTGCAGTCTCCTCCTGCTGCTGCTCACCCTCAGCTGTAAGCCCCTGATACTCCACCAGGAACCCCTCTCCCTCGTCCCGCAGCGCCCGAGTGTTGGCCTTGAAGGCCACTAAAGAAAAACAAAGGGTCGGGTCCCCTGTCAGCACGACGGTCCGATCTCCATCCTGGAACTCCATCCTCAGGAGCTTCCAGATCACCTTCATCTCCCCCAACTTCTTCAGCCACTGCACCCCTAGGATGATATCCACGTTGCCCAACTCCAGTGGCAAGAAGTCCTCCATGACCTGTACCCCCTGCAAGGTCAGGCATAGACCCTTGCAGAGCCCCTTGCTCTCTTCCATCTTCCCTGTCCCCAGCAGTACCGTAAACTTCTCCAAAGTGCTCAGCTGGAGCCCATGTCGCTCTACCACTCGGCTGGAGATGAAGTTGTGGGTGGCCCCACTATCTATCAGTATCGTCACCGCCGTGTCCCCCAGCTGCCCTGATAACTTCATGGTGTGGTTCGATGTGAACCCCACCACAGAGTTCAGGGAAACCTCTGCGAAGTCTAGGTGAGACTTCTCCTCCTCTACCAGTGGCTCCTCAGTCTCCTCCTCCTCCTCACACACGTACCCCTCCTCGTCGGGTACCATGGTGATCTGCAGTAGGCGGCTCGCACATCGGTGCCCAGGGGTGAACTTC
This sequence comes from Scilla litardierei, assembly GCA_030789695.1. Taxonomy (NCBI): domain Eukaryota; kingdom Viridiplantae; phylum Streptophyta; class Magnoliopsida; order Asparagales; family Asparagaceae; genus Scilla; species Scilla litardierei. Next base: position 324,965,896 of record CM061141.1, read on the forward strand.
TCGTCGCAACGGAAGCACAAACCCTTGGCCCGCTTCTCCCTCACCTCCGCCTCAGTCATCCGCCGCCCTAGGGTAGCTGGACGGCCCTCCCCTCGTGTCTCAGTAGCAGCGGCAGGTGGTCTAGGTGCCGCGGCTGGTGGAATGGGCCGGGAACTCTGCCCCCCCCCCCCCCCCCCCCCCCCCCCCGCCCCTCGTATCCTCCTCTCCTCTGTGTGCTTCTCCTCCGCTTTATAAGCTAAGCGAAGGACATCCTCCAAGGTCGTCGGGCTCTGCATCCGCAACTCAGCTCGTATCGACGGCTTCAGCCCCCTCATGAAATTTCCGATCATCACCTCGTCGGTCACCCCCTTCACCCGGCTATTCAGCATCTCAAACCTCTCTACGTAGTCCCTCACTGTCCCCTACTGCCTCAGGGCCGACAGCTGCTCGTAGAAATCCCCCCCCCCCTCAGTGTCTCCTGGAATCGATCCACGATCAGCGCTGATAGCTCTTCCCAGGTGCGAAAAGGGGACCGCGATATCTTCCACCGGTACCAGGCCAGAGCCTTCCCCTCAAAGTAAATCCCGATGGCCTTCAGGACCTCCTCCTCCGTCAACCCCATCACCTGGAAATATCTCTCCGCTCGATATATCCATCCGTCAGGATCGGTGCCTTCGAAGGTCGGCATCTTCAGCTTCATCAACCGTCGGTCGGCGTTGATGTCTCCCTGTTGTCCCCTATCTCCTCCACAGTCACCGCCCCGCATCAAAGCGCCACCCCGGGGCTCCATCGGGCCTCCCCCATCACCCCCGTATAACTCCTCCGGCCATGCAGGTCTCTCCCAAGCCTCGGGCTGATAGTGATGCCCGAGAAACTCTGGTGGTCGTGCAAACACGGGCCTCGGCCCAGGTGGGGCGTTTTCCATTCTCCAAAATTGGCCCGCGGGAGCCCCAATAGCTGCTCCCAAGGCCCATCCGCCTCTCGCTGCCCCCGAAGTTCCTCCAAATTGGGGTACGAACCCCGCAACACCCCCCCCCCCCCCCCCCCCCCCCCCCGTGCTCGCCACGCCTCCGGAGAAGTCGCACGGGCCCGCTGACCCCCTCCCGGGGTCCAGCGGACCCGCCCGGCCCCAAACAGGGGCCGAACCCCCTGTGCCGCCCCCGCCTGGGGCTGTCGACCCCCAGGCGGGGGTCGCGCGGCTCGCCCGACCCCCAATGGGGGTCGGCGGGCCCTGGGCACCCCCGGAAGGGGGTGCCGGCCCTCCGGCGGCCCCGATTGGGGTCGCCGAGGGCCGGGGGTAGCCGGCCGGGCCCGCCCAGGCCGTGGATGAGCCGGGCGGGTCGGTCGACCCCCAAAAAGGCCCGACAGGGCCCGTGGATGTGGATCCGGGCCCTGCCGCGTCAAACCCTAGCCCGCGGCTAGGGTTTGAGCCGCCGTCGCCGCATGTGATTCCCCGTGTCTCGGGGGTTCTTGATTTGTTGAATCGATGCCGGAATCGCCTTGGATCTCTTCCGTTGCCCTCCCCTTGTCGCGATCCGCCGCCTTCTCCTTGGTCAAACCTTGCAACTTCGCCATCATCGCCGGAATTGCCGCCGTGGCGTCCTTCAAACTTTTAAGATCCCTTCCCGTCTCCGCGGTTTCCCTTCTCATGATCTGAAGCTCCGTTTGAATGTCCTCTTGGGTGTGTGCGTGATCCTTGATCGAAGCTTCCATCGCCTTCCTCAAACCCTCGATCTCTTGATTGAGATCGTCGTGTAGACCTTGGACCTTCTCATCCACGGAAGCCCTTGTTCCTGTCGCCATGGAATCGTAGCGCTCTGATGCCAATTTGATACGATCCGGTGGATCGAATCAATAGAAATCAGATTTTAAAAGAGGAAAAATTAAAAAGAGGATTTTTGATTTAGAATTTCGAAGAACAAAGATAATTGAGTTCTTTCGAGACGAACTCGATCTCCTAGCTTTTACTTGAACGGATAAAAAGCCTAAAGATCCTTCGCAAGATGCCTAAGGATGTTCTTCAACAAAATAAGCATAGCCCTAACAATGGTGGCTAGCCCTAATAAATAGAAAACGGGGATTTACTAATTTAGCCCGAAAGAACTAAAATACCCCTCGACCCACTAAACCTACTACGTGACGACCCCGCGCCTCCTACGCCTCACGTACGTCACGATGGATGGGCCCGCATCCTCCACGGCCGGTGCGATAGGCGATGCGTCCGCATCACATTACCTAAAATTTTCAAGAAACAGAAGTATTCAACATAGAAAACGAACAATCTTCAGGATTTTAGAAACACTAGTACATGTTGCCAAAGAGACAGGATTGAAAAATCACCGAATGCATACAAAGCAAAAAGTACATATTCTTCAGTACATATTCTTCAAAGAAATAAAAGCTACATCCGAGTAAAAATTGAACAACCCATACTTCGAAAACCTAAGATAGCAAGCTTAAATGATATAAAAATAACTAGAAATATACAATGATTACAATACTTGACTACTGTAAGTTTCATTTACGAAATAATTTCCATTTTTATTTGGAAATGCAAGTTACATTTGATGCATATAACATGAATGGTATATATTATTCTAGAAAATGCAAGTTACATTTGAGGAGAAGTGCAACAACTCATACTTCAAAAACTTTACACATTAGACTTTAGTAGTACCGAAATAGTACCCAATAACAAGAAAATATAATATCAAACTAAAACATGTCATTTATGCCTTGATGACATACATCCTCTTTGAAAGATACATCCACATCTTCTCAAGCTCAACATCTGTCTTCAAAGATGTCTTTAAAGAAGCCTGTGGATCCAAAATAAGGCACCAATAAGAAACCAATCAGAAACCAAGAGATAAAGATCATAAAAAGCAGTAATAAGCTTAAGAATTAGTTAACTGGTAAAAAGTTAATTGGGAATTTTATCGAGTTCATTAGGAAAACTAGCAGGTACTGATCAAGCAAGACTGAACTCATGCATAGGACCTGAAGTCTTAAAGTCATATTTAAGATATCTAGTAATATCACAACTCCATGATCAAATCTCATGCATTAGAGCAATCATCTACAGAAAGAAACATATGTTCAAGGTATCTAGATGCAGATATGCAAGTCTCAATTAATGCAATGAACCTAAAACGTGAGAGTGCTTCAATTTTAGTGATAGAAGTGTCTTCAATTCTTCGCTCAGCCAAATAAAACATGAATCAACTAGAAAGTATGCTATAATTTCTGTAATTCTCTCAAAGTCAATTGCCAATTTCCCCAATATGATCACCTTAAAATTGGTCTATAAGCAAAAAGATACATACATAGATACTGTATATAATATCTGATATACCAATCAAAAGAAGATGTTGATGCGTTTCGCTAGGGATTTGAAGATAAAAGGGAATTTTTATTGGAATTTCAGATCTAGAATTAAAAAGAAACCCTAATACAATTCAACTACTCGCTAACTAAGACTAGGAAACAGTTCTTAACCTAGGGGGAAAAGCCAAATCCTAATACAATTAATCTAAGGGAATAAAATAGATAACTCTCACAAATTTCGCATCCCCCATTAGGGTCGGCTCACCCCCCCTTAAATAGAAAAACTCCCATATTTGTTGTTTTACCCAAATGCCCATGCTTGTTATATCCAGCCGCATCACTACTCCGCCCCGGAAAAACCACCTTATCCTCAAGGTGGTGCGTGAAGTGTATGGTCAGCTACTCCACATGCAGGTGCTCTTGATCTTCGTCCACGCCGGCCTCCAGCATTACCACACTCTCTGCTCCCTCTTCCTCGTCATTTACTATCAGGATCTGAAGGGTATGATTCACGCACCGGTGCCCAGGAGTAAACTTCTCGTCGCATTTGAAACACAGGCCCTTGGTCCGCTTGTCATGAATCTCTGCATCGGTCATTCTTCGTGTATGTCCTCCAGGTCGTAGTTCCATCCACTTCTCCTTGGTAGTCGTTGTGCCATCAATGGATGTTGCCCCTCCTGTGGCCGCCTTTTGTCCCCCTCCAGGATCCGGCCCTCGAAAAGCGGAGCCGCCCACGTCCCCCGGGCTCTCCTCTCTGTCTCCTGATGGTCTTCCACCTTTCTAGCCAATGTCATCATTCCGCGCAGACCAACGGGCTCGAACTGCCTCAATCCTGACCTCACCGTAGGCTTCAGCCCCTTCATGAAGCAGCCCTCCAAGGACTCCTCAGATACTCCCCGAACTCGGTGGCAGAGCGACTCAAATTTCCTGATATAATCCCCTACGCTCCCCTCCTGCTTCAGAGAGTATAGTCTCTCGAACACGCCACCAAACTGTCCTGCACCAAATCGCTCCGTCAAGAGCGTCGTGAACTCCGCCCATGTCTGAAAAGGTTGCTGCTGATCAGTCCAACGAAACCAGCCTAAGGCATCCCCCTCTAAGCAAACACCTATCGCCCGAAGCCACTCCTCCCCTGGGACCGCTGACACCTCCAAGTATATCTCTACCCGGTACAACCAGTCATCCGGATCTCCTCTCTCAAAGATGGGCACCTCGAGCTTCCTCAGTCGCCTCTCGCCAACGTAACCACCTCTCTCCTACTGCTGGAATCCTCCCCTCGGCTGGTATCCCTGTCGCCTGTCGGGAAAATAAGCCTCAGCTCGATCACGGTAGCCTCCCTCTGCTCCATGCCCCTGCCAGTCACCCTGTGGGTGTCCAAACTCCGACAGGTGGCCTCCTGGTTGGTCCTGGTACGCTCTCCAATCTCCCGTCACCCTCCAAAAGGTGGGGACTGAGTCGACGGGCCCCCTGTGATCTGGCGGTGCCCTCCAAGCTGCTGAAATCCTCCGTCGGGTCCCCAAAAGGCTGAAAACCTGCAAATTGTGCTCCACGGACCTCGTGCGGGGCCCCCGGGGGCCCGGAAACGCTCGGAAAAGCCTGTCGGACGTCCTGGAAGGTCGGTGGGGCCCCCAAGCGGTCTGCCGACCCTCGGGATCCCCCCTGGGGTCGGCCGAAGCCCCCCAGGGCGTCGTCGGGGGCGGCCGGCCCTGAAAATGGGTCGGCGGCCCCAGACGGTGCTCCCTGGGGCCGCCGCCTGCGCAGGAGGGGCAGCGGGTGCGACCGCCCCTCCCGGGGGCCTGGCGGCCCTCCGCCGCCCCTCTGGGGGTTCGTCGGGCCCCCCAGAGCTCCCTGGGGGGGTCGGCGGCCTCCCGGAGGGCTGCCGGGGGACCGGAATCACCCCGCCGGCCCCTCTGTCGTCGTGTCGTGGCGGCGCGTGGTCGTGGTGAGTCCCCCACGTGTTGTCTCCTTGATCGAAGCCTTCGTCTTCTTCTAGATCCGGACCGTCTTCAAAAAAAACCGTCTTTTTGCCCTTGTCCTTGCCAAAGGTGGCTCCTTTTTGCTTGGATCCGCCTTTGGCACGAGATGAGCGGTCAACGCCGCTATAGCTTCCGTCAATTCCGATAATTTTGCCTCCGTTTTCCCTTGGTTCTCCTTCATCTCTTTCATCTCCCCTCGGATTTGCGTGGCTATCTCGGCGTCTTCCTTTCTCACGTCGATGAAACCCTTGCTAATTTAGGCCTCCATCCGTTCAACCTTCTCTTCCAAAATTTCGACCCGCTCCTTGGATTGTGTGCTCGCCATTGATCGACCGCTCTGATACCAATTGATGTGTTTCGCTAGGGATTTGAAGATAAAAGGGAATTTTTATTGGAATTTCAGATCTAGAATTAAAAAGAAACCCTAGTACAATTCAACTACTCACTAACTAAGACTAGGAAACAATTCTTAACCTAGGGGGAAAAGCCAAATCCTAATACAATTAATCTAAGGGAATAAAATAGATAACTCTCACAAATTTCGCATCCCCCATTAGGGCCGGCTCCCCCCCCCCCCCCCCCCCTAAATAGAAAAACTCCCATATTTGTTGTTTTACCCAAATGCCCCTGCTTGTTATTTCCAGCCGCATCAGATGTCAAACAGAATTCAAATGATCATAAAAATTCAGTAATTTCAGGTTAACTGATATTCAGTCTGGCTAGTTTCACATACTGTGCCCGAAACACGACAGTGAAGATAAGTGAAATGAAGCATTTTACACATTGCATCAAATAAATAAATTAAATTATGAAATCCCAAATTTCCAGTACCAGATATTCTAGAAAGACCTAATATATTATATATCATGATGTAAAAGGTTCTCCCACTGTTTCATAGTCAAAAAGTCATGTTTGTGGCATCTTCAGGTCCCTACAAGTCTTTAACTAAAATCCTATTGCACACAGGGTTCCTCCCAAAAAATGGATGGAGCTTTTACAACATGGAACGCAAGAGGCACACTGACGTCTTTATCCTACTTTGAGAAGTACAAAGATGCATTGCATGCTTTTGATTTGATAACCCATGGGGGGCAAGCAAGTATTGATGATAGAAATGTATGATAGACAAAAATATCAGATATAATAATGGTAGTATCAGATTAATTATCAAGACATTGAGGGATGTTGGATGCCTGTTGCTCTCTCTCTTTTTTGAACAAAAAGCCGTCTGGACTCTGGAACACTAAATATGACAGTTGTCAAAGCAAACTCATACCAAATGATGCGGAATCAAGACATGTAAACTCTAAAAATACCTTGCCATCTTTTTCAATATTATGAAACCAAAAGCATTAGCTAGCCCCAAAAACAACAGTTAACTCAAAAAGGGTCAAAACCAGGGACTAAAGATTTGTATCAAAACAAAACAAGCACAATCATGTAATTTTTGCAAAACCCAGATGAAGGAACCAAAATGACCATGAGACCATATTTTGCTATGAACAATGTAAGTGATCATGTTAACTAAAATTGATAAGAAAATATGACAAAACACACACTTACCTATATCTCATAACACTAGCATATAGATAATGAAATATGAAATATTCATTCATATTCTTGTGGTTTAAATGATACCTAAATTCATTCGAAGTTCTGCATTTTACCCATTTGTGTCTAGATCTTTCTCCTCGACCTTTTGATATTGTCCTTATTGTAAGCAGCTTTATGTGAGGAGCTGTGTAGTTATGGGAGGACTAAAGCTAGAAGATACTCACAATTTCTCCCAATAAAAGGGAATTTTGATGGCCTGTAGATTCATTCAGTGTGCATGAATTATGTTAGTTCCTGAAACATACTGTTGTATTTCTTGTGTTGTAAATAGATAATGAGGGGAAGGGCATAGTAAAAAAGGATGGTGAGGCCCAAAGTTCGCATCCAAAACTTATGAAGTTCACATTTGTAATAGTTGTAAACTGTTAGATACGAACAATAATATTAGAAAAAGACAACTTTTTCATCAAATAATATCAAGATTTATACGATCGCTCAACAAGAAAGCAAGTGAAGATGATAAGGTCCATGGTTTTCGAATCCAAACCCAAACTAAAAAGCCTCAGTTCGACGCAACTTCACATGCCTATAACATGTATAAATTGACATACATCAAATGATAGAACTCCACAGTGTTATAATGATAGGGACTTACATTGGTTGTAGTTGAATCCAAAATCATTGATTTTTTTGATTGAGGCATGAATTCAAAAACCTAATCAAAATAAAAAAACTTAAGGAGCTGGTCCATGTGTTAATATCTCAACAATTGATAAATATTTATACTAAAATCTTCAATTGTTAATACTAAAATCTCAACACTTCTCAAGTTTTAAATTATGAATTACCTATTTGTTTTCTTTCTCTTTCTTTCCTTTTCTTCCAAACCAAACAGGTCCATAATGTATCTTTTCCCTCCCCATTTTCTCTATTATGTGCTTCACATAAACAAAAATTCAATTTTTATCCCAAAAACCGTGAAAAGCCCTGGGAAAAAACTCACAGTGAATAGCACAAATACTGATCGAGAGACATCCACTCAAATTCGACGATTCATGTCCATGGAGAAGCAAGTAGAGATCAATGCTTGAAGCAAAGAAAAACCCAAGTCCGAACTTGCCTAAGCAGCAAAACTAACCAAAATCAATATTGAATAAAAGCATAAGTGGATTTTGAAAAAACCCAGATCAGCAAAATCAATTCTCTTATCACAGGAAAATAAACATTAGAACTTAAAAAATGGTAGGCAAAAATATACCTGAAATGCTTATGAACAAATCCCTGACTTGATTTTGGATGTAATCGTGTTGATCATGTTCAAACATTCGATTAATGACACAGAAAAACTCGGATTCAAATTCTGGAAATTAAAAGCTCCTACAGGTGAGCACACATGAGGAGGAAGATCACTGACGAGAAATCAGGAGGGAGATCGACGACCGACGAGAAGATCAATCTGTCAAGAGAGGAAGATGGAGATCAATGAGCAAGGAGGGAGACCGACAGATCGTCAGTGCGAAGAGTGAGATCTATTGAGGAGGAGGGAGATCGATGAAGAGAGGGATATCGACTATCAACGAGAAGATCGATCAACCACGAGCGAGGAGGAGGACGAAGATCGATGAGTGAGAAGGGAGATCGATGGATCGACAAAGTGGAGCGAGAAGGGAGATCGATGGAGGAGGAGGGAGATCGATGCAGAACGAGATATCGAGAGGGAGCGAACGCGTGAGAAAGAAATCGGAGAGAGCCGCCGCATAAAAGGGGAGCGAATTTTTTAGGAGGAAATAGTTTTCCTCTGGTTTTTGGAGAGAAAAGTGGACAGAAAAATTTTAGTTGTTTTTTCCTTGACTTTTCCCTTTGTTTTCTTTCTTTTTGGTTTTCTTTCCTACCAAACAGAGGAATGCAATTTTCCTATTTGTTTTCTTTCTCTTTCTTTCCTTTTCTCTCTAACCAAACAGGCCCTAAATCACACACAACTTTCATTACCTCCACAAATCATACAAGTTCCAACCTCAACATGAATCCAGCCTCAACAGTTCCAGACACCAGCCTCAACAGAAGTTACCTAAAGCTTGTTTGTGTCCACAATTTCATTAACTCCACAAACCATTGAAATGGCTTCTCTATCCCCCTCTTGCCAGCAGCATTTAACAATTCATAAGGGGAAAGTAAAAGAATAAACTACAAACTTTGAAAACTGGACATACATGAAGAATGAGAAAAACATTAAAAGGATCTGAAAAACAAAACTTGACATAAACAGGATCTGAAAAACAAAACTTGTAAATGTACTACCAATATCATAAATTCAACAAATCTTCTGTCATTTGCATACAACTTGTGATGCATAACTGAACATGAAACCTCATTCACATTGCATCATGCATTATAAAAACATAATAACATCCTCTCCTTGGAAAAGAAAACATATTTTATCTGCTCTGCTATTTAGAAAACAATACCTAATAATATCATGCATTACAATCCCGAAGCTCCAGTCCACCCGTCTGACTATCTATCTGCTCTGCTACGTAAAAAGAAGCGACATATCATTAACTAAGTATAACATCAAAATTTGTACTTATTTCATCTAACATGGGAAACTTACCAAACGTCTTCTTGGTCCTGTCGTACACTCCTACCATCAATAATAAGATGGCAAAGGCAAAGGCAAACATGAATCCAATCAGAACAACCTGAGCGCTGATGTCCATGCAGTTGAACTTTATGGATTTCACCTGCACACAATTGCATACCACGTCAGTTAATTTATTGATTGTCAACTGAAATATAATTAACTAATCGAAAAATGCATTACAATGTATTATCTATACCTGAATCATATAAAATATCAGCAATACTGTCGAGGCAGAACAAGCGACGAGCATGACATGTGCGGAGAAGATAATCCACTTAATGACTGAAGTGTCCGCAGTCTGTTCTCTCCTCCTCGCATCCACCTCGTCTTGGAAAAGAATAGCCAAATCCATCTTGGCCCACATCATCATTGGCACAGAGAATATAACGCAAATAATTGATATGGAAGCGAACCGTATGGTCATGTCGTACTCAAACCGACCCGAAGGACAATCATTTAGAAAGAATTTCTCCAAAGTTATTGGTAGTGGAATGTTGCTTATGACCAATCCACCAACTACCATAACACCCATGCAATAAGCAAACTGTATCAATTCAATACGTCCAACATGGTAATAACAGCAGAGAAAGGAAAGGACGTCATCTGTACAAGTTAATAAGTATATTCCCGTTAATATTAGCATATGCTTTCAAAATAATTATGTTTAGATATAATAAATTTGGCATGTGACTCTTTTAAAATAATCGTTGTTATACACTTGTACATGAAGCAGGTTAATAACTTATTTTCCCAAAATGTAAGGTATGTGAAAAAAAATTAAATCCTAGCTTTAACATCAGCTTAATTTGAGTGTTGAAGGGGGTTTGACTAGGCCCATGTAATAGTCTAATTGATGCCGAGTAAAGCACCGGTCAGCTAGCACAATTCCTCAGCAATTCTTACACTCAAAACCATCTGTAACAATGTCCTTCACATATTGAATTTATTCCTTTATTCCATCAAGATTGGAATCAAGAAGGATGCATCAAAAAAGGGCACTAAAAGCTTCCCCTTCTAATGTAACCTGTAGATAGGGAATTTATACTAAATTTTGACCGTTAATGATTTCTACCCATCCCCCCCCCCCTCTTCAAAAAAAAAATCTTTTGAGCACATAAAGAAAGAATAAGAATTTTTGAACACGGGAATAATTCATTGAATCCAAAGTTGATTCATTTCCCTTTTTGTTTTTTTTTAGTTTTTCCTTTTTTTTTTGCTCTTTTGGGTTATAACTCTATATATTGAAGTGCCTAAAGGATATTATTTTGTGAAAGATTTGATACTCAGCATTAGCAATCACAATGAATATTTTTACATTGCTGATTATGGTGCTGTTGACATCAAAAAAATGCATCAGAAAATGCAGCATCTGCAATTATCTGACCACCTTCATAAACTGGTCAGTTACGATGCATTTCAGCACATCAAAGATCCAACTGACAGTTGATGTCAATTGAGAGGATGAGCCACATTTTTCAGTTGTCTTCTTTCTGGTTGATATTTCTGACTGTGTTGCATATATACCCATGTTATTAGCTCTAACAGCTTGACTGCTTCCACAAACATGTGTGTGTGCATCTATGTATGTGTGTGTGTTTTTTCCTTGTTTCTATACTTCATTGCCTGCTTCCACTCTGTGTGATCATGGTGCACGCATCAGTCTGCCTGTGTTTCTTGTTTCTATACTTCATTTCATACTTCTACCCGGTGTGCTTATAATATTGTTGCATTTGATAGAAATCACAAATTGATGCAATTTCAGGTGGACCTACTGGATCGGATATCGTGCTAGAAGCAATACTGGAAGCAGAGGTCGCACACAACGTGAACCAGTTCTTCTCCCAACCGGAGAACCAAATACATCAAAAGAGATGTCTAAAGAATGAACTGGTATCCACTTCACATCTCCTACCTTATTAGTTCTTACAATATAGAATGTGTGTTTATCCCTGAATAGAGGTTCCTGACGTAAAATATACCTAAAGAATAAAGGGTTACATGTCATCCCCTCTCTGATTCTGTCACGATGTAGCACTTCAATGCAAATCTCAATAGAAACAACCAGGGAGAAATTCTACTTCTCCATAGTCTTTTTCACCAGCCAGAAGTGCTGAGAAGACTTGCCATAAAATAGAGACAGAGAGTTACTGATGCTTAAAGGCATGGATGGTGAAGGTTTGGATTATTGGCTTGAACGTGGTCTTCTATATGTTATTGGCCTACTATGTCTGCGCAATCTAGAATGGTACTTGTAAAATCTATCGAAAATCCTTTTCAGAAAGGAATACACGGAGACATAAGATCACAGTCCAAAAAGGAAAACGCATAACAAATAATGCATTGCCTAACTAGTTGGAAGTTATTTCACCAGATTAATTGGGGATTGTTTAAAAAAAACAATTTTGATTTTGAAATGATCCTCTCAATCCCTCAAATCTATGTAAACCTTAAGCAATTCTATTCACCTATTTAGAAAGAATGGAAAAGGAGACAAATGAAAGTGTAATATTAACGACCAGAACACCACCCATGCTAAGAGGTAACTGAAAAAAATATTAGAAAAATAATTAATGACGATGAAACATAGAGACAATGCTACATACATACGAAATTAAATTTAGTTTCATTTGAGAATATACTGAGGGAGAATCAGTTGAGATGCTTGATGCCTAAAAGCATATAGGCATTTGAACCGCTTTGCTTTTTAAATGAAGTAGGAGCTCTTGTTGATCTGTTAATACTTCAAGGAACTACACAAAGAAACACCACTTAGAAAGGACGAGACACTTTCCTAACTCTCTCCGATGTGCAAATAACTGAAAATATAATATTAGATGAAAATAAGAAGCAGCAGGGGGTTTCGTTGCGTAAAAAGGCATACTTTTGTTGTATGTATCAACCTCGTTATACAAGTGTTAATTGTGTAGAGAAATCCTAACTTGAGGTTCCTGTTGAATTAGCTGGCCTATTAGTGGCAGCGGATTCCTTACAAAAGATCTCTGTCAGTTGAGTTTGCATCTATTAGAAACTTTTGACGTTGGTTTTCCCATTTGCTGGGGTTTAATTAGTTATAGACTATGTATGAGCTGCTATTTGTTACAGGCCATACCTCCTCTTTGTGCATACAAAAAATGATATAGAACAACAAAAGTGTATTTCCAAATTATGTACTCAACCCAAAAGTGTATTCCTATTTGCTGGGTTTTTCTATCGATCACAGAAAGGATCAGCATATTAAAAGCATTATTCCTGTATTCACAGCTGTACTGATATGAAGGATTCAGACGTTCTTATTTTTTTAATAAAATTTCTCTATCGATAAAGACAGGATCAGCACGTGAACAATATTACTTCATTGCTTGCTTCCACTCTGTGTTCTCGTGGTGCAAGCATGCGCCTGCCTGTGTTTCTTGTTTTTATACTTCATTCCACCCGGTGTGCTTACAATATTGTTGAATTTGATAGAAATCACAAATTTATGCAATTTCAAATGAACCTACTGGATCGGATATCGTGCTAGAAGCAATACCGGAAGCAGAGGTTGCACACGACGTGAAACAGTTCTTCTCCCAACCAGAAACCAAATACATCAAAATAGATGCCGAACGAATGAACTGGTAAGAATGTGTGTGTGTGTCCCTGAATAGAGGTTACTGACGTAAAATATACCTAAAGAATAAAGGGTTACGTAAAATTGTGTTATCATTGTTACTCATCCATCTGAACATGACAATAACATTTGATTAACATCAATAGAAGTTAGTGTTGGACCATTCTCGATGTGTCTAACCATATTCTTTGTTCCACAACTGCTCTCAGTAATATATTCTATCCCACCTTTTTTACATTTGGCTATCAATTTTTCTCTCGATTTTTTCAGCAGTTTTATGAATAAATTTCATACCGGGCTAGGAAGCTTTTACTGTTTCTTACTAGCATTATTTCTTTGGTTATAATCACTTGTCTCTTGCTCCCTAACCGGATTCACTACCAGAATGCAATCCAATTGGACTGTTATCCTCTATGTTAACGGTATCAATTACCGGATTTATCAAACTTTCAGATTCCATAGACCGTTAACATGAAAACAAAAACATAACTTCATTAATGGCAATTTTGAATTTTATATCATTTCAAAAATTTCAACAATACAATACAATAAAAAAGAACATCAAGTAATATAACAGTTGCTAGGATCCTAAATTAATCACAATTATGCTTTAATACAGAACTCCTATGGTCTCCAATGTTCTGTTCTCCTTCAATACACCTAGAATTTATGACCAGCCATCAAAAGAAAGCTCATCTACTAATTGCCTACTTTCTTTCCATTTTTTTTTTGAATGCATACAAGTCCGATTCTATTTTCACATTCCGAGACTGATTGTGCAAGATAAATGTAGGATGAGGAGACTTCTCTTTGACATCTTCAACCTTCATGTTATACTAATTAATCTATATTACAATTGAGAGCTGTTTTTGAACTTATCCTATGTGGCAATGTCACATCAAATTTTGGAGGGAAAATTTTTGGGTTGGGAGAAAATTTGTTGGGAGAACAAATTGCTTTTTTGAAATTGAATGCATCAGCCTTTAATACCCACACATTCATCAAAGAGCCAGGCTGTGCTTTAATACCCACACGTTTCTCAAAGAGGCTACCTAAAGAATAAAGGGTTACGTAAAATTGTGTTATCATTGTTACTCATCCATCTGAACCTGACAATAACATTTGATTAACATCAATAGAAGTTAGTGTTGGACCATTCTCGATGTGTCTAACCATATTCTTTGTTCCACAACTGCTCTCAGCAATATATTCTATCCCACCTTTTTTACATTTGGCTATCAATTTTTCTCTCGATTTTTTCAGCAGTTTTATGAATAAATTTCATACCGGGCTAGGAAGCTTTTACTGTTTCTTACTAGCATTATTTCTTTGGTTATAATCACTTGTCTCTTGCTCCCTAACCGGATTCACTACCAGAATGCAATCCAATTGGACTGTTATCCTCTATGTTAACGGTATCAATTACCGGATTTATCAAACTTTCAGATTCCATAGACCGTTAACATGAAAACAAAAACATAACTTCATTAATGGCAATTTTGAATTTTATATCATTTCAAAAATTTCAACAATACAATACAATAAAAAAGAACATCAAGTAATATAACAGTTGCTAGGATCCTAAATTAATCACAATTATGCTTTAATACAGAACTCCTATGGTCTCCAATGTTCTGTTCTCCTTCAATACACCTAGAATTTATGACCAGCCATCAAAAGAAAGCTCATCTACTAATTGCCTACTTTCTTTCCATTTTTTTTTTGAATGCATACAAGTCCGATTCTATTTTCACATTCCGAGACTGATTGTGCAAGATAAATGTAGGATGAGGAGACTTCTCTTTGACATCTTCAACCTTCATGTTATACTAATTAATCTATATTACAATTGAGAGCTGTTTTTGAACTTATCCTATGTGGCAATGTCACATCAAATTTTGGAGGGAAAATTTTTGGGTTGGGAGAAAATTTGTTGGGAGAACAAATTGCTTTTTTGAAATTGAATGCATCAGCCTTTAATACCAACACATTCATCAAAGAGCCAGGCTGTGCTTTAATACCCACACGTTTCTCAAAGAGGCGGAATATGCAGAGGCACATTGCAGGTCCCATTGTTTTATGCGGGCTGAGATTGAAAGCCAGCTGGAAAACCAAGAGACATTTGTCAAGTTGTAACATGCATACACATATTTGATGCACTTTCCACCCTTTATAAAACCCCTCCATCGTCACTGTGCTCACATCACACTGAACCTCCATTGTCCCTTGATCATTCATGGCTAAAGCCAAGGCTATTTTCGTAATATCTGTGGAGTAATGGTGCACACGATGGAGCCCGCAGCCACCTAAACGTTGCATCGTAACAACACAACATGCTCCTAAAATAATTGTTTAAAAGAATTGTTTCACCATAAATACGCACACATTTACATGTATGTGTATCCACATGCAATATATATTTTTGAACCAATAGAAGACGTCTGCGTCGAAGACGTATTTTTGCCAGTGCCAAAGGCGCCGGCGTCGAATTTGTTGTTCCGCGCCGAAGGCGCCTACGCCGAATTTGTTGTTCCGTGTCGAAGGCGTCCGTATCGCTAAATATTTTTACGTTACTTTTTTTTTCTTTTAAATTTTGGACGTGAAAATATTTTTTTGGGGAACACAGATTTCGCGGGGGAAAAATCTTAAATGAACCATGCCCGCGGGCACGGGTTATGACTAGTTAATCTCTAATATGCAGATTGCTGAGAGAGCCTTTCCTTGTGATGGAGATATCCATATTTGTCACTGATTTTCAGTGTGATTAACCTAAACAGTAGTATGTAGATAGAGTAAATCTGACATAAGACGATTATTGTAGCTAGATCATTTTTGTTGATTAGTGCATGTATGATTCAGGATGAGAAGCTTTTAGGAATCTCGGGGGATCATTCTCGAAGACATGGAAGCCTTAAAAAACTCAAGAGATAGCAAAATTTAATTACAAACAGAAAAAAACCATCATAAGAAAAGAAATTAAGGTAACATACCATCATATATGCATGTACATTTAAATTTCACAAATTAAAGTACCTAGTTTATATAGCTAACAAAGGGGTTAATTGCAAGAACCATGCATGTTCTAATGGCATGCTGTACTAATACCCTTAATCCAAGAATTAGCAGAAACTACACAAGATATTAATACACTCCATGTCAATAGAACATGGATGGTTTCTGCTAATTTTCGAAGATGCTTTCTACAGTTTTTTTGTGTGGATTAGATGGTATTAATACTACTACACCAATAGATGAAGATATTTTCCGCAATTTAACCACACAACTACTATTTTTTTGGGGATTAGATGGTATAAACACTATTCTATTTTCACATTCCGAGACTGATTGTGCAAGATAAATGTAGGATGAGAAGACTTCTCTTTGACATCTTCAACCTTCATATTATACTAATTAATTAATCTCCCGCGGTGGCAAAGAACGGACGCCCCAAAATTATAGGAATGATGGCATCCTTCGGCATGTCCATAATCACAAAATCCCATGAATCAACATGCTCCAACCTTCACCGGTACGTCCTCGAGGATCCCCACAATGTACTTAATTGATCGATCGGCGAGCAGCAGAGTCATTCTTATGGGCTTTGGCTCTCCCATGCATAGTCTTTCGCTTAGGCCTAATGGCATCAAGCTTACACTTACACCCAAGTTGCATAGCACTCCTTGAATCGTGACATTCCCTACAGGATAAGGGATGGCGAAGCTTCCTGGATCTTCAAGCTTCTCGACGCTTTTTCTTTGGAGATTGCACTACACTCCATGGATAATACGACCTTCTCCCTTCTCCCTCTAGTCGTGATCAGCTCATTAAAAAATTTAGCATACGACGAGATTTCAGAGATGGCATCCAAGAACGGGATGGTAATATGCAATTGCTTCAACATATCAAAGAACTTCCCGTATTTCTCTTTTAGCTTTGCCTTCACCAATCTCGAATGGAATGGAACCTTAGGAACATAAACTCTTGGAGACTCCGCTGGGGTGTCTCCATCAACTCTTTCCGCCTCCCCCTTCGGTGGCTCCACCGTCGGTATTGCTATCACATCATTCTCCTCAAACTCAATCTCGAGGCAAGGGTCAACTTCCACCATAGGCTCCCTCTCCTCAGCACCTGGCATCACTGTGTTTTCAGTTTGTTTAGCACTCCTCGTGGTAATAGCATTGGCGTGCCCTCGTGGATTTGGCTTTGTCTGCCCCGGCATCTACCCATGCTCCCTATTTAGCTGTGCCACTTGCGCGGTCAGCTGTGCAACCTGAGTTTCCTCGGATTTTTGGCCCGTGACTAGCTGCTAAATGGATGTTTGAAAACATTCGTTTTTTTGCCCCTGCATCACAATAAATCTTTCCATCAGTTTCTCAAGATTAGATTTAACAGGAGGAGGGATAGTTGTTGATTAGAGGGCTGAAAATTCTGTGGAGGATGTCCATAGTATTGTTGATGCGGCGCGAATGGCATTTGTGGCCGCAACTCTCCGCTCCGATACGAGAAATTTGTGTGGTTCTTCAAGCCCTGATTGAATGTGTTTGAGTAAGGATTGTCGGGTTATCGCTGATTGTTCCCATATAAAGCATTAGCTTGCTCTATAGTCATTCCCGGTGGGGCGACATGGGTAGATGTGCATTCTTCTCCGGGTTGTCCCTGTACACCACACCTTACAAAATGCCGTCGTAGATGGATTAGCAGCACCAAGCCCCAACCTAGATAGTTGCTTCATTGAAGCATCAAATTTAGCGGATAACATGGATACTTCATCTAGCTCATACTTACCTCCTTTCTTCGAGGTAGTTCTTTCGTTGCTCCACAAGTCGTTAACGGCCACGTCCTCCAAAATTTTTTTAGCTTTTTAGAGTATTGCTCATAATAGCGCCATTAGCGGCGGCATCGATCGACGTCTTCACCTCACAGGATAAACCATTGTAGAAGGATTGGATCAAGAGCCAGTCGGGCACACCGTGGTGTGGGCAATTACGTTGCAAGTCCTTGAATCTTTCCCAAATTTCATACAATGACTCCTGGTCAAGCGGGGTGAAACACGCGAACTCCTTGTGCATTTTTATTGTTTTCCCTGGAGGAAAGAATTTAGTCAGTCATGCGCGTTAAAGAGTATCACATGAAGTAAACGTATCATGATCATGGCTTCTAAGCCCGTCCTTAGTTTTAGCCCTAAGAGAGAATGGAAAAAGTCCTAGCTATTCATTTTCAACGTATCCATCTTCTCAAGGAAGGTATTCAAGTGCTTATTAGGATTCTATATGGGCTTTCCTCCGAATTGATCCTGATGTAGAAAACTAATCAATACCGGCTTCACTTCAAAATTAGAGGCATCGACCGTTGGCCTCGCAATGCTCAATGTCGGCCCATTGAAGGGAATAGAAAAGTCCATGAGGGACCTAGCAGGCTGTGGAACAGGATTGTCTATCTCCGCCATGGATTCTAGCGCTATCTTCCTTCTCCTTTTGGTGTTTCTCTTACGTGAAGCAGCTTCAATTTCATGATCTAATGGATGCAAATCCGCTACACCCTGTGATCTCCTGCGTATACACAAAAGAGCTACACCAAAGGGAAACGTCAAAAGCACCAAAAATCAATAACAGAAAAAGACAAAAAAGGGAGAAAAATATGTAAACTATCAACAAAGAATGAAACTAATAACAAGCCGTGCCTCCCTTGCAACGGCGCCAAAAGCTTGTTGTGATTCGTATGTCAACTTTAAATTTATAAGCCGCAAGCGCACGATGTTGTAGCGCTATACGGGTCGTCCCTTGGGAGGCAGCTGTTACTGCTAATTTCTTCCTAAGTCAATAGCTATGTGGTCAAGTATAAGGGGAAGGATTATAAAAACTAATAAAGATATCAATAATAAAAAGCTCTAGGGCCTGAATATCCCCACCATTGGACTAAACTAGGAATGATTAGTGTTAATCGGTTGTTGAGTTCGTGATGTTCGAGAGAGGTCGTCTAATCTAAGGGTATTCTCTCACCCCCACTCTTGCGACGCATGATGAGATATCCCCTTATATTAACACAATCCCCCACTCTCAGGGCGCATGATAGGACTACCTAACCCGTATCGATGCTGACGCTAATCGTGCATCGATACGCGTTAGATGCATTACGTCCGACGAATGTCCCCAATCTTCATCCATGCCACTCTCGTGAATTAGAATTCGAATCTATGTTAGGAGGGCTTTGATCGATGCCTGACTCTCGTCAGCCGCATCGATAGTATCGATCAATACATTCGAAAACCCTAGATTAACCCCGATGCTAATCGTGAATTATCTAATTACCCATTAAGGGGGAAATCCGATCTACATTGATAATAATCGTCCTAACATACTCGTCATCCTCAATTGCTCAACAATTTATCAACAATTCATCATTCTAAAGTTTCATCCATTGGGGTTCAACCCATTGGCCATAGATGCATCACTACTCACAATCCATGCAATTATAGATGATAGATTTCATTATAATAGTATTCATTGCAATGGGTAATGGTAGAGATTCAATAACAACCAATCCACAATCACAAGATGCAATCAATAGATCGATTACTATTCAAAAATCAAACTAAAAACAAAAGGAATAATCAAAGTTTACAGAGAATAAGAACTTTACACCTGATTATTCCTCTGAAAAAGCTGGAAAAAGGACATCCAAAAAGCTCCCCTTTTGCAGAGAAGTCACAAAAGTATTTATACTCCCTCAAAACACCACAAAAAGCCCAAAAATACCATTTGACGGCGACCACTCGGGCCCAAAAACCTAGAATGACGCGGATGTGGCCAAATCAGCATAAAATGGGGTCAAGTAGTTATCGGCGATGCGACCGCATCGTTAGCCCACGCGACCGCATCGTCTGGGGCTTTTTCTCTTCAGATCTCGTCTAAAACGGCCGTGCGAAGCGGCCGTTTAGCTTCAACTCTGATTGGGAGGACGCGACCACGTCGTCTCCAATGACTCGACCGCGTCGTTGCGTTCTTCTCTGCCTGACTCTTGTCACGATGCGACCCTGTCTTCTGGGAACATGACCATGTGACATCAGAATGTGTCTCCTCGGCTCTGGCATCGCGGTTGTTTGGCTATGACAACGCGACCGCGTGGAGCGATGGCTGGGCTACTTTGGTGTGTCCTGGTCAATGCGGTCGCGTGGCTTAGTCCACGCGACCACGTGTGATACTTTTCAGCTCATTTCTCCATGTTTTGTCCCCCAATCGCTTCTCGCTTCATTTCATCCCCTTTTCTCCCACTTTTGAGTCCAAAAATCCCTGATTTCTCATGTAACACAAGAGAAATACCAAAAAGCGTAAAAAGAAACGAAAGTGGGGAAAATGGTGTGAAACGAGGGATGAATTGTTATGAAATGCAAATGAAAAAGAGTGTAAAATGTGTAAATGTGGCACACATCACCCTAGCAACCGAATTTCTTTCCAATTTCAGAAGTTTCCATGGCTTGATCCTCAATTTTCAGTGGCTTGGGAAGGATTTGGTAAAGATTTCTACTTTGTTTGGTTATGTTTCTCGCATCTCATCACTTTTTTAAAATCATTTGCATCGGACACTTTTTCTTTTCATCATGAGTAGAAGATATATCCCTAAGAAGAGAATATCTACTTCTCAACCCTCTTCATCTTCTTGGCCGCTTACCGATAAGAAGATCATTCTTCCATTTTTGGAATGACCTCGTTTACTAATAAATTTTCAGAAAACTGCTACTAAGTGTATCCTCACAAAAAGATTTGTTAAAATCAATGATTTGGGAGGATATGGCATTATGGAGATTCTAGCTTTCCTAGGGCTTGAGACATTGTTCTCAATTGATATCTCTTACAAATGCTACCCTAGATTGGTGCATCTCTTTTTGTCCATTAGCCATAGAGCACATATGCTCATGTCCAATGTAATTGACACCCTCGTTAGATTGACACTACCTATCATTGGAGAGATTTTAGCATTCCAATGAGGGAGCAATCCTACGAGAAATTTTCATGAATGATTTGTCAACAATTGAAAAAGTTCTTACCGGGAAAGCATTATGTACCTCACATAGGCACGACTGCTTTACAGCCTTGGGCAAGAATTATGGCTTTAATCTTGTCCTAAAACATTTGCCAAAAATCTTGTAATTTTTCTGTGTTTACATAGAGCCAAGCAAAATGTGTTTATGCCCTAGCAGCCGGAACTAAATTTAATTGGGCAGAGTTGATCTATAACAATCTGATCCACATGACTTCAAAATCATCTCATCGTAGTCATTTTCTCACCCTTAATTTTAAAAGCCATGGCATCAATTTTAGTTTAGAAACCCACTTATCTTGCTGCACCATTTAATAAGCATGCCCTTAAAAGATGAAACTTCACCAAGACTCATCCTTGAATTCCAGCCCTTCCGTAGCTAGAGAATATAGTATAGAAGAAGATGCGGAAGATGAAGAAAAAGATGAAAATAACTCTGACGAATAGGCAACCCCATCCACTCAACCCACTCACACACTCAATAAAATGATCCACCATATTTTGTTGAATTCTAACATCTTTTAATTTCCCAGATTGAGGAGTTTAATCTTGAACTTGATCATGTACTAACTAACATCCAAAATCAAATAACGTTTCAGATAGATAGTAGGATTGGAGACATTCAAGATGGGATCGCTTCTATGAAGGCTCAACTTAGAGATCTTGCTCCACCTCCACAATATGTTGCTTATTTTTGGGATGCTAGGATGGATTCTTGGTTGTTTAGTTATTTCATGATGTTTGTTATCTTTAAGTTTTAATGCATGAACAATGATGGTTGTAATATTTTGTAACTACAATGTGTACATTGATTCACAATATTGATTATATTTGATGTATCAAAATATATTGAGCATTGTGTTATGACTTTCTTGGCATATGTGGAATTTGTTGTGATCAATGTTGAAAATTTCATTTATGTTGGCACTCTTGGCTAAAATAGTTATATTTGGAATATTGCCATAAGTTTGAGTATGAAATTTTGATTATTGGATACTTTTGATAATGTTGGCTCATTTATAGAAAATGATGGATTTATGTCCCAATGAAATTGGTGTCACTTCATTTAATCTACGTGATTATAATTCACATGCCTATGGACTTGTGTCTTCTGTTGGAATATGAAGTTATCATTGAGTTTGAGCTGGAAGTTTTTTCAATTTTTGCAAATGGTTTTCAAAAAGATTTTGTGTGGACTCTCTCTTTTATTTCTCTCCATTTGGTTTCGTCCCACATTGCTTGGGAAAGATGCCTTGGACGAGTATATAAAGGATTTGTTGACACTTGGAGATATGCCCCAAGGGGTACCACTCTTTTGTGAAGAGGAAAGGACTTACATGAGCATGAGTTCACCACGCACGCACCGGCCAGCCGTGACGTGCGACTATTATTTTTTGGATAAAATAATTATTTAAAGTTATAAATCTTTTATTCAAAATTCATCTTCAAATTCAATTTTTGAAACATCCTGGTTTTACTCTCATGTTTTCCATCATTAACGCACTGATCGTGGGGCCGTTAATGATGCTCATTACTCGCGTTCATTACTCACAGTTAATGACGTTCATTACTCTCTGTTTTTAATTCCCCGTTAATCTTTCGGTTTCAGCCAAATTCTTCCCATTTTTATTTTCATTATAAAGAAGAGTGTGGGTTTCTTTTTAAATTAAGGGAAAAATCTCTTCTTCGACTAAGAAATCCATGTCTTCTTCTGTTTCTTTTTACGAAAAATCTCTCTTTGTTTTACGCACGAAATTTCTTTCATTGTTTTCCAAGCAGTAGAACTTTAATGGTGTTGGTTCTTTCGGGTCTCCTTCCAGTGCAGAGGAGATTTTTGACAAAGGAGATTTCTGGGCTGTTTTATCCTCAGGATGTCGAGTCTGTACACTGCTTGCACAATCTTGGACAGAGCCGTGAAACGTCTTAAAGAGAGCGACCTAGTCCGCAACTCAAGCCAACGTCTTCGGTGGCTTCTTTCATGTCTTTACAGTTTCTGCAACAACAGTTTGAGCTTGTGTTTAATTTTTATGGATATCCCATGCTTATTATCTTTGAGATCATCTTTTTGATATCCCCTTTGTGCTCATTATTCATGTGGATTATATTAATTACATTGTCGATATCAAAGGATAAAATAGAAGCTTATAATTTAGAATTTTTAAAGTCTGATAAGGTTAAGAAAATAAAATAGATTCTATGATATGTAATGATAGCCGTATACCATTGTAAGATAGTCGACTATCATATAATATTTCTCAATATGATATGTAATGATAGTCGTATACCATTGTAAGATAGTCGACTATCATAGAATATTTCTCAATACATTGCTTTTCTTTGGGAATTTTTATTTGACATGTGGATTGTTGGATATTTAGTCACCTTATACTTTATTTCTCTGTTATCTTTTTGATGAGACAAATGGAGAGAAATAGGGTAATGCATATGAAATATCCATGTTGTCATATGGCTCATGCTTCATATATGTTTATGATTGACATGCTTTATATATTGAACTTCATGAGTATATATGTCTTGATGAGACAAAATGAACTTTATTGGACTTTATGTCATTATGTTGCACTTTTTGGACTTAATGAATCATTTTTGACTTTCATTTTTGACTTAAGCTGTATGTGTCACACTGTGAGATATAATATGAAATTGTGCTTTATATACTTGTTATAACATGCAAGGATGCAGCAAGAGTTAACAAAAATTATGGTTAAACACCATGCAGCATTATAGAGGGAGTAAGTAATTTCTTTTAAAATTTCATATTATTTTGAATTTTATATCATTTGTTGGTGTCATCAAAAAAGAGGAGATTGTTGGAATTGAACACACATAATGATGTCTTGATGATAAGTGGAGGAAGTTTGGAGCTAGGAGATGGTGATTTCAAGAGGAGGGTGATATCTTTGAAGCCATGGAAGCTTAATGGGGAATCTTGGAAATTCTTATAGAGGAAATTCATGACTATACATCAATTTTGAGTGGGATTCCTCAGCTTCTCATTTCATATTATTTTCATGCCATTTTCTTAATTGTCATGCCTTAGTTATAATTGTCATGTCATGTTTATAATTGACATGCTATGAAATGTTAAGATGCAATTTCATGTCATAGTTAAATTCAAGGTTTTAAGTATCGGCCGATACCATTAGATATCAGCCGTATCGTATCGGTATCGACAGTTGACGATACCGAAACCAAGCGTTAGTTTCAGTATCGGTCGATACTGAACGGTATCGGTCAGTTTCGGCCTATACCTGCCGAAACTGACCGATACTGGCCGAAACTAACCGATACCGTTCAGTATCGGTCGAAGACGGAGGAAAAAGAATGTGTAATTAAATAAAAATTCTCTAAAACCCCCCAAAAAATTCCGTGAATCAATAGGTTGCATAGAAAGCTCGGTTAAAAGAGATGAGAAAACCCTAAGGTTTTTGCTTGAAAATGATGAATAATTAGACGAAGAAGAGGCAGAGCCAAGAAAAAATTGCTGAAAAAAAGAAGAAAAGGACAAAAGGAAGATGAAAAAATTGAACTCACCTCATCGCGTCGCCGCCTCATCGAACTTGCCTCCTACCTCGCTGAACCCGTCTCGACCATCTAGCGTGAGAGTGAGAGAGATCAAAGAGAGAGAGAAAGAGGCCTGAGTCGCCTTTAAGGAGATGTTACGTTCTTTAAAAAGGCAAACTTGTAAATAAGTGGTATGGGCGTAAAGTAAAACAGTCGGTGCGTATATCAAGTGGTATGTGTGCAAAGCAAAATGGTGGGTGCGCAAAGCAACGCCCAGCGATTTTTTGTCAAACTTGTAAATAAGTGGTATGTGCGCAAGGTAAAACGATGGGTGCGCAAGGCAAGCTTTAGGATCTATTCATATATCTAATAGTTAGTATTTAAAGACCAAACTTTAGGTATTTAGTATTTGATATGATTACGAACTCAAATTTAGTTTATCTATTTAGTATTTGGTATTTAATAGTATATGATTAATATTTTAGTTTGTTAAGTATTTAATGGTATTTGATAGGTTTAGATTTAAGAACCTCCGAAACCATCACTGTGTATATAGTATATACATATTTAAAGTATCTTCGAAACCCAAACCCAAACCCAAAACGAAACTGCCGAAACTAACGATACGGACGAAACCGAAACTTGCTTCCGAAACCGTCGAAACAGACGATACTGATACCGAAACCTAAATTTTGGAAAGAACGATACCCAGACCGAAACCGAGACCTAAAACCTTGGTTAAATTGATATGCTTACATCTTGTGTTAAATTATAAAAATATGATATGCCATGGTTGTTGCTAATTTTCGGACTTGTAGTTGCATATGAAAGAATGCCCTTTGAAGTAATCTTTATGTTGTCATAATCATGCAATTGTACACTTCAATTAGTAAAGAAAGAGATCTTACCATGATGCTACAACTTGGTCATGGGCCTATTACTGAATTTATGAAATTGTTACAAGAACAAAGAAAGGCAAGAAAAAGGAGAAATGTCGTGGAATGTTGTGTGTTGGGATTCGCCTTAATACTAATGTAGCTTGATGTGGAATTTTAATACCACACATGTGGCTGCAAAGGAAAGGCATGACAAGAATTTATAGTGGTATATGTGATGGAAAAATGGGTGCACAAGGAGATGTATGGCCCTATATGAATGAAATGGAAAGTAAATGGGAAAATCCTATGAAGCCATGCCATGATAGCCCCATGACCCATTGGTGTAGGGTATTACTATTCCATCATCTTGCTTAATACAACTTGTAAAAGTGTAATGCAAGGAATGATCTCATATGATGTGATAATTGTTGAATTGTTGTAGTACACTTTTCTTTAAATATGCAAGACATCATGCTTTGTAACTTACATTATGTTCGTTGTCCTTATGTCTCTTTTATGTTCTATGTCATGGTGTGGTATAATATTACTCATATGTCATCATGTTTCTTTCATGTTTCATTTATATTGTCACATTGCCATGACATATAGCATTTGCATAAACATGTTAATAATATGTCATGAGATTGGAAATCCTACTTGGACACGCTTTGACGTGCTCCTTGTGTGATTTTTCAAGTTATAGAAGTTCTGCAGGTGCAGCTGGGAGTTGGAGTTTGGAGTTAATTTGTGGGTGTAGTTTTAAGAGTTGTACTAGCAAATTATTGTTGTAATTTGAGATTGGGTTAAATTGTACTCATATTTGTAATTGATATCACATATATATGAATGTGTTATTCTGGTGTATATTGTTTTTAATTGTTATTCTCTGGTGTTGTATTATTGAAACATTACATGTACTTCCCAACACGTGCGCAATGGCCTGCTGGTTCTATTGTATTTCTTTTCTCTTATCCCTTCGTAACACTCGTTGCTCTGGGATCACTTGGGATCACTTGGGACGAATTCGTACTTTTCGAGTATCCTGGTGAGCGGAGAGTTACAACTATTTTGAGTTGGTGACAGTTCCAAATTTTACGAGATTTTGTTTTTTCAACCGTTTGAGGTGCCTTTTGGTCCAAAAGTTTGAATGGCTAGTTGTGGTATAAATGCTGGGAATAGGATGGAGATTTAAAGAGCTTTTTATGAAATTATTTTGGAGTTTTATAAGCATTAAAGTCGCATTCTCCAAGCTTTCTTAAGCCAAAACAATTTTCAGCTTTTAAGCAATTTCTTTCTTGGCTCAAATTGATTTTGTTTTCTCACTGTTTTAATCTTCTTAATTGTGAGAAACAAATCAATCTTTAAGTCTCTTGATCTCTCTAAGCAAATTTTATCTTCTTAGGGAACAAGAGATTTTTTTATTTCATTAGCCACTTCACAAAGCTCTTATCTCTATTGGCTATAGGGAAGTTGTTACATCACCACCCATCAAAAGAGGTTTGTAAATGTACTATAAGAGTGGTGGTATTGCCTAAGTGTTTGTATTACACTTGTTATAATGTTGTAAATGGCCTCTTTGAGGTCAGGTTTACTAGATGTATTTGGAAACCCTAGCAAGAGAAGCTAGGTGTACGTTGTAGAAGCCCACTATTGTGAGGCATTTACACTCTTACAGAGAGTTGGTTAGTGAAATATCCCAACAAGGAGGTTGTGGACTGGCGAAGCCCAGGGGTGGGTGTAATACCATGTTCCCAAATATATTGTACGTTGCGTACATATTTTTGATCGTATTTACACGTGTATAGTTTGTGTATATCTAGGAATTTTTCCCTAATTTATATAATAATAAAAGTATTTTTAAATAATGTTTAAACATTAGTAGATTAATAATGTGTGAAGTATTCGAAAGAATACATGATATTTGGATAGTATGAAGTATTGTTCAATGTATTTTTATTTTTCCTAAAAACCAAAAATCCTTAGCATGACACCTCACCTCTCTTAGGTGTCATTAGCTAGAACACTTTTAACATGAGCTTGCCACATTAGTGTACACTTGTCATGCTCCTACACATAACCATGATGATGAGGATTATGATGGATTTTAAAAAGAAAAGGAAAAAGAAAGAAGAAACCCAAGGAAAAAGAAAACCCATAAGAAAAAAAATCAAAGCTCTCATCCTCTCCCCTCCCCTTGAGGCTGGCCCTCCTCCTTTGTTCCTCCACACTCCATTACGCCCACCTACTCATCCACCACCAACTACTCCACCACCAAGGCCAAAGAAATTCCCCACCATCACCCATTTAATTAAAGAAGAGAAGCTTGGATAAAGGGAAGAAGATGAGAAGAATGGCCAAATTCTTGAGGTAGAAGGAGATGGAGATGGAGATGGCTTGGAGTTGAGAAGATGGAGTTGGCTTTGGAGGTAGGAGTCTTAACTCTTTATGGCATATGGGTTACACTAAGAATGCTTTTTATGTTCTTTTACTTCACCTGTATGTTTTATTCAAGCTTACATGCTTCCCTTGTAGTAACTTGTAGAGCATGTGATATGATATGCCATATAATTCTGTTGTTGTTGTTGCTACCTCAACTGTGGATATTGTTAATCTTATGCTTGCAAGCGTGATGTCAATTTTAATGTGTCAATTTTGAATGTTGTTTCTTTTTTTCATCCTACAGCGAATTGAATTGTGCATAACTTTTGGTATAATCCTCCATAAATTGTGTTTAATACAATCTGGAAAGATTGTTAAGCTGTCTACATCTTTCATGGTGGGACTAAACTCAAATTCCAACTATAATTGGACTGTAACAGTTGATTTCCATCTGTGTATCAATTTTAGACAGATTATGCAACACTGTACTCTTTCAGTACTGATGTCCAAATACTACGCTTTAAGTTAACCTGGAGTCCAAATTAAATTATTTACAACTGTCATATTGAGACCTAAGTCAGATTATGGCTACACATGACTGATATGAACTGATCCTTCCAACAATCAGAAGCAAAACAGAGTCTAAATCTGTCCTCATGTATCATGTTTATTGCTATGTCATGGAATGGGGAAGGCATGATGTGGGGTGGAGTGCCATATGTAGATTGGGTTGGTGGAAATGTAAGACATGGATTCATATGTTTTTTTTTGATGACTTGATGTAGTTATGGTGAAGGACATTGCATATAGATGCATGACCCCCATTGACATGAAAGAAAGATATGTTTTAGAAATAAAAGATGATGGAACAATGAGGCCATGTCCTACATGACCCCAACGGCTTATTCATGACACTTTGTCTCATGCTCGTGCCAGCCACTTGTTGGAATCAAAGCTCAGTTGGATGATGTAGTTGCTTATAAGTGCCCACTTATGTTCCTTGTTGCATCTATGTTTAATCGTGTTGAATTATGCCCATATATTCCTAGTTATGGTTCGGCCACACTACTAAGAATTGGATTTGTACATTACATTTTGGAAATAAAAGGAAAGCGAGGTTGTGTATTAGTAATTTGTGGTGGAAATTGTACTTGGGCCTCCTTATGTAATTCATGGGGTGTTTTTGATGGCAAGAAGAAACATTGTAAGTAGTTAACTTGAACACATGGAATTGGTGATTGGCTTATGCAAGAATGGAGTGGGGTGTTGGTTGCATGGATGTGTTGGACCTAACTTAAATTAATTAAATTAATGCATGACATGAACGATGTGAAAGTGAATGAGAAATGATGAAAGTGCATACATATATGGGTGCATGACACCATAGTGAAAGAAAGGAAGAAAAGAATGTGCTAATGTGGTAGTGCCAATGTGGTTTCCTAATCCCATATATCCATGCCAATAACTTCCATATCCTAGCCAAAGATGTAGTGAAATATCCTCCTAAAAGTAAACATGTCAAATGATAATGCTTGTAATTATTTCTTCTATGTTTGTAAGTCATGTCATTTCTGTCTGTATGCTCTTTCCATATCCATGGTGGTAGTAGTTATGTTTCTTCTTGGTTGACACCTTTCACATTAACTCTTCATGACTTCCTTTATCCATAATTGGTGTTAACAGAACGTCAATAATAATGCTGACTAATAATCTTAATAATCTTAGAATGACACATTCCTCTCTAAAGAGGGTGAGTATTCTAGGATGGGTTTGGAGGAAACCTGAATAAGGTGTAAGCATAAGGACTGGACTAGTGAGGATATGTGTCTCCCTCGCACCCCCGACCGAAAGTATGAGGAGTGGACAGAGGTGGAGAGGCTCATGGGTGTACTCATGATGCACCATGAGATAGTTTTGCATGTGTGACGAGTGATACTCTCTCCCGAAACGGGGGAGGTTCGAGAGGCCCCGTTAAAGATGATCAGTGCACGTGTACCATTGGCGGAGTAGTTAGAGAGCTACCCACCTGATGTGAGGTCCAGTTCCTGATGCCCTACAATTACCCCGGGTTTCCAAAGAACTTAATGAACTTAAAGATTGCATAACACGTATGTAATTATTGTACTTCATGTATTTGTTTCCTTGTTACATTATGTAGTTGTTCACTTTATGTAGTTGTTTCCTTATGCTCGTAGCTTGTAGTTGCTCACTTGCATTACATGATGTGTGTGATAGATGTACTCTCTCTATTTAGTTCATGTCTTGCATCTCCTGTTATGCATGATGAAAGACATAATATGCCATATAGAGGTGGACTTCATATTGGACACGCTGGGACGTGTCCTCCCCCTTTTTCCACAGGTGATAGACACGTGGAGTCTTCAGTAAGAGGTCGCATGGAGCTGTGGAGGCAGTGTAGATTAGAGAGTGAGCTGTAGTAGGGTGCGTCTTTGGGTTGGAGTAGTACTTTGTAATATGGTTGTTGTACTTGAACTGATATGTGTGTGTGAATGAAAAGATGATGTTTTATATGTATTGTGTGCTTTGAGATGTGTACTTTTGTGATGTTTCTGAGTTGGAGCATTATCCGTACTTTCCAGCACGTGCGCAATGACATGCATCTTCTCTCTTTGTACTCTCTCGTCCTTCTTTTTTATCACCATCGCCTCTTCGGGAATACCTGGGACGAATTCGTACTTCCTGGTTATCCTGGTGAGCGGGACGTGCCAGTGGGTGAACCAGGATAATTTCACGTATGCTCATGATTGTTGATTATCTCTCTCTCTTCTCTATTACTTGCATGTGTTATTATTAATTCCAATATGCACTAACTATATTTCATTGCAAGTATTTCTTGAGTTGATTAGGTTCTTGATGATGTAATTCTCTCACGAGACTTAGGCTAAATTTTGAGGGTTTAATTTTTATTTGTGCAATTATTTTGAAACACTAATCACCCCCTCTAGTGCGTTGCTTGCTATTTATAGGAACCAACAAAGTCTTTGCAAAGATGGCCTCTACTCTTGTCCCTAAACTTGGATTGGAAATATCCCTTCTGAGCTCCACCCTTCTCATTACTCTAACCTTTTACCACAATTAGAGCATCGTTGGCTCGACTTCTCATATCATCATCGTTCTTCTTTCCTGAACTCATTGCTCGTAAGAGTGTTGGACACTTCTTCAAATGTGATCAAGTCCTTACCATAAGTAAATCAAAAGCAACTATTATAGCATGTCACTTAAAAAATTACGCTCTCCAAGCCATCCAAGATGGATGATATTGACTCATTAGCTTTATATTAACATGGAAAAATTTATAAAACAAAACGTCCTTCAGGACATTTTTCTAGTTTTTGAGAAGCAAAGATTTTTATTGAAGTTTTATTATAGAATAATCAACCAATTTAACCTATATTGAGGCATGGTTGATCTTAAATATGTTTTTAGTATTTTTCAACTTGGAAAACCTCTTTCGGCTGAAGCAACTATTACTGGGATGGTCAACAATATCATATATGCAATGCTTATATTAGGAAAAGAATTCATCTAACTAAAATAATCGAAAATCAAAATTGGAGCATTAATTTTTGCAGGTAAGACTTCTTTTAGGACTCTTAACTCTGAAAAAAGATCACACCCATCAATATCAGAATGTTCACCGACTTTCAAAAAAATTCAAGATCTATGCAACGGCTCTAATGGTGGACATTGTTTAAACAACACACACCACAATAAATTGATAATAAAATAATCGATGGTGCACAAAGATGGCTTTAATCTAAAAAATATGACCTGAGATATCAGAATAGTTTTCCGGTCTCGGTCTCCGTTCTGAATCAATCTAGTCTTTTTCTTTTTCTAGCTGATCTGATGAATGAATTCTTAAACTGTAAACAAAAAACAAATATCAGATGCATACTTGCATTTGTTACTCCTTTGCTAAACGAAAAATAGAGTATGATTAGTATTAAACATATATCAGATGAATTTAGCTATTAGATTAAGTACAGTCTCATTTGCTTCACACTACAATACTAAATTAAACATCTATCCAGCTACTATATTAAACTCATTTTCTTTTAACTCGCTACACAACCATGACAATACAAACTCAACTGAGATTTCTTCCAAATAAACGCTGAATCTTAACCAAATCAAAATATAAAACATTCCAAAATTCTAACACCCATTACAACTACAAAATTCTCTCAAGAAAACACCAATCAAAGAAGAAAATTTATATTCGTCGTTAGTTTTCTCTTGACAATTAATTGTCCTTCATTTCCTTCAAAAACTAAATCTTAGCGATACAAAGTCATCTGCTTCACATTTCCATCTAAATATGCAGCCTTCAGCTCCAGAACCAACCCTAAAAACCTAACTCCCTGTAAAAACCCGATTAATCACGAGAATTTTGCCATTAAAAGTGCTCAGATCTAAGCGCACACTGGAAATTCGAAGCTCACCTAAGGTCCGAATGAAGGAGTCTCCAGTTCCGGTGGCGGTCGAGGCGTTTGTGGTTGGGGACAGAAGCGTCGATGCGGTCGGGGTGCTCAGGTGACGCACTGACGCCGAAGAGACTTAGAGAGAGAGTGTGTGTGTGTGTGTGTGTTGAGCTGAGAGGGGCACCCGAGTTGATGGCTAGGGTTTCTTCTCGAAACTCTTTAAAAGTTGAAGCTGGCTGGGGAAGAGAGAACGGGCTGGGCAAATTAAATTGAAGCGGGCCAAGATGCTGTTGGGCTGAGGAAGAACAGGAAATATGATGTCTCCCAACATCAGATGCCTAAAACGGTGGCTTATGTTACTTTAGATCCGGCCCTTAATCATAAAAGCTTTAATATTAAGGGAAATGATGCATACATGAAATATGACCAAATTAATCTTGCCCACATGCGACATCACTGCGTGGAAATGATGCCATGTGGACCTAAGCTTTGTAGGAAAAATGTTGTAGGACTAGTTTAGTCTGCTACTTGCATTGATGATGTATGTTATGACTTGGTTCTCCCTTAAGAAATTGGTGTGCCTAACTATTGATAGGAAAATCCACCGGAGAACCAAGGTTACGATGGTCGGCTGATGATGGTGATGATGAATTGATAACTCGTCGACGGAGGGAAAAGATTGACCAGTAGATGGATCAATTCCACGAGCTGTCGACGTCTGCAACACGATGAACCTGTCAAAAGTGGGTCGGGCTTGGATTCGACCCAAAACCCATCTGAAGTCAAAGTAAACGTGTATAGTAAGAAGCGAACTCTGTGAGTCCGAACTATAATCCCGAGCTATAATTTAAGTGGAGAAAGCTCAAGTATGTATAAATATACCTGGCTTTTTAGATGGAATTATTTCGAACCCCTCCTTTGTAGGAGAATCATTCCCTTTACTATAAAGTCAAGTGATTGATGACGACTCCTCGTCTT
The DNA here is from genome assembly GCA_030789695.1 of Scilla litardierei. Classification (NCBI taxonomy): domain Eukaryota; kingdom Viridiplantae; phylum Streptophyta; class Magnoliopsida; order Asparagales; family Asparagaceae; genus Scilla; species Scilla litardierei. The sequence goes on from CM061141.1 coordinate 324,999,225, forward strand.
CCGAACGGTCGTCATTGTGTAGAATATCACGAGATTGTCCATAACAATCATTGATGGCGAGGATCATAAATGGCCACCATTAAATGATGTCATTGAATGCTATCGTTGAATGCCTCCATTATTCGGTAATTGAAGAGTCGTGTATTCCAAGCGACGTACCAGCTTTACCATTGATCGTTGAGAATCTTAAGGGTCATGCTCATTAAATGTGGTAACGGTCGCTTTCATAATTTTTTGAAGTAAAGGCCTTGCGTACAACATTGCCGATCTTGTAAGGATCAATCGTATTCAAAGATCCGATCTTTCACACGGTACCTGATTATGAATCGAGCTTCCAATTCAGCTATATAGTTCGTCATATTCAAGTTATATATGAGCTATATTTTGCTCGTAACAATTACCCTCATTATTCGATCCTCAACTTAGAAATCGACGGTGCTGGTTCGGATGACGTGTCGTTTTTTCATTGGTCAGGCACGGATTCCGGAGAGACGTAATCAAGTTTTCCATCAAAACATCGTGTCACTTGATTTTGAAAATCGAAACAGTCGGAGATCTTGCCATGTGGTCTGGTATGAATGGCTAGGATTTCTCCGATCATTTAATAAATACGAGGCATCCCTTCGAAGAGAAATTTCCTTGATTTTGCGTAGATTAACCCCTCAAGCTTTTCCAGCGATTCCTCTCTTCTCCGGCCTTCTTCTTCGATCAATCTACAGTTCAAGATACTTATCATTTTACTAAACATGGCTTCTTCTCCTTCTATTGATTCCGAAACCAATAGAGTATTAGAGAGTCTTGGTTTAGGGATGGGTGATGTTGTAGCTCAAGAAACAACAGTATCGACTTCTGCTACAAATAGCGAATGTGTCGTAGGGGGATTATCGGGTATCTCACATGAGATTTCGACAATTATTTCTGTTGCTCGGACCTCCGTGATTCCACTCATACGATCCTAGTTCATTTGCCCCCTTACGAAATTAGGTTGCCTACCCATACTGATATGATACCAAAGCTTTCGGTGTAGGACTTTCCTTTCCTCTTCATCTGTTCTTTGCTGTCGTTCTTTCATTCCTTAAAATTCTATTATGCTGACTTAGCCCGAACTCCGACAGTGTGATTATTAGTTTCATCGTAATTTGTTCGGCTAATGGGTAGCACCGACCCTCCCAATCTTCCAATTTTTCTTTCAATTAAAATCATGCTCTGCCCATTTCTATATTTCTGCACGAAAAAGAAGAGCGCTCATCTTGGACTTGCTGAACAAGATACCCGATTGTAAGACGGAGTATATTTTCATTTTGATGCCCGAAGTGCCGCTCTTCAAAACTCTGTGGGGGCGAGATCAACCATTTAGCTTTAAAAGACATCGTCCTCGACGAATCATAGAAAAAGATGGCAGATCGGCTCCTTGAAATTCCGAGTTCGGAAAGATCGTTTAAGAAATTGACATCCAAAGAATTAATCGGAAGCTATGTTTGGCCCGAAGGTAAACCACTCTTCATAGAAATTATCAATCATTTTGCTCACCCTAATCTTTCATCGTCCTGCAGGCTCGGTTGGCGAGAAAGCGATGATGAGTTACAATATGAAGGAACTCTTGAAAAGGGGGAAGAAGCAACTGTAGAAAGAGCTAACTGTCCAGCCTTCTGCTCAAAGAATGCTAAGTGTGTTTGCAGAAGCTTCGAAGAAAAGATCCAAGCCATCTACGGAGTTGATCGAGAAGAAGAGGAAGAAGAAAAGCAAAGCGGGCGAAGCTGAGGTTCGTAGTTCGGCTCGGAAAGAAGGTGTTGTGGTTACGTCCCCTGATGTCGTCGTACTCACTCAACAACCCGGGCCAGAGCCTTCATCAAAGACCTTGGCCAATGCTCCTCTCTCCAGTTCGGTAACACTTCTTACAAGTTCAGAAGTTTTCCCCTTAGGCTCGGCACCTCCTGACACTTCAACGATCGAGTTACGACTTTTAAGTTCGGCTGGGACTACCGATAAATGGCCATGGGGTTGTATGCCCCTGGGGGGCCAACAGGTCTAGTTCACCAGAGCTGTGATCAAGCACGGGCGGTGTTTAGATCGGAAAAAAGTTGATCTTACACATCTGCCAGTGTAACGCCCCGCTCCCCAAAAACGACGGAAGCGAGAGCATTACTGCGGTCCGCTTGAACCGGAGCAGTGAAGCTCGGGTTCATTAAGCGTCTGTGGTAAAACGCAAGGGCAGGTCCCTTGCACGCATTTCAGAACAACCAGAATTATTCATACATTACAAGCCACATCCAGAATAATAAGCGTCTGTACACGAAATAAAACAACAAGCCTCAGCTGGGCTGAATACAACAAAGATAACATACACCAACAATAACAGAAAGCAACTACGGTAAGCAGCAACGGAAAAGCCCACTAGTTCTCCGCAGGGAGAGACTCGGCGTCTACATCAAACTTCTGACTTTCCAAGTCAGGTGTCTCGTAAGGAACCTCCTGGTACTCAGGCTCGGGATCTGACATACATCCAAAAACATGAATGTATGTCAGCAAGGGTCTGCAAGAAGATGTTAGAACCCAAGGCAAGATATACAAATTTATACTGAATTTTAAGAGGCAATTATAAATTTAAACGAGATAACAATAAAAGTTTAAGCATGCTGATTTTTAAAGTAAATACATCCTAACATGCAGTTCTAAGCAATCTGACGAGTAAAGTAAAGCATGACAATTTCAATGAGATAACAATTTCACTTTGCAAGTTTCAAGTTAGTGTCACATGTCTATAATAGGGTTCTCGCCTTTAGGACGTGATGAGTGAGTCGTTCTTCTCACGAGGGCTTACCGTGATTGGCGCTAACCCACCGCATACGGGTGGTGCCCTTGAAGAGAGTACTCGTTCATACGCCTAGTAGCCGCTCAACCCTAACCCCACCCCAAGATTGGTGCTGGAACACGAGCCAGCCTAGTCAACTCACATGACATCACGAAAGTCACGATTTCGCCTTCGAGGCGCATGATTTCACGATGTCTCACTCTCTTGTTAGTTATGCAGCAATAACATCATCATCTGTTCTTTTACAGCATTTTCCAGAATTACAAAACAACATTCCCAATAATTTAACAAAAGAGTGAACATGAGAGTTTAACGACTATGATGCAGAAAGCTAACTTTACATGCATTTGTTCTAAACTAAGGTATATCAAATTATATGCCGTTGGATCCCATTTTTAGCCACGGATGTCGTGGAAGCGATTTCACGCGTCACTTCACGTGCAGGTTCTGAGTTATGTAACTTTACATACAGAAAGCTAAAAGAGCATTTACCTTCACAAATTCACTATAAATTGCATACTTGCCTGTTTTTGGCGATTTTGGTGTCGTTGGGTTCGTCTTGAAGGGTACTTCATTTACAGTGACAGTGGTTCTCTGTTTTAGTTGAACACATCACCAAATTAGAAATTTTGCGAAATACGCGCAATATTAAAATAACACCCGAATTGGGTTTGCCTAATTTTGTCCGGTTCTACGGCTAGTGTAACGTTATATAAGGTCATACTAACATGGTGCGCCTTATTTTATACTAGTATTATCAACTTGACATCATTTAACAATATTAACATGCTGGAATTCAATATTACAAACAAATTAACATTTGAATTTTTAACACTAACATCCTACTAAAACCTACTATAGTTAATTGCATGGTTAACTTAAGGGTAAGTTTACCTTAAATAGCTCCCACCAACTTTACACCTACTTCTAACATTATTTAAATATATATCTAACACTAACTATATCTCTCTCATATTATACTAACAATATTAACCAAGGCATCTCCCTGTCACTCTCTCTTCCTCTCTCTGTCATTCATCTTCTCTCTTTTTCTTTTTTTTTGTTTCAACTCATTTGCAGGCCGCAAGGAGCTCACGCAGGGGGCAGGGGAGGGCTTCACCTTGCAGCGACGGGAGGAGCGGGCCACGGCGGACGGCAGGCGGCGGGATCCGGCGCTAGGTGGCTTCGGGCGGCGCGCGCGTTGCTCCGGCGGACGGCGGCGGTTCCCCAGCTGCTGGGCGGCGACGCAGGTGGAGGAGGAGGGGGGCGGCCAAGGAGAGGGGAGGAGGAAGGAAGAAGAAGAAGGGGAGAAATTTGTAGGGTTTGTGGGTTTTTGGTTTGATCTGAAGAGCTTTCAAATTTTTTGATTTTGTGTTTTGAATTTGGGTTACAAATCTTCAGATCTAAAATTCTTGTTGTTTGATTTCGAATTTCAGTTTTGGGGATGGATTTTGGTTGATGAATCTGAAATTTTTGGTTTTTGTTGGATTTGGGAAGCTGATTTTGGGGAAGAAGACGGTTACAGACTCAATTTGGATTTGAGATGATTTGTGTTGCTTTGATATGGAATTGCTGGTCGGAGAGGGGAGGAAACTTGCAAAGGGTAGAAGAATTCTGATGTTGCCTCCCTCTCGATGATGTGTTTGCTGCTTCTGAAATACAAGCAGTGTAGGGGGAACAAATTGAAGAGGGGAGCTGGATGTGGGGAAGGGGATTGAATTTGTTAGTTGGATCTCACCGATGCATTCGGTGGGATTCAATAGGTTAGGTAGGTTAATTAATAATTAGTTAGGGTTAAAAAAATTTCATCCAATTAGTAATTCTCCATTTTTAATAGAGTGTGATTGTTAAAATAATGACGTAATTAGTGAAAGTTAAGTGTGATTAGCAATTTTGTAATTGGGGGGATAATTAAGTTAAGATACTTTGTTAAAATTAATAGTCGGTTAATGATGATACGGTAGAACGAATGACGGATACGTGCTCGCGTTGACATACAAACATAGAACTCGCGTACGAAAATATCCGGTTGGTCAAAACGAAAATACGGGCACACACAAATGATACGTCTAGCAGATACTGGCCGTTACATTCTACCCACCTTAAGAAAAATTCTGTCCTCGGAATTCTTATCAACTAAGGAGCAGGAAACAAATATGGATAACGCTCTCGTATCTCATCTTCCTGCTCCCATGTAGACTCTCCTGGCGAGTCGCGGCGCCACATCACTCTGACTAGATCAACAGTCCTGTTCCTGAAGACTTTCTGACGTCGATCTAGGATCTCCACTGGTTGCTGTTCATATGTCAGATCCAGTCGAACCGTAATCTCAGAGTAGTCCACAACATGAGAAGGGTCGCTGATATAACGACGCAGATGGGATACATGGAAGACGTCATGAACTCCCTCTAAGGACGGTGGTAAAGCTAAGCGATATGCTACTTCTCCAACTCGCTCCATCACATCGAAAGGTCCAATAAATCTCGGGCTAAGCTTGCCTCTTTTCCCAAATCGAATCACTCCTCGATTCGGGGAGATCTTCAAGAACACATGATCTCCCGGCTGAAACTCCATAGGACGCCGTTTAGCATCTGCACAATGCTTATAACGGTCCTGAGCGATTTGAAGCTTGTCCCTGATAGTACGCACAACATCAACCGCTTCGACTATCATCTCTGGCCCCAAAAGCTCTCTATCACCAATGTCATCCCAACTCAGTGGCGATCGACATTTCCTCTCGTAGAGAGCAGCAAATGGCGCCATGCCAATGCTCGCCTGATAGCTGTTGTTGTAGGAGAAATCCACCACGTGCAGATGATCCTCCCACGAACCCTTGAGATCCAACATGCAAGCTCTCAACATGTCCTCCAATATCTGAATAGTGCGCTCCGACTGTCCATCCGTCTGCGGGTGATACACGGTGCTGAATTTCAGACTGGTACCCAAATTGGTCTGCAGACTCTTCTAGAACTAAGATGTGAATCTCGTATCACGATCTGATACAATGCTCACAGGGACTCCATGCAAGCGCATGATCTCCTACACGACACAATTTACATCACGACTAGTACTAGAAGGAAATTATTAAGGTATGAGTTGGATCATTACCTCCATATACTTCCTTACTAATATCTCCGTGGATTGCCCAACTCGGAAAGGTATAAAGTGCGCAGACTTGGTCAACCGATCAACGATGACCCAGATCGCGTTGTTCTGCCTGGTGCTCCGAGGTAGTCCAGTCACGAAGTCCATCATGATGTGCTGCCACTTCCACTCTGGAATTGGCAGGGGTTGTAGTAGTCCAGTAGTGCGATGATGTTCAGCCTTCACTTGCTGACATACAAGACACTTGGCAACGCTCTGTGCCACAGTTCTCTTCATCCCATGCCACCAGAAATTCTGACGAAGATCCTTGTACATCTTCGTACCTCCAGGATGAATAGAATAAGGCGAACTGTGAGCCTCATTCATCAACTCATCTCTGACATCTCCCACAGGTACGCAGATCCTACTACCATATCTCAAAGATCCATCCGCGTGAATCAGAAAATCTGTCCGAAGTCCTGCTTCGACCTGCTCTCTGATCTTCTTCAACTTAGCATCTCCATCTTGAGCAGTCTTGATCCGATCCACAATCATCGATTGAATCTGCATGCTCATCAACGACGATGTGACTCCAGGTAGGACAGCTTCAACATCCATCTCTTGCAGATCCTGATGCAATCTCTACTGAGCTATGAGAATCATCACTTCGGGCAGTCGACTCGAGGCATCCGGTACGACGTTCACCTTTCCTGGATGATACTGAAGATCGATGTCGTAGTCTGCCATCAATTCCAACCATCTGTGATGTCTCATATTCAGCTCCCTCTGAGTGAATATATATATTTCAAACTTTTGTGATCAGTGAAAATTTTCACTTTCTCACTCAGTAAGAAATGCCTCCAAATCTTCAAAGCAAAGATGACGGCAGCTAACTCTAAGTCGTGAGTCGGATAATTCTTCTCGTGGATCTTCAACTGCCGAGAAGCATAAGCGACTACATGACCGTGCTGATGTAGAACACATCCAAGTCCCCTGCATGATGCGTCGCAGAAAATATCGAAGCCTCCGCTTCTATCTGAAATAGCTAAGACTGGCGCAAAAGTCAGTCTCTCCTTCAAGGTAGAAAAGGCTTGCTCACAAGAGTTTGACCAACTAAACTTAACATCCTTCCTCGTCAATCTCATCATCGACTCAGCTATCCTCGAGAAATCCTTGATAAATCTGCGGTAGTATCCAGCCAATCCAAGGAAACTCCTGATGTCCGATGCCGATCGAGGTGTAGGCCATTCACCGGCTGCTCTGACCTTCTCCGGATCCACTGAGATGCCTGCTCCTGATACTACATGCCTAAGAAATGCAACTCTATCTAGCCAGAATTCACATTTGTTGTACTTGGCATATAGTCTATGATGACGGAGCGTCTCCAATACTATTCTCAAGTGTTCTGCATGCTCCTCCTCGCTCCTCGAGTACACCAGGATATCATCTATGAAGATCACTACAAACTTGTCGAGGAAGTCGTAAAAGATAAGGTTCATGAGATTCATGAACACAGCAGGAGCGTTGGTCACACCAAACGGCATGAGAACAAACTCATAGTGCCTGTACTTAGTCCGAAAAGCTGTCTTGGGCACATCTTCCTTCTTAACTCTGACTTGATGGTATCCGCTCCGAAGGTCCAACTTCGAAAATACTCTCGATCCACCAAGCTGATCGAAAATATCATCAATACGGGGCAGCGGGTACTTGTTCTTCACTGTGATCTGATTCTGCTCTCGATAATCAATGCACATCCTTCTTGATCCATCCTTCTTCTTCACCAGCAAGACGGGTGCACCCTAGGGAGATACGCTGGGATGAATGAAAACCTTCTGCATTAGTTCATCCAACTGCTTCCTCGGCTCTTCTAACTCTGCAGGGGCCATACGATACGGCGCCTTGGAAATTGGTTCAGCTCCTGGCATAAGATCAATGCTGAACTCCAATGCTCGGCCAGGCGGCAATCCAGAAATGTCTTCAGAGAAGACGTCTTCAAACTCTCTCACTACTGCAGGCTTCTCTGGCTCAGCTATCATGGATGCAATAGTAAGTCTGTACGGCTGGGCTCGGAACTTGACAGGTCCAAGCGAATGTCCTCCACTGACAAACTCGAACATTGGGTGGTCAGGAATTTCGAATACCACTTTCTTCTGGTGACAGTCGATCGTGGCGTAAAAAGCTCCTAACCAGTCAATGCCGAGAAAAGCATCAAAGTTGGGTAGATCGTGGACAATGAAGTCAGCATATAGTTTGTGTCCACTAACCACCAACGGGCATGGCCTACATCCCAGTGCAACCTTCACTACACCATTCCCAGTTGTAATATTCCAACACTTGGGAAGTGTATAGGTGGGTATCGAGTGTTCGACTACGAACTTCCGAGAAAGAATGCACATGGAAGCTCCAGAATCGAACAGGGTCAAGGCCGCGTGAGATGAAACTAAGATGACACCTAAGGGTAACATGCAACTAGGTTAAACACGGATTTAACTAATCAAACATAAATGCATAAATAAGGAAGACTAGTCTAGAGGTTACCTGCAATCACGTCGTCCTCAGCTTCAGCCTCAACGGCTGTCATATTGAATGCACGGCGCTTAGGCGGATTGACCTGCTGGAAAGCTCGTTCCTGTGAAACCAGAGGTGGTCCACGCTGTCCAGGTGCCGGTGCATTCCTCTATGTAGGTCCAGGTGGTCGAGATCCGTGGGTGCAATCCTTCGCGGCATGAGTAGGTGATCCATAGATCAAACACTGATTCAGCATCCTCCTACAGTCTTTCTTCACACGACCAAGCTTGCTGTAGAAATGGCAAACCAGCTCCGCTCGGTTAGGGACAGGTGCAGCTGGCCTTTTGAACTGTGTGGTTTGAACAGGACGAAAGCCGGGCCTAGGTGCACTCCTCTGTGGCTCCATCGGATGCTTGCCCGCCTGACGTCTCCTCTTCTGATAAGCTACCTGCTCGTGCTTCTTCGCAGCTACGAGGACTTGCTCATGAGTAATAAAGGTGTGCCCGGACAACACACCCTATATGTCCAGGTCTAAGCCCTGTAGAAAGCGGTGAGCGCGGTCCTCCTCCTCTGCTACCAGTGTAGGGGCAAATCGACTCAGGATGGTAAATTCAGCCTCATACTCGTCGACTATCCTGGTGCCCTGCTCCGGGTTAATGAAGTGCTGCTGCATCTCCCTCTTTGCAGCCTTCGGGAAGTACTGGGCGTCAAACCTCTGATGGAAAGTAGCCCATGGAATCGGCCTGATCAGCCTAGCCTCTTCAGCATCCCACCAGTGACGTGCATTATCTGTCAGCTGCTTCTTGGTGAGGTCCACCCAATCGTTTGGATTGACTCGAGCAAGACCCAAGTTATCCATAGTGTTGCGAAGCCATTCTTCGGCCGCTAGTGGGCCCTCTCGTCCAGAGAAGTTTGTCGGATGCATCTCTCTGAACTGCTTGGCTCCAAGCTCATGGCGAGGTGGTGGAGCAGCTGGTGCAGCTTGATGTCCCTCTTGGACCAAATGGTGCTGAACCTCCAGCATTTCCCTCATAACACCAAGCATCTGGCGGATGTCGTCCTCTTCGCCTCCAGCAGCTCTGGGTCCATTTCGGGTGTTTCGTCTCCCAGCCATTCTGAGATAAGAAGAGCCCAAGTTAAACTAGCGTATGTGATCCTTCTAGATGTTTGGCCGATGAAAATATTCTCGTTGTTCTGAATTTTGCAAATGCAAAGAGACGGACCTGCGTGGGCCACCACCAAAACCTGTAACGCCCCGCTCCCCAAAAACGACGGAAGCGAGAGCATTACTGGTTTCCGCTTGAACCGGAGCAGTGAAGCTCGGGTTCATTAAGCGTCTGTGGTAAAACGCAAGGGCAGGTCCCTTGCACGCATTTCAGAACAACCAGAATTATTCATACATTACAAGCCACATCCAGAATAATAAGCGTCTGTACATGAAATAAAACAACAAGCCTCAGCTGGGCCGAATACAACAAAGATAACATACACCAACAACAACAGGAAGCAACTACGGCAAGCAGCAACGGAAAAGCCCACTAGTTCTCCACAGGGAGAGACTCGGCGTCTACAGCGAACTCCTGACTTTCCAAGTCAGGTGTCTCGTAAGGAACCTCCTGGTACTCAGGCTCAGGATCTGACATACATCCAAAAACATGAATGTATGTCAGCAAGGGTCTGCAATAAGATGTTAAAACCCAAGGAAAGATATACAAATTTATACTGAATTTTAAGAGGAAATTATAAATTTAAACGAGATAACAATAAAAGTTTAAGCATGCTGATTTTTAAAGTAAATACATCCTAACATGCAGTTCTAAGCAATCTGACGAGTAAAGTAAAGCATGACAATTTCACTGAGATAACAATTTCACTTTGCAAGTTTCAAGTTAGTGTCACATGTCTATAATAGGGTTCTCCCCTTTAGGACGTGATGAGTGAGTCGTTCTTCTCACGGGGGCTTACCGTGATTGGCGCTAACCCACCGCATATGGGTGGTGCCCTTGAAGAGAGTACTCGTTCATACGCCTAGTAGCCGCTCAACCTTAACCCCACCCCAAGATTGGTGCTGGAACACGAGCCAGCCTAGTCAACTCACATGACATCACGAAAGTCACGATTTCGCCTTCGAGGCGCACGATTTCACGATGTCTCACTCTCTTGTTAGTTATGCAGCAATAACATCATCATCTGTTCTTTTACAGCATTTTCCAGAATTACAAAACAACATTCCCAATAATTTAACAAAAGAGTGAACATGAGAGTTTAACGACTATGATGCAGAAAGCTAACTTTACATGCATTTGTTCTAAACTAAGGTATATCAAATTATATGCCGTTGGATCCCATTTTTAGCCACGGATGTCGTGGAAGTGATTTCATGTGTCACTTCACGTGCAGGTTCTGAGTTATGTAACTTTACATGCAGAGAGCTAAAAGAGCATTTTACCTTCACAAATTCACTATAAATTGCATACTTGCCTGTTTTGGTGATTTTGGTGCCGTTGGGTTCGTCTTGATGGGTACTTCGTTACAGTGACAGTGGTTCTCTGTTTTAGTTGAACACATATCCAAATTAGAAATTTTGCGAAATACGCGCAATATTAAAATAACACCCGAATTGGGTTTGCCTAATTTTGTCCGGTTCTACGGCTAGTGTAACGTTATATAAGGTCATACTAACATGGTGCGCCTTATTTTATACTAGTATTATCAACTTAACATCATTTAACAATATTAACATGCTGGAATTCAATATTACGAACAAATTAACATTTGAATTTTTAACACTAACATCCTACTAAAACCTACCATAGTTAATTGCATGGTTAACTTAAGGGTAAGTTTACCTTAAATATCTCCCACCAACTTTACACCTACTTCTAACATTATTTAAATATATATCTAACACTAACTATATCTCTCTCATATTATACTAACAATATTAACCAAGGCATCTCCCTGTCACTCTCTCTTCCTCTCTCTGTCATTCATCTTCTCTCTTTTTCTTTTTTTTGTTTCAACTCATTTGCAGGCCGCAAGGAGCTCACGCAGGGGGCAGGGGAGGGCTTCACCTCGCAGCGACGGGAGGAGGGGGCCACGGCGGACGGTGGGTGGCGGGATCCGGTGCTGGGTGGCTTCGGGCGACGCGCACGTTGCTCCGGCAACCGGCGGCGGTTCCCCAGCTGCTGGGCGACGACGCAGGTGGAGGAGGAGGGGGGCCGGCCAAGGAGAGGGGAGGAGGAAGGAAGAAGAAGAAGGGGAGAAATTTGCAGGGTTTGTGGGTTTTTGGTTTGATCATAAAAGCTTTCAGATTTTTTGCTTTTGTGTTTTGAATTTGGGTTACACATCTTCAGATCTGAAATTCTTGTTGTTTGATTTCGAATTTCAGTTTTGGGGATTGGATTTTGGTTGATGAATCTAAAATTTTTTGTTTTTGTTGTATTTGGGAAGCTGATTTTGGGGAAGATGACGGTTACAGACTCAATTTGGATTTGAGCTGATTTGTGTTGTTTTGATTTGGAATTGCTGGTCGGAGAGGGGAGGAAACTTGCAGAGGGTAGAAGAATTCTGATGTTGCCTCCCTCTCGATGATGTGTTTGCTGCTTCTGAAATACAAGCAGTGTAGGGGGAACAAATTGAAGAGGGGAGCTGGATGTGGGGAAGGGGATTGAATTTGTTAGTTGGATCTCACCGATGCATTCGGTGGGATTCAATAGGTTAGGTAGGTTAATTAATAATTAGTTAGGGTTAAAAAATTTCATCCAATTAGTAATTCTCCATTTTCAGTAGAGTGTGATTGTTAAAATAATGACGTAATTAGTGAAAGTTAAGTGTGATTAGCAATTTTGTAATTAGGGGGGGATAATTAAGTTAAGATAATTTGTTAAAATTAATAGTCGGTTAATGATGATACGGTAGAACGAAGGACGGATACGCGCTCGCATTGACATACAAACATAGAACTCGCGTACGAAAATATCTGGATGGTCAAAACGAAAATACGGGCACACACACAATGATACGTCTAGCAGATACTGGCCGTTACAGCCAGAAGAGAAACTTTGGAAGCCGATGTTCCCGGTGTGCGTCGAAGAATCTATTTTTGAAGATAGCGGGGTTGCTGCTCGTCTGGCTGAAAATTCGACTCTCCCTAAGGACCGAGAGTCATTAAGTGGAGTGAACCCAGAGAGACTCGCCAGCACCATTGTTTGGCTTTCTCAACAGGTTGTCATTCATTGCCCCCAATCATTCATTTTATCTAAGTAATCTTCTTTAAACATCGTCTTTACTTGCACAGTTATCTTTGGTGAGGACATCACTGTTGGATCCTGTCAAAACAGCGTTGTTAGGATCGAAATAAAGTAGAGACTTACGTTTGCGTATGCGGCACGGTAGTCTCTGAACTTTACCCTCGGATTCGCCACAACGGTCGATACTTCGTCACGGAGGATCGAAGCAGAGTTTCACCGCCTAAATCTCTAACTAGAAGAGGATTTTAATGGAAGGGAGAAGAAGAACATAAGGATGCCTTATGCAAACTTATGGCATTGAAAGTATGAATGAATGCCTTACCCTTGGGTCCTATTTATAGGCTTTAGGGGTAGTTATTGTAGGAAATAACTAAATATAAGCTTATTAGCCTATATTAGCACATTCATTTATCCTCTTCTTCATTCACTTATCAAGTGCCTTTATGCACTTATAAAGTGACTTTTTCGACTTATCGAGTGGCTTTTTCCACTTATCGAGTGGTCCTTTTCACACGAGAAAAGGTTCCCTTCGTGCACGCTTTCGTGCACACGACATCTGAGGTCCGTATACCCTCATACATCCCCTCATGGGTGTATTCATGTCGTCCATATCCAACATCTCCCACTCACACTTGAGGGGATTGTAAGGAAACATCTTTTCCTTTATCTCTTCTGTTTGTCATACAGAGAAATAGGCCGTGTGACCGTCATGCGCATAGAGTCCGCTGTTGTGCACTTGTTAGAGATACACAACACTCCTCGAGGTGCAAAGTTGAGTAGATCAACACATGCTTTACCCTAAATTATTTCTTCACATTTCTTATACTTTATATTCAACAATTGAATCCCATCTGGATTACAATTGGTTGGCCAGCTTTGAATCTCTAAAGTCCAAATGTGAATATGAAATTAATCTTCCTCTTCTTGCGATCCTTTTGATCTTGACTTGACTTGCTTTTCTAACATGCCCCGCCGGACCGAATTAACCATAGTCCATAAGCAACATGCTAAGATAGCAATCACCCAGTCAAATCTTAAGGAACCAATTAGAGTCCATAAGGGTAACGAGTTAAGACCCATGTGGTCTTTGGGTCTCACATAATAGTAAACACAATTACTATTCTAACCCAATGGTCAAAATGCATACGTAGTATGAATACGTATTACAACATCACTCCTTTCCCAGGGAGCGTATGTCTTTAATGATGTTGTAAGGATGATAACCAGACACCACAATGTCTGACTTTGAGTCCCTATTACTACTCAAATAATCTTCTGGACTCACATCCCGCATAGGACAGATAGGATTTTAAAATCCTCTTAGATCTTTTGAAAACATCCATATGATGCAGATCTTTCATACGACCATTTTGTTTAAGTCATGACTCTAAATCGTCCGTCTGAAGATTTTGACTTTAAACAGGTCTCATCTTTTTTTTACCCGTCTGATAAAATAAAGGCGATTGCTCATGTGAGAAAGCCAACCTTAATCTGTCCGATATACTAAAATTCAGCTGAGATTTCAAAAATGTACACAAACAGTTCTTAAGAAATTCATATGCAATGTTGAAAAGAACTTTATTCTTTTATTAAATTTGATCATTTACAGACATGGGAATTTACATTGGTACAACTCAGCTCTTACGTAATCCTTGGGATGATAAGTGTTTGTAAAACACATCTCTGGGGATCGCCTTCGTGAGCGGATCCGCTATCATCTCATGCATAGATATGTACCTTATGTCCACCTTCTTGGTCTTATCATAGTCTTTTGCAAATTTGTAGCGGATATCAATGTGTTTGGTCTTACAATGAAATTTAAGATCTTTGACATAGGCTATAGATGCTTGACTGTCACTGTGTATAGGTACAACACTTGAGTCACTTGCATTAATTAGCCTGTCTAAGAACTTCCTAAGCCAAACAGCCTCTTGGACTGACATGCTAAATGCTACAAACTCGGCTTCCATAGTTGAAAGTGCGATGCAGGATTGTTTCTTGCTACTCCAGGATATTGCACCAGATCCGAGTAGAAAAACATATCCTGAGGTCGATCGTCGCTCATCGAGATCACCCGCCCAATCAGCATCAGTGTAGCCTTCGAGCCTCAAGGCATCTCCTTGATAGCATAAAGCAAAGTCTGCAGTTCCTTTGAGATACCACATTATCCTCTTAACCGCTTTCCAGTGTACTTTCCCTTGGTTGGATTGGTAACGACTTACCATTCCAACGGCAAAACAGATGTCTGGTCTTGTACACATCATAGCGTACATAAGACTACCAACTGCACTGGAATATGGAACTTTTTTCCATAATCTCTTTCTCCTTTTGGTTCTTAGGACATGATTTCAGACATAAATTATCGCTTTTGCTTATAGGAGTATCAATGGACTTGCAGTCCTGCATATTAAATCGTTCTAGAACCTTCTTTATATAAGTCTCCTGTGAAAGAGAAAGAAGTTTCTTCGAACGATTCCTTGAAATCTTAACTCCAAGGATATATGCGGCTTCTCCCATGTCTTTCATCTCAAAAACTGATGAAAGCCAAGCCTTGATATCCATCACAAATCCCTTGTCATTTCCGGCTATTAAAATGTCATCTACATATAGAGACATGATAACATACTTGCTTTTAATCCTCTTGATATATACGCAGTTATCTTCATCAATCATGGTAAAACCATTTGATAAGAAAACTTCTTGAAATCGTATATACCATTGCCTCGAGGATTGTTTAAGACCATATATGGATTTAAGAAGTTTACAAACCATATGTTCGTTTCCTTCTTTTACAAACCCTGTTGGTTGTTCCATATAGATCTCCTCGTCCAATTCTCCATTGAGAAAGGCAGTCTTTACATCCATTTGATGTAATTCGAGGTCTAAGCAAGCTACCATTGTCAGAATCAGGTGAATCGAGGTAAAACGAACAACAGGTAAGAAGGTCTATTCGTAGTCTATCCCTTCCTGTTGCGTAAAACCTTTCGCGACAAGGCGAGCTTTATATCTGTCAATAGAGCCATCAGCCTTATGCTTGATCTTGAGAACCCATTTATTCCCAATAGCTCTATGTCCTCTGGGTAAGTCAACTAAGTCCCAGACTTGGTTAACTTTCATGGATTCTAACTCCTCTTGCATCGCTTCCATCCATTTGTCTTTAGCAGGGCAAGATACGGCCTGTTTGAAAGTAGCAGGCTCGTCATCTTCTTGTAGTAAAGTCATAAAGGTTTGCGGAAATTCATCCTCAAATCTTAAAGGAGCCAACCTTGTACGACTACTACGTCGTATTTGAGATTCTTCAAGTCCTTGTTGACTCGAATTTAGATCAATTCTAATATCACTCCCACTTGGAATGCCGTTAGAATTGCTCCCACTTGGATCATTATTCCCGTATGGAATATGATAATCGTCATTCGTATAATCCATTGGTGAAGGTAGAAACGTATTTTCGTTTTCACCAAGAATTCTCCCACTCGAATGAGGTAATCCTTCTTGATCATAAATCTCAAATAGAGATAAGTCCTGACTTATCTCGCCCTGTCTTGGAAACTCGTTTTCCAAGAAAGTGACATCCCTCGACTCAAACTCAATTAGCCCACCATTGTCTTCCTGACTAACAAAAACATAACCTTTGGAGTTTTCTGCGTATCGTATAAAGATACATTTCCTTCCCCTTGGCCCAAGTTTGCCATACTTATGGGAGGAAATATGTGCGTAGGATGCGCAACCCCAAGGTTTCAAAATGTTTAAGTCAGGAGACCTTTGGTTCCACAACTCATAAGGAGTGGAGCTAACTGATTTCGAGGGTACGCGATTTAAAATGAAAGCGACCGTCAATAATGCATCACCCCAAAAGGTGATTGGCAAGTTAGCTTGGGCCATCATTGAACGGACCATTTCCATTAAAGTCATATGTCTCCTTTCTGCAACACCGTTTTGTTGAGGAGTATAAGGCATAGTTACCTGATGTACTATGCCTTTTTCATCACAAAGTTCCTTAAAACTTGTTGATTGATATTCACCTTCCCTATCGGTTCGCAAGACCTTAATCTTGCGATCTAATTGATTCTCCATTAAACTCATATAGTTTTTAAAGCAAGCCAATGCTTCACTTTTGTGGGATATCAAATAGATATGTCTGAATCGGGTGAAATCATCAATAAAAGTGATGAAATAGGACTTCCCGCGTCTTGTCTTGACATTCATCGGACCACATATGTCCGAATGGATAAGCTGTAATGGAACCTCGGCCCTTGTGCCGGTTCCAAACGGCTTGCGACAAGATTTCCCCACTAGGCAATGTTCGCAAGTCGACATTTCAACCTTTGAAACCTTGGATAGAAGGCCACGTTTGGCAAGTCTATCCATACGCGTTGGTCCAATATGACCAAGCCTTGCATGCCAACAAATCACATCAGACTCATAAGTCTTAGAATTTGCAATAAGGAAATTTTCATTACACGAGGAATCATACATTGTACTCATTACAATAAATCCTTTAAATACAAACCCAGTACCAATAAGAGTATTATTACAACTTAAGTCCACATTACAATCATGAAAAAACCAGTTATAGCCAAGACCCATTAACACGACCACAGATATTATATTCCTTCGAATATCTGGAGCGAAGAGAACATCATGAAGTAGGAGAGTGCGGCTGTTGTCCAAGACTAGCTTGCAAGTCCCAACGCCTTTCACTTCAACACGTGTGTTGTTTCCTACATAGATTCACTTCGTTCCTTGGGGTATCCGGTGATACTCCACGAAGGACCGTCTGTCCCTTGCTATGTGGTCGGTGGCACCTGAATCAATTATCCAAAATGGATTAGATTCCACAAGAAATATTGAACTAGAAACATATATGTAACTAGTATATTTACAAGTTACCTCGTCGCCTCCACTCGTACACGAACGAGCATAGTGACCGAGCTTGTTGCACTTGAAGCACTTGATTCTCTTCAAGTCTTTCTTCTTGTGCCATTTCTTGTGCCCACCCTTATGTTTGGGTTTCTTGATAGACTCAGGTTGCTTATTACGTTCATTGGTAGACTTCGAACGATCTTTCCTTTTCTTTCCCCCGTGTGAGGAACTAGCAACCATGTGCACTTCTGCACTTGGCTTGGCAGCCGCAAGCCGCTCTTCCTCTAATTCGAGGTGCTTGGAAACATCGCTGAAGGTCTTGATGCTCTCATTGTGAGTGATATGCATTTTCATTTGGTCCCACCCATTTGGTAGGGAACGTATGACTGCTTGGATTTGTTGCTCATCAGTGAGCACATGACCTGCGTCCTTTAACTCCGAGATAAGATTCGCCATATGTCGCAGATGTTTCCCCATGGAATGATCTGGACGTTTCTTATATGAATCGAACCTTATAGTTAAGGCGCGAAGTTTGGACACCGATGTGCCACCGAACTTCTCCTCTAGCTTGGACCATAAGTCCATGGCTAGGTCAGGTTCTCGGAAGATGCGCATTATGTCATCAGCCATACTGGACAATAACGTAATGCGGGCTATCTTGTTCTTCCGAGACCAAGCATCAAAAGCTTCCTTGTCTCGTCTGTGTTGGGCCGTAGTGCCCAACTCGGGTTCAATCATGACGTTCTTTAGAGTCTCGAGCACTTCTTGCTCCTCCAGAACGTATTGTATCTTAATGGACCAAAGTTTGTAATTATTGCCGTTGAGTTTTTCACCTCTGTTTAACTCAGCGACGATATTCTTTGAAGCGGAAGACATTTTACTTTTAAAATGCTACAAAAGACACAAAAACAAAAGGTTTGATCAAAAACATTGCATTGAAAATTCTTAAAATAAATACAATTCCCACTTGAAATGAGAATAGAATATCCCATTTGGATAGTTCTAATTTCAACTCCCACTTGGAATGTTATTTACAATTTGATAAGTTACTTTCGAAAAATATTGAAAATGTTACTCTAGAATCGGAAAGGTCACTACGTTTCCAATCACCATCTAGAGTAACTTTCAATATTTCCCCATCACTTTATCAAATGCTAGTACTCTTATAGTACTTCGCAGCGGAAAAGCGTTTTTTAAAAACGTATGTTTCAAAACGTATGAAAACGTATTTTTCAAAATTGTATATTTCGACTTAGTACCCTTATGATACTAGCGAAATATTCGGCAATCCCTGGCCATTTGCCGGGGTAGAGCCGTAGCCGTGCCAAGGCCGGATCCCCCTTGTGAGGATTTTAATGGAAGGGAGAAGAAGAACATAAGGATGCCTTATGCAAACTTATGGCATTGAAAGTATGAATGAATGCCTTACCCTTGGGTCCTATTTATAGGCTTTATGGGTAGTTATTGTAGGAAATAACTAAATATAAGCTTATTAGCCTATATTAGCACATCCATTTATCCTCTTCTTCATTCACTTATCAAGTGCCTTTATGCACTTATAAAGTGGCTTTTTCCACTTATCGAGTGGCTTTTTCCACTTATCGAGTGGTCCTTTTCACACAAGAAAAGGTTCCATTCGTGCACGCTTTCGTGCACGCGACATCTGAGGTCCGTATACCCTCATACATCCCCTCATGGGTGTATTCATGTCGTCCATATCCAACAATCACTTCATCGGCATGCGGCCTTTATGGACACTGTTGTGATTAGGTTCGCTATGAAGACCAAGGAGCTTGAAGTGATTAAAAAAGGAGGCTGTTTGGAAGCTAAAACAAGAGTAGTTCAAATTTGCCAACTTCGGTGCTCAAGCAGAGACCTTGAAGAAAAGTCTGGACAAGCTAGATAAAGCTCGCGTTCTGGTAGAAGAAAAAGTAAAGGAAATGGCTAAGGAGAAGGAGATCTCTGAGAAGAGGGCTTCCGAGCTCCAAGCGCGGATAGATGATCTGGAAAAGGTTAATATTGTTGAGATAAAGAAAGTTATTTTCACTGAATGTGAAGAAAACGAGCTTGTCACAGCCCTAACAAATGCTCTCAAAAATGGCTTCAACAAATGTCAACGTGAGATAGAAAGAGTTTGTCCGAATGTTGAGATCTATTTTTCAAAGCTGTCCATGGTCTTTAGTCACGAAGAAGATTCTTCGTCAAAAATGGAGAATGAGACGTTTCTAGAGATGCCTCTTGTTCTGAAGGTCATCGGTCTTAAGAAAAATAAAGTTGAATGACGATGTAATGATGCGTTGACATCGTATTATCACATGCTTGTCTTCCTTTTATGATGAGATGAAGCTTTCTTTCTATGTTCATTAATTCCTAGTGCCTCTAACTTTATGAGTTTGGCTAAGTTAATGTCACGTTCCGGTGCCCAAAAACGGGAACATAGGGTGACGGTCGCGGTACGGGAGTACCAAGCGTTAATGCACTACAAGAAATTAGCAGGCCACTGCAACTGCTAGAACAACACAGGCAAGTAAAGCAGGTGCAAAGGTAAAGCACGAACTGTAAAGCTCCAGCACAACACAAAAAGTACGGCGAGGCGGCGGCAAGCAACAAGCGGGAGCGTACAAGTGCACATCACAGACCATCTACTATCAACACACCACAACATCATATACTATATAAATACTAACATCATGGGCACGGGGCACAAAAGTTGTGGGGAAGACAGAAGTAATTGCTCAAAAAAACTACCCCGACGGTACATCCGAGCCATCTGCTTTGGGCTCCTGGCCAGGAAGAGTCGCCCTAAGGGCGTCGGTAGTCTAGCTGGTGAGCTGTAATCCCTGAACCTGTACCTGGAGAGTGTGGGAAAGGGACACGTCACAGTGTGTCTAGTATGAAACTCAACCACACAAGCCATAATCACAATACAATACATGGGTCACTAGAACTAGTTTGTTAAATTAATGTTCGTTATTTGGAACCAAAACATCAAGTGGGACACAAGGGAGCTGGACCTCATTCATAAGGAAGGTGGAAAGAATCTCCAACTCTCTGGCGTGCTAGCTCGTTAGGAGCCATCGTAACCCAACCTCTCACCTCGACCCCAAAGGGCCACGACCTCGAAAGGCCAAAGGAACCGTATACCCCAAAGGGGTCGACCACTCCCCGCGGTAAGAGGTCCAAAGAAAACAACCTTGAAAGTCCAGTCCACTCTATGTCCACCTAATGCTTTGGTTTCCCCACCCCATTCCCTAAGATGCTCACCCACCTTATGATGGAAGGAGGCATCCCGGGCTTTCATTTTAATTACTTATCAACTTGCATAGCATCGGGTTTATATGAAACGTAAAGGTATAAGTTAAATGACGTCCTTAAATGTAACAAGTCACACCAACGACATCACATGTAAAAGCAACACCACCAAAGAGCACTGGAAACATTTCCGTAATAGCCATCAAGGCATAAGCAAGAGAACTATTCATCATTCGCTTGAATGGACACATAAAGGAGTGAAACATAACTACGAGCAACTTTCAAGGAAACAAACCATAGAAAGAACATGCAATGGAAAGAACAACTTCACATATGATTTCCAATCTTAATTGGAAGGAAAAGAAAGACAACTAAGGTAGAATGCAAGCAATGGATTAGTTTAGTTAAAATTTTATACGATTTAGAAGAGGGTTTAGCCTACACTTCAAATACAAGTGAAATTCTTAAGCACATCTTGTGGAATTCCATAAGGGCTATTTAGCGTTTTACTTATTTCTATATTTGACAAAAACCCTCTTACGGTAGAATCATGGTTTTGTCATTAGGCTTAGTTTTTTTTCCAAAGGAGCTTTTAAAATACTTCATGTAGTACCTACTAATGAGGCTTAGACTTACTATTAGTTATTGGAAAAATAAACTTCTTGACTAGATTTGAATATTCATAAGACCCTCTTACTAAGTTTATGGAGAAACACACTTGTCTATAGGAGTGACACCAATTTGATATGAAAATTCAAGGTTTAACATAAGGGAAACTTGTAGGAACTTATAGGTGGTCACAATTGAGGTACTTACACTATCTAAACTAATCTAGAGCTTCTAATTTGGGTGTTGAGAAAAACCCTCATACTAAAATTTTATTTTAAACATGGAGTTATAAGGGAATTAGTAAATGATATTATGTGTAATTTTCCTACCTTAAGTTTTTAGGGCTTAGGATGTTATAGGGATGCTTACAAATTGCTCACGAAAATTTCGGCAGAGTTTCTCTTGTATTTATCACGATTTCCCAATTACAACATAAGTATAACTCAAAGATACACATGCTACAAACACAAAAATAGAATCTTGCTCATAGATTCATAGGAGGAATAAGAATCAACAACCACACCATGAATCCAACAACATTAAGCTTGACCCTCTTCTCAATTTACTCCAAATAACAAATTGTACCGAGGATTAAAGAACAAACATGAAATTCTACACTTAGCCTCAAATTGGGAGCATGTTGAGAATCCTACGTTGTTCTTGCTTGTGGATGGTTGTAGGAGAGCTAATGAAACCCCCTTGATGTGTGGTACAAGAACCCTCTTCTTCTTCCTCCAATCCTCTTCTCTTTCTCTCTTTCTTTCTCTCATTTCCCTTCTTTTTCTTTTGATTTTTGCTTGTTTTTTCTTCTTTTTTTGTCCCCAGGTTTCGCCCCCCCAGCATCCAATGCATGCAAGTGATAGGGGAAAAAAGAAAGAAAAAAAAACAGAATGGATAATTGTAGAAGTTTGTAGAAGAAAGGGGGAAAACAAAATATCTTTAAGGCTTCCATTTATTTACAAGTGTGCCATGCCAAAGCCCCTAATTAAAAAAACCTCTCAACTAAGTGGGTTAATTACAAGGTTTCCATCACCCATTGGGAGCTCATCATTTTCGTTATTTACAAGTATGCCATTGTCATTCATCACTTTGGGTGTAATTGCAACTAATTGGATATGTAAGTAAACTTGGTCCAAATTAGTGGCTAGTGTGTGAATTTTCCCCACACTAGAAGGAGGAATAGTTGTATTATCACTAAGGATCATTACACCCTACCCTCCTTAAAGAAATTCCGTCATAGGAATTCAAAACAAGAAAGATGGTCTTATATCTACTTAGCAGACATACGAAAGATCTTAAACAAACAGATGAGGATACTTCTCCCTCATTTCATCCTCTCTCTCCCAAGTTGATTCTTCGAGAGATTCTTGTTGCCACATGACCTTGACCAAATTAATAGCCTTATTCCTCAACATCTTCTGTCGCCGATCAAGAATTGCCATTGGTTGCTGTTCATACGTTAGGTTTGGACGTAATTCAATCTCTGAGTAGTCCACAACATGACTAGGATCTCCAATATATTCTCTTAATTGCGATACATGAAACACATCACGTACACCTTCAAGATGTGGCGGCAGCACTAACCAATAAGCCACTTTGCCTATCCGGGCTGCAACTTCAAACGAGCCTATATATCTCGGGCTCAACTTCCCATGTTTACCAAACCGGATCGTTCCACGGACTAGTGATATCTTCAAGAATACATAATCACCAGGCTGAAATTCAAGTGGACGCCGCTTCGTGTCCACCCAGTGCTTATAACGGTCTCGGGCTACACGGAGATTCTCTCTAACCGTCCACACTACATCCACTGTAGCAGTCACTAGGTCTGGGCTCAAATTTTCACCATCTCTCACATCATCCCAGCTCAGAGGCGATCGTCAATTCCTACCATACAAAGCCACATAGGGAGCCATACCAATGCTTTCCTGATAACTGTTATTATAAGCAAATTCCACTAGACGGAGATGGTCCTCCCACGACCCCTTGAAATCCAACATGCAAGCCCTAAGCATGTCCTCCAATATTTGAATGGTGTGTTCCGACTGTCCATCTGTCTATGGGTGATATGCGGTACTGAACTTTAAATGGGTCCCCAAACTGGCCTGCAAGCTCCTCCAGAAGTGAGATGTAAATCTAGTATCACGATCCGATACAATGCTCATATGAACTCCATGCAACCTTACAATTTCTTCCATATACTTTCGAGCTAAGACTTCTGTAGACTGGCCAAGTCAAAATGGAGTAAAGTGTGCTGACTTAGTCAATCGGTTGATAATCACCCACATAGCATCATTCCCCTTCGGAGTACGCGGTAGGCCAGTCACAAAGTCCATGGTTACATGTTCCCACTTCCACTCTGGTATCGAAAGGGGTTGCAATAAGCCTGCGGGTCTCTGGTGTTCTGCTTTCACCTGCTGGAAAAATAGACACGAAACCATGCTCTTCGCCACACTTCCTTTCATCCCATGCCACCAGTAGTATCGTCACAGATCCTTATACATTCTGGTCCCTCCATGGCGAATAGAATAAGGAGAATTGTGTGCCTCCTTCAGCAGCTCTTCTCGAATATTTTTCGCTGGCATACACACCCTATTCCCAAACCTTAAGGAACCATCCTCATGAATATAAAAGTCTTTCCAACGCCCTGCCTCGACTTGTTCTCAAATCTGCTTCAGTTTCACATCGTTCAGCTGATCAACCTTAATTCTATCCATTAGGTCTGATTGAATCTGCAAACCCAACATATCTACCCTGTCGCCTGGAAGGATCACTTCAACATCCATCTGTCTTAAATCTCCTCGAAGCTGAGGCTGCATAGTCAACCTCATCACAGCCGGTAGTCGACTAAGAGCATCAGGCACCACATTCACCTTCCCTGGATGGTACTGCAAATCAATGCCATACTCAGCCATTAACTCAAGCCAACGGCGTTGCCTCATGTTTAACTCCTTCTGAGTGAAGACACATTACAAACTTTTATGATCAGTATAGATCTTTACATGTTCGCCCAGTAAGAAATGTCTCCACAACTTAAGGACATATATGACGGCAACCAGCTCTAGGTCTTAGGTAGGATAATTCTGCTCATGCACCTTCAGCAATCTGGAAGCATACGCTACTACTCGTCCATGTTGATGAATGACACAGCCAAGCCCATTTTCTGAAGCATCACAGTAAATTTTAAAGCTGCCTGATCGGCCAGGAATTGTCAATATTGGAGCAGGGATTAATCGACGATTCAGTTCCTCAAATGTGCACTGACACTTCTCTGACCACACATAAGGTACGTCCTTCTTAGTCAGATGAGTCAAAGGTGAGGCGATCTTGGAGAGTCCTTGATAAACTTCCGATAGTATCTGGCCAACCCCAAGAAACTCCTGATCTAGGGATGTGCCAATTTTCTACTACAGCGACCTTCTCTGGGTCGACAGATACTTCCTCTCCTGTAATAATGTGTCCCAGGAATGCGACCTTCGTCATCCAGAATTGACATTTACTAAACTTAGCGTACAACCGATGCTCTCTGAGAGTATTCAACACCATTTGCAAATGCTCAGCATGTTCATCCTCAGTCTTCGAATACACTAAAATGTCATCAATAAAGACTACCACAAACTTATCCAAATAATCAAAGAAGACCTGATTCATCAGCCTCATAAAGGTTACCGGGGAATTAGTTACTCCGAATGGCATCACCAAGAATTCATAATGCCCATACCGAGTTCTAAACGCCGTCTTCGGAACATCCGATCCACGCACCTTCACTAGATGATAACCACTTCGTAATCCAGCTTCGAATACACTCATGATCCACCGAGCTGATCAAAGATGTCATCAATCCGAGGAAGGGGGTACATGTCTTTCACTGTCACTTTGTTTAGATACCTGTAATCAATGCACATCCTCCGAGTTCCATCCTTTTTATTTACTAACAGCACTGGTGCTCCCCAAGGGGATAAACTTGGACGTATCAGTCCTCTATCAGACAAATCAGTCAACTGGTCTCGAAGCTCAACTAATTCAGGTGGAGACATACGATAAGGAGCTTTTGCTATCGACTGTGCGCCTGACAATAGTTCAATAATGACTTCTAAAGACCTATCTGGAGGTAGTCCGAAAATATCATCGGGAAATACATCTGGAAATTCCTGAACTACCTTAGGCAAAAGTATTTCTTCATCCATCGCCATCTCCAAGGACGTCGCCTTAAATTTCAAGGGTTCCAGAGCCCGAGTACCACTACAAAAGTCAAACTCTGGGTGGCCTGGGATTCGGAAGACTACCCTCCTTAATCTACAGTCTATGGTCGCATAAAACATCCCCAACCAATCCAATCCAAATACTGCCTCATAATCTGGTAGTTCGATCACGAGAAAGTCTGCATATAGCTCTCGACCTCCTATCTCCACAGAGCAATTCCGTAATCCTGACACACTACATATCACACCATTACCCGTATGCACATTCCACTTAGCAGCAAAAGAATCAACAACTATAGAATGCTTCACCACAAACCCCTTGGATAAAAAACAATGTGATGCTCCAGAGTCAAACAAGGACCAGGCTGGATATGAAGCTACTCTAACCATTCCTATAATAGCACAGCACAAACAACTAACCATCTAGCAATAGCTAAACATAGACCATGAAATACAAGGATTAGGGTTAGGGTCATACCAACGATCACCTTTCCTAAGTGCTCGGCCTCCACCGCTGTCATCTGAAACTGTGGCAGCCTCTGCGGAGCAGGAGCCTGCCTATGGAAGTCACGACGTGGAGGCCTCCCTGGAGGTCCCCTTGGAGCAGTCGATCACGGCCCCGACGGCAGTGGAAGAGCCAACCACTGCGGTACCGGTGGAAGAGCCCTCGACCGAGGCAGTGCAGCTGCTATTGGTCCTGGTGCCTCCATAGGCCATCTCCGTCGGGGGCAATTCCTACTGAAGTGCCCCATCTCACCGCAGGTGTAGCACTGTCTACCCATAACCCTACAATCCTTGGCTGCATGCCCAGGCTTCCCACACCTCGAGCAAGCAGGCCCCCTCTGAGGTACTGGTGGATATCCTGATTGCTTAAAGGTCACCTGGTGAGTTAGGCGAGGATCAGCTCTCTACGGTGCTACAGGTCGTCTGTCGACGACTGGAAGCTTTCTCGGACTCCTCAAGTGTAGCTCGTACCGTTGAGTCGCGCTAAGCACTGCCTCGTATGTCAATAGGTCCTGTGTAGCCATAGCCCCTCTGACCTCTGGGTCCAGACCCATGCGGAAGCGTCTAGCTCGAGTAGCATCCGTCGCCACTAACTCTGGGGCATATCTGCTCAAAAGAGAGAACTCTGCATCATATTCGTCTCCCGTCCTGCGGTCCTGGGTCAGGTGCTTGAACCACTGCCTCAACTCATCCCTCGCCTCCCCTAGAAGGTAATGGGCCTCAAACCTCTCCCTGAAGGTTTTTCACTCCACTATCCCTGTAAAATGCCTCTCCTGGGCATCCCACCAATCTCGGGCTTAATGAGTCAACTGTCCCTTGACCAACTCTACCCATGCCTCAGGGGGTATGCCAGCCAAAGTCAAGTCATCCTCTGTGTGACGCAGCCACTCATCGACCTCTAGGCTGGTCT
This sequence comes from Scilla litardierei, assembly GCA_030789695.1. Lineage (NCBI taxonomy): Eukaryota > Viridiplantae > Streptophyta > Magnoliopsida > Asparagales > Asparagaceae > Scilla > Scilla litardierei. The sequence continues at coordinate 325,026,222 of CM061141.1, forward strand.
CTCTGCCAGAAAAGTACACTGACCGCAAATATCGGAACTGCTTGTAACTCGGGGCCTTCGGTGCAAGCGCCTTGTGTCCAGCTGCCCTGTCCTCCAACCGCTGCAAGTAGTCCAAAATCCCCATCAGGACCTTCACCATCAAGGCTGACTCTGAGGTCCGGTCTACCAAGCTACCTGATCACTCCTTATTTTACACCTTTTCCCGCATGTTTGCATGCCATTTAGATCGCCCAAATCATGTTTTTCACGATATATCGATGATATTGCGATGCTTTTCACGATTTGTTGTTTTTGTCGCATTTCAGGTGATTTGGCGCGATTTGGAGTGATCTCGAGATGCGCTTACTCTAGACGGTCAGCGACGACCTCCCCGAGGGGTATTTTGCTGATGGAGAGGAGCGGAAGAAGAATGGACGTCGCAGGAGCGACGAGGAGGCCAAAATAAGCAATCTGGGCATTTTTTGTGTCTCACTCGGCCGAGTGGAGGAGCCACTCGGCCGACCAGCGAGACACCGCTCGGCCGACCAGATCAGACACGATTTACCTGTGCACTCGGCCGAGCGACGGAGACCACATCGGCCGAGTGACTACATCACGTCCGCCCGAGTGGCGCCCAGACGAAGCCCTTCAAAAATCTCCAAGTTTCTGTTTTTCGGCTGCCTGAGCTTCAGAAGACCCACTCGGCCGAGTGGCTTATCCCGTCTGCCCGAGTACAATGAAGCCATCGGCCGAGTGACGACAACTCACTCGGCCGAGCCGCCCCCGAAGTAGAGACCCCTGAAGGCCCCGACTTACTGGAAAATTACAGGGTTTCTCACTCGGCCGAGCGACTTTTGTCACTCGGCCGAGTGCGATGCGCTGCCTGTAGCGAAAACTGCGGAAAACAGGCTGTGCAGGGGTATTTTGGTCACAGTTTTTGGACGATTTTGGGGGCTATTTAACCCCTGTTTTTATCCTAGTTTTGGGAGCTTCTCCTTAGATTTTTTGCAGCTTTTTAGATCTACTTTTTAGCTTTATTTTGGAGATTGGAGAGAAGACAATTTTTGATTTTTGTTGGATTAATTGAAGAACTCCATTGGTTTGTCTATCTCTACTCTAAAAATTCTATTTTTATTGCATATCTCAATATTGTGATGAATTCTATTACTTATTTCATTGATTATTTTTGTGATCTTGCTATGAATTGTGAGTAGTCACCACGTCTTGGGGCGTGGGGATGAACCCTACAAGCCCAACTTCATATTTGTGATGAATTAGTAGAAATTTTGCTAGAATTGATATTTAGAGATTAGGTTGGGATCGATTTACTACGGATAGCTAGGAGTTCATACCGATTGGGATTTGCAAGAGATTGGATCCCAATTCGATAGGAAACCCTAGAAATCCGAATTGGGTTGGAATCGAATTTCCGTAGTATCGGTTTGCAAGAGATTGGACCGATACTAGGGTTTCCGGTTGCAATTCCGTGCCAATACCCGTTTGCAAGAGATTGGACGGGTAGGAACTATCCCAATCTAGATCGCGAGCCGAGTTTGCAAGAGATTGGGCTCGGTGAGCGATTGAACGATGATGTTGACCCTAATGCTAGCTTTCATAGGCTAGGGTTTGCAAGAGATTGGACCCAAACCTAGGATAGCTATAGACCGGCAACAGCGCGAGAGCGTGAGCTTGGTTCTACATTCAGTTGCAACTAGTTCATCCAAAATCCTAATCTAGCAATTTTAATACCGATGGACCACATTTATGAGATACGGTGAGTAGCGGGGATTCCCCATTCCCTAGACGTTCTTTATTTGATTTGATATTACTGCACTTTGTCTGACGATTGTGACAGGATCTCCAGAGGCAAATCTCTCTTCTTAGATAACCAGGTTGATTGGAACAAGCACGGTCATTCGTCCTCCCTGTGTTCGATATCCCGCTCGCCGCTACACCGTGCGCTTGCGGTAAAACTACAACCGTCGCCTCGGGCGTGTATCCGGGGTGCGATCAAGTTTTTGGCGCCGTTACCGGGGAGGCGATTGCGTTTGATTCTTTCTCACCCTAGCTATTTTTTTATTATTATTTTATTATTATCATTATTTTTATTTCTTATTTCTCACCTAACCCTTCCACGGTACTAATCATTTCTTTGAAACTCTGTTTCCCCTGTGCATGTACACGAGATCTACGGCGGACCCTGCAGCTATCTTATTTGATCCCGAGATCGAACGTACCGCGCGGAGACTTAGAGCGGAAAGGAGACAAAATCCGGAAGGGGGGTTTATGACCAACCCGGAAACTGCGGACCAATTAGCGGCAAGGATGGCGAGGATAATTTCTATTCGAGATAGGCTTCGGCCTAAGACCTCTTCCACTACCTCATCCATTGCCATGCCGGAGTTGGCGGCTGACAAGAACTTCGAGCTAAAGACTGGATTAGTGGTTCTGATGCAGCAGGATCCATTTCATGGGAATGCCCATGAAAATCCTCATTACCACATACAATTGTTCTTGTCGAAGTGCGCCACATTCCAGATGCCGGGGGTCTCCATCGATGCCATCAGACTGCGCCTCTTCCCCTTCACGCTAAAGGACAAGGCACTCTATTGGTTGAGGATGCAAGCTGAGGGTGTTTTTACCACTTGGGACGAGTTGGCGAGTGCATTCATCGACAAGTTCTATCCGCCCTCCAAGACGGTGAAGATTCGGAGTGCTCTCATGTCCTTCAAGCAAGGACCCCAAGAGACGCTCTATGAGGCTTGGGAGCGTTTTAAGGATCTGCAGCATCAATGACCGCACCATAGTATAGAAGATTGGGAGCTAGTGCATAGCTTCTACAATGGTCTCCAACCGGGGACCAAACAAATTATTGATGCCGCGGCGAATAGTGCTATCTTGTCAAAGACTCCCGAAGAAGCTACGGCCCTAATTGAGGAGATGGCCTCAAATAATCAACAATGGGGCGATGAGCGAGGACACTCTACGTCCTCCTTGAAGCCGACTAGTATCTATGAGGCGAAGGCCGTGGCGGAGCTTATGAGCAAATTTGATTCTCTCCACAAGGCAGTGGAGAGATTGGAGAAGTTTATCACGGAGCCCCAAGGAGCCCCATCCACCTCCGCACCGACCAACCAAATGTGTGATTGGCAAGACCAATCTCAAGCCATGTACGTGGGAGGAGAGCAAGGAGAAGGATCTTTGGAGCAAGTACAATATGTCGCGGGGAACCAAGGATATTGGGCCAATCCGGCCGCAAGAAATCATCCCGGATTCTCTTACGCCAACAATGAAGGAGCTTTGAACCCGCCACAACCACCACCTCAACAAGCTCGACCACCACCACCCCAACAACAAAACTATCCACCGAGGGGGCCTACTCAACAAAACTTTCAACCAAAGCAACAAGTTCCACCATATAGGCCGCCCGGATACAATCAAGGGTGGAGGAATCAAAATCAAAACCCTCCACAAGCTCAACAATGATCCGACTTCGAAGCTAGAGTGGAGGCGTTCATGGTCGAGCAAAATAAAGTCAATGCTACATTGAAGGCGGGGCAAGACTCTCTTAATACCGTTGTGGCTCAAATATCGGAGCAATTGGCGTTGCTCAATCGGAACACTCAACGATTGCCGGCGCAACCCGAGCAAAACCCACGGAGCAACACCGGCCACATCAATGCCGTAGTTGCCGTAACCACTAGAGGCGGGAAGGATACCACCCCCGCCATGATTCCTACCGAGAAGCCCGTGGAGGAAAGTTTGGAGCTGATTGAGCCGGTAGTTGAAGTTGATAAGGAGAAGGAGCCACAAGAAAAGGAGAAATATAGAACGGAGCAATTGATCGAGGAGAGGCGCTTCATGACGCCGGTCCCATTCCCCCAAAGGCTAGCGAGAGCGAAAATGGAGAAAAGGCTAGCGAAGTTCCTCGAGTATCTAAGAGGAGTTAGCCTCAATATTCCCTTCCTCGACGCCATCGTGGAGATCCCCACATATGCTAAATTCTTGAAGGACTTGATTTCGGGGAGAAAGATGAAGGAGAAGATCATGCTAGCCGAGGAGGGCTCTTGGTTCACCAAGAGAGAGAAGGAGCCGGCCAAATTTAAAGATCCGGGGAGTTTTCGGATTCCTTGCACCTTGGGCGGCGTCCCTCTTCAAAAGGCGTTGGTTGATCTTGGGGCGAGTGTGAGCCTCATGCCTCTCTCCATGTTCTTAAGGCTAAATACCGGGACGAAGTTGAAACCTACCGACATGCGCATTCAATTGGCAGATGGGCGAATAACAAGGCCGGTAGGGATCGCCGAAGATATACCGCTACAAGTCCCGGGTGGAATATGCTTGCCATGTGACTTTGTGATCATGGACGTTAAGGAGGAGGGCGATACATCATTGATACTTGGACGCCCGTTCCTCGCCACTGCCGGAGTAATTGTTGACGTGCGCGAAGGCACCCTAACTTTAAACGTCGGCAACATCGAGGTGGAGCTCCACATTCCTAAGGCTATGAAGCACATGCCTTACCACGAGGAACTTGACTACATGGACCTCCTTGATGAGGTGATAGAGGAGGCGATCCCCCACTCAATTGGCGCTCTTTTTGATGAAGATTTAGAGGAAGGCCCGGATTTAGGCCAAGATGAGAAGATAGATGATTCCCCCGACCTCTCCGCTGAAAATGATGAAGGCGACGCTGATGTCGCAAGGATTCGAGAGCTATGCAAGCTCTCGAAATTGGATTCTCCGAAGAAAGCTCCGCCGGTACGGAAACCGGCGTCACCGGTGAATATGTAACGGCCAGTTTCTGTATATACGTACTTTCATACGTATTTAATTAGTATAGTGATTTAATAGAGTAATTAATGATTTTATTATTATTATTATTGATGTTGTTATTATTATCCGTAGCTCGAGCAAGTGATTTAACGATCGTGTTATATCTTCTCTAACTTGTGATTGATGTTGGTTGCAGAGGCGAAATCGTGTTAATCAAATCACATCTTCGATCTTCGCTAATCAAATCTTAGACCTAGAAGTAAATCCAAACTGATCCTGATCTAAAATGTCCAACAGATTCATTGAATCAAACCGTAATCAGATCTATTATCGTAAGCAATAAGTCCAAAAGAATTATCCTAATCTTATGTTATCTTAATAATCATCTATTTCTAACCATATATTATCTAAATCCTAATCACTGAATCTATCCAATAACCAAATCTCATCCAACGAATCCTAACGAAATCGTTTCCTGCCATCCAATCTTAACCTAACGAATGTTAATCGTAATCTTAACAAAATCCAATCCTAACCCAAACTTTCAAATCAAAACGATTTCCAAATCTAATCCAAATCCTAACACATTATATCTCGACCCACCAAATCTTATTACGGGAATCACTAATAGAAATCGACTGTCCCAATCAAAATATCCTAATCAAATCGATCCTCTTAGTCTAACCTTGACTTGCTTATTTTCTAAATCAGATCATAACATGACTATTCTAATTAAGCAAATTTCCCTAATCAAATCTGAATCGTGAATCAAACATATTAACCAGATTATCTCTTAACCAAACCAATTTCAAGTTCAACTCAAATCAGATCCTAACAACCGTGAGTAAGGGCCTGTTTCTTTCCCGTGAAAACGAACGGAGAAAGCAAAATTAGCTCCTGTTCATGGTCAAATCAAGGCACAATCCGCATTTGTGTTCCAATCGCCAAAATTCACGAAGGCCAGCTTCTCCCCGCGTTGCTGAGCTGGAGTCGCGCATCGCGCGACTGCGCAATCCCCGTAAAATACGGGGATTTCGCTGCTGTGAGGTGAGAAAGCAGGGTGCGGGTCCCACTTTCCACTCTCTCCTTTGTTTTGTCCAATTACAGCAATTCCCGCCCTTTTTTTCCTCTTTTTTAATTACAATTAATTAATTAGTGGACCCCACATCAAACTTTCCCATACAACTTTCTCAACAAAAGAAACACACTAACACAAGAAAGTTGTGTGGAGCCCACATACAATTCTCAAACCCACTTTCCAACCCGTAGACCCCACATCAAGATTCCACCAAGATTTACTATTCACAACAGTAAATCTCAACCCAAAGTAAACAAAAGAAACAGGCCCTAAATACACCTCCCTAAATCCAATCACATCTTGTGTACGATATTAACTCATAACAAGATTTAAGAGAAATCCTAATAAATATTTTCCAACTAAACCCAGTTTATCAAATCTTACCATATCCTAACAATTTTAATTATCCCTAACTATCCTAACTTAATAACTGTTACATATTTTTTCTAATCCTAACTAAATCCCACGTCACCCTCTCCCTCATGCATGCGGATCAACCCGTTATCCACTAGCTGATGTCCGGTCGTACATATTTTAGTGTGTATCTTGCTTTTGGTTGTGTATTTCTTCTCGTGTTTGGTTTTATTATTGTATCTTCGTGGCTCTAGCATGTGCCCGAACCCCGTTATCACGACCCCCTCGGAGGCGCGATCGCCCATGTATAATTATAAAAAAAGAGGGAGTGGACTATTCGAATTAAGTTTTAAAAAATGCACTAGGCTTGTTACACATACTACTTATTTTATATCAAATATTAGTGGGTAACTATATTCTGTTAATTAGCTTTGAGAGATCTAAATGAATCAAAATCCTAATCTATTAGCCAACAAATCCAAACTGCCCCATCTTTTCTCCACTTCCCACGTCACCCGTACCATCTCTCCCACTTCTCTAGCCCACGTCTTCACCCATCTAGGCCACAAGTACAACCTCACGCACAAATAATATGATAGGAGAACTTTTAGAAACCCTTGCTTCACGTGCAGCCGCCCCCACCTATTTCTATATAATAAACCCTAAGACTACAACACACAGCCGTAGACTCCCCTTCGAGGTCGTCGTCCTCCAACCTCGCAGCAGCCCCCGTTCGAAACCCCAGGCCCCCTCCGACCAAAACCTCACCCATCTCAACCGCCACCCTCACCGGAACCGACCGCCCAGCCACCGTCTTCCCGACGCCACTCAAGTCCTTCAGGCGAACCACAACCCTCCACAAGCTCCGGCACCGAGTTTCTTCTCATCGCTACACTGCCATCGTCCCGAAGAACCCCTGCAACCGCCCCAGGAGCCCATGAACCCGCCACCGGACACCCCACTCGACAGCACCCCCTTCTCACAATTCGCCACCGCAAACCCCCAGTGCACCCGTCAGCCGTGCCATCGCTGACTCTTGCCGCAAGCCTCCCCCTCGCCAGGCCGCACCCCCGCCACCCGCTGCTTCACCCCAAAACAGAGGAGCCTCTGCCATCTGCAGGCTTTCAGCCCGTCCCGACGCCGCCTCGCCTTCCACCCTTCACCGCCGGCATCCCCTTGCTCTGAGCCTCCCCTCCCTCTCCGACCACCTCGGAGGAGAACGACGTCGTGGTCGCTTCCCATCGGAGCTACGCCGTACCGTAGCCAACCTGCAATGTGTCCATCCACCTCGAAATCAAATCCCAGTAAGTTCATATAAGTTTTGTTTTATAAACAGGGTAGCAGACTAGCAGTACTTTATAACATTCTTTATAATATTATGTGAACAGTTCCATCAGAACATATGAACAAGTATCGTTAGTCTGTATGTTAATTAATTCAGTAGATAGTTAAGATGGAGTATCATAATATATGTTACGACTTTAATGTAAATGGCTACATTGTTCATACGTGAGTAGTGCCACCTTATCATTATGCCATGTTAAAAGAATTGACAAGAAAGTTTGGTTAGTGGTATGGGTCAGTAGGAATATAGCTGTTAAGTACTATAATAATTCTGACAACCTGTATATATGGGGACAATATTTATATATTTGAAGACCTAATAAACTGATTAAGAACTGTTAACTTAATACCTTAAAACTTAATGGCGCAGATAAATCGTGCCCTTGTTGCTACCGCCTGGACATCCGTAATCCCTACGACAGGCAAGTGTGCTTTTACATATTTTATAACCATTCCAGTTAAATTGCTTAACATGAAGTATTATGTGTGCAAGTGTACATCTTTACATATTTTATAATCGTTACAGCTAAATTATTTAAACTGGGATGTGTGATATGCAAGTGTGCAATTTACAGTTTTTAAATATCGTCACCTCATGAATTGCTAGTATTGCTCCATTCCACGTTGCATGCTCTGCTTGTACACTATTGACTGAATGGTTATTGACGAAATGTGTATCATGGAAAATATTGACGGAACGAAATGCTCGAACTTGTGAAATTGTAAATTCGTGCGCCCAAGAGGCGAAATAGTGAAATCGTGATGTCATGTGAGTTGACAACTTCGTGCTTGTAATACGACTAGGCCGGCTCGTGTTCCGGAAAACTTTTGGGTGGGGTTAGGGTTGAACGGCTACTAAGCGTATGTAGGGGTCATGTCTTCAAGAACACCACCTATACGGTGGGCTAGTATCAATCGCGATTATACCCCCGCGTGAAGAATGACTTACTCATCACGTCTTAAAGGCGGGAACCCTAGGAGTGAATAGAAACACGGACGTGAAATTACAAATTGCCAAGTCATTACGTTCAACTTGCTTAGAACTGCCATGTTATTTGATGAACACACACACTTGCCATGTTTACTGCTGTACACACACACTTGCCATGTTTACTGATGCACACACACCATTGCCATGTTTACTGATGTACACACCACACTTGCCATGTCATTTGCTGTACACACACTTATCATGCTTATTGCTGTACACACCCACTAGTGCCATGCTTATTGCTGTACGTACATACTTACCATGCTTATTGATGTACGCACACACACATTGCCATGTTTATTGTTGTACACACACTCGCCATTCTTTAATTATTGTAAATTCTAATGCTGTGACTCATATTGCCATGAAATCGTTTTCGAAAACCTTGCCGAGGGTCAATTATCTTAACCTTTTTAAATCTTGCCGAGCGACCCTCGCTGACGTATATTTCCTTGTCTTGTGAAATATACGTCAGGTATTAGACATGTTTGCTGAGGAGTTGCTTAGAGACTGAGCAGGTTGTCCAGGAGTACCTTGCTGTTATGTTCCGTCGCTGAGAAGCTTTGTGCCTTTGTATCTTTTTGTACATTGTTGTTTCTTTCAAACCTTGTATGGGCTCTATGACCCTCTTTACCTTTCATACTTTGTTGTATCTATTCTGAGACTTGAGATTGTAAATATATTATCTGTGTTGTTTGGGTCGCATGCAAGAACCTGCAGGATGTTATCACACAGACGCGTAATGTGCTTAAACCAAGGAGGGGAGAAAAGAAAAAAAAAGTACACCCTTCTTGCTTTAAGCACATGCGGACCTTCGTCGCGTCCTCGCTTCCAAGTAGAATGGGAAGCGGGGCGTGACAGAATCCGTTGACCGGAGCAAATGCTAGCTTGGGGGAGCCTCCCCCCAACAATATTCGAGATGGGAGACCACCGCGGGAGAACACGCCGCCACGTCCAAATCCAAGCGTTCTCCCCGGAAAGTTTGATGGGTGCATCTCATATGCACCAAACATCCCACATTGATTGAAAATTATAGGGGGTCGAGCTCACGACCTTAAACGAGCGCTTGTCGGGAGGCAACCCGACGGTTTTTGCTTTATTTTTACTTTTTCTTTATTTTCGTTTTAGAAATTTTTAGTGTTTTGAGTCGTTCGCCCAAAATTTTTGTGATAACGGGTTCTATTTTTCTTGACAGGAGAGGAGATAGGTAGATCCACCATGAGGAGGATGAACGAGACGACGAGGAGCGCCCCAAGAAGGCGCTCGACGCTTAGGAGGAAGATGGAATCGACTGGAGGAAGAAAGACGGAGTTTAGAGCCCAAACGAAGACAAACAGCAGAACACAAGGCTCACTCAGCCGAGCATACTAGTCACTCGGCCGAGTACACAAGTTCGTCCGGCCGAGCCGCTCACGAACGAGGGAAGTCTGCTGTACCCAACTCTCTGTTTATTTTCCTGATTTCAGTATAACTGCTACTCGGCCGAGTATATATATTCACTCGGCCGAGTAAAATGGATATGCTCCTAGGGCGAGTCTTGCCGAGTAGCTTGAGCCACTCGGCCGAATGGACTTACTCCACTCGGCCGAGGCTGGCAAGGCCACTCGGCCGATGCGTAAGCGGGGAGGAATTTCCATTGATTCCACTCGGCCGAGTGACCTAGTCACTCGGCCGAGTCGTAACTTCTGCTATATAAGGGGTCGAGGGGGACACGTTTTTCGAAACGCTGAAACCGATCGTGCCCCCCGACCTTTCAGCTTCCCTCGCCCGCTCACACCCCTTACTTGCCTGACCGCCGTCGTCGCGCCGCCGCTCGGCCAGCCATCATCCGCCGACCTCCCGCCGTGACTCGCCCGAGTCGCCGCCGGCGGCCGCCGCCCCTACTACCTCCGGTATCGCCTTTATTGCCTTTTTCTCCTCTTTTTGAGTGTTTTTTGAGGATCCATGTGTTAAACGACCCCCAAACCCAAATCAATTTCTATATCTATCTGTTATACCCCTAATGCTCCATACGTTTTGAATATTACCCGCTGATATCTCCATTTCATGCGCAGGTTGTTTTTGGGAGCTTAGGGGAGCCCAGGGGAGCTTCTCGGGACTGATTTGAGCTTCGTGGAGGCACTGACTTCGCACGCTTCCATTGCTTAGCACTCGCAGCGTGTCGGGGTACACTCTTTCCATTATTTTGCACACGCCACACTTTGCACGTTTTTCGGCGCGCTCGGGGCCGATATGCCACCCCGGACACGACCGCGGACGAGGAGACCTTCCGCCAAGCGAAAGCGGTCGGATGATGCCGGCCCCTCCCACGAGGTGGAAGGGTCTCCTCCTCCTTCCCCCACACACCCCGTCCACCCCGCACAGCCTGCAGGCCCCGCACACCCCGCACAGCCTGCAGCGTCCGCACAGCCCGCACAGCCTCTCCCTGCCGCTCCACAGCCACCACCTCCGGCTCCACTGGTCGGGCCGCTGGGGATCACGTTCCGGAACGACGCACACCGCGTCGCTTTCGAGCGTATCTCCCAGCGCTCGATCGTACCCTCCAGGTTTGCACACCTTACCGACCTAGGACGCCTGGGGGTACTAGAGGGGATGCTCACGTTGTACGACAACGTGGGCTGGCGAGATTTCTTTCAGGTGTCGGCGGATACGTTTATCCGCCCGACACTTGAGGTTCTTAGTTCGATCGCCCGGACCGACGAGGGATGCTCGTTTCGGTTCATGGACCGGGAGTGCCAGGTCACTCTCGCCCAGTTGAGAGCCTTCTTCTCGTGGCCCGATATCCCCGGGGCCGACCGAGGTTACGCACCCACCCATATCCCCCCACCTTCCTTCGACGCCGGTGCCTTCTGGGCCCGGATTACGGGTCTCCACGCTGCCTTTGACCCTAGTAGGGCCAAGGCCTCGGCCATTGTCCATCCCTGCCTCCGTATTGCTCAGCGCCTTATGGCGACGACCTTTTTGGCCAGATATGAGCCGGGCACGATGTCTACGCCAGAGCTCTACATGCTCTACGCGATGACACGTCCCAGAGCTCTATCTAGGGATGGCGATGAGCTTGTCCCCGCCGTCGTGATCGATATCGCGGCATGGTTTTTAGACCGCATCATTGTATCGGTGGGCGCTCGCTCACCGATATGCTGTGGCGGCCTGATCACCTTGCTTGCTCTTATGACTGGCGAGGATTTCCCCGACGACCTGCGGCGAGTATCGGGCCCCACTTCTTTGTCGATCGATGTTATGGCCCGGATGAAGATGCTTCGTCCGCATGGTGAGCGTCACTGGGTCTGGTTGCACGGCCCTTACAGTGGCGATTACATGATTCTCCCGAGCCCTGCTCGGACTCAGATTGCACCAGCCCACGTTGACTGGCTCCCTGCGATGGATGTTCTCATCCCTGCTGCTTACGTGCTCGAGGCCGAGGAGGCCGAGCAGGCCCGCGCTGCCCCTGTAGACCCTGTAGCCCCTGCCGAGCCTGCTGCCGTGCCTGTTGACCCTGTGGCCCCTCAGCCTACCCCCGATGTTTCCGCCGCTCCTGACACCCCTGTCGGTGTTGGGAGTACCTTAGCTGAGCCCACCTCCACCACCTCCGCGGCTGTCACCACCACCACCAGCCCTCTGTCCGTCGAGCCTCTTTGCTCCGCTCTCCCCGAGCGCCCGTCGACCTTTGTTGAGAGTGGAGAGCCCTCGTTTGCCGCGGTCGTGGAGACCATGGCTAGCATGATCTCCGCTGGGGTTGCACCTTTTGGACCACACTCTTCCACCCCAGCGGTAGTCACCTCTGTCTCCACCTCTGCTGTATTTTCCGAGAGTGTCGTGGCGTCTGTCCACACTTCTGTGCCACTGACCTCTCTGGCCGCCTCGCTGCCACTTTTGCACTCTTCTTTCGCTGCTGCTGCCTCCACTTCTCACCGCCCGCCCCGGCCTCACACTGAGGCCAGGCCCACATTTGCTGGCGCAGCACCTTTTGTACCGTTCCCCACTGAGCCCGTCACATACGCGACCCGAGTACGCCAGCCCAGACCTGCCCAGCCCCGCCAGGCGCGTCCCTCTGCACCACCTCCCCCTGACACAGTACTTCAGAGCATTCGTGCTCTAGAGGGGGCGGTGAGTGGTCTCAGAGGGGACCTTAGGACCCTGTCCTCCACCGTCTCTGCGATGGCTGGCCGCTTCGACCTGCTCCCACAGATCCACTACTGTCTTACCCAGGTTCTGGAGCGTCTCCCCCGCGTACCACCACCCACCCAGAAGGTTCCCACTCACACTTCCACACCCACTCAGCCTGCTGTCACTTCCACATCCACACCCGCTCAGCAGCCTGTCCAGCCAGCACCACCCACACGACCTCCGCCTCAGGACGGAGACGGCGCAGCACCCCCTTCTTAGGCACCCTTGATGCCATCGATTATTTTTGCCATGTGCTGCCCGTTTCTGCTGGGTCCTGTTGCATTTTTGTCCACCCCCCTCCCCTCACTTATTTTGGGATTCTCTTTTTGATCATATCTTTATATATCTTTTCTGGGAGAGAGGGAGAGTTTTTGGTGCCACTTATATATCTGTATCACTCCTATCTGTGCATGCATCATGTCCGCATCATATTTTCATTACTTTATTTTTCTTTTTATTTTCATTTTTCCATGCATGCATCCTCACTTGCCCCTCACATTTCTTGTCTCTCGGTGTGCCACACTTTGCACATTGAGGACACTATGCCGTTAAGCTTGGGGGAGTGAGTTCTACGATCTTTTTCGGTTTGCCACCTTTATTTTTAGTTTTTCATACCATTTTTCGCCTTTGCACTCTTTTTTTCATCACTTTTCTTTTATTTTACCATGCATCACGTTTTTCTTATTTTTCTGTGTGCCGCATTGTAAATAGTTCTATTTTCCCTTTATCTTTATTTCTTTTTCATCTCATGCTAGAGATGACTTTTCTGTGATGATGATGACGTTGGATTTAGCTTACTCTATATGCATGCTATACTTGTCGTGTCTTTAGATTTTATTTCTGATATCGTATGCTATGACTTGCCTTGCATCTAAAGATAATAACCCACACTTTTTCCACATGAAAATGGATGAAATTTTATTATTTAGCTGAGTCTGAATATTCATATGTATGCTATCACAGAAAACACACCAAGATTCACGCATTGAATGCTTATATCTGGAGTACTGATTTTTTTTCCTATATCACTTCTATATGCATGAATTGTACACTTCACTTCAGGATGATTGGATGATGTTAGCTATGATAAATCTGGATTAGTTAGCTTTTTTGTGATCGAAACTGAGTAGATTAGATTACCCTGCTGAAGTTGTCGTGCATGTCTTATAGAGTGAACCGAGAGTATATCTATTTCTTTCTCCACAAATCTTGAACATCATTTCTCTACTTTTAAAATCATTGGTGAATCTCCCCTTAGCGATTCTATTTTATGGCATTTCCCCCGCTACTAATTCCTAGCTCCAAATCTCCTATTGTCTAAAAAAAAGAAATAAAAGAGAGAAAAACATTCTTGTATATCATTATCTCTCTTTGAGTTGGGATCGTTGTGTATATATGCTATGTCAAAAAGAAAAAAAAAAGAAAAAAGAAAAAAAAGAAAAAAAAGGAGAGAAAAAGAGGAAAAATCCTCAATAAAAGATCCCATCTCACTTTCTTTCTTTCTTCTTTCTTTTTATCACTTTTTGGAGCTATATAAAAATGGGGATGTGAATATTTTTTTATGCCACCATGCTTATAAATAAGCTTGGGGGAGGGGATCCATTGATGTGTGAGAGAGTGACTACTTGACGTTGCACGACAACCTAGGCTAAGTAATATTCTATACTCAATGAGATTATTTTTAGCTTTACGAAATCCAGAAATCTAAGCCTAGCATTCATATCATGAAATCCATACTTTTCTATTCTCTCTATTCTATTGTGTGATACTCTTATACTCCGGATAGAAAGCATTCAATTGAAAAGTGTGTGATCTGTGATTCGTATACCGCTTTAAATGTTTCAGACAATGCTAATTCTAAAATTATTCCGTTTTCCATGATTATATCGTTGTTCGTGGGTTTTCTATTTCTATTTGCACTATTATACTATGATATCAAAATAAAATTCTTTGACATGTATTTTTCATTCAGTGCATGCTATATGAGTAAGTGGAACCCACGTCCTGAGAAAATAATCTAGCAACCTACCTCTTCGCTTCTTTCTTTCTACTTTATTTTATTTCGTTTTCATTCTTCTTCGTTTTTCATTTTTTTTCTTTTCGCCGTTTTTGTTTTCCGAATCCACCGGGTTCGCCTTTTACTTATCTTCCTCGAGGACGAGTAAGAGGCAAGCTTGGGGGATTTTGATCACTCCTTATTTTACACCCTTTTCCCGCATGTTTGCATGCCATTTAGATCGCCCAAATCATGTTTTTCACGATATATCGATGATATTGCGATGCTTTTCACGATTTGTTGTTTTTGTCGCATTTCAGGTGATTTGGCGCGATTTGGAGTGATCTCGAGATGCGCTTACTCTAGACGGTCACCGACGACCTCCCCGATGGGTATTTTGCTGATGGAGAGGAGCGGAAGAAGAATGGACGTCGCAGGAGCGACGAGGAGGCCAAAATAAGCAATCTGGGCATTTTTGTGTCTCACTCAGCCGAGTGGAGGAGCCGCTCGGCCGACCATCGAGACACCGCTCGGCCGACCAGATCAGACACGATTTACCTGTGCACTCGGCCGAGCGACGGAGACCACATCGGCCGAGTGACTACATCACGTCCGCCCGAGTGGCGCCCAGACGAAGCCCTTCAAAAATCTCCAAGTTTCTGTTTTTCGGCTGCCTGAGCTTCAGAAGACCCACTCGGCCGAGTGGCTTATCCCGTCTGCCCGAGTACAATGAAGCCATCGGCCGAGTGACGACAACTCACTCGGCCGAGCCGCCCCCGAAGTAGAGACCCCTGAAGGCCCCGACTTACTGGAAAATTACAGGGTTTCTCACTCGGCCGAGCGACTTTTGTCACTCGGCCGAGTGCGATGCGCTGCCTGTAGCGAAAACTGCGGAAAACAGGCTGTGCAGGGGTATTTTGGTCACAGTTTTTGGACGATTTTGGGGGCTATTTAACCCCTGTTTTTATCCTAGTTTTGGGAGCTTCTCCTTAGATTTTTTGCAGCTTTTTAGATCTACTTTTTAGCTTTATTTTGGAGATTGGAGAGAAGACAATTTTTGATTTTTGTTGGATTAATTGAAGAACTCCATTGGTTTGTCTATCTCTACTCTAAAAATTCTATTTTTATTGCATATCTCAATATTGTGATGAATTCTATTGCTTATTTCATTGATTATTTTTGTGATCTTGCTATGAATTGTGAGTAGTCACCACGTCTTGGGGCGTGGGGATGAACCCTACAAGCCCAACTTCATATTTGTGATGAATTAGTAGAAATTTTGCTAGAATTGATATTTAGAGATTAGGTTGGGATCGATTTACTACGGATAGCTAGGAGTTCATACCGATTGGGATTTGCAAGAGATTGGATCCCAATTCGATAGGAAACCCTAGAAATCCGAATTGGGTTGGAATCGAATTTCCGTAGTATCGGTTTGCAAGAGATTGGACCGATACTAGGGTTTCCGGTTGCAATTCCGTGCCAATACCCGTTTGCAAGAGATTGGACGGGTAGGAACTATCCCAATCTAGATCGCGAGCCGAGTTTGCAAGAGATTGGGCTCGGTGAGCGATTGAACGATGATGTTGACCCTAATGCTAGCTTTCATAGGCTAGGGTTTGCAAGAGATTGGACCCAAACCTAGGATAGCTATAGACCGGCAACAGCGCGAGAGCGTGAGCTTGGTTCTACATTCAGTTGCAACTAGTTCATCCAAAATCCTAATCTAGCAATTTTAATACCGATGGACCACATTTATGAGATACGGTGAGTAGCGGGGATTCCCCATTCCCTAGACGTTCTTTATTTGATTTGATATTACTGCACTTTGTCTGACGATTGTGACAGGATCTCCAGAGGCAAATCTCTCTTCTTAGATAACCAGGTTGATTGGAACAAGCACGGTCATTCGTCCTCCCTGTGTTCGATATCCCGCTCGCCGCTACACCGTGCGCTTGCGGTAAAACTACAACCGTCGCCTCGGGCGTGTATCCGGGGTGCGATCACTACCCGAAGCTTCGATCCCTCCAGACCCTCCAGGTGTCCCGTCATCGCCAGACGTCCCGTTCCCTGCCTCCATACTGCGAAGGAGAAACAGAACAAAACTGAATTAGTATCTTATATACATCTGGAAGTGTCGGAGCATTACCTGTGTCGTCCTTACACAATCGCAGTGTGCGGTGACATGCATGGGCCCCCACAAAACATGTCACGTCCCGGAGCCTAAAAACGGGAATATGGGGTGATGGCCGCGGTACGGGAGTACCAAGCGTTAAGGCGCTACAAGAAATTAGCAGACAACTGCAACTGCTAAAATAACACAGGCAAGTAAAGCAGGTGCAAAGGTAAAGCACGAACTGTAAATCTCCAGCACAACATAGAAAGTACGGCGAGGCGACATGCAACAAGCGGGAGCGTACGAGTGCACATCACAGACCATCTACTATCAACACACCACAACATCATATATACTGTACAAATACTAACATCAGGGGCACGTGGCACAAAAGCTGTGGGGAAGACAGAAGTAACTGCTCAAGAAACTACCCCGACCCACTACACCTGAGCCCTATCTAACTGCTCTGGGCTTTTGGCCTGGAATAGTCGCCCTCAAGGCATCGATAGTCCGACTGGTGAGCTGTAGTCCCTGAACCTATACCTGGAGAGTGGGGGAAAGGGACACGTCACAGCGTGTCTAGTAGGAAACTCAACCACACAAGCAATAATCACAACACAACACATGGGTCACTAGTACTAGTTTGTTAAATCAATGTTCGTTATTTGGAACCTAAATATCAAGTGGGACACAAGGAAACTGGACCTCACCCATAAGGCAGGTGGAAAGAATCTCCGACTCTCTGGCGTGCTAGCTCGTCAGGAGCCATCACAACCCAACCTCTCTCCTCGACCCCAACAGGCCACGACCTCGAAAGGCCAAAGGAACCGTATACCCCAAAGGGGCTCGACCACCCCCGTGGTAGGAGGGCCAAAGAAAACAACCTCGAAAGTCCAGTCCACTCTATGTCCACCTAATGCTTTGGTTTCCCCACCCCATTCCCTAAGATGCTCACCCACCTTATGATGGAAGGAGGCATCCCGGACTTTCATTTTAATTACTTATCAACTTGCATAGCATCGGGTTTATATGAAACGTAAAGGTATAAGTTAAATGACGTCCTTAAATGTAACAAGTCACACCAACGACATCACATGTAAAAGCAACACCACCAAAGAGCACTGGAAACATTTCCGTAATAGCCATCAAGGCATAAGCAAGAGAACTATTCATCATTCGCTTGAATGGACACATAAAGGAGTGAAACATAACTACGAGCAACTTTCAAGGAAACAAACCATAGAAAGAACATGCAATGGAAAGAACAACTTCACATATGATTTCCAATCTTAATTGGAAGGAAAAGAAAGACAACTAAGGTAGAATGCAAGCAATGGATTAGTTTAGTTAAAATTTTATACGATTTAGAAGAGGGTTTAGCCTACACTTCAAATACAAGTGAAATTCTTAAGCACATCATGTAGAATTCCATTAGGGCTATTTAGCGTTTTACTTATTGCTATAGTTGACAAAACCCCTCTTACGGTAGAATCATGGTTTTGTCATTAGGCTTAGTTTTTTTTCCAAAGGAGCTTTTAAAATACTTCATGTAGTACTTAATAATGAGGCTTAGACTTACTATTAGTTATTGGAAAAATAAACTTCTTGACTAGATTTGAATATTCATAAGACCATTTTACTAAGTTTATGGACAAACACACTTGTCTATAGGAGTGACACCAATTTGATATGAAAATTCAAGGTTTAGCATAAGGGAAACTTTTAGGAACTTATAGGTGGTCACAATTGAGGTACTTAGACTATCTAAACTAATCTAGAGCTTCTAATTTGGGTGTTGAGAAAAACCCTCATACTAAATTTTTCTTTATACAAATTTTCAAATGGGTTCCTTTTAAACATGGAATTTTAAGGGAATTAGTAAATTATATTATGTGTAATTTTCCTAACTTAAGTTTTTAGGACTTAGGATGTTGTAGGGATGCTTACAAATTGCTCACGAAAATTTCGTCAGAGTTTCTCTTGTATTTATCCCAGTTTCCCAATTACAACATAAGTATAACTCAAAGATACACATGCTACAAACACAAAAATAGAATCTTGCTCATAGATTCATAGGAGGGATAAGAATCAACAACCACAACATGAATCCAACGACATTAAGCTTGACCCTCTTCTCAATTTACTCCAAATAACAAATTGTACCGAGGATTAAAGAACAAACATGAAAGTCTACACTTAGCCTCAAATTGGGAGCATGGTGAGAATCCTACGTTGTTCTTGCTTGTGGATGGTTGTAGGAGAGCTAATGAAACCCCCTTGATGTGTGGTACAAGAACCCTCTTATTCTTCCTCCAATCCTCTTCTCTTTCTCTCTTTCTTTCTCTCTTTTCCCTTCTTTTTCTTTTGATTTTTGCTTGTTTTTTCTTCTTTTTTTTGTTTTGTCTCCAGGTTTCGCCCCCCCTTTTGGCAGCCAACACATGCAAGTGATAGGGAAAAAAAGAAAGAAAAAAACAGAATGGATAATTGTAGAAGTTCGTAGAAGAAAGGGGGAAAACAAAATATCTTTAAGGCTTCCATTTATTTACAAGTGTGCCATGCCTAAGCCCCTAATTAAAAAAGACCTCTCAATTAAGTGGGTTAATTACATGGTTGCCATCACCCATTAGGAGCTCATCATTTTCGTTATTTACAAGTATGCCATTGTCATTCATCACTTTGGGTGTAATTGCAATTAATTGGACATGTAAGTAAACTTGGTCCAAATTAGTGGTTAGTGTGCGAATTTTCCCCACACTAGAAGGAGGAACACTGGTATTATCACTTTGGAGCATTACAGTTAAGGAGACATAAAATACTAGTATAATAAACATAGATAATACTCAATTTAAGCAAGTAGGTTATACTTTACTTTCGAACTTGTGAGATCGTTTGTCTCCGGCTTTTAGCTTTCTCGGCACGCGAGAGACTTAACTCCCGATCGTATAACCGAAGGATTCATGAAGGTTCGTGGATCACCTTCGGTGTTAAGCTTCCTCAACCGCAAGAGCCTTAGTCCTCATTCATATATTTGAGGGGCTCGCAAAGGTTAGTAGGTCGTCTTTCGCGTTAAGCTTCCTCAGCTGCAATAGAATTAACTCTTGTTTGTATAACTGAGGGGCTCGCAAAGGTTTGTAGAATGACGCGATTTGGGTGATCGTAGATCGATTAACCAAATCCGCGCACTTTATTCCTTTTCGAGTAGGACAGTCTACTGAGACGCTAGCGAAAAGATATATGGAGGTAAATCTTTTCTCTCCGTTTCTATTTCCTTTTCCTAGTTAGATAGTGATGTAACGTGAAATTATGCAGGAGATCGTACGACTTCACGGAGTCCCTGTGAGTATCATGTCGGACAGAGACACGAGGTTCACGTCTCAGTGTTGGCAGAGTCTGCAGAAGAGCTTGGGTACGAGTCTGAGTTTCAGCACGGCGTACCATCCGCAGACAGATGGCCAGTCCGAGAGGACGATTCAGATCTTGGAGGACATGCTGAGGGCGTGCATGTTGGACTTCACAGGATCTTGGGAAGATCATCTCCACCTCGTGGAGTTGGCCTACAATAACAGCTACCATGCGAGTATTGGAATGGCACCTTTCGTCGCGCTATATGGGAAGAAATGTCGATCGCCACTGAGCTGGGATGACATTGGAGACAGGGAGCTGTTAGGACCTGAGATGATCGTGGAGGCAGTGGATGTTGTGAGGAACATACGGGAGAAGCTGAGGATTGCTCAGGACCGTTTCAAGCATTGGACAGATGCTAAATGGCGTCCTTTGGAGTTTCAGCCAGGTGGCCATGTGTTTATGAAGATTTCCCTGAATCGAGGAGTGATTCCCTTTGAGAAACGAGGGAAGCTGAGCCCGAGATACATTGGACTGTTTGACATTCTGGAGAGAGTTGGCGAGGTAGCCTATCGCTTAGCCTTGCCGCCATCTTTGGAAGGAGTTCACGGTGTCTTCCATGTGTCGCAGCTTCGTCGGTATATCAGCGATCCATCTCATGCTGTAGATTTCTCGGAGATCACCATTCTCCCTGATCTGACGTATGACCAGCAGCCAGTGCAGATTTTGGACAGGCGTCAGAAGTCACTCCGAAACAAGACAGTTGATCTTGTTAGGGTGATGTGGCGACACGGCTCGCCAGGAGAGTCTACTTGGGAGAGAGAGGATGAGATGAGAGAGCGATACCCACTTTTGTTCACTGACACGTGAGTGTTAGGAAATTCCGAGGGCGGAATTTTTCTTAAGGTGGGTAGGATGTAACGACTGGTTTTATCTATGTTTTGACTATTATATATATTATGGTTGTTCTCTTCTCTGTGTGTTTTCCCTGTTGGACGTTCTTCTTAGCGTCCATATCTTAGAGCTAGAGTGATCCTAGAAGCCATAGGAATCTTCCCGAAGCTTCGCGCTTCAATTCGGCACTTTCCGTGTATCTTAGTTGGTTCAAGAAGGAGAACCAACTGACTAGATTGCAATCTAGTCGGTCGGCAACTCTTCAGAAACCGACTAGTTCATCTTGTATATTTCACCTGAGTTTCTGTTTACCCTTAGTCGGTCTAAGCACATCCATCGACCGACTAGTTTCCAAACTAGTCGGTTAGAACTTGTTCTCAGACCGACTAATTCTGAGTTCTTCCTGATAGCCGAGTTACTGTTTACAGTTAGTCGGTCAAAGAACGACTATCGACCGACTAGTTGAGAAACTAGTCGATTAGAGCTTCTTCTTAGACCGACTAACTCTCAGTACTTATTGTCTATCACTTTTAGCCCTTAGTCGGTCAATGAATATTCACCGACCGACTAATTCCCAAACTAGTCGGTTGACGGACCTTCACAGACCGACTAAATCTGTCTACCCGGTGTCGACCCTGTTCACTGTTTGCCTTTTAGTCGGTCTCAGTTGGACGACCAATCGACTAGTTCCCAAACTAGTCGGTCGACCACTCTTCACTGACCGACTAGTTTGCCCAGAAAACCTAGGTTAAGTCGTAGCCGCCGCTATTTCTTTCTATTTAAACCCTATACGTTTTCATTTCTTTCTTCACTTCTCCTAGCCGATCTTCTTCCCCAATCATCCCCCAACCTTCCTCTAGCCTTCCCGCATCCTCCCGTGCTCTCTCACACCCCCCATTGCGCCGGCAACTACCCGTAGGCCGCCGGCCGACCCTAAAACCCCACAATTTCCCTTTTTGCTCCAGTTTTTCCCCTATATTCTCCATTCTCCAGATCCATTATATATCAGCCGTAGGAGATCCCTTCAGCCGCAACTTCTTCCCGGATCGCTTCTTCCTTTGCCGTGCTAGATCCGATTTGGCGACGGCAATCCGGATACGTCGAGATCCTCTCCTACCTGCAGTTTTCATTGTCGCCCTTGATCGTGGATTCTTCTTCCGCTTCGTATACGGTTAGTGATCTACCCTTAATCAACTTGTAACCCACACTATAATTTAGAAAACCTAATAAAATGGATTGCTAGATGTTGTAGGATTCAAATACAAATCCGGATTAGAACATCAAATTCTGATTTTCTGTTTTGCCATAACAGTGACCCATTCCCGTAGAATAGCGAACTCTCGTCGACCGTCATCACCGGAACCAGGCAAGTGAAACTTGCCAACCTTGTTTTAGGCCATGCTTTAGGCCATTTCCTTACTTTTAGCGTGAAAGAGACTAGACCGTGAAATGATAGCGGCTTAGGCGCAATTTCAAATTCTAGCTTGACAACGAAGCTAGGATTGCCTTTTGTCATGTCATTTCATGCATTTGCCTGCCACGTTTAAATTTCTCTAACGGTACGCATTTTAATTGAATATCTGCCATGCATTTGTATTCTTACATGCCATTTAATTTGTATGTTGCATCGTAGCACACGCTACAAAATCCTTGTACAATCCGTGTTTCTGGCTAGGCACCTGCTATATGGGCATAACCCTACGCCATACTTGTTAAAACACTTCCTGGCTCGTGATCCAGAAGCGAGCAATCCGTGTTCGGGGGTAAGGCCCTGGCTCGATATACGTGGAAGGGTAGGGATAAACGGTCACTTGAGCGTAAGAGTTGGCCCGTACAGCCTCTCTAGCCAAAGGGTGGAATCTCTGTGCACGACGTGCTTACAATACTTGTACTTGTCCTTGTGAATGTATACTTGTTTCTTTGTCATGTCCATGTTTCCATGTCATACTTGCTGTTTTTACTTATTTGCTGCACCTCTTATATATATGTCATGTCATGCATACTTTAGAATTGCTAGGTTGCTTTTACCTTCCTTTTAGTTTCTTTGCACAAAGTCTTTTAGACTTTGCTGACATGTGCCCCTTCTCTTTGGGTGTCGCATGTTAGTTGCTGAGCCAGAGACTGTAGCTGGGGACGGCGAGTTCGTGGAGTTTGAGCTTGATTCCGTTGCTGACGTAGAGTACGAGGACACTGGTGACCAGTCCTAGTGATCCTTCGTCGTTTCTCCTTGTTAGTCTGTTGTTAGCTTGTCGGTGAGTTGCACCATTTTGGTTTTACTTTCGTTGTTGTCCATGCTGGGTCTTTTCTTTTGGACTCTTTTGTTAGCCTGGTGGCTTGTCTGGTTGTTGAAATATTATCTGGACTTTGAGATTCATAATTTATTATAATGGTCTCTTCTATTACTCTTGTCCTTATTCCATGTCACATTACAGGGATCTGCGTGTTTATTCCAGACGCTTACAGGATGGAGCCTCACAGCTCCAAGCCTGAGCGGGTCTCGTTACGCCTCGCCTCCATTTTAGGGAAGCGGGCCGTGACAGGTTTTGTTGGTGGCCCATGCAGGTCCTTCTCTGTAACTGTGACTTAATCGGAACAACGATAAGAATTATAGAATGTCCGATAAATAATATCGACACCCGAGTCATAAGGCTAAAAGTCTGATTTTATTTCGTTTTTCTGTGTCATTAGATGGCTGGAAGACAGAATACCCGTGCTACTGGTGGTGTGCCCCCTCGTGTCGAGGAGCCGGACCGAGAGCCCACCAACGGGGAGATTATGCGGATGATGATCAGATGATGCAAGTGCAGCAGGGGATGCTGCAGAATGCCCGGAATGTTTCGCCTGCTCGAGCAGCGCAACCAGTCCAGAATGTTCCTCGCTCCGAGCCAGGAGCGAAGCAGTTTCAGGAGCTGGGCCCCGCTTACTTTGATGGCACCGAAGGACCTCTAGCTGCTGATGAGTGGACCAAGAATATAGAGGACAACCTGAAGATGTCAAAGGTCGACCCGGCTGGATGGGTTGACTTGGCGAAGAGACACCTTAGAGATAATGCTCGGAACTGGTAGGATGCTGAGGAGGAGATGCTGGAGGAGCCGATATCTTGGACTACTTTCAAGTCCAGATTCGAGGAGGAGTACTTTCCAAAGGCCGCCAGGAGGGAGATGGCATAACGCTTCATCGACCTGAAGCAGGAGAGCTTGACGGTGGACCAGTACCACCAGGAGTTCACCAGGCTGAGCTGTTTCGCACCGAAGATGGTGCAGGATGCTGATGAGAGGGCTCAGAGGTTTCTGCAGGGGCTTTCTTTGGATCTTCAGAGCTTTGTGTCTTCTTCTGATTCAGAGTCCTATCAGAAGGTTCTGATTGCAGCGAAGAGGCAGGAGAAGATTGTGAACCAGAAGAGAGGATGTGCTTCTAGAGCTGGGAAGAGGCATGTGGAGCAGGCCAGGGCAGTGATGAGACCAGGGTTCAGGCCCAATCAGCCGGTACAGTTCAAGAGGCCAGGAGGACCTCCTACTCAGAAGACTTGCCATTTCTGTGGCAAGACGGGTCATGTCAAGGATCAGTGTCGGAAGATGTTGGGACAGTGCTTGGTTTGTGGTGATCCAACGCATGTCATGAGGGACTGCCCGAAGTCCAAGCAGCCGTGGAAGGGACCTGCAGCAGCTCAGCCGTTGCAGCAGAAGGCA
Organism: Scilla litardierei; assembly: GCA_030789695.1. Lineage (NCBI taxonomy): Eukaryota > Viridiplantae > Streptophyta > Magnoliopsida > Asparagales > Asparagaceae > Scilla > Scilla litardierei. The sequence continues at coordinate 325,050,945 of CM061141.1, forward strand.
CCTGTACCTGCTGGACGTGGAGCGCCTCTCGTTCCGCAGAGGCAGGCTTTTCAGCAGGCTGTTCAGCCGAGGAGGCAGGCTTTCCTGATGACTGCAGTTGAGGCTGAGACCGAGGATGAGGTTATTGCAGGTAACCCTCAGTCTAGTTGTTTCTTTTCTTAGTTAGTCTTGTTTGTGGAATTTGTTTGGATGCTTGTTATGTTGCTAGAATAGGATTTGATTGTTAGATTGCTTGTTAGGTGTGATTTTGGTTTGCACATTTCCTGCACGAGTCCTCTTCGACTCTGGTGCATCGATGTGCATTATTTCCTGGAGCTTCGTGGAGAAGCATTCCTTGTCGACTTCCCCTCTTCCCAAGAGTTGGGATATCGTTACAGGAAATGGCGTGATCTCGGTGCATCGTGGTTGCAATTCTTGTCCTTTGGTGGTCTGTGGACATGAGCTATACGCTGATTTCATCGTCCACGACATCATCAACTATGATGCTGTCCTTGGGATGGACTGGCTTAGGAGTTTCTATGCCACGATCGACTGTCAGAGGAAGAAGGTGGTGTTCGAGATTCCAGGCCATCCGGTGTTCGAGTTCAGCCGTGGCAGCAGTTTACTTGGTCCGGTCAGGTTTCAGGCCAAGCCGGTGGAGATTGTTGCTATGCAGATGGAGCAGTGTAGACCAGCGGTGGTGCGCGACTTCGACGACGTCTTCCCCGAGGAGATGTCTGGATTGCCGCCCGATCGAGCGCTTGAGTTTTCGATCGATCTTATTCTGGGAATGCAGCCTATCTCGAAGGCGCCCTATCGCATGGCACTAGCAGAATTGGAAGAATTGCGGAAGCAGCTGGACGAACTTCTTCAGAAGGGTTACATTCATCCCAGTGTGTCTCCGTGGGGAGCACCGGTCTTGCTGGTGAAGAAGAAGGACGGTTCGCGTCGCATGTGTGTGGACTACCGGGAGTTGAATGCGGTGACCGTCAAGAATCGATATCTGTTGCCTCGTATAGATGACATCTTTGATCAGCTTGGAGGATCGAGGGTATTCTCTAAGTTGGATCTGAGGAGCGGCTATCATCAGCTGAAGGTGAGGAAGGAAGATGTTCCGAAGACAGCATTCAGTACGAAGTATGGACACTACGAGTTCGTGGTTATGCCGTTCGGTGTAACCAACACACCCGTAGTTTTTATGAATCTGATGAATCTGATCTTCTATGACTTTTTAGACAAGTTTGACGTTATCTTCATTGACGACATTCTGATCTACTCAAGGTCAGAGAGGAGCATGCATCGCACTTGAGGACAGTGTTGGAGATCTTGAGGAAGCATCGGTTGTATGCTAAGTATTCCAAGTGCGAGTTTTGGCTGGACAGAGTTGCTTTTCTCGGGCATGTGGTGTCAGGAGATGGTATTTCGGTGGACCCCGAGAAGATCAAGGCTATCAGGGAGTGGCCTATTCCGCAGTCGGCGTCTGAGATCCAGAGTTTCCTTGGGCTTGCAGGTTATTACCGGTGGTTCATTAAGGACTTCTCTCGTATTGCTGAGCCGATGACCAGACTGACGCGGAAGGATGTACCTTTTGTTTGGTCTGATGGTTGTGAGGAGGCTTTTGGTGTTCTGAAGGAGAGGTTGACGACTGCCCCTGTTCTTGCTGTGCCTGATCGGAGTGGAGGATTCAAGATCTTTTGTGATGCTTCTGGCAAGGGTCTCGGTTGTGTATTGCATCAGCATGGGCACGTGGTAGCATATGCTTTACGTCAGCTTAAGACCCATGAGAAGAATTACCCGATGCATGACTTGGAGTTGGCAGCAGTCGTGTTTGCTCTGAAGATTTAGAGGCACTTCCTGCTGAGTGAGAGGGTGAAGATCTTCACCGATCACAAAAGCTTGAAGTACATTTTTACCCAGAAGGAGCTTAACATGCGACAGTGTCGGTGGTTGGAGCTCATGGCGGATTATGAGATCGATCTGCTGCATCACCCTGGCAAGGTGAATGTGGTTCCGGATGCGCTGAGTAGGCTTCCAGCGGCGATGTTGTTGACTTCGCAGTGGAGATTGTAGCAAGATTTTTGCGGGTCTGGTATTGAGATTGTCCTTCCTGGAGAGGCCTCTTCATTGATGTGTATGCAGATACAGTCCACGATCGTGGATAGGATTAAGGCTGGACAGGCTGGAGACCCGAAGTTGATGAAAATACGAGAGCAGGTGGAAGCCGGTCTGCGGACTGACTTCTTGATTCATGAGGATGGCTTGCTGAGATTTGGAGCCAGGTTGTGTGTGCCAGCTGGAGATGTCAGAGAGGAGTTGTTAGTTGAGGCACACAGTTCGCCGTATTCTGTGCATCCTGGTGGGACCAAGATGTACAAGGACCTTCGCCTGAACTATTGGTGGCATGGTATGAAGAGGAGTGTGGCTCGGAGTGTAGCCAAGTGTCTAGTTTGCCAGCAGGTAAAGGCGGAGCATCAGCGTACGACAGGGTTGCTACAACCGCTTCCAATTCCAGAGTGGAAGTGGAAACACATCACTATGGATTTCGTGACTGGACTACCTCGGAGTCCGAAGCAGAATGACGTGATTTGGGTGATCGTAGATCGATTAACCAAATCCGCACACTTTATTCCTTTCCGAGTAGGACAGTCTACTGAGACGCTAGCGAAGAGATATTTGGAGGTAAATCTTTTCTCTCCGTTTCTATTTCCTTTTCCTAGTTAGATAGTGATGTAACGTGAAATCTTGCAGGAGATCGTACGACTTCACGGAGTCCCTGTGAGTATCGTGTCGGACAGAGACACGAGGTTCACGCCTCAGTTTTGGCAGAGTCTGTAGAAGAGCTTGGGTACGAGTCCGAGTTTCAACACGGCGTACCATCCGCAGACAGATGGCCAGTCCGAGAGGACGATTCAGATCTTAGAGGACATGCTGGGGGTGTGCATGTTGGACTTCACGGGATCTTGGGAAGATCATCTCCACCTCGTGGAGTTTGCCTACAATAACAGCTACCAGGCGAGTATTGGAATGGTACCTTTCGCCGCGCTATATGGGAAGAAATATCGATCGCCACTGAGCTGGGATGACATTGGAGACAGGGAGCTGTTAGGACCTGAGATGATCGTGGAGGCAGTGGATGTTGTGAGGAACATACAGGAGAAGCTGAGGATTGCTCAGGACCGTTTCAAGCATTGGACAGATGCTAAACGGCATCCTTTGGAGTTTCAGCCAGGTGACCATGTGTTCCTGAAGATTTTCCCGAATCGAGAAGTGATTCGCTTTGGGAAACGTGGGAAGCTGAGCCCGAGATAAATTGGACCGTTTGACATTCTAGAGAGAGTTGGCGAGGTAGCCTACCGCTTAGCCTTGCCGCCATCTTTGGAAGGAGTTCACGATGTCTTCCATGTGTCGCAGCTTCGTCGGTACATCAGCGATCCATCTCATGATGTAGATTTCTCGGAGATCACCGTTCTCCCCGATCTGACGTATGACCAGCAGCCAGTGCAGATTTTGGACAGGCGTCAGAAGTCACTCCGAAACAAGACAGTTGATCTTGTTAGGGTGATGTGGCGACACGGCTCACCAGGAGAGTCTACTTGGGAGAGAGAGGATGAGATGAGAGAGCGATACCCACTTTTGTTCACTGACACGTGAGTGTTAGGAAATTCCGAGGGCGGAATTTTTCTTAAGGTGTGTAGGATGTAACGACTGGTTTTATCTATGTTTTGACTATTATATATATATTATGGTTGCTCTATTCTTTGTGTGTTTTTCCTGTTGGACGTTCTTCTTAGCGTCCATATCTTAGAGCTAGAGTGATCCTAGAAGCCATAGGAATCTTCCCGAAGCTTCGCGCTTCAATTCGGCACTTTCCGTGCATCTTAGTTGGTTCAAGAAGGAGAACCAACCGACTAGATTGCAATCTTCGGTCGGCAACTCTTCAGGAACCGACTAGTTCATCTTGTATATTTCATCGAGTTACTGTTTACCCTTAGTCGGTTTAAGCACATCCATCGACCGACTAGTTTCCAAACTAGTCGGTTAGAACTTGTTCTCAGACCGACTAATTCTGAGTTCTTCCTGACAGCCGAGTTACTGTTTACAGTTAGTCGGTCAAAGAACGACTATCGACCGATTAGTTGAGAAACTAGTCAGTTAGAGCTTCTTCTCAGACCGACTAACTCTCATTACTTATTGTCTATCACTTTTAGCCCTTAGTCGGTCAATGAATATTCACCGACCGACTAATTCCCAAACTAGTCGGTTGACGGACCTTCACAAACCGACTAAATCTGTCTACCCTGTGTCGACCCTGTTCACTGCTTGCCTTTTAGTCGGTCTCAGTTGGACGACCGACCGACTATTTCCCAAACTAGTCAGTCGACCACTCTTCACTAACCGACTAGTTTGCCCAGAAAACCTAGGTTAAGTCGTAGCCGCCGCTATTTCTTTCTATTTAAACCCTATACGTTTTCATTTCTTTCTTCACTTCTCCTAGCCGGTCTTTGATTCTGAGAGAATATTACATTTTTTACCCATCATTTAGACTGTATTTTGCATATTATATAATTTATCTCTAATAAGTGTGTTTTTGTAATATCATTTAATCATAGAGTATTTCGCTTGTTTATATGCAAAATACAATTTTCTGGCCTAATTTTGTCTCAATTTTATTTTTCAAGAGAAGCTTGCAATTTTCCGAATCCAACGGCTATTTTTCCACATTTTTCGGAGATCGGAGCAAATTTCTGCGAATTAAAAGGCCCAGTAAAGCTATGTAAAAGAGAGAAAATTAAAAAAAAAAATTAGAAAACAGTGGGGGGCCCACAAGCGGGCCCACCCGCCTGTTACAGGCGAGCGCTGGCCCGCCTGGGAAAAGGCGGGCCAAGCCCGCCCGCATTGACAACGGGCGTCCGCCCGCATTTTCCATGCGGGCGGCGCCCGCCAAAGCTTACATGTGCCCACCTATCCTGTTTTACACATGGGCTGCGCCCGCCAGAGCTGAAGACGACCCGCAGACCCGTTAGCCTATAAATATCGGTATTTTGGGCATAACTTTCACTACACAACTCCAAATTGAGTGATTTTCGTTTCATTTCGAAGCTAAGGAGTTCTTCTATCCATTCCAGAGGAGTTTGCTCAGATCAAGAAGAGTTTTGGGGGTGTTTGGGCTTCAAAAGTGGTGAAAAACTCCATTTCTTTACCCGTTTGTATTAATTTTGTATTACGGTTTGTATTAAAATTATGTTTCTATTAATGAAACTTGTTGTTTTTGTTACCATGCTTGGCTAAAGTATTGTGGGTGTGTTGTGTGGAAGTTAGTGTTGCTAGGATTTTGTTTTCATATCTCCATATTTTGTGCACTTATCGAAACCGTTAAAAAGACGTCGATTTCTTCATTTTTTGAAATACGCACAATCCGTAGAGGAATCCGCTTAGGATGACGTGCCGCGAGGTATTGTCTAAGTGCATCAATCCGTAGAGGAGCCCAAGGAGGGTGATGAACCGCGAGGTTCATCTTTTATAATTTATTATTCAAAGAAATCGCTTGTTTTTACGCTATCTTTTTAATTGAAAAATAATCGTTTTTAAAGTTGTATCTTCTAATCCACATACCTTGGCATGGATGTGGATTGAGAAACCATGGAGAATGAATAGCATAACCTATTGCAACACTAACGAAAACACAACACACACACGTTTTTTATAAATTGTATTTTCACGTTCACGTTTTAAACTTTTGTATTTCTTAAAACGACTTTTACCTCACGCTAAATCCAAATCCAAAATCGCCTTCGAAAGGTGGTTCATCTCTCATCAATTAATTTTTCTAGCTTAATTCTAAACTTTGAAATTTGCAGGTTGCGTTGTCCCTGAGGAATACGATCCTGGTCTCACCAGGTTTACTACTTGGTTGCGTTGTCCCTGAGAAGTGTGCTCTGAGAAGTGTGCTCTTTGCGACAGTCTGGAGCACAATACATCGGGTTGCGTTGTCCCTGAGAAGTGTGCTCTGAGAGCACAATACATCGGGTTGCGTTGTCCCTGAGCACAATACATCCTGAGGAATACGATCCTGGTCTCACCAGGAATACGATCCTCGTCTCACCAGGTTGCGTTGTCCCTGAGAAGTGTGCTCTTTGCGACAGTCTGGAGCACAATACATCGGGGTGTCCAACCATTCCAACACTTAAAGATGTCCAACCATTCCAACCCTGAAGAGCGTAAAAACTCTTTTAATACTTTAAAACAAGCACTTATATCTTCTCCTATTTTGCAGGTACCAGATTGGACACTGCCATTTGAGATCATGTGTGACGCCAGCAATTTTGCAGTTGGCGCAGTTCTTGGACAACGGAAAGACAAATCTCCAGTTGTCATTTACTATGCAAGCAAGAGTTTGAATGAAGCTCAAAGAAACTATACCACCACGGAGAAGGAGCTGCTTGCCGTAGTTTTTGCTTTGGAAAAATTTAGGAGCTACATTTTGGGATTTCCCATTATTATTTTTACAGATCATTCCGCTCTTAAATACCTTTTGTCCAAGAAAGATGCAAAGGCAAGACTTATGCGTTGGATTTTACTTTTGCAGGAGTTCCAGGTGCAGATAAAAGATAAGAAAGGAGTTGAGAATCATGTGGCGGACCATCTTTCACGACTAACCATTGGTACAGAATCCGCCTCCATTCCAATTCAAGACTCCTTCCCAGATGAGCACCTATTTTCCGTCTCCACACTTCCATGGTATGCAGATATTGTCAATTTTTTGGTAACTGGTAGGACTCCTTCAACTTGGTCAATTCAGGATAAGAAAAGGTTTAATCACGAGGTAAGATCATTTTTCTTTGATGATCCATACCTTTATAAATATTGCAATGATCAAATAGTAAGGAGATGTATACCAGACCAGGAAATAGATAGTGTCTTGCATTTTTGTCACGAGAGTGCATGTGGGGGACATTTTTCAGCTCATAAAACTGTGGCAAAAATTTTACAATGTGGATTTTATTGGCCAAGTATGTTTAAAGATACTTTTTCATTTTGTAAGTCATGCTTGCCTTGCCAGCAGTTGGGGGGAATCACTAGGAGGAATATGATGCCATTAAACCCTATATTGGAAATTGAAATTTTTGATTGTTGGGGTATTGATTTTATGTGGCCATTTCCACCTTCTTTTGGACATACTTTTATTTTACTTGCTATTGATTATGTGTCTAAATGGGTTGAAGCTATCCCTTGCAGAACAAATGATGCATCTGTCGTACTCAAATTCATGAAGGAACATATCTTTGCACGCTTTGGGGTGCCCAAGGCGATGATTAGTGATGGAGGCTCCCATTTCTGCAACCGTCTTTTTGCAAGCTTGATGACAAAGTTTGGGGTGAAGCACAAAGTCTCTACACCTTACCACCCCCAAACTAATGGCCAGGCGGAGTTGGCAAACAGGGAGATAAAGAATATTCTCCAAAAGACGGTGAATCCTTCTAGAAAGGATTGGAGCATCCGACTTCCTGAAGCATTGTGGGCATACCGTACCGCCTACAAAACCGTATTAGGGATGTCTCCTTACCGTATTGTCTACGGAAAGCATTGCCATTTACCCGTCGAAATTGAACATAAATCTTTTTGGGCAGTGAAGAAATTAAATTTGATGCTGATTCTTCTTCTTCTTTACGCAGGTTGCAATTGGTTGAACTTGAGGAACTGAGGAGAGAAGCATACGAAAATGCAAAATTGGCAAAAGAAAGATTGAAAGTTGCACATGATCGCACCATACTGAGGAGAGAATTTGTTCCAGGCCAAAAAGTGCTCTTGTACAATTCACGCTTGCATCTCTTCCCAGGAAAGCTACGCTCCAAGTGGAATGGACCTTATATTGTAAAAATGAGTTATCCACATGGAGCAGTGACCTTAGTTAACCCGAAAGATGGCAATGAGTTCAAGGTCAACGGCCAGCGCTTGAAGCACTATCACGAGCCATGGCCACAGGAGGACGACACCATGCTACTTACAGACCCACCTTCGGGTGGTAACTAAATAGGTGTGTTCTTTCCATAACTCTTTAGTGTTGGTTTATATATTACTAAATAAATTTGCATCTTACCCTTCAAACATCGAGGACTATGTTTACTTTTAGTTGGGGGGAGGACGTGTTTGCATTAAAAAAATGTTTGCATTTATATATACAAAAAAAAGTTTGCATATATAGTTTGCTTATATATATATATATACCAAAAAAAAACACAAGAATGTTGAGTTTTTCACCAAGAACCATTTATATGTCCATTTGAAGTGAAAATTCCATCAAAATTTAATTGAACACCTATATTCATTATTGTCAAAATAGATTAAGAATATTTTACCCCTGCGTAGAATTTTACATTATCATGACTTTCATGTAAACTGGTGCATGTATTTACAATAGTACTATCATGAAACTATTATTTGGTTCACGCAATTTCATGTCACGAATAGGTAATTATGTGAAGAAGGTTATAAATTATAAGGATAATGGTCAATCACATATACAGACTTATTAATGACTACATGATGGAGAATCTTACTCAAACATGTCTCATGTCAAAAAAAAAATTTAAAAAAAAATATATAAAAATAAATGCACTGTTCTTCCAGCTTCTTTTAGTAGCCGGGTCCTCGTGCCTCAGGAAGCATGGGGCTTCGCGCCGAAAAATGAAGTATGGGGGAGTGCATAATAAATTTTTAGACATTCCGAGTTATTAAGTCTGAGGGGTTTTTCAAAGCCTAATGCCCTAAAACCATCTGGTTTGGGAGTCATTGACCTAACGCTCGTTACATGGATTGTTCTACAAAGTTAAAAAAAAGAAAAAAAAGAAAAAAGATATGAGATAGTTTGAGTAGATTCAAAATCATGATCTTATGATTTGGATGATGTGATGGCCTATTCCTATGAAATTTACAGCCTAGGACATGTGATTACCTATTTCATTAAACAATTTGTGCGATACTGAATATGTGTGGATTGAGATAAAATTGTGATTCTTTGCATTAGTCCATGAAAACATGATAGGTATTGAACTTTGTTGGGTAATATTATTCTTAATTCACTTTAAGCTTATTGAAGTGAATATGAGGTGTATGACATATTGTTGGAATATTCGCTTATTTTGCTAAGAGACTAGCAAAAAGCTAGTTGGGGGGGTGTGATTCTGAGAGAATATTACATTTTTTACCCATCATTTAGACTGTATTTTGCATATATGTAATATATAATTTATCTCTAATAAGTGTGTTTTTGTAATATCATTTAATCATAGAGTATTTCGCTTGTTTATATGCAAAATACAATTTTCTGGCCTAATTTTGTCTCAATTTTATTTTTCAGGAGAAGCTTGCAATTTTCCGAATCCAACGGCTATTTTTCCACATTTTTCGGAGATCAGAGCAAATTTCTGCGAATTAAAAGGCCCAGTAAAGCTATGTAAAAGAGAGAAAATTAAAAAAAAAATTCGAAAACAGTGGGGGGCCCACAAGCGGGCCCACCCGCCTGTTACAGGCGGGCGTCGGCCCGCCTGTGAACAGGCGGGCCAAGCCCGCCTGTTCAACAGGCGGGTCAAACCCGCCTGTTGACCAGGCGGGCGGCCCGCCCGCATTGACAACGGGCGTCCGCCCGCATTTTCCATGCGGGCGGCGCCCGCCAAAGCT